>CAMGYJ010000010.1:18765534-19365534 GCA_946122785.1 Linum tenue | reverse complement strand
GGACTAGGCTCCAAGCACCATCATAAATATTCCAACCGATACAAAGCATCCCCCCACACTTAAGCACGACATTGCCCTCAATGGAGTAGAGGGAAAGAGAAGGGGAACGATGTTACCGGATTAAAACACTGCTGGGGGACTGGAAGTGGACCAGTCAGCGGGGCTAGCATCAGCAAAACACACTGGGTGATAGAAACCATAGTTCCAAGTGGATAAACCGACAAAAACAAACAAAAGAAAAACAAACCTTGGTGGGGTTGCCTCCCCACAAGCGCTTCTTTTACGTCTTAGCTAGACGGTGGCTCCTAAGTTTCGGTCCACCCCAAAACCTCCTTGAAGTTGAGGTTCTCATCGATGATGTGGAGTCTCAAGTCACAAGCAAGTGAAGTGATAGGTGATGAAGACGGCTCGTGACCTTGAGGAAGATGAAGTCTCCACTCACGAGACCTCTCCTTCGCATCTGCTCTTGTCTCATTGCCCCAAACCAGATAAGATATATTCGATTGACCACCATCGTATCCACCAAGAGGGATTGATGTTGATGTGGTCTTAGTTGGGCAAAGAGACACTGCAAATGGGTCCTTGCCAAGCAGATCCTCGAAGTTTGGTGGAGATATCAAGTGTAACATAGGCTCGGTGCAAGCCTCTTCCACCTCAACTTCATCCTCAGCCTGGACGCCAATTGCCTCCACAACCCCCCTACCTTCTTCAAAATGTGGTCTCTCCCCTTGGAAAAGATCAAGAACTACCTCGTCTTTACTTCCTTCCTCATCCTCCACAACTTCCTTCCTCATCCTTGCTCGCTCTTCTTCTTCCAAAACAGATTGGAGAGCAAGTCGCCAAGCAATTTCTTCAATGGGATCATCTTGCCTCTCCTCGCACAGGCCCAGCATGCTAGAGCATAAATGAAGAACGGTGTGATCTGCCACCAGAGGAATTTCCTGATCATGATCATTATGGGAGTTCTCTGTGATAACTTCTGTAGGCTCCTCAACGCCCCCGCTGCCCTTGTCATACTCCGCCTCTTCTAGCGTAGCAGCAGAAAGGTGATCTTGAGCAGGATGTGAGCAAATTTGCTTCACCCACTCTGTTTGCTTCGCTGAGCACTGAACAGTCTGCTCCATGTCGTGGAGCAATGAGGGATCGGAAGAGTCAAGGGCTTGGATTTGAAGATCCATCTTGGAGCATGCTCTCTCAGTGTCTCGAGTAAACTGCTCCACGAGAAGCCTTAATTGTTTGTTCGGATCTTCCAGTGAAGTGTAGCATGGCTCTGCTGGTTGTGGCAGGAACTCTTCTTGAAAAGGATATTGTTCTTGAGGTTCCCAAGGGTTTGGGTGTTCTCCATAGTAGGGGGGTTGGTACTGACATCCGAATCCATAGTCTTCTCCTCCTTGATTGCTCCAGGAAGTCTCGGGGTAATACCACACGGATGGTGGTTGATACCCCCAATGGTTGGAGAAGCCATGAGGATCCATGTTTCAGAGCTGCACCAACAAAAACATAACACCCAAGTGAAAAGCAAGGGTGGAAAAGAAAAAAAATGCAATAAATAAAAAGCTAGAGTAACAAATTCTCACGTTTCCCCAATAACCTAGAGGGTCCCCGGCAACGGCGCCAAAAAATTGACACGCTAAAACACAACACCTAACAATGGCCAAGTGTAACCAATGAAAGGGACTGCAGTATAGGCAAGTTTAATTATCAACCCGGGGTCTAGATCTACTGCTTACTCCGTGATTCTCTATTATCTAGCAAACTAATTCAAGTGATTATTGTGAAAAGTAAAAGCAACAAGAAAGCAATAATTTGTTCGGGTTTCTAAAGTAGGTAAGAGTCACTCGGGATTGAGTCCCCCTAGCCCCTTAGTTAGGTTCAATTGCAATTCCCTGGGTTGATTTACTGTTGATTAGACTGCGGAAGATCCGACAGTAGCTTGGAATCTCTTAAGCTGACCAAGCCCTCTCAGTCTAACTACCCGGCAGACGACTAGTCTTCACCGGGATAGAAAGCTGAGGCTATGAACACAGAACTCCACTACTGGCGCCAAGAACACCAGTACAAAGCAGTAAACTGGCTAACTCTCGTATAGCCAATCTCCTACTATCGAATGAAGAGGCTCTAACAACCTAATCAGATTCTATCTATCTCAGGTTGCAGCAGAAATTGAGACAAGCTGATCAGACTCAAATCAATTCATTAAACATGCGTCATTCGATTAAAATCAAACAGTAATATCATCCCAAGTCATTACAATCAAATCCCTAACACAAGGAACTAGGGTTCTTCATACCCAAGTGAGAGAAGGGTTCTACTCCATAGAGAGAGAAGAGAAAACAAGAATCGGATTAGTCATACTCATAACGATGAGGATAATCTGCTCCGGGACGATGATTTTCACTCCTATGATGATCTCCAGGCTCGATTCGATGAAATCCAGCTCTAGGACAGCTTCTAGGATGTGTTCTTCGCACTTTCTCTCTCTAGGGCTCTGTTTTTGCTCTCAAAACACGATTCTCCCACTTCTGGCTCGGAATAGGCTCTAAAACAGGGTTTCCCTACTTGCACGGCCAGGGTGCACGGCCGTGCACATCACCATTCTGGCCGTGCACTCCAAAACGCGCCATATCATTAAATTCGACCTTCAGCCATCGTGCACGGCCAGGATTGCACCTTGCACGGCCGTGCGTGGCCACGCACAATCCCGTGCGTGCCCACGCACAATCCCGCACGGCCAAACTGGTCACTTGCACGGCCGTGCGTGGCCACGCACAATCCCGTGCGTGCCCACGCACAATCCCGCACGGCCAAACTGGTCACTAGCACGGCCGTGCGGGTTGTGGGTGTGCCCGTGCGACTTCCTCAGAACCTCACCATGCGTCCGATCCTTGTCCAATCGACCTCAAACTCGCTCCCAAGCCTCCATTCACGTACTAGGACTTGAAATATCATAAACAAGCACAACCTAGCGTGAAATCGGCCTAAAACACGAGAATCAACACCTCAAACGGTGTAAGAACGGGGGTAAAAACATGTGTAAATGATGGTCTATCACTTTCACTAGCATAGTGGCATTGGCTCCGACCCAATCGAGGACTTTCCCTCCGGGTCCATGACCGCTCTCTGCCATTGTTGAATGAAGAAGAGGCTACTTTTGTAAGAAATAGGTCGGAGAAATCGAGGAAAGACTAAGGAAGAAAAGAGAATAAGAATAGAGGGAAAATTTTGGGGGAAAATGGAAATAAAACATGGTAATGTCAAATTACTAGCGGGAGTGTTAACGGTGGAAAATTGGGTAGTAGGGCTGAGCCTGACTTCTATGAAGGTGACAATTGTTACTACGGTCCACACCTCTTCAAACACTGTTCGAACAAGGGTGTTTGGTGTATGAGGAATTTACGTTACCTTACACTTCTCCTATGGAGATTCCTTGAGAGCTCCGCGACTACAACTAAGACTACTCGAATCCTTCATGGAGGAGAGCTCCGTAAACTATAGAGAAAAAGGAAAATGGGATAGTTGAGACAAGTTGTATTTTTGTTGGATTGTGATTGTCTGTCTCTCTCCAGAAGGTTGCTTCAAATTTTATTGCCCAAATTCGTCCAACTGCTCTCTCTCCTCCTCCCGAAAAGTAGCTCTGCTTAGCCTCTGCGAAGTCATTTTTCGTCGTAGGAAGTCTATAGACACCTCACCATGTCATCTTGTTTCAACATGGATGGAACCATCCAACTAGTATGATATCCATGATACGAGAAGGTATCATCCAATAAGTACTTTGGATGGGGTCCATGATATGAGATGGTACCATCCACCGTAGGCTTGGATGATTTTCATGATGTGGGATGGTCACCATCCGCTAAGAGGTTGGAAGGTGTCCACTATATGGATGGTACCATCCACTTTGGGTTGGGATGATATCCATAATTTAGGATGGTCCTCGTCTACTAAGAGGTTGGTTGGTGTCCACTAAATGAGATGGTATCATCCACCTAGAGGTTGGATGGTACCCATAATGTGAGATGCAACCATCCACTTTGAAGTTCGATGGTTACCTTGGGACTGGATACTTGGAGACCAAGTATTGGATTGTCACCCAAGTAGTATTTCGAGAGGGAAAATATTTTGGTGTAAACAGGGAAGGGTGGTATTCTCAATTACCATGAATGTTGTAATTGAAGCCAATTTTCATAGTCATACCCTTTTTCCTCTCGCAAGTGTGAATTTTTAACCCAATTACTGTATAACATTTCCACTTCCAAACGAATCCTAACATAAAGAAAAGAGACGAGCAAGAAGTCTTTGGCTTTTGTGATAGGAGCGAGCTAGCTAGCTAGGAGAAAAACAAAGAGAAAGAGAACCAAAAGAATATTTGAAGTTGTCAATAAGATTCACCAAATGAAAGTGAGATTACAGTCATGATGGATCTTGGGCAGTGTCATGCATATCCCGCCCAGATCGCCAACTTATCATCACCCACAATCTTATTGTCCAAAAATACTGAAGCGGCCATCATGCATCATGTCTAGATATCCACCCAGTCAAACGCCCAAACTAACCAGCAAACCACTGTACATACAATCATGTTTGAAAAACATATATGCTTCATCTGGGATTCATTCATCCTGATAAACACTAAGTGGAAAAGACCAAAAAAAAAACAACTATGGATCAATTTTGTAAATTCGAGTAACTTGTTCTGGACACGTGGGGAGCCAGGATTGAACCTTACAGGCAGCTAGACTGATGCTTTGTGAGCGGAAGTGGAGGAGGGACTTTAATTAGTACATGATCGAAATGATCAAGGATTACTGCGCTGCACGTTAAGCTGCTTTGTATGTGTGGTGTTTTAACCTAATATTATTAGTAATCCAGTTAAATATGGTGGATTCAATTATTGACAAATTTGCCATGCATAAGTTAATCAGCTAACTATATACATGGGATGCTACTGACAGACTAGCCTAATGAACGATTATGACCCTTAGGAACAAGATGATTTTCACTTTTTTCTCGAATAAATATGGAGAAAACAAACAACCTAAACTAGGGATTGCTCATTTGCTTGTGGGATTGGCTAGCTACCACTCAAAAACAATAATCAAAATGGGAATGCTGCTGTAGGAGGACCACAAGCAGCTTTTTTTTTAGCCATTTTGTTGGCCTACCAATTCCTAAGTGGTTTCATCAGTACTGCTTCTGATTAGTTTTTTTTTTCCGTAATAATGAGGTTTTCTGAAAGGTGCAATGCAACTAGATTTCTTGGTTGACAGATGACAGTTGCCTAATATATAAAATAATAATATTTTTTTTTATGTCTTTCGACCTAATCAGGGGTGCCGCCGACTCATTGTGCGGCTAAGGATCCAATGAAAGAGATTCCTGGCACTGGCACTGGCTTGGCTTTGAAGTTGGGTTAGCCCCTGGGGTCAAGGCCCTTAGTGGCCTATATATGTTTGTACATAAGCCGAGTTTGATCTAATTAAGGCTAAACTTGAGAATAAATGAGCCGTTACTAAGAACTTTGCTCAAGTTCACTCGCTCGACTCAACAATTAGCCAACTAGCTCAGATGATTTATGAGTCTAATTGGTCCAACTCCTAAATAAAAATATAAAAATATAAAAGTTAAATACCCTAGCTAATATTTGTATGTCGTATACTCATATTCATATATGATACATCAAACATGTGATTAACGTATGATGAAGATGAGAATAATAGTCACTTTATCATAATTGATTGATCCATATTTTTTTTAAAGGGTGATATATGTTTGATTTTGCATTATAATGTACTACTTGAGGGATGGTTCAAGAATCAAGACTAGTGGTAGTTAGCACTGAACGTGGACACCGGGCCGTGCCGCTCACGGGCTAGCACGACACGGCACGGTTAGGGCACGGCACGAAATAAATGGGCCAGCCCGACACGAGCACGAATAATTTATGGGTCGTGTCGGGCCTAAACTTCATGGGCACGGGCACGAGCACGGGCACGGCACGGTATATAAGTGGGCCGTGTTGGGCCTAATATTTTCTAGACTTTATTGAGTATAAGAACGGACATGGCACGAAAATAATATTTATTTGATAAAAAATAAATATAAAAAGAATTATAGGTTCAAATATTACAAAACACAAGTAGAAAAATAATTATTTGTTGTTAGAAGTGTCATAAAGATATATACGTAATTACTAACATAAGTAAAAATGGACAAAGAATTAAACAAAGCCAAATTACACTCGCTATACTTCCAATTTTCTTTTCCCCCTGATTTGTTACTTTTCTCAAATATTAGCGGTTAATTGATACGAGATGGATTTGGATAGCTCCCTTTTCTTGGCGGGAGTAGACCAGTTTCTCCTTTCTTGGCGAGAATGGCCAGTGGTTTCTTATTTTCTGAAATATTGCCTGCCTTCTATTCCATTCATTCCTACCTTAAATACATGAATTAAAAAGACCCTATCTATGCGGAACCAACTCCACGTTTTGCTCTACTTCAACTGCACTTCCTCCACTAACTCTAACAACTTGCACCATTAACTCTAACAATCTGCTAACATCTTCATCCTTGCTAACAAGACTCCAACAAACCGAAGCTCATACAACAAGAAGCTTCTCTCGGCATGGGTTGGGCTTATGCACGTAATCACGGTGGCAACTCTTGGGTTGGGCTGCTTGTGCCTGGTGATGGTTGGGCCTATGAATAGTCGTATCATTACCATCCCCTGAAAATCGGCCTTGTCCTCAAGGCCGAGCTGAATGAAGCGATGTAGAAATCGGACGCTAACTCCCGTGTAGCATAAGAACACGAACCCACCAAGCAACAAATCATTGTTCAGGAGGTAAAGATGGAAGTCAATAAGCTCATGAAGGGGCTGCTCTTGATACATGCCCATTCTTGAACCGTAACAGTCAGTTGGTCTGGCCCATAAGTCAACCCCGGAAGCTGAACTGACCCGCTCATCCCCCACTTCACCTTGTTCACTCTGTTTCTTTTTTTCATCCTCTCCTCGAACGGCGCCGCTTTCCTGCGCTCAATCTTTGCCCACAATCTATGTTGAGCATCGGCGACATAAAATTACACTCACCCAGCTTGCAAACTTTATGGCTAGTATTGTTGCACCTGATGAGCAGTTCGGCATAAATGCACAAAAATGGGAAACGTTTTGGAAGGGCACTTACCTAAGATACCAGACCCAGAATATAAATATATTCCACCATTCAACTAGGAAGTTTGGAGCATATTAATGTTACATATATCATTACCACAAAAAGCACAAAAAGCACAAAAAGTTCACTGCATGATTTAAAGCTTAAAAGTCAACAGAGATAGAAAAGAGAAACAGCATGTTAGGAAACCAAGAGAAAGAGGTAGCTAGAATCAGCAAACAACCCAGCCAAGTCTCCTGAGTTTTTTCCTTTGTCGACTCAATCAAGCATAGTAATTCAAGCTTGCTTTCTTCTTGGCTTGCACTTGGATTATACCTTCATTGAAGTCCTCGTGATTCACCTCAGTTGCATCCCTTCGAAGAGCAAGCATCCCAGCCTCCACGCACACAGCTTTCAGTTGTGCCCCATTGAAGTCATCCGTCGAACGAGCTAGCTCCTCAAAGTTGACATCAGGGTGAACGTTCATTTTCCTCGAGTGGATCTACAAATATCACAAAAGCTTGAATTGTCAGGACCAGCAATTCCACTTGGCTTTTGTAATAAATAAAAAAATTATGTATAAAGGGGTTTAAGAGATTAGCCACGGTTCGTATCAACGAACCTGTAAAATTCGGGCTCTGGCTTCTTCAGTCGGATGGGGGAACTCAATCTTACGATCCAGACGCCCAGATCGCATAAGAGCAGGGTCCAGGATATCAGCTCGATTTGTTGCAGCAATCACCTGAAATATACAAGGAACTTTGTTGGTAAATTGAGCGGAAAGTAACATCTTTTAAGTTCTTCTAATGGTAGAGTTAGCATTCAGTAAGAAAGGGTCAACTGAAACACAGCCTAAGTTGTGATTACAAACATTAGATTTCAGGTAGGACAAACCTTTATCCTGTCATCGCTGCTGAAACCATCAAGCTGATTGAGCAGTTCCAACATGGTCCTTTGAACCTCCCTGTCACCACTCACCTCACTGCACACCCAACAGAAGTCTCGCAATAAGTAACACAAGCTACATACAGATACAGACAAAGCAACAAAATAAGAAACAGCACAAAATCCACATACCTATCAAAACGTTTAGTTCCAATTGCATCAATTTCATCAATGAAAATGATGCATGGAGACTTCTCTTTCGCAAGCTGAAAGGCATCGCGGACAAGTTTTGCTCCATCACCAATAAACATCTACACCAAATTGCAAGTCTGATCACTCTTTGTATCAACACAATAGACGTGCATGTTGAAATAAAAAATAAAAGATACTACAACACTAGTTGGTGAATGGGTTATGTATGCGTTGTACCAAGAAATTCCCATATACACACAAGCTAACAAAACTAGAAAAAACGGGAACAAAATGAATAAGGAAAACATACTTGCACAAGTTGTGGACCTGCAAGCTTTAAAAAGGTGGCATTTGTTTGTGCAGCACAGGCACGAGCCATCAAAGTTTTGCCAGTACCGGGAGGTCCATACAAGAGAATTCCCTTTGGAGGCCTAATGCCCAACTTCTGAAATCTCTCTTTATGAGTCATAGGCAATACAATCGCCTCTACTAGTTCTTGAATCTGCAGTTCGGGAATGCATATAGATTAGAAGGCTGATTCAATCATATACAATAATGTTCTAGTACTAATGACCGTGTTTCCCGTAAACAGCTAACAAGAAGCTAAGAAGGCCTACCTGCTTCTCCAAGCCTCCAATGTCATTGTAGTCCTCTGTGGGCTTCTCGTCAACCTCCATGGCCTTGACTCGGGAATCATACTCAGATGGTAAAGTGTCAAGGATCAAGTAGCTGTCTTTGTTAACTCCAACCAAGTCACCAGGCTTCAACTTGTCAGGGTCAACCAGACCAACAACAGGAAGAAATATAGTCTGCATGAACAAGTTAACCAGTTGAGGCAAAGTTCGAAACTTCAATCAAACAACCAGGTGATAAGGTAAGAGAGAGACTCCACCTGACGAGTTGAAGTCTTTAGGACCACACATTTCCCTTTTCTTTGCGAGTCGAGGTCTATGTTAGCACCATCTTCTTCAGCATCATCGTCTGGATTCATCTCCAAAATCTAACAGATACATAAAGAGACCACGTAAGAACATTATTACAGCACAACAAATAAGTGAAAGAGGGAAATTTGGATATTGCTGTGGCACGATCCACCATACCTCAACAATGTTTCCAACCAAGTAAGGAAGCTGCTTGTTGAGCTTAATCTTCTCCTGATTCTCCTTGATTTTTTCCTTGTAAGACTCCAGCTCCAGATTCGTTCTCTGTAACTCTTCCTGAAACCAACATTAAACCTAATTGAACACACGAAACCCTAAATCCCAACCAGATGGCAAGTCGACCGTAGCAATTGAAATTAACAACAGCAGGACGGAATCCAGTGCATCAGAAACAACAAGGGAAAAGAAATTCAATAGGTGGGTAAGATCGAAATACCTTCAATATCCGGATTTCATTGTCCAGAAGCCGGGAAGCTCGAAGCACATCATCAGTGGACATGGATGCGAGCTGATCATCTTCAAAGCTCGTATCTTCTACCATCGCCGTCGCCATTTGGTAAAGATAAACGGAGACCACCGGAGAGAGGAGTCCGATTGGGGGAAGAGACAATTTTGAGGTGTTTCGAGTTTCGACCGTAGTTCGTAAGGTGGGACTTCGGGAAGCGCAGTGGCTGAACAGCTTATATGCCAGGGGTGGGGATTTGTTTGCCTTTTCCCGACTTGACAAGGAAGAAATGTATATCGGCGTCCGGATCCCATCGCGGGCCGGATCTGTAGGCCCAAGTTTGTACAGGCCTCTTTTATAGAAATTAAAACTCACAATCCAAATTTAAAAAATCGGCCTATTATTAAAAATAAAAGAATTTAATAAGGATCGATCAAAGGGAGATTAATTCATTAAAAAAGGAGTTCTCTCGTCTAGCGAGAGTTGCGGAGCGGCGGAACTAGGGTTTTCCTAGGGTTTCCGAGGTGAGTTTGGTGCTTTGTGTCCTGGTTGATTCAAGTTTTCCTTTTCCGAAAAGAATCAGTGGTTCCTGGCGTGGAAATATTTATCAGCAATGGCATAGCTTACATCCTTAGAGAAGGATTTTCTGAGAGAAGCGGACAGAAAACAGAAAACATCCAAGCAGTACGCGAGGGTGATAGTTACAAAGGAAGACGTGTTGGCCAAGTCTTTTGGCTGGTGAAAGCAGCTACAGGAATCGGTATGGCGGCATCCCTGGACAGTGATGAGATACCAATAAGGAAGGAATTCACAAAGGATAACCTTAACCCAACAGGGGCAATCGAGGATCAGTTACATAATATTACGCTAGAGGAAGATGAGGAAGAACCACTTGAGGTTGAAGATGGCGATGTCGATGTGGTGAGAATGGAGGCAGTGCGATATCTAGGGCTCATCGGTCGCTGGTGTCAGATAAACAACCCAACATTAAGTCGATGAAGATAGCTCTATCCAAATCCTGGGGCTTAAAGAAAACTTACCAGATTACAGATCTACACAACAACCTATTCGCCTTTCAGTTTCTGGACTTTGATGATCGGAACAAGGTCTGCTATGGTGGACCGTGGCACTACGAAAATTGCATCATGGTGTTAAAGGCAAGCTGGATGATTCAGAAGCCTACAGTGGCTGACCTGCATGAGACAGATATTTGGACACAAATAAGAGGTTTCCCAGCGGAGTTGAGAACTCAATCAATGGCAGAAAAAATAGCAAAACGTTTTGGAGAGCTAGTCTACTTCGAGGACAATGCTGAGAAGATGTGGGAAGATTATATGCGCATTAGGGTGCACATGTCCATAAACAATCCGCTGAAGAAAAAGATCAAACTGAATATTGGAGGAAAGCTAATAGAACACCAGATTAAGTACGAGAAGCTTCCACTCTTCTGCCATTCTTGTGGAAGAATTGGCCATGTGAAGATTAAATGCCCCCGACCAACACAGTTGGCCGCTGACCCCTATGGTTTTGACCTAAGAGCAGCATCTCCAGCTCCACGCAATTGACTATCTCCAGGGCACGAAAAGCAGATGGAGAGATTTGGAGACAGATGCAGCAAAAGTTTGAGATAGAGAGTACTGGATCAAACCAGGAGATTGGAAATCATATGATGAAGAGGAGTAGTAAACATGGACGTCGAGCCAAAGACACATGCAGCGGAACAGGAAGGTACTAAGAAAAGCACAGAACAAGAAGCGACAACACATACCTTGCTCGCTACAGGCCTGGCTCCGGAAGTGACTAATCAGAGGATGGTACCCACTGAATGGGGAACTAGCAAACAGGGCCAGGGGAAAGCAGCTGAAACAAAGCAAAAAACCCAGTCAGGTCAAGCAGATCAAGGAAGGCAATTGGGAGCAGTACAAAGATTTATCATGGAAGAAAAGGTTGATCAAGATCAAAGAAAGATGAGAGGGAAAGGCTGGAGGAGACAGGAGCAAGGCAAACCACGAGAGAAAGGAGCATTACAATTAACTCCCCAGAAGCGACATGTTGAAGAAAATGGTGAAACCACAAATCTAGTGCGAGAGGAACAAATAGTGGCAAAGAGAGATCGGATGCTGGATTTTGTGGACACTGTGGAGAAAGAGAAGGTTGGACATGATAAACCAATGGTTGACGAAGTGGCGGTCCCTGCCGAGGAGCAGGGCCGCCGAGCTCAATGAGTCTTTTGAGCTACAACTGTCGGGGACTCGGGAACACCCCGGCGTTGAAAAAGTGAAGACGCTACTGCGTCAAACAAATCCCGATGTGGTTTTTCTTATGGAGACACGACAATATGAAGAGGAATGGAAAAAGAAAATCAGAGAATTTGGATATCACTCTAGACAAGGTGTGGCAGCAGCGGAGAATAGAGCAGGAGGTATTCTCTTGATGTGGAAGGAGGAAGTACAAATGGAAATAAAGAACTGCGACTTGCACTTTATTGATGCTCAGGTTAAAATGGCTAATTGCACACAGGCTTGGAGATTCACGGGCATATATGGCTGGCCACAGACTCAAAATAAGCACAAAACCAGTGAGCTAATTGAGAAACTTCATAGGCAGGTTAATATGTCGTGGTTAGTCGCAGGAGACTTTAATCTAATGATAGATTATTTGGAGAAGAATGGCAAAAATAGCCCGGATGAACGAGAGATGGATATGTTCAGAGAATGCCTAGATAGATGTAAGCTGGAGGATTGTGGCTATTATGGCCGCACCTTCACATGGGAAAACAACAAGAGTGACGAGCAATACACGGAGGAAAGGTTAGATAGAGCAGTTGGAAATGAAGCTTGGATGAATTTATACCCGAATATGCGAGTATACCACTTGGAGAGATGTGGATATGATCACATACCAATTCAAATAAAGCTTGATCTTGAAGATGAAGAGATTACCTGGGGTTGGAGTTTCAGATATGAACCCTATTGGGAGAGACATGAAGATTGTGGCAAAATAATAGAGGAAGGATGGATGGAAGCGGGAGGGGGCAATATTATGGATCGACTTCAGAGTGTAGAATCAAAGCTGAAAACTCGGACTATCCAAGCTTTTGGGTCGCTGAAGGAAAGAAGAAAGAAAGCAGAAAAGGCGATGCAGGCTTTGGAAAAGAGAAAGAGAACTAAGGCAGTTCAGCTTCAAAGAAGGATCATTGAGCAAGAGCTAAATGAGATCATCTTACAGCAAGAAATAAAATGGAAACAACGGTCTAGAGTAGACTGGCTCAAAGAGGGAGACCAAAACACGAGGTACTTTCACCGTAAAGCGTCTGAACGAAGAAGACGAAACACTATTAAAAAGTTGAAAGATGAAAGGGGCCAGGTGTTTGCAGGGCAATAGGGAGTGACTGATTGCTTGCTGGCCTTTATGAAGAGACTGTTTAAGGCGGGTGTGAGGCCAGATGGGAGTACCATTCTACCTACTGTCCAAACGAGAATAACAGAGGAAATGAACCAAGAACTTCTAAAGCCATTCACGGATGAAGAGGTTTGGGGAGCATTGAAACAGATGGGTCCAAATAAGGCTCCGGGTGCAGATGGGATGCCAGCCAAGTTCTTTCAGAAGCACTGGGGAGTGGTAGGGACAGCAGTAAAGGATGAGCTACGTGGGTACTTGGAACAGGGGGAATTCCCACAGCAACTGAACCACACCCTCATAGCCTTAATACCAAAAACCAAGAATCCTTTGACACCTATGGAATTCAGGCCGATTAGTCTATGCAAAGTATTATACAAGATTCTGTCTAAAGTCTTGGCAAATAGACTAAAAGGGATCCTGGATCAAGTCATTGGAGAGCAACAAAGTGCTTTTGTACCGGGGCGCTTCATAACAGATAATGCCATAATTGGCTTTGAGTGCTTTCATGCTATGAAACAAAAGAGAAAGGCAAAAAAGGGATTCATGACAACAAAGTTGGATATCTCAAAAGCCTACGATAGAGTAGAGTGGGACTTCCTAGAGGCAATGATGAGGAAAATGGGATTTGCAGACAGATGGGTTCAACTCATAATGCAATGCATAACCACGGTTTCCTATTCTATTTTGGTGAATGGCCACCAATATGAGGTTTTCAAACCAGAACGAGGTCTCAGACAAGGGGATCCAATCTCCCCTTACCTGTTTCTTCTTTGCGTTGAGGGCGTGTCAGCACTAACTACAAAAGCAGTGGAGGAAGGGAAGTTGCATGGGATTAAAGTCTCAACTCGAGGACCTAAGATCTCTCATTTGCTGTTTGCAGATGATAGCATCTTTTTCTTGAGGGCCACACCACAAGAATGTCATCAACTAAAAGACATCCTACGAGTTTATGAGGCTGAATCTGGACAAATGTTGAATATGCAGAAGTCCGAGCTGATTTTCAGCCCAAGTGTTGCATTGGAAAAAAGAACTGAGCTGGCTGGTATCCTAAATATGAAGCAAGTGGAGACCTATGCCAAATATCTTGGCCTGCCTACGGTGATTGGTAAGGAAAAGAGGGTTGTCTTTGAGACTTTGGTCAATAGAGTACGCAAGAAGATCAAGCATTGGAAGGGACTTACCCTCTCCATTGCTGCAAAAGAAATATTGATTAAAGAGGTGGCACAATCTCAGGTAACATACATGATGTCCATATTCCTTGTGCCAAATGGTGTGTTGACAGAAATAAGAAAAGCAATATCCTGTTTTTGGTGGGGGCAACAGAAAGAAGAACGTAGAATCCCTTGGAAAGCGTGAAAAGACGTTTGCAGGCCTAAAGAAGAGGGTGGAATGGGATTTCGGGACTTGCATGCTTTCAATATCGCGCTACTTGGGAAACAAATCTGGAATTTGCAAACCAATCCAGGATCCCTAGTGGCAAGAATTTTGAAAGCAAAGTACCACCCAAATACAGATATTCTGCAGGCAAATTTAGGGGCCAATCCGAGCTACACATGGAGAAGCATATTGGCTGCTCAGGAGCTGGTAAAAAGTGGTTTGCAGTGGAGGATAGGCAATGGCACAAATGTTAAGATTTGGGGGGGGGAATGGATCCCAGGGGCAGAGGAGAATGATTTTAAGGCTACCACCCCTGAAGATGATACTGGCGAGATTCAACAAGTGGCTAGCCTGATAGATCACGAAGAAAGAACGTGGAGGCAGAACTTATTGCAGCATTACTTCAATGTTGTAGACCGAGAGCGAATATCAGGAATCCATATACCTGTACAACTGGCGAAAGATACTCGAGTTTGGAGTCTGGAAAGATCAGGGATATACTCAGTAAAGACAGCCTATAGACTGATGCTAAAGAAAAGCGAACTGACCCTAGAGCCTGAACTGCAGGAGGAAGCAGAAGGGGAAGAGGACTTGGAGCCAACAGTAGAGGTGTATGAACCTATGAACTGGAAAAGAATGTGGCAACTCACTATACCAGCTAAAGTGAAGATCTTTCTATGGCGACTAATCCACAACATTCTACCGACTGGGAAAAACATCGAGACTCAAAAGAAAGAAGCTGCAACAGAATGCCCCTTTTGCCATACCGAAGAAACCCAAAATCACATTTTTTGTGAATTTCAATGGGCTATTAGGGTGTGGAGGCAAACATCGTTCAAACCACTCTTTGAGTTAGAGCCAGGGGTGTCGACGAAGACTTGGATCTGCGAGATTATGGAACGGGTAGATGATGAATTGATGGAGCAATTTGCCATTTTCCTTTGGATGATATGGAACGAGCGTAATAACCAGATGTTCAATTGAAAGAAAGCGGAGGAATGGGAAGTGGTTGGGAAGGCCCTAAACTACTGGGAAGAATTCAGCTCCTACCACAGACAGGAAAAGATAGAGAAAGAGGCGGAACTGGCTACCTGGAAGCGACCGCCGACGGGCTGGGTGAAGGTGAATGTCGATGCCACGGTGTTGATGGGAGAAGGGACAGGACTGGGAATGATTATGCGCGACGAGAATGGCGCTTTCCTACGAGCAGCGATGCGGAGAGAGAAGATGCTGGCCGCCAGAAATTGCTGAGATAAAGGCGGTGGAGTTCGGACTGAAGCATTTGGAAAGGAGTGGTTATCGCCAGGCGGTGGTGGAGACGGACTTTCAGCAGGTCGCAAATGCACTCCGACGAAAGGACCAGTCAAGGATGGAATCGGGCCCCCTAATCAGTGAGATACAGGCCGAAGCTAAGAAATTGAGGCCCATCAATTGGGAGTTTGTGAAACGGGGAGGAAACGAATCGGGCCACATCATGGCACACCTTAGGTGTAACTGGGAAGCAGAGGAGGTTTGGGACTCCAGGCCCCCACTTATTCTCTTAAATTGTTTGGACAAGGAGGCCCGAGCCTCATAATAAACTATTCAGGTTCTTATAAAAAAAAAAATTAGCCCAAGTCATGGATGCCTGAGGAATCGTCTGACGCTAATACATCAATTATTCAAATAGGGGGTTGGTCGGCCCACACAATAGAGCACTAGCAACGAATGTCCAAATGGGCCAGACTGTGAGCTGCCCCGAGTTTTTTTAGCATACCAAAAAACTTATAAAAATACCACAAGCTCTCTACACTCGACTCGACAAATCTCATAAAACTAACCAGAATTTTCTTAAAACATATCAAAATTGTCATAAAGCATACCATAAGTTCTCTGAAGCCGACAAGAAAATCTCATAAAGCTGACAACAAGTTCCCTGAAACATACCATAAATATGTGCAACCACACCAGAACTCTCATGAAGCAAACAAAAAATACGAGGAACTACACAATAAAATTTACGAAGCAAACCAAAAACGTTATTAAAGATGACAAGTCATAAAAATTAGGATAAATACAATATATTAGTCAGAACTATTAAGTAGCGGGGAATTATAGCCACATCTATCGAAATACAAATTATTAGCCATAATTATTGTTGCGGGCCAAGATATGGTTAACAACACGTTACCGTTATTAAATTTTTAATGGAGACTGTCACATCAGTATTCATATTAGCGTCTACGTCATAAAATATTAAAATAATAATAATTTATTTAAGTCATCATTATTATTATAAAAAGGATAAATACAATATATTAGCCACAACTATTATGAAGCGGGGAATTATAGCCACAACTATGAAAATTCAAATTATTAGCCAAATGTTAAATCTCTATTAACAATTCTGTTAGTAATGCTGGCTAAACTTTTATGTTTTAATGTTATAAATTAAAAATAGTCCGACGTGGCTGCTGCCGTGGCCGATGACGTTGCCTTCTCCATTAAAAATTTAATAATAGCAATTGGACATTTAGCCATATCTTGACCCGCAACAATAGTTATGGTTAATAATTCGAATTTACATAGTTGTGGTTATAATTCTCCGCTTCATAATAATTGTGGCTAATATACTGTATTTACCCTTTTTTTAGAAAATCTCCTCACACACACGTCTTTTTCCTCCTCCCTCCCATCGTTCTTCTTCCTCTGCTGCACCACTCCATTGCCACCGTAATTGCTCTGGTTGCCCATAATGGGAAGAACTCCCCACAACGATGGCGCGCCCCACAAAGAGACGTGGAAGAGCCGTCGCATTCTGCCCCGGCCACATTCTTCCTTGATGTCGGGGAACAACCGTAATTGCGTCCCCCTCTATGCCGCCGCCGCTAACCCTAATTGAGAAATTGATGATTTCGTTCTTAGGACACTTAATCAATTAAGTCAATCAAAACCTAATCGATCGCTATGGGCTCTCAAGATGTCCAAGTCTCACCTCATCAACCATTCAAGCATAAATTCCGTCAATCAAAACCTAATCAAACTACATGCGGGAAGAAGCAGCTGGTTGACTGCCTGTGCAGAAGCACCACTCGAAGGAAGAAGCAGATGGCAGGTGGGAAGGGGAGCTCGACAACAACCTTCTCTTTCCATAGAGGGTAGTTCCGGCCGCCGCAGTCCAACTTGGTCGACCCATAATTGAACGCTCTTGCCTTGGGTAGAGAGGAAGGGTAACACCGCTTCCAACGACGACGAACGCTTCCCCCTTGGGTAGAGAGGAAGGAGAGAAAAGAAGAGAATATGGGGGTGACAGGACTGATTTTTTTTTCCTAATAATTTATCAATATATAAGTTAGCAAGGTTGACCGGCTGATGTGACATTTTTCGTTGACTGCCACGTCAGGATAACATCTACCGATTCACCATTATGTAACGGAAGTGTTAACGTAGACTTAACGGTTGGCTATTATTTTGTATTTCGATGGTTGTGGCTATAATTTCTCGCTGCTTAATAGTTTTGGCTAATATACTGTATTTACCCTAAAAATTATAATAGAGAAATTTTTATAATGGTAAAATAAATTTGTTTACAAACGACGTGTTGGTTTTTTTTACACGGGGAGAAGTGGAGGTAGGGGTGGAGGGTGGGAGGCGGAGGAAGGAGGACCGGTAGAGTAACTATTATGTACAATAGTTACCATAAGTCCATAATACACCTAATGATTATGTTTCACCCTATCTTCTCCCTTCCTCATTGCCTAATCATTCATCTTCGACGTTCATCTTCACTCTGTCGACTTCAAACCACAATTGCAATGTAATCCTTTTCAATATGATTTCTCTCAATAGATCTGAGTATTTGAAGGAAGCTTCGCATGATGTCCGATCGATTACACATTTACACAACAACATGGTGCGTTAGGGACTGGACGAGTCATCTTCTATTATTCTGTCATCACCATCGAACGTAATGATCTATCCATACTAACTTATGCTCTCTTCCCACATTTGTATTTATTTTTTCTTCACCAATCTGTTAACGGATATCGAAGTTGCAAAGGAGATATTCGAAGGGATTCGTTTAGGAGCTGGGACTTGGCGGATGAACGGGCCGGGGGAGAGAGGTTTTGGTGGGTGTTGTAGCAGCGGGAGAAAAGTTTTGTGAGGAGGTAGCATTGCGACAACGAGGAAGGTTCTGGAGATGGTTCTCAGATTTGTTGATAATTGATATCTCGGTGACAGAGCTCGCCAAGGCACTATGTGCAATCTGCGTAGATCCTTGACAACAAGTTGATCGTGAAATCTCTTTCATAAGCTCCTTCACAGTGGGTGATGTGTCACGGTCGATTCTAATTTTGGTCTCGTTTGAGGACTGTAATCCCTTGATGACAAGGATGGGTGGTAAATCCCGCGCGAGTGTCTCCTCTGATGAAGCACACAAACACTATGGCCTAACTATTCTTAATATTTTCCGCCACCAAAGAAGAGTAGATGATGACATGAAGTTCTTGTTCAGACTTCAGAGCGAATTTCAGAGCGAGGGACTACAGGAAGAACGGTTGTTCACCGATCAGTATTCGAGAGAAGTAATGAAAGAGGAAATCGGCTATCCATGGAGGCAAGCAAACTAATTGTGGGGGAAAGAATTAAAATGAAAACAGGGATTACATTTGAGATAAGGGGAAAGCACTACAAAAATACAAATTCAAAAATATTTAAGTTGATGTGCAAAAAAATAATAATTTAAGTGACGCATTATGGTCAATATGCTAACCGTTGATCATTCGAAGTTAACGAAAACTAAAATTTTGGGACACAATTGTCACATTGAAAGCATAGGAACAGGATTGACACAAGGCGTAAGTTACTGGGCTATTTTTTATATTAGGCAAAAAAAAAAAAAATAGGAAGCATAAAATTGCTACATATTTTATACCCAGGCAGGCAATTATAGCTAGACATGCAGGATTAGTAGACGTACGTCGTTGCACCACTGAAATTGCTAGCCGGCAGGCAACAACGCTTAAAGACGAACACAAGAGATTGTAAAAAAATTGATTTGATAACCCAGGAACATCAGCAACCCACATGTCACATGAGTGACAGCGGAGCCAACTAAACCTGAGGGTACCTGCATACTAACCATCAAGGACTTTGTCCCGGCGTAGTGCCCGGCGTTGTGCTACCATTATCGGGAAGACTTCGTCTCCTGTACCAAGGGTGCCTCTGGGAACACCAAAAAGGTAGTACTGGAATTCGAACCTGAGACCTTGTCACATTCCAAACTCAAAACCCAGCTCTTTTATCAACTAGGCTGTCTTACCATCGGCCGGGCCTCCATGTCCTTTTTCATGGAGAGTTTTGATACCTAAATTGTTTTGGCGGACAATTAGTGATGCAACAGAGACGAAACAACAACAACAATAATAATAATACAGAGGTGACAATTCCAATGTTGAGCTTAATTAAAACAAAAGAAGACCATTCTAAAGCTGACTTAACTTGTATGATACCATACAAGGAGACATATATCTACATAACCAAACTTTTGTTTTAGAGTTTTGAATTGTTGGGTAAATTTAAGTATAATCCTAAGCACTGGCATACTCTTGAATTTATTAGGGTCACAACTAAATTTTGAGATTAGTACATGATAATGATTCTAAATGATGCACAACTCTGCATGTGTGTTGATCGATTCACGTAATACAGTGATAAAATGTGTCGATCTCACTAGAACTAGAAATTATGATTAATTATTCAAATTGAAACCCTTTAAGCGAAAAATAATTCGATTTTTCAATTTTGATTGAGGAATGAAATTAATTCAAAAAAATTATAATTGATAAAATAATTGATTCACCAAGAAAAAGAACAGTTTTACTAGAAATTCAATATGGAAATGCTCAAGGGAATTTTTTGGAATTCGATAAAATTATATGTTATTACAGTGTCTATTAATCATTTTATACTCGTAATTATACACCCAAGATAATCTCTAAATTATAACTCTCATCGCTAGGACTCATCACGTATTATCCAAAAATCCATACTCACTACTACTCTCACAATCAAGAAAAATTATTAAATATTTTACCATAACACATATTTTATTTCCACTCTTATTTTCATAAATTAATATGTGGCTGAGCTAGTGGTAGATCTTTAGATTTCCCTTTGAGTAATACTAATCATTAAAGAATAAAGACAACATATCAATAAGTTAAATATCAGTAATTTTAAAGGATTACGTGTAGCAAAATACGATAGACTTAGATAGAAAAAATAGATAAACGGTACTAAACATATACAAATCTAAATCATTCAATAAATTTGAAAAACCTAACCCATTCCATAAGTTTCCTAAAAATATTAAATTGCATCATTATGAATCGAAAACACGTTGAAAGAGACATTACAAAACAGAAACAAATGAGAATATAGTAAATATATTGTACTAATAGTAGATTCCACATAAAAAGTTACATGTAAGATGCATCGAGTTGAAAGGATCTAGCTAACTCGAAATCGCTAGGCAATTCTACCAAAAATGACAATAATTGAATTAATATGATATATCGATAAGCCGGCCACATCTCCAGCACTAACGACGATAATTGAGTCACCCTCCTTAAACCTTTATTATTTAGCGTTATTAATGATGTAATACATTCGCAGTACTCTCGAAGAATAACAATGGACACAAATCACAATAAACATCACAAACCATAACACATTCCTTTTTACACGCCGAAAGAAAATTACAAAGTAATTAAGGACAATTAACAATTAAGGTGTTGTGGGACCAATTTGGAGGATTGACCAAATAATCAGAGTATTTCATAGGCGGAGGACTATGAAATAGAGTCCGGACAGATGATAAATCTTAGCAAGTTGAAATTGACGTTTAGCAATAACGTGGCGCAGCAGAGGAGGGTGGAGATAGGGAATAACCTAGGAATTCGGGAGGTGTCTAAGCATGAGAAGTATCTAGGACTCCCTATGATTGTGGGACGCTTGAAGAAGGTAGCATTTTCCGACATTAAGGAGCGGATACGAGACATGGTACGGAAATGGAAAGGGAAACTTATCTCTATAGCAGGTCAGGATGTGTTAATTAATGTTGTGGCGTTAACGCAAGGGAAATTCGCCATGTCTGTCTTTAAACTCCCTGATTGTCTGATTAGAGAAATGAATAGTGTGGTGGCAAACTACTGGTGGGGGACTAATGGGGATAAAAATAGAATACATTGGAAGAACTGGCGATTTATGAGTCGGCCAAAGGAAGAGGGAGGAATGGGGCTTCGTGAGCTTGAGGCCTTTAATAAGGCTATGCTGGCAAAGCAATTCTGGTTGTTACTTCAGAACCCAGACTCCTTAATTACAAGAATTTTAAAGGCCAAGTACTATCTGAATTGCTCCCTGATGGAGGCAGCAACTGGTTAGCGCCCGAGTTATACATGACGGAGTATTTTGTCAGCTCAGGATGTGATTGTAAAAGGAGTAGATGGACTTATGGAGAGTGGGAGATGGTACCTCGATAAGAATTTTGGAGGATAGATGGATATCGATTGTCAAGCAAGAAACTTGCACTAGGCCATCAAGGGACAATGGGATTTGAGATGGTGGCTGAGCTGATTGACCATGAAACCAATGCATGGCGGAATGATGTCTTGGAGCTGCTTTTCTCACCTGAAGAAAAAAATGCTATCCGAACAAGACCAATTCCCAGAACCCCGACAAGAGACTCGATTTGTTGAAGCAACTGCGAATGGCTGCTACAATGTCAAGACAGGATATAAAGTGGCAATTAAAGAACCCCCGGGTGAGCCTAAACCTGATGAGGTGGAGGAGGAGGCAGGGGAAGCAAATGAGGTGAACATGGAAGCGTTGTGGCAGAAAAACTGCCCTCCGAAGGTACGTGTCTTTCTCTGGCGAATAATGCATAATATCCTTCCTACTAATGTTAACTTGGCAAAAAAGATGGAGGATAGAGTAGTTAAGGAATGTCCTTACTGTGGAATGGCGGAAACTATGCAACATAGATTTCTGGAATGTCAATGGTCCATTTGTATTTGGCAGAGGTCCCTTTGGTGTGACCGATATAATTATGCAGAAGAGGAACCAATGGAGAAGTGGCTAAATCGTGTACTTACTACAGCAGACTCGGAGACAGCTGGAGGGATAAGCTCCTTAATGTGGCTGCTGTGGAATGAACAAAACAACTATTAGTTTAACGCATAGAAGTTGGAAGAGGCAGTCATCACCCAAAATGCACGAAATTTCTTTATTGAATACAAGTTGGAACAAGAGCAAGTGCAGGGGATGGGAACGGACAACACAAACCCACCAATGGCAGCCACAAGGTATGAGATTATTGAAGGTTAATACTGATGCGGGTTGTTTGGGGAAGCATGAACAGGGATATGTGTCAGAACAGAAGCGTGCAATCGATAATCCAAACCAACACGAACGAACACAAATTTAACGTGGTTCACTAACACAATGTGTGCTAGCTAATCCACGGGCAGGGAGACGAATTTCACTAATTTGAGGAGAGTACAGGTTACAAACCAAATTCCAAACGGACAAACCAAACAAACTAACCTGATTGACCTTACAACAGATTAGGGTGGTGAAGAGTATTTATAGAACTCTTCTCCTAATCCCAAACATAAAATCAAACACCTTTTCCCAAACATACAAGGAAAAGGTCAAACAAAGCCCAAACACATACCCAACCAGAATAGGCCCAAAACACAAAACAAACACAAATCAAATTCAAGTCATATTCTAAAAATCTCCACCTTGACTTGAATTCTCTCTCAAATACCAGATGTACCAGACGCAACCAAAGTTGCCAAATGTACCAAACGCAACCAAAGTTGCGAGATGTACCCAGACGCGATACATATCGCCAGACGTATCCAAATGCGATCGAAACCGCCAAACTCAAACGCAATCAAGATTGCCAGACATATCCAAATGCGATTCATATTGTCAGACCAAACGCAATGCAAATCGCCAAACTCAGATGCAATCAGAATCCCCAGACGTACTAACTCCTCCAAATCAGTTGTACCAGAATCTCCCCTGCCTCCAAATGCCCCTAAGGGCGACCAACAAATCAAAACATGCAGCAAGTCCAACCCATGTTGGGACTTGTCATGCATAACCAACTTGGTGTTATTTCCATCGATAACACCAACATCAGATTTACTTCCAACTCCAAACCTGCAACTCCAAATTGACTTCTCAATCTTCATACTGATAGCAGCCATTCTTACTATCAAACAAACTCCAACCAAACTTCTCACCAAAAAAGCGAGACCAAAACACAACTATCCAAAGTCAACTTCAAAGCGATTCCTCCACCGAACCAAGCTGAAGAATTGAAAGCTACCTCCACAAAGCAAAACTTCAGTCCAGCGCCAAATTCCCAAAACCGCAACCAGGCTCTGATACCACTTGTCAGAACAGAAGCGTGCAATCGATAATCCAAACCAACACGAACGAACACAAATTTAATGTGGTTCACTAACACAATGTGTGCTAGCTAATCCACGGGCAGGGGGACAAATTTCACTAATTTGAGGAGAGTACAGGTTACAAACCAAATTCCAAACGGACAAACCAAACAAACTAACCTGATTGACCTTACAACAGATTAGGGTGGTGAAGAGTATTTATAGAACTCTTCTCCTAATCCCAAACAGAAAACCAAACACCTTTTCCCAAACATACAAGGAAAAGGTCAAACAAAGCCCAAACACAAACCCAAACAGAATAGGCCCAAAACACAAAACAAAGCCAAATCAAATTCAAGTCATATTCTAACAATATGAATGATTGTTCGTGATTGGGAAGGGCATGTATCCTTTGCTGCCGCCATACGAGAGAATGAAAGATGGCCTCCAGAAGTTACGGAAGGCAAGGCAGTTCTGTTTGCTGTAGCGAAAATAAAGGAGTTTAGTTTGGGACCCTATGTTATTGAATCTGATTATCAAATGTTGGTTACTAGATTGCAGAACCAAGTCATTGATCACACTGAGATGGCAGTATTTGCCAGCAGATCTGGGAAGAGGCAGACCCGGCATATTGTCGAGGATGGCATCACACATACCGTGAAGCGAACATGGCGGCTCACAATCTAGCTCACTTGCCTAGTGCTACTATTGACTGTAATAGTTGGATAGGTATTCCTCCTCCCTTTCTTGAGGGAGTTTTGTTAAACGATAATTGTCATTTGACCCATTAATAAGATTATAGGAGGTGCGCTCCCTCATTTCCCTAAAAAAAATCGAAACCAAAACTTTACTAAAACCAACTGTTGAAATACCAAAATTCCATCAGCAAGAAAGATAGAATCAAACAAGGTAATTAACTAAAGTACAACATATCAAAGAGGAAGAACCATATCCATATAAAAAATTAAAGGGCCTAATAACTTGAAAATGACTCTGTTTATGCTGAAGTACTGGCCATGCTTTTAATATCACCGACGGGCGACGAACCTGTAGCAGGCCGCTCTTTTCCGTCAATTCTTAATCAGTTTTGCTCCTTTGTCTTTAATTCACAGCCACCTTCCCTCTTTATCACAAATTCAAAGCTCTAAGCATGGTGGCTGTACAACTCCATGTGCTATTTCCATATGCTCATTAAAGGGTAAATGCCACATTTGGTCACTGAGATTATTAAAGAATGTCATGTTTAGTCACTAGAAAAAATTAATATCAATTTGGTCACTCGAATTATTGATTCATGTCACATTTAGTCACTCTCCCGTTAGGTTCCGTCCAACTCCGTTACTGATTCATGTCACATTTAGGAGTTGGACGGAGGCTAACGGGAGAGTGACTAAATGTAACATGTTTCAGTAATTCGAGTGACATGTAGAAGAAAAAAAGTAATTCGAGTGACCGGAGTTGGAGGGAGGCTAACGGGAGAGTGACTAAATGTGATCTGTTTTAGTAATTCGAGTGATCAAAATTGATATTAATTTTTTCTAGTGACTAAACAGGATTTAGTAACCCGAGTGACCAAGTGTGACATTTAACCGCTCATTAAGATATCACATTCCTTTTTTACTTTGCTTAAAGATGACATCCGTGTTATGCAACAAAATTTGTTGATGTATTCGATAATTTTGATTATTTTTTAAGGGCTCGTATCTATCTCTTGTGATTGAGTTTTATGTTTTTTATGTATGAGAGTTTTGATCATTTTGTACTGTAGAGGTTATTTTCGTTGCATTACCTTTAACAGAGCTGCTCACCTAGTAGCAAAACAAACTCTTTTATCGGAAGTCCAGTTACATACAAACTATTATTGTCTATATTATAACCTTATTGTTTGACCATACTCTGTGACTTATCCTGAATAATAAGTCGAGAATTATAGTAAGTATTGGCATATCAGCAAACACTATGGATTGCTTGGTTAAAGGAATACAAATAGTGATGGCAATGGGACGGGGCGGGACGGGGCCCCCACCCCACGTTACTACGGGTCGGGGTGGGTAAAACCCGGGCGGGGTGGGTCGACGCACTCTTACATGTTATTTGGAAAAATACACCCAAGTTTTACTTTTTACTAAAACGAGTGGGTAAAAATACTTTATGTATGGAAAATATTGATAATAGAATGGGTGAATAAGTCTAACAAGTTGAAAGATCGACTCTAACTAATAGAAGAAAAGTCAAAGTAGGAGAAATATGTATAGATATTGTGATAAATGAAGATAAAATGAGCTAAGAACGGGGCGGGATGGGGCCGAGAGAGTCGGAAGTAGATACCCATACCCCGCCCCACGCTACTGCGGGTTGGATAATACCCGCCCCATCACGAGTCAAATCGAATAATACCCACGAAGCGGGTTCAAATTGCCATCACTAAATACAAACTAAGAAATTTGAGTATATGGGAAGTAAACATGCAAGGTTGAACAAGATACTAAAATTAAGAAGTAAAGTGGCTCCATTCTTCCAAGCCTCTGGGATATGCTGGAATATGAAACCATTCCTCGTTTACTCTGTGGATTTTAAAAATGAAGGTTTTACTAAAATTTGGATTTTGTTAAACCGTGGATATATGAGAGTTTTGGGTTCATTACGAACTTGAAAAATAACATTGCTTGTTTCATAGATTTCATTATGGATTTGATCAATAAGATTTGTATGAATATAATGAAATTGACATATATTGCCCTCATTAGTATGAGAATAGAAAGGAAATAAGAAGGGCAAATTGGTCATAAATGATGACTTAAAAGTCCATGATCAATTTCCACCTAAATTGGCGAAACTTTCAAATCCGTGGACCCCACGAATTTGGACCCTTAAAATTAGTGGGGGCCCATGGATTTGTTGCCACAAAATACGTCAAGCAAACAATGAAATTTAGGGGTCGTTTTATTTTGGTGATAGTTTGGTTGCGATAATTACAAACGATGCATTGTCCACAATGCATCGTTTTTCTGAATTTTCCGCACAAACAATACAAGTAGGAATGGCAATGGGGCAGGTCCGGGGCGGGTTTCTTGGTACCCAGACCCACCCCGTGGCAGGCGGGTCCAGGTCGGGTAATTGATCACGGGTCGCGGGTCGGGGCAGGTCGACCCAATAGGTATGCAATTTATTTGAAAAATATTAAAAATATTCGTTATTTTTATTGTAAAACTAAGAAAATAAACAATATTATGACAATTGTAGTTAAATTATTGGAGAAATTGAGGTTTTCACTAATTTACAACTTTATTATAGCTAACATATGATGCGATAAAAGTAAAATTCAAAGTAATTTGACTAAGATTTCATGTAATTTAGACAAGAACGGGTCGAGAATGGGGCGGGTCAGGGCAGGTCGGGTCGATGAGACTACCCATGCCCGCCCCGCCCCGCCTACGGGGCGGGTCGGACCCGCCCCAAAACAGGTCAAACAGGTCGGGTAAAACGGGTCAGGTCGAAATTGCCATCCCTAAATACAAGCATTGTTTGCTTGATTTGACACAAACTATCACTCAAAATGAGTGATAGTTAAATCTCAAGTTTTTTGTGAGATTGTTGATTGTTTGGTTGAGATTGTTGGGTTTTGTTTGTGTTCCAACTATGGCCCTACTTTCTTATGTGTTTTGCTTTTTCATATTTAAAACAAAGGGTATAAGTGACATTTCAAGCAAAAAAGTAATATAACTTATTTAAAACTTTAATAACTTTCACAGAACCCAAACAATGTAAACTACAATACACCAATTTTCATATATACATGTATATTATTATGCATGTATTATTGACAATGCATCAATTTAACTATCACCAAAACCAAACGATCCGCTAGATAAAGTCAATGATAAATTCAAATTCATTACCAAATCCATCATCAAATAATAAAGTCAAAGTTGTATGGAATACTTCGATCAAGAAGCTCTGCAATACATTGGCATAAGGTGTTGTGGTTACAACACTCACTACCTCGAAATACTCTGATTACCTACTTAATTAGTTTTACTTGAACCAATCAGAAGTTGACAGAAATAAAGGAGTACAGAAATGGAGCATGCATGCATGATCATCAACCATCAATGCGCCGAGGTTATGAGAGGAGGAGGTATCGACTCTCTTAATGATGGTTGTCAAACCGGTAGTATGCGGGACGGTTGAATCTAATTCTTTTTTGTTTATAATGGCGAAATGATAGTAATTTTAAAAAAAGGAAACAACAAACCAAAACAAGCCCAACAACAAGCTGGAGAAGGAATCAACCCAAACAAACACAACACCAAAACGCCCACCCTTCCCAAAACAAAGAAGCATGAAGCATGAGGCATGAAGCATGAATACAAAGGATAGTATGAAACACACAGCAGCAAGCAGCAAGAAGGATAAACTAATTGAGTCAATCACAAACAATTGTCGAGAAGGGTAGCAAGCAAAAAAGCCAACCAGAAGGTCTAAGACAACGCCTTGGTCTCGTTTATCACATTAGACATAGGCCCTGGAAGCAAACGATTTCTAACTATTTGCATCCAACTTTCTCCTTCAGTCCTCCCAACTTTATTCGCAGCGCGCAACCAAATGAAGATCATACGACACACCTTGAAAAAAACCACTCTAGTAACTTCTCCTTCCTCCCTGAAAATTCTTGCATTCCTCTCGAGCCATATGCACCAGCACGTCGCATGAAGGAGCACATTTGTACACCAATCCTTGGGGCTGCCTGAAGGATATGTCATTGGAGTTAAGAGTGAAATGAACGAAGTAGCTCAGCATCTTCCAAACTTCTTTAGTAAACCTGAAAGTAAGGAAAAGATGATCGACGGTTTCTTCACTAATTCTGCATAAAGCACACCGGCTTGGAAGGGCCCATCCTCTTCTTTTGAGAGCGTCGTGGGTAAGAATATTTTTCTGATATGCAATCCACAAGGTGCAAACTTTGTAAGGAATGATCGACTGCCATATGATCTTGAAAGGAAAGTCCCCAGCACCCGGAAACCGCTCCTTGACCATCTCCGTATAAAAGGAATGAACTGTGAATCCAGCGAGAGAGGGATCCCACACCAACCTCGAAGGACCTGCAAGAAACATGTTAATTGGCAGACTATTAAGGTAGTTAAGGAGGTTTAGGCGCTCACTCTCAACCCCTCCTCTCAAGCTATGCTTAAGAGGAATTTCCTAGGTGATAGTCCCATCGTCCTCATGTAAAACATCAGTAATCCGACAATTAGGCAATGCGGCAGCAGCAGAGACTCTTGAAAACTCATCTGCAAGCGACCCTTGGTCCAAACGTCATACCAGAAAGACGTCCCAGCACCTGACCCTGGATCGACAGTGGAAAATCTCCAAAAGTCCTTCTTTAATTTCAGAATTTGCGACCAAGGACTACAGCCTGCAACCCCTTTAAACTCGCCTGGCATCCAATCCGATCACACGTTAGAAAACTTCACATTGATAAGCTCCCTCCACCATGAGTCTCTGTCATGGGCGAAATCCCACAACCATTTACATAAGAGAGCTTTGTTTCTGCTACGGGTATCGACAATGCCAAGGCCTCCCAATCTTTTCGGAATTTTACATCTATCCCACGCCACCAAATGTATCTTCAAGCTAGAATGCCCACCAGACAAGATAAATTCCCTTTGAATCCTTTGAATCTTCTCAGTGACTGAACATTGAGCGGTGAAAAGGCTACACAGATAGAGCGGTTGACTGGCAAGCACCGCGTTGCAGAGAATAATTCTTCCTCTCAACGACAGATAGTGCCCTCACCAACCTTCGAGACACAGCTGCATTTTATTGATCACAGGGTTCCAAACAACAGACGACGAAGGGGAGGCTCCAAGTGGAAGGCCAAGATACACAGTAGGGAGAAATTTCCAATCACATCCGAGAATTTCAGCGTACCTCTGGATATTTTCAACTTCCCCAACTGGTAGTAGCATGCTCTTTTGCAAATTCGCTTTTAACCCGGTGATGCTTTGACAATGGATAAGAACAACCATTAGGTTGAACATGCTATCATCGGATACCTCTCAAAACACAATGTCGTCATCAACATACAAAAGGTGATTAACCTCGCCAACCCTCCTTGCTTCACCCCCCTCTGCATATCGAAATAGCCCGACGCCTCCCCGTTAACAAGCACAATGAGTTTGGAAGAAGTAACCAGCCCCTTAATCCACTTATGCAATCTTGCATTCATCCCAATATTCTTAAGAACCTTAAATAAACATTCCCAGCTAACCGAATCAAAAGCTTTCGCAATGTCGAGTTTGAAAATGAGTCCAGGTCGTCCACTTCTTCTTCTACTATCAATGAGTTCGTTGGCGATGAATCTAATTCAATTGGTGTCGGTTAAATCTGCTTCAATCGTTACACCTAGCATATGATCGGTATGATCAATTTACCAACTTAAAAAAAATTATTATATGTTTTATGAATATGAAAATTAAAAGTTTATCTAATTTGTTGGATTCAAGACTAAACCTTTAGATATTAACGTTAAATATGGTTTTTTTGTGAGAAAATATGGTATATTTAAATATGAGTATCTGTTATTTTATTTGGAATGTCGTCTTTATTAAGCCGATATGAACCGACACAAATCGGTTGTACCACTAATCATACCATTCCATTTGCTAAATCGGTACAACAGTATAAACCGGTTTAATTAGGCAATTATTAAACAAAAGTATGCATGAAACTATTCCTCTATAATACAAAAATGAGAACTTTAATCGAATATAATACATATGCATGTACTAAATGATTTTTGCTAACCATGCTACATATATAATAAATTTAGAATATTTTAAAGTTATATGTGTGTCCTCGAAATCCTTAGTTACTTGGTGAGAGTAGGTTCCAATAAAATGGCTCTATAAACTAGTTAGGTTGTCACTTGCAATGTAGCTATTTGTTGAACTCTTTAAATGCTGTATTTTTCTTCGAATTCAGTTTCCACAAATAGAAAGAAACTAAATTATGCCACATACTAAAGCGCCTCTTCTACTTTATTTTTGTTATATAAAATCTCGGAAGAGAACAACGAATATGTAGTATAATAATAGAGATGTCTTACGAGATAAATCATAAAACATAAAGAATTTGTAGTACAATAATAAAGATTTTTTTACAAGATGAATCACAAAACATAAAGAAGAAAACAACTTTGGACAATAATCAAATCATTAATAAGAGAACATATTTTTTCATAATATAAACAACTCTATTATACCTACGTCGTACGAAAAAAAAACTTAATAAAGCACTCTTCTATTTTTAGGCTTAAATTTTGCACATTTCATATATCAGTTTTGACTTTTGAGCATACTAATTTGTGTATGGCTTATTGAAAATGGTCTTACTCTTACCCCATTTTGTTCTCACTCATCTAAAGAATAAGGATTCACCCTAAAATAAAATTACCATGAAAAAGACCAAGAAACCGGATTGGGAAAAAAAGACCAACCAAATCAAACCAAACCCAAGAAAAATTTGGTTTCGTGTTCCGTCCGAGGAGGGTCTCTTTCTATCTGGTTTTGTTGAGTGTAGTGTCCCAATTATCAGTTGACACGCTAAAACACAACACCAAACTGCGACCAAGTGTAATCGCAGTCCGAAAATGCAGTAACATGCAAGCTCTAATTGTCAACCCGGGGTCTAGATCTACTGCCTACTCCGTGTATATCTGTTATCTAGCAAACTAAGTTGAGTGATTGTGATTTTAACTAAAAGCAGTAAGAAAGCAGGAAATGGTTCGGTTTTCTAAAGCAAAGGAAGAGTCACTCGGGAATGAGTCCCCCTAACTCCTTAGTTAGGTCTCAGTTGTAATTACCCTGGGTTGATTTACTGTTGATTAAACTGTGGAAGATCCGACAGTAGTTTGGAATCTCTTAAGCTGACCAAGCCCTCTCAGGCAGGCTAACCGGCAGGCGACTAACCTTCACCGGGATAGACTGCCGAGGCAATAAGCACAGACCTCCACTACTGGAATTGGGTTCCAGTACAAAGCAGTAGATTGATTAACTCTCGTATAACCAATCTACCACTACCGATTGATGAAGCTCTAACAACCTAATCAGATTCTATCTATCTCAGGTTGCAGCAGAAATCAAGAAAAGATGATCAGGCTTTAATTGACTCAATGAATCATGCATCAATCGATTAAAATCAAACAGTATAACAATCCCAAGTCATTACAATCAAGATCCCTAACACATGGAACTAGGGTTCTTCATACCCAAGTGAGAGAAAGTTCTACTCCATAGAGAGAGAGAGGAAAACAGCAAACAAAGCAGTCATACTCATCAAGATGGGAAGAATCTGCTATGGGATGATAATCTTCACTCCAACGATGATTTCCAAGCTTGATTGATGAAACCCAGCTCCAAAACCACTCTTAGGGGGGTGTTCTTCGCACTTTCTCTCTCTAGGGCTCTGTTTTTGCTCCAAAAAGTCGACTCCCCTTCAAAAGACTCGAAATTGGGTTAAAACCAAGTTATGCCTGATCACACGGCCGTGTGAAATCCCCACCTGCCCGTGTGGAAGTGCAAAATGCCGCGTTTCACTTAAGTGGCTTCAGTTACGCTACACGGCCAAAACCACATGGCCGTGTGGATTTCCAGTCTGCCCGTGTGAGCTCCCTGGACTTTCCACACGGCCACAATGGGTCCCATAGACGGCCAGTGCGATTTGCCCGTGCAAAGTGGTGCCACACGGCCAAGTCATACGGCCGTGTGGAATTTTAGGCGTGCCCGTGTGGAATTTCCCGCTTTTCGTCAAACGTCCAAACTTCGTCCAATCGACCCCGAACTCGTGCCCAAACCTTCTTTCACGTACTAGGACCTGAAATATCACAAACAAGAACAACCTTGCGTGAAATCGGCCTAAAACACGAGAGATGAGACTCAAACGGTACAGGAATGGTGGACAAAAACATGTGTATATATCAAGTCATCATCAGTCCAACTCATTTCCTTCCCTTTCCCCCTCTAGTCTCTTCCCACTTCTCCCCCAACCAGACTATTCGATTCTCCATCATCGTTGCACATTCATTAAGCTCAACTTCTCTTTCTCTGCAACGCCTCCAACTTTGTCCCCGCCCCCTTTTCCGGCGAATTTTTTACAACTTGCATAGTCATTCTTTCCATTAATTTGCTACCCCTACTTTTTGGCCTTCCATTATAATATATTAAGAAGCTCTCTTCCGTCCTAAGTTTCCTGAAATCTTCTACTCAAAGCATTTCTCTCGTTCGTCTTCTTCGACTTTGGAGGTGGGTGATCGATTGGATCTTTGGAGGATAAGTTTCCTTAGCAAAGGTAACGCGTTTTTTCGCGGGTTGAGTTATCCTTCCTATTTATTGCTTCTGAAACAGTTTCAATTGGAATTTGGAAGTCCACTGAAGCAGTTTAACCCTTTGTTGTTGACTAGGGGATGAAATTGTGCCACAAAAGGTGGAATCTTTACGAGGATTGTAAGTTAGGATTCAGGTGGACATAATGAGAGGGACTCGTTGCAAAATACTTATATTTAGTTAACTATATTAAAACATTCTGATCAATATAGGTAGAACGATCATTATTTACACAAATACACCATCACTAAAGATATGTGTTGTAATAACTCAATTCACGCCTCTGACGTGGGGAGCTGGCAATGGTGTTGGTGCACCCTCCCTATCCCAAAGCCTATCACTAAAGAGATGTATTTATGTAATAACTCGTTGCCAAAGCAGCACCCTATATCCTTGACGACGAAAGACTTCGACAAGATTGTTAACAACAATGCTCCATTTGCTCGGAAATCTAAAGAGATGTATTTATGTAATAACTCGTTGCCAAAGCAGCACCCTTTATCCTTGACGACGAAAGACTTCGACAAGATGGTTAATAACAATGCTCCATTTGCTCAGAAATTCGCAAAGGATGATCCGGTTCTGGACAAGATTGACAAGGAACTCCTGGGGCGAACCGATCGGTTTGCTCCAGGAGCCTGGTGCGTCGGTGGGTCGGATAATGGGTCTGACCCGTGCTCTGTTCGTGGGGATCATTCGGTATTTAGTCCTGGTCCCGGGGCGAAAAGATTGCAGGAACTGCTTCGGACATTGCTGTCGGAAGATTTTCGGAAGCAACAGTGTTCGTGAAAGGGTTAAAGCATTTTTAGCTCAAACTCCGCGAAATGTACATTGATGATATATTGATAATAGGTTATACGGTGGCTGATGTTAAGAGGCAGAGTGTTCAAATTTTCCCCTGATCGACCTCTCTGTCAATGCAAACTCTACATCTGGGAAATGAGAAATGCTGACGGAGTGATTTTGGTTTCCACTTTTCATTTACAAAATTACAGCCTTCACATTTTGTGGTTTGAAGATATATTATGACATTTGAGACGTCAAAGCCTAACCAGTCGGATCAATCCCTGTTCCCAGAAATCAAATTGGTGTACTTCTCAACAATCATCTCAGGTGAAAAATCAGTGAAGTAGCCCTTCTCCACATCAAACCCTTGCTCGGCCGCAAGCATTTCAACCCGGTTCTGAACCTGGTCCGCTCCGATCTGGTTGGGCTCCAGCAGCATGCAGGCGATCTCGGTCGAATCCTCGCCGTGAACCAGGCCCAACGTCTGCACCGTAGGCAGCCCGCCGCCACGAGCGCTCACCATCCGGGCGATCTTCCGAGCAGCAGACACGTCGGTGCTCACGATCGGAACGTTGTACAGCCCGACCCACTGCCTGGCTCCGATCATCGCGATGCCTCGGGTTCGAGACACGTGGGCCGGGCCTTCGTCGGGATTCTCCGATAGAGTTTCGGGCATCGTCCAGCCGGCCCATTGGCTGCCTGTGAAATTGGGCCTGTAGTAGCCCAGCTCCCTCCTTATGGTATCCAAGGCCTTCCCCGTTGGATGTGCAGCACCAAACAGAAACACAGGCACTGCACAGAAACAGAAACCCTAGATGAAAACTGAAAGCAACACTATCAATCAATCAAGGTTCTTCGATTGGAGCTACTGACCCTGAAATCGGGCGGCGATGTCGGCGGCGAGACCCTTGGAAAGGCAAGCGGCTTCGTCGAGCGAGGCTCGACCCAAGGGATGGAAAACGATCTCGTCCACCACGCCAAGCCGAGGGTGGGTACCGGAATGCTGCTCGAGGTTTATCGCCGCGTAGGCGGCCTCCGCCATCGCCACCACCGTCTGCCGCAGGGGGCTGTAAATGGCGGTTCCGGTGCTGTCGAGCGCCACGACGTAGGAGACCAGAGTGTATCGAATTCTGTTGTAAGCACGATCAGGGAACTTGTTGACGATCACCGTTTCTGGGTCCCGCCTCGCCGCCGTTTCGATGGCGTCCAGGATCGCCGAGTTTCGCGACTCTGAGATGAAGAGCTTGCAGCAGAGCAGCGCCGAGTGATTCCCCGCCCCCTTTTTGTTGATCTATGACAAGGAAAAGGAAAACCCAGCTCAGTATTTGATATTTCCAAATTAGCATCTTTACAGATCATCATCGATCCTCGTCAGTTCAAGGATAAGGAGAGATCGATGGGTGGGGGAATCTATGGAACCAACCAGATTTGAGGAGGGAAATCTTATCCAATTATCACAATACGTATGTTTACATGGACAGATCACAGATGTGTGGCAATGAATAACACCGGAAACTGCATTTGCTAAGTCGGTTCATGTCAACTATCAAGTGGTGGAAGATTTCGTCCTTTTTTTTTTTTTTGATCGGGAGGAAGATTTCGTCCTACATGGTTATGATCATGAACATTTAGGGTTCATAGCTTGCAGCAGCTCAAGATGATTAGATGACTGTTAGCTAAAGCGTGATCACTCCTTGGATGAGCAGAACAGGAAGAAAGAAACTTTTATGAAGCAAAGCTGCTGGGGGACACTAGAGAGCAAGAAATGATCGCAAGCATGCAGTACTATCAAACAAGTCCAGGAAACATAGAAATCGTTACCTTGGATCTTGGGCTAAGCTCCATTTCTAGCTGTTCCTTCTTGTTCTTGATCTTCTTCTCGCCTCTGAGCTCTGCTTCCTCTGTTTTTATGCTTTTAGCTTCTTTGAAATTGAAACACGATTGTCGTTTCTAGACTGACCAAGGGGAAAAGCAAGAGAGCTGATTACAAGAGCAGCAGAAATTTATGAGGGAGATGATAATATATATATAAGCCATTGTTGAAGAGGCAGGGGCAGGCCAAATGTGATCAGTCAGCATCGTACTGCATCGCATTCAAGCCACATGTCCCCACGAGGAAACAGAAACAAACAAACCCAAATGAGAAAAAGTTAGGCTAAACCAAGAGCAGCTTGCATGATTCACATAAACTGTAAGAAAGAAGCAAGCCTAATAAAGAACATGGGGAAAATGCACATCATGGACTCATGGTATTATTTTCAAGTCTGTTGTGTATTTACGGACTTGCAGGCTGCAGCAGAGCTTGTCATGTGCCCGTGAGCTTTGCTTTGTCACAGCAGTGGCGATTTGTCAGGTATTTTGATGAATCGGTCAGTGGAGTGGAGTTTTCTTGTTGGTCTCGACTACCGACTTCTCCCATTTCTGTACTCTGCAAACAAACAAAACCAGAAAATAAAGGGCTCCCCGTCATTCATAGAGCTGGGAAGTGCTATGAGTTAGGTACAGCAATGACTGTGCAGATGAAATCAGGAAAACTGACAAAACACTACTATTGCATCATGATATTTAGTTCATATACTTTTTAATATATCTTCTTAATTATAAAATTGACAACTAAACCTCAACAAATTGCATATATTTTTTAAATTCGGTCCAATCCACTCGTGATGGATTTCCTCCTCTGACTAAATTGTTGCGCACACTCTACTGCTATGATGACCAGAATTTGAGTAATTGTGCATGAAACACGAGATAAGGACTCCAAACTATTTTGTGGGATCTTTAAGATTGGATGGGCTCCAGCTCCAGAACCACTTCCAGCCAACAGATTCTTTTCAGGCTCTTATCCTAAGTTGTTAGGTACACACATGTAGAGCCAACAGGCCACAGGAATATGTGCCCGTGACACATCAGCTGTACCCATCAAATGCATTTTCTTTCTCTTTTGATAATTGCAGATTTGCAGATGCATTTTTGGTTGTTGTTCAATCTTATCAAATGATTAAATGTAGCTTTTGTTATCTGGGACAACTATATTGGATAATGTATTAAACTGATGGAAGTAACACAAATCCTTTCCCTTAATGGTGGTGGATTACAAGTGAGTTTCCCTCTTCATATTTGCCCCAGCCCCCAAGTAAAGGTATCAAAGAACAAAACATCAGTGCCCCAGTTTCTCGATCTGGCAAAAGCATTGGCAGAAAGTAAACTTAAATCTCGAGTATCTTACAATTACAACAACTAGTAGAATGGAAGTGTTGGAAAATGAATAACTTGACCAGCAACAGAGCTGCAAATCCTACAACGTGATGATGCAGATTGTACAGTTCTCACATAGCCTGACCAGCAAGCTTCAAGTAACTCTCAACTATCTTCTCCTGCGAGAAATCAGTGTAATAACCTTTCCCTACACCAACTCCTTCTTCCACACCAAGCTGCTCGACTTCTTGCTGAACTCTGTCTCCTCCAACATTACTCGGCTCCAACAAGTTACAAGCAACCTCAATCACATTGTCCTCGTGAGCAAGTGCCATTGCCTGCACAGAAGCCAGCCCACCACCTCTCGTGCTTACCCTTTTCGCGATTCTTCGAATGGCAGCCATGTTGGTGGAGAAGACGGGGACATTGTAGTTATCAACCCACTTGGTTGCTCCGACGACAAGGACACCTTTTGCTTGATTCACTTCACAGGGTCCTTCGTCTGGTTTCAGAGGCAGGGTTTCGGATTCTGGACCTCCAACCCACTGGTTTCCAGAATTCGGCTTAAAGTAGCCTAATTCCCTCCTGATTGAATCTAGCTTCCTCCTTTCATTACTGGCAGCACCATACAGAAAAGTCGGCACTGCAGGCTAAATTTGACAGCATTAGCATTCAGCTGAAAGAAAAAACCCAGATCCAGTTCTTTCTTCACAGAAGAGTTTCCAAATGTCAAAGCTCAAACCTTCATTCCAAAAAAAGGGGTCAAACCTTTGAGTTGAGAACCAACATCGGCTGCCAAGGACTTAGCAACCCAGGCTGCCTGTTCCAGAGATGCCTGAGCAAGTGGATGGAAACAGATATGGTCCACAACACCAAGTCTAGGGTGAGACCCAGCATGATGCTCGAGGTCAATTGCTTCAAACGCAGCCTTAACCATGGCGAACACTGAACTCTTCAATGGACTATTATCTGCAGGTGACAGGTTTGGATCCAAACTTGCAACAAGTGTGTATCCAACTCTGTTGTAGGTCACATCTTCAAACTTGTTGATGATTTGTGCTTCGGGGAACAACTTTGCTGCTCTTTCAATCAACTCCAATGCTGCCTTGTTTCGGCTCTCAGATACGTACACTTTGCAGCAACCAAGCCCCTGCTTTAGCATTTTTCAACTTCCACCACCTTGCAAACTACTACAAGCTGAAAACAACAGATAAGGTGAATGAGATAAGATGATATAAAGATTTATGTGGCTGCCATGCAACCACACAGCCTGATAAAAGCAAAAAATCCAATAGAATTATCATGGAGATGTTAAAGAAGCCATACATTTTCTCTGTTTCGTTCGAGGCTATGAAACCTAAAGACAACAAAACCGTTCCAGTTTCATGGTTTTGTTTGTGACTAGTAGAATCCCTCTACGCAGTTGTAGGATAGTTAAGATTTAATCTCATTCAGTCCCATGGCGAAGAAAATGTAAGGAAATAGATATACTTTTGTACCAGCAAGCCATTCTTAGATTCAACTCGAAATATAATACCATAAGAAGAGGGAGACAGCAAAGCCCCAGTGTACAATGCTGGACATCCAGCGCACTACCTCACAGTAAAACATGGCTAATGAAGTAACAAAGGAGGGGAGGTAGAGACAAACAAAAGGGATCAGGATATCCTAAGAACGAACTACTTCAAAACTCCATATCTCGAGGCTTTGGATATCCATCATACTCTAATTTCACTCCCAGGCCTGCTCTTATGACCCGGAACTTCAGCCTTAGACTATCCGTTATCACTTGAATGCGCTCATCCTCAGGTTCCAAAAGCGGGTATTTGTCGATCAGTTCCTCCATTTGCTTTATAGAATTCTGGATTCGGGTTGAGAAATGTGTCGGAGCTACCTTCATTGCCGAGTTCCAGAGATCGATGCAACCACGATAGAATCCGAGCTCTTCTCCAATCTCAAAGCCCGTTTTCAAGCCGACTTGTTTGGCATCTTCTTTGCCAGCAACCAGGCCATCTTTGTACCCTTCATCATAGCCTTCTTTATAATGTGTCTCCTCTAGATTCAACGAGGAATCAAATATATCTCCAGATTGAGATAGCGACTCCATATTTCTTCCCCCCAATCGGTTTCTAGTTTCACCAACTTCAAATTGCAGAACCTTCTCTTTGCCGCGTCTTATGATGAGGATCTAAAGATACAGAAAATCACGATACAAGGTAACGAGCTCAAAGTTCAACGAGTCAAACATAAATGTCTTAGCACACCACGAAAATTATCTTAATTCCCCACGCAACACATGTAATTGTAGTGGATCAAACAATGAACAAGAATCAAGATGCATATCCAGGTCAAGATTTCTATTAGCTTAGCACAAAGGTTAATGTGTCATACGCAGTCCTTTGGGCTCTCGAACTGAGGGAATGGAAATAAATTCGGCCGAAACCCCATGTGAGCATCACAATTACGTTCCTGTAGGATTGGAAATCTTGTAAACTAACATCTCAACCCCGCAATCAGTACTTCGCATGAATACATACACGCACAAACAAAAACAAACGCAGATACCAAACAACAGACGTTCGTGCAATTGAATCCGTAGTATCCAAAATCCAACTAGAAAGCCGCTACTACAGAATTTCCATCTCCACCCAAACAGAGAGGAACAGTTACTCCTGGTCTTAACAACCGAGAGCCCAGCGAAGCTAAGTACAACCCACGAACTCAAATCGAGCGAACCTCCTAACCCAGCAAAGGAGTAAATGGACTAACTCAACAGAGAGAGGGGGAAAGGCATACAGCAAAAAAGTACACAGGAGATTAACACAAAAGTCGCGGCCATTTAGAGCAATCTACAATTCAGCCACTCAGATATTCTGTAGAGACCATATATACGCAATACAGAAACAGGATGAAGGATAAATACCTGCCGGAAGAAGCAGCAGAGAGGTTGAGCAGTTTCTCTAGGATAGCTGCAGCTGTGGATGCCGGATGGGCGGCGATAAGTACGAAACGGATGGATTTCTGGGCCTTCCGAGCCGCGGTCCAGAGGTGAATCGCCCGCAAAAGCCGAGGAGAAGTAGAAAAGAATAGAAGCAAGGCAGGCGGCCAAGGGTGATGGCGATTCAGTGGCGATGAGGGATCCTCTCCAATTCCGTCTAGGACAATGGAATAGATAAAAACCCTTAATCTTACTAGCTTTTCACCATATCAATTTTTTTTATCTTAACTGGACTAATTTCACTGCAATACCCAAATTATAAACTAGATTCAGACCCGGCCCGTTGACAGGATGCACTTTGTAAATGGTATAATCAACAATAGCGATTTTTCTAAGCAAGATAGGCTCAACCAATTGGTCGGATTCATTTTATAAATTGAAAAAATAAAATTAGAAGCAAAAGTCAAGCATGATACATATTTATATGGTAGCATAAGAGCATCCAAATTATTTATTAATTGGAAACATTGCTATCGATAGTTGTTTGCTCGCTGATCTCCCTGAGAAAACATTTTGAGCGTACACTATTAGATGCACATGGAACTTTAGGTCATAAATTCACATGGGCCACAAAACATAAAGCCGATTCATCAGGGAAAAAAATTAAGCAAATTATTGAATATATTTTTGAAGGAACATAAAATTTATCTTTTGTAGCTAGTAATGCTAATAAATAATTACGTGGTAGACTACGTTTAGAAATTCATTTTCTAATACGTTTGAAGTGAAAGAATTTATCAATATCCATCTAAACTGAAAAATAATTACCAAACAACTCAAGAATGAAGAATGCTTAAAGTAAATCTATAGAACATAACTTACATGCACATGTTTTTTCAAAAAAAAAAAAAATCTCATTCAACAATGATTTAGTTGTAGCTTAAACTCTTGTGTTGACATAAACTCTATTAGGATATTTCCTACAATTAGTTTTTATCAAATCAACAATGATTTGATCTCGGGCCAATAAGGTTTACATGAAAATGTAACAAAAAGATCTAGATATCCTGTCTATCCACAAATCATCATAGCATGCTCGAAGATTTCTGACTTATATCGAGAACTACATGTATGTGATGAAGTCAAAATCATATGGTTTTCACTCAAACTGATTCGAATAACCTCTGAAGTAAAAATCCAAAAGACATTTGTAGTAATGTTGTCGCTACTATGTTGATTGCTTTTAATTCAATCTTAATGCTCAATCACAACCAAAGCGTATGCATTAACAACCATAGTGTCATTCAATTTAGCCTTTGCATGTGGAAATATTTGTACTAAGATATTACTAAAGCCTAACATATAATACAACTGTTGAATAATTGAATTGTGCAAAGGATTCGAAAATGGATCTCTAAAGGGAAAACCTAACCATTTTTGGACTTCATTATTAGTGTCATGAATGTAGAGTAGAGTAAATTTTGCTTGCAATATAACATTTAAAACCTATGGATGATGCTTTCGAAGCAGGAGATTCGCTTTTCATCTGTGTTTAGTACTTTCATCCTTCCACCTAATTGCTATACAATATTCACATTTATATGATGGATGTCTAGTATCAAACACCTTAACAAATACAATACCTCAAATATGATAAATACAATTGATAAATAAATTAAATAAGAAAAATCAAATAGTGTAAAGATCTAGAAACCTTTAAATTCTCTAGAGCACATCACCTAAATACGATTACGATCACTTCTGGCAAGTTCGATGGATTTAAGCAATACAATTCCCTTGGTGTGCAAGTTATGCATCTCATTTTGGTAAAAATCTCAATGTACACACGTTCTTAAAAAAAATTCCCAAAATACATAAGTTATAAAAATTTTTCCCAAAGTACACATGTTTGGCATTCACCTTTTTGACAAACGCAGTGAAGGAGATCACCGCGTTTGACATAGACGGTGAATATTTCACCGTTTTAAAATAAAACGGTGAAGTATTCACCATTTTAAATTAACACGGTGAAGGGTTCGCCGTTTTGGTTTAAAACGGTGAATAACCAAAGAGTCAATCACCGTCTTGGTTTAAAACGGTGAATACTTCACCGTTTGAGTCCAAAACGGTGAAGCGACGCGGATCGATGACGTGGACAAACGCGATGTATTCACCGCGTTAGACAAACACGGTGAATACATCGTGTTTGTTTACGTCAGCGATCCGCGCCGATGTGCTTTCACCGTGGCCGTTGGATGCGGTGAGGCGCGGATCGTGGTTTTCTTCCCACGATCCGACGCCTCACAGCACGCCACGTCGCCTCTTCCGGAACCGTTTTTGGGAGAAGCGATGCATTCACCGCGTCCCTCAAAGACGGTGAATGCTCTCCAAATAAATGCTGCGCAGTTCCTCCCTCCTTCCCGCAACTATAAATAACCCTCCCCCTCCAACTTTCAACTCACACCACAACCATTTCACTTCTTTCTCCCTCAATTTATCCGCTCTAGTCTCGTTCTAAGTATGCTCTGTGGTTGCGGCTAAGTCCGATCTTCCACATCAGAAAGAATTACAAGAGTTTGACCCTAAAGCCCCCGTCCCGCTAAGTTCCCGTCCCTTACAAACTTAAACCCGTCGAACCTCTGTCCGGCTTCCTCCAAAAAATGGACGAAGAGGCTCTTCGTGTAGGTTTTTGGTTTATGATTTTTTTTAATCGAAACAATTTGATTTTGTGTTTTTTTTTATCAAAACAATCTCTGATTTCATTACTTTTTTATAGATGGGTGCCGAGATATACGATCCTCGATTGTATATCCATTATGGCCCAAGTGATGCGAGTCGCTTAACCGATCAAGAAGCTCATCGCTCCCGTCCTATTTGGGATAACAATCCGGTAATTTGATGAGTATTTTTGCTTTATTTTATTATTTTCTAAGGTTTTATTTTGCTTTATTTAATCTAATAAATTGATGTTTTTCCTATTTTTTTTTAGGAATCTCTTGTTCCCGTGGTTCATAAAGGGACCAATAACTTGCCCGCTTGGCATCCAAGGTTGGAGCCCTATATAGCGAGGACCGGTTTGGGAATGTTGCGCCATTTCTTGCGGATCGAAATCGACAACGATCTGCTTACGGCAATGGCGGAACGATGGCGTCCCGAAACCCATACGTTCCACCTTGCGGAGGGGGAAATGACGATCACCCTCAAAGACGTGGCGATCCTCACCGGGCTGCCTATTTCTGGGGATGCCATCATTGGTTCCACGACCAAACCCAAAGGAGGTTGGGGGCCGCTCATACGTGATCGTTTGGGCTTTGACATGCCGACCACCACACCAATTCAAGGACGGGGGCATCCACCGTTGAATGCGGGCCAAGTGTCGGTCCCGTGGCTGGTATCTCACATCCAGCAAGAGGTGGAAATCAATGACGAGACACCGGAAGAACAAGTCGAGCGCTACACCCGCATCTACCTCATCGGTTTGGTGGGTGGATTTTTGTTCCCCGACAAGTCCAACCGGTGGATTCAAGGCATATGGTTGCCATTGCTCACTGGTGAATGGGATCCAATTGGAGAGAAGAGTTGGGGATCGGCCATGCTAGCGGGCGTATACCGGGAGCTGTGTACTTGCTCGAAAGTGGGGGCAAAGCAAGCTGGTGCTGCGATGTTCATCCTACAACTGTGGGTATGGGAGCATCTTCCAATGTTCGCACCTCTCGACCCACGTCCATACCGGAGAAACGATGATGAGCTAAACTTTCTGCAAAATCTCCCCTACGGTGTCAAGTAAGTTTATTTCATACTTAGCCCAATTTAAATTTTATTACATGCTTAGCTAGATTTAAATTGAATTTATTCCGTACTTAGCCCAATTTAAATTTGATTACATGCTTAGCTAGATTTAAATTGAATTTATTCCGTACTTAGACCAATTTAATTTATTATATGCTTAGCTATATTTCAATTAAATTGATTTCGTACTTTTACTTACAAGGTGGATAGGAGCAAATACGAATGACCATCAACCTGAGCATTCGTTACTGTTTTATCGTTCTGAGTTAGATAAACCTTGGTGGAATCAGGTAATCATGTTTTGTCCATATTTGAACAAGTTAAATTTTATCAATGTAAATGGTCGTTAATTCCGAATTTTGAATGAATATAGGTTATATGGGATCCATATCCACGTGAAGTGGTTGAGCTGCATCATCTTAGACACCCTCTGGATCACGAGACGTGGTTGTGCAAGGTGCCATTGATCTGCTAGCACATGGTGGAATGGCACCTACCCGATCGATCCTTGAGGCAATATCGAATGGAGCAACCAATTCCACAAGACCCGCCTCAAGGTTTCAGGGAGCTACATGCTATGGACCTCCGACACACTGCAAAGAACTGGCTCCTAAAGCATCAGTTCTACATCAACATCTGGGAGAATCGATCCCAATGGGTGGTGCAAGGGATGTCGGAGACGAGACCGATGGGCTACCACGATGGGTACATGCAGTGGTATCGGAAGTTCACCATGAGATGGGTGTCAAAGCAAGGTGCTGTGATGGGTTCGTTGGTAAGTCATCCTAATCTCCCTCGTTCTAAAATAAATTTATTTTAAGGTTTAGTTAATTTGATATATTTTGTGCTTTCCTTAGGTTGATGGTTTGGAACACGCCAAGTACACTCTCGAAAGTGCTCCAACCATGGATGAGCGGAAGACTACTTGGTTGACCCGACTTATGAACAACCTCGTGAGTTGTACCAGAGAGCAAAGGAGGGATGTCGTGGTCTGTACATGGTTTAAAAGCCCAAAAAAGACGATGGAACATTAGCTTCTCCTGTACTCGAACTTGATCCTCAGTGTATACATTGTTGTATACTGGTATGAAAACAGTCTCAGGATTGTACTCCTCCATTGCTCCCATAAGTCTAGGGAGTAAAGCATACGAATCCTCCCAATCACCATACACCTCAGCCATGGCTTTCTGCTTTCCATGCCATGCTTTTTTGTACCTTATCGTGTAAGAATGTCGATCCTTCACCTCTGCCATGATAGCTTTCACCTTGATATCTGGTTGTGCTTCTATAAGGTTCTTAATAGTTCTCCCAACTTTCTTTGCTTTTAGTTGTCTGTGATCTTGGGAAAGTATAGACGAGGAGCATGTGTGGATCGTCTCAGCTTTGCGAATCACCCAAACACCCTTTCTCTTCATATTTGCAGCCCGCAGTTGCCACGTACAACCCTCTGCATCATGCTTGCATATGACATGTAGTTGTTTACTGTCAGAATATTTTACCTTCCACTCGAAATTGCGCCTCAACACCTCTTCTGTAAAAGCATCATGCATAGCGTCTTTCGATGTGAACTCCATGCCCACCTCCAAATTGGCCGTCGGATTATACACTGGCATAGGGACAAAGTCGGGGGGGGGGGGGGGGGATCATTCTGACTATGTAAAAATTAAGTTGGAACCTGTGTGTAATATGGCGTGGGTGCCTCACGAAATGCCGCCTCATCCTCGTTATCATCAGTATCTTCCTCCTCCTCGCTCACTGATCTCAAATCTTCCTCAGTATCCTCGTCGCTCGACTCAAATGGATAGCTCGGGCCAGAAGGATCAACATGACCACGATCACCAACATCGTCTTCTCGCTCATGTGAAGTACGCCCTGATCGAATGGTATTCTCGATTTCAGACCACTCTGGCCCCCAAACAGGCCATTGAACACCATCAGCCGCAACAAATGGGGCTGGTTGATCAGGTTGCGAGTATTCTTCTGATGGCACCCATCCTGCACTACTACCTCCACCGTAGTTGATTGAACCACCACCCTCTCCGTAACCTCCTGTATAACCACCGCCTTCGTAGTTGCTCGAACTACCACCCCATCCGTACCCTCCTACAGAACTATCATCATAAGAATACTGGTGAGAATGAGATTCACCGACCGCCTCGGTCTCAACATACACCTCTGCAAGCCGGACTTGGTTATCGCTTAGGAACTGTAACATCATCGTAACCGCGTCATCATCGTTTATGACAACTTCTTGGAACACGACCCCGCCAGCACTCATGTCTGGATACCGGTAAGTAATTTTGCCAAGTCTCGTATGTCCGCTCGTACAAACCATGTTTGCACAAATATCACAGAGTTCTTGAAAATTGAATCGTGACTCAATTTTCAGCATAGTGGATTCGCCGTCCTCATAATCAATGCCTATGTCAGAGTTTGTCATGTTGGATCGTCGAGCTCGAGACGATAGGATTTTTCTTCGGTTGTTTCTCCTTCGGATGAACCCTAAATCTGCAATCTCAGATCAAGTGAGAGAATCGAGTAATGGAAATATCCAGTAAGAGAAAGAAAGTGTGTTTTGATTCCAAGGTTCTCAAACTTTAGTCTATTGGTAAAACGATCCGAACTGGGCTTTATATTTTAAACACAGCAGCAACTTAACAATTCAAATTGGGCCAGATGTTTGAGCCCAACGCACTGAGTCTTCTTCTTCGTGGTGAAGTGAAGACTTCCTCCCAGAACTCTGTTCCTGCAAAACAGAGCAAGCTAACAAGGAAATACAAATAACTAAATCAAACTCATTCACACACACACAAAATATATTTTTACGTGGTATCCGATATTGGGAGAATGAGGATCCCAATATCGACTAGTCCACGGTAGAAGACTCTCTTCTAGAGATCTTCTACGTAAGCACTATCTCAGTGTTTTGTGTTTTACAGAACTTGGTGAACTCCTAATTTGCTCCCTGCAAATCTACCAAGCTATACTCTCAGTGTTCAACCCTCCTGATCAAACACTTCGATTTTCCCCAGCTAATCTCCTCAACTAGCTCTACTGACCACACCTCACAAAAAACTTTAGCTTCACAAGCTCTCTCTTTTGTTCTCACAAATCAGAAGGGAAAAATTCTACCCTCTAACTCTCTTCGACTCCAATATATATATTACTCTTCCATTCGAGCCGTTGAAGAGGAATCTCTTCTTACCAAATTTGCTCCACTTCATTTGGTAAGTCTGCTGTTCTTTCCAATTTCATAATCCTTTGAATTCCTCTGATTTAAGCCCAACAATTCCTTTCCTTTCATGCTGCTCATCCTCACTGAATGGCGACATACTGACATCGATTTGCTTCTCTTAACATTCTCCCCCTAAGCATGTCATTCGCTCCTGCTTCTGCTGTTTTCACATAATCTGCACATCTCAACAAACGATTGGTGCAGCCTATTCCAAGACATTTCAACTAATTGTTGTGCAAAAAAAATCCATTTTATTGATCTTTCAAATGAAAAACATGCCAGACACATGACTCAGACAGGGATTAGCTGTCAACCCTTATTGGACTCAAAGACATCGAACCACAATTAAAGAAGGACTAACAACAAAAACTGACTTGAGCAATGGACTCCCCCTAAACTAATTGCCCATCTAAAACTCATACTCTGAAGGGGACTCATAATCGGACACACCATCTTCCTCATGTGAGCTGCTCGGTTCAGCAACCTTAGCTAGTTCAATTTGAGCCTTGCAATATTCTAGACTCAAGAGCTCCTCACTTTTGAAGGAATGAATTTTCTGATCCAGTGCTACTGATGCAGCATCTAGTAGCGCATAAACCAGCTGATTGGTAGAAACAGCAGTATGCTCTCCCCCTGAGCGAATGACAGGCTTTCTCCTGCCAACAGAAGCATCAACACGAACTAGAACATGCTGTGCACGCAAATCCTCTCGAATAAAACAGACAACAATCTTGTCAGAAAGATCAATGCCAAGATTGTAGAGGAAGCGAGTAATCTGAGGACCAAAGGGAAGTGGACCAGAGTAGTTCTCATCTCCAAACTTAATCATGTGAGCAAACATGAGTGAGGAGAAATCGAGAGGGACCCGATCACGTGCATTAGCCATGATCCAGACATCCGAGGGATGAGCTAACTCAGAACTCGACACGCTGCGAGGGAGCAGAACACGTGTAATGAAAAAGTGCATCACTTTAAATAGATTTGTGAGTCGGCCAGCTGAAAGCATATTTGAGAAACGACGACCAATGTTGTGGGTGAGAGATTCCAAGGCGGACCCATAGTCAAAACGAATCTCAGCAAAGTCATCATTGGTGGCAGCAGAGGATCCCTAACAGGGAAGCCCTAGAATTTCAGCCAGTAATGAGGGTGTGACCAGTATCTCATGGTGATACACAACTGTAGTGAATGAGGCAGGGCTTGGGCCAGGACCTCTCTTCAGACTAGCATAAAACATCCTCACTGCCTCGGGACACTGACTGAACCTCCGATTCTCAAACAAAGAATCCCATCCGAGATTGTTAATGAGCCCAGAGATATCTAGGCCATACTTTTGGAAGGAAGAGGGATGAATGGTGAAAGATGGATAAAGAGGACGGTGGCGAAAGTGATTGAGGTAGCGCTCATAACGCGCTGGGTTGTGAAAACCCTTGTTGTTGAAGGTGACTGCAGGATGTAGTTGAAAGTTAATGGGAGCCATTTGGAGAATAAGGGGTTTATGATATCGAAGGTAGGTTAAAGGATGAAGAGAAGAGCTAGAGAGGACTACCTATATAAGATCATCATCGAGAGGTAAAAGAGGAAAGGGCAAGATCTTAATGAGAGAAGAATCAATTTGATTTATCAATCAGTGCTGATTTTAAGGGATCAGAGAAATCTCTTCCTGAGAGAATAGGCCAAGTTCTCTACGAATAATTTGGAACTTTTCAGTCCCTAAAGGCTTAGTAAAGATATCAGCCCACTGAAAATCAGTATTAATGAATTGAAGATGGATCTGACCACCTTGAACAAGATCCCTAATGAAGTGATAACTAACTTCTATATGTTTGGTTCTGGAGTGTTGAATGGGATTCTTGGTCATATTAACAGCACTAGTATTATCACACATGACTGGTAGAGAACCAAGCTGAATACCATAATCTCTAAGTTGATATTTCATCCAGAGGAGTTGAGTGCAACAGAACCCTGCTGCCACATACTCTGCCTCTGCAGTAGATAGTGCCACAGTGTTCTGTTTCTTGCTAAACCAGGAAACTAGAGAGGATCCTAGAAAGTGACAAGCACCTGAGGTGCTTTTCCTATCTACTGAACAGCCAGCATAGTCAAAGTCGCTGTAGCTGATCAGTTCAAGACTGGAATCACTAGAATACCAGAGACCTAGGCTGGGAGTTCCTACAAGATATCTAAAGATTCGTTTTAGTGCAGAGAAGTGACTTTCTTTAGGACAGCTTTGGAACCGAGCACTCACACAGACACTATACATAATATCTGGTCTGCTAGCAGTCAGATATAGCAGAGAACCTATAATAACCGACTGTCTACAGGTTTCCCAGATTCATCCTTAGAAAGTTAGTGGAGGAACCCATAGGAGTGGATGCAGCTTTTAGATTTGTGAAACCAAAACGTTTTAGCATGTTATTCAGATACTTAGTCTGACTGATAAAGATTCCTTTGCTTGTTTGTTTAATTTGCAGACCAAGAAAGTAATTCAGTTCACCCATGAGACTCATTTCAAAGGCACCTTTCATCGAGATTTCAAAGTTTTTGCACATTTCCTGATTTGATGATACAAAGATTATATCATCTACATACACCTGTACTAACAAAATATGCTCATCCTGATTTTTTATGAATAGAGTTTTGTCTACTTGACCCCTACGAATCCATCATTGATTAAGAATTGACTTAGCTTATCGTACCAAGCTCGTGGAGCTTGTTTTAGGCCATACAGAGCTTTATTCAATTTATAGACATAATCTGGATGCTCAGGATCTTCAAACCCAGGTGGTTGTTCAACATATACTTCTTCTTTTAAATCCCCATTAAGAAATGCGCTTTTTACATCCATTTGATACAATTTAAAACCTTTTGAAGCTTCAAAAGCACACAATAGCCTAATTGCTTCCAGCCTAGCCACAGGTGCAAAAGTCTCATCAAAGTCTATGCCTTCCTCTTGATTATAGCCCTGTGCCACTAATCTAGACTTATTTCTTCCAATCATTCCAAGTTCATCTGATTTATTTCGATAGACCCATTTAGTTCCTATGATAGTTTTGTTCTTAGGTCTGGGAACCAAGTCCCAAACTTTGGTTCTTTCAAATTGATGCATTATTGCATTTCTTCATGCATTGCAGTATTACAAAATTCATCCTCTAGAGCTTCGTCAATGTTCTTAGGTTCTATTAATGATATGAAAGAAGTATGTTCCGGATAGGTTTTGGATCGAGTTAACATACCTTGATTTAAGTCTCCAATCACCAGAGAGGGTGGATGCCGCTTTTGTATATGCAGAGGAGCTTCTGGCTTGTGTACATTTTCAGGATCTGCATTTTGATATTCTTCTGTACTTGTTGTTGTTTCAACAGCCCCTTTAGTTTGACTCAATTTAAGTCCAAAATCCTCATCATCTTCTAAGCTTTCTGCACACTTACTGATAGACTCATCAAATACCACATGAATGGACTCCTCAACCTTGAGGGTCCTTTTATTATAGACACGATAAGCTTTGCTATTCACAGAGTATCCTAGAAAGATAGCTTCATCTGATTTTGAATCAAACTTCCTTAGCTGATCTATAGTGTTTAGAACAAAACACTTACATCCAAATGGATGAAAATACCCTAGATTAGATTTTCTGTCCTTCCATAGTTCATAGGGTGTTTTGTTTAGTTTTGATCTAATTAAGGCTCTGTTTGTTATATAGCATGCAGTGTTAATAGCCTCTCCCCAGAACTGTTTTGGTACCCCATAATCATTAAGCATAGTTCTGCCTATTTCAATGAGAGTTCTGTTTTTCCTTTCCACAACTCCATTTTGCTGTGGAGTCCTAGGTGCAGAGAAATTGTGTGTAATTCCTTTTTCATTGCAGAATTGTTCAAAGTTTTCTGATACAAATTCTCCACCATGGTCACTTCTGATGCTTATGATTTTGATTTGTTTTCATTTTCAACTCTAGTAGAGTAATTCTTAAATTCAGACAGTGCCTCATCTTTACTGGAGAGAAAGAGTACCCAAGTATATCTTGAAAAGTCATCCACAATCACGAATGCATAGTATTTTCCACCTAGACTTTTTATATTACTAGGGCCAAATAGATCTAGATGAGGCAGTTCCAAAGGTCTTTTAGTAGAGATGACTGTTTTGGTTTTGAAGGATGTTCTACTATGTTTTCCTCTGGCACAAGCATCACAAAAAAATTCTTTCTTACTATTGATTTTTGGAATACCTCTTACTAACCCTAGGTTTACTAACCTGGATAAGGTACCAATTCCTACATGACCTAGTCTGCGATGCCACTCTATCTGGTCATTTTATCTACAGTGATTAAACATGTTTCATTGAAGGCAGCCTTGTCATTTAAATCAATAGTAAATAGTTTACCCTTTCGTTTACCAGTGAAAAGTATTTTACCAGAGGAGATTTCTTCAACAAAACATTTTTCTGGCTCAAAGACTACTCTGTTTTTATTACCACACATCTGACTTATAGAAAGTAAGTCATGCTTAAGGTCTTTAACTAGCATGACGTTGTTTATTGAGGGCATTGATCTTATTTTACCTTTTCCTAAAATTCCAGTGCTAAAATTATCACCAAAGAAAACTTTACCTTTCTTTCCTAGAGTCAGATTTGTAAAAAGTCCTTTATCCCCTGTCATGTGGTGTGAGCATCCACTGTCAAGAATCCAAACGTTGTCTGTCATGCTCACTTGGAGACAGGTCTGCAAAACAATTTTATTTGTTGGTTTTAGGTATCCAAACTAGTTTGGTTACCCTTCCCATTTGAAAGACTTTTGAACAGTTTTGACTTGAGTGTCCTAATTCATGACAGTTAAAGCAGTTTAGATTTTTTACTCGACTTTCTTTAGCCAACCGTTTTCTACGTTCAGCAATATAATGTCCAATTTTATGACAATAGTAACACTCAGTGTTCCTGATCTTATGTGGTTTTTTATAATTCCTATTAGACTTTCTCCCCAAAACCCTTTTTCCTTTACATTCTGTTCTCAGCCTTTCAATTTCAGCTTCTGCTGATCCCAACTTGCTTCTTAGTTCACCATTTTCAGTCAATGTATCTACTAGTTTGTTTTCTATATCCAATTTTTCAGCTTTTAGAGTTGCAATTTCTTCTAACAGTTTTTTACATTTGGACTTAATTAACACATGCTTGTGTTTGACTCTCAAGAACTCATTTTGAATATCTAAAATTGTTTCATCTAACTGTTCATCTTCACTACAGCAGTTAGAGTAGTAATGATTTACCTGTTTTTAGCTTTCCTCAATGTCGCTTTCTTCAACAGCCATGTATGCTTCCTGTTTTGTGTCCTCCTCGTCTTCGTCATCTTCACTGCAGCTCCAAGTAGCAGCAAAGGCCTTCTCCTTCTTCAGCAAGGGACAATCAGCTCTGATTTTCCCTGCCTTACCACATTTGAAGCATCCAGCTTGAGGCTGGACCCTTTCAGAACTTGTACCTTCTCTTATGTTCTTCAACCAGATCCGACTTGGTCTGCTGAATTCCTTTTCATTGTCCCCATCTCTTGCTTTATTAGGAAAGCTTCCTCTTCTCTTTTCTTTTCTAATTCGTAGCAGTTTAGCTACATGTTTGCTGAGCATCGCCAGTTCGTCATCCTCCATTTCTTCAAGGCAGTCGAGATCATCTTCCTGGGTCACGGCCTTGAAAGCTATTCCTTTCTTTTCCTTCCTAGGCTCTTCCACTTCTTCCCTTTTCAATTTCTCTTCATGTGTTACCAGGGATCCGATCAGTTCATCCAGACTTAGCCTTGTCAGATCCTTGGACTCCTCGATGGCAGTTACTTTAGGAGTCCATCTCTTAGGTAAGGCCCAAAGAACTTTCCTCACTAAATCGGCACTAGCATACTCCACCTCTAGATTCCTTAGACTGTTTACGATTGTAGTGAATCGCTCAATCATTTCTCTGATTGATTCCTCTGGCTTCATGATGAACGATTCAAACTCCTGCTTCAGACTATTAATTCGAGAGATCTTCACATGTGATGTGCCCTCATGTGCTATCTGGAGTTTATCCCAGATTTCCTTGGCTGTCTTACACCCCGACACCCTGTGATACTCCTCGGGACCTAGAGCACAGTACATTAGATTGGTGGCTTTTGAATTCATCTGGAAATTCTTCTTGTCTATCTCGGTCCATTTCCCGCGAGCTTCCTTCACTTCGAGTGGACCATCCATTACTATGTTCCATAGATCAGGATCCGTCGATCCTATGAAGAGTTCCATCCGATTATGCCAGTATCCATAATGAACCCCCTCAAATCTTGGTGGCCTCGTTTGGGAGAATCCATCCGCCATGAAAATCCCAGTTGCTGACCCCGAGCTCATCTTCTCCGTGGACACTTAAGCCTCTTGTGCAGGAGCCGGGCTCTGATACCATGTGTTGGATCGTCGAGCTCGAGACGATAGGATTTTTCTTTGGTTGTTTCTCCTTCGGATGAACCCTAAATCTGCAATCTCAGATCAAGTGAGAGAATCGAGTAATGGAAATATCCAGTAAGAGAAAGAAAGTGCGTTTTGATTCCAAGGTTCTCAAACTTTAGTCTATTGGTAAAACGATCCGAACTGGGCTTTATATTTTAAACACAACAGCAACTTAACAATTCAAATTGGGCCAGATGTTTGAGCCCAACGCACTGAGTCTTCTTCTTCGTGGTGAAGTGAAGACTTCCTCCCAGAACTCTGTTCCTGCAAAACAGAGCAAGCTAACAAGGAAATACAAATAACTAAATCAAACTCATTCACACACACACAAAATAGATTTTTATGTGGTATCCGATATTGGGAGAATGAGGATCCCAATATCGACTAGTCCACGGTAGAAGACTCTCTTCTAGAGATCTTCTACGTAAGCACTATCTCAGTGTTTTGTGTTTTACAGAACTTGGTGAACTCCTAATTTGCTCCCTGCAAATCTACCAAGCTATACTCTCAGTGTTCAACCCTCCTGATCAAACACTTCGATTTTTCCCAGCTAATCTCCTCAACTAGCTCTACTGATCACACCTCACAAAAGACTTTAGCTTCACAAGCTCTCTCTTTTGTTCTCACAAATCAGAAGGGAAAAATTCTACCCTCTAACTCTCTTCGACTTCAGTATATATATTACTCTTCCATTCGAGCCGTTGAAGAGGAATCTCTTCTTACCAAATTTGCTTTACTTCTTTTGGTAAGTCTGATGTTCTTTCCAATTTCATAATCCTTTGAATTCCTCTGATTTAAGCCCAACAATTCCTTTCCTTTCATGCTGCTCATCCTCACTGAATGGCGACATACTGACATCGATTTGCTTCTCTTAACATGTCACCCTTCCCTTCTACCGAATAGTAAGATGAAACTTCTTGAATTTACCGATATCTACAATTTACAATAAGTATCTATTAGCTTAAAGACAGTAAAATTAACCAAAATCATATTGTACAACTAATATTATCCATCTCATAACTAACGAACATAAATTCAACTAACTAACAACAACATAATACGGAAATTAAATCATACTATAACTACTAAAAACATAATTAGACTATAATACGAAAAGTCTCAACATACCGAAAAATTCATGTTCTGTGTATTATGCTCGGTTTTGGTTGCTGAAATTTGAAGAAAGGGGAGTGGTTATGTTCTTACAACTGCTGGTGGTGTGGTATTTATAACCAAATCTGCCAACTATTCACCGTTTTTGTCTAAAACGGTGAACACCATCACCGCGTTTGTCTCAAACGGTGAATAATAGGTAGTTGTGACCTAATTTTGACCTACCAGGGGTGGGAAACGTGGGAAAATATCACCGCGTTACCCTACAACGGTGAATGTATTCACCGTTTTTAACTAAAACGGTGATGTATTCACCGTTCTAATCAAACGAGGCGAGAACATCACCGTTTTAGACGAACGCGGTGAATACGTCACCGTTTTTCTTATAAATGGTGAAATATTCACCGTCTTTGTCAAACGCGGTGATCTCCTTCATTGCGTTTGTCAAAAACGGTGAATGACAAACATGTGTACTTTGGGAAATTTTTTTATAACTTATGTATTTTGGGAATTTTTTTAAGAACATGTGTACAGTGGGATTTTTTCCTCTCATTTTGGAGTCTTATGTAGGAATTCGCAAAATAAGAAATCTTAACAACCAACACATGATAATATATAGATTGAAAAGAAACATGAAATCCATTGATTGTCATTAGGAATGTTATAATTCTCTATATATATTTGTATCTTAGGTAAAGAGCATGTTTCCTTCTTGCTAATCTTGTCAATGGTTGATCAATTCTCTTCCACTATGATTTGTGCAAATTAATTTATGAAAATGTAAGATAGAGAGCAACAATTTCGTAGTCTAATAAAAAATGTCTACTTGCATTCAATTTTTGAAGCTAGATTTATAGCATTGTATAGTTGTTTGGATAATTCTCCATGGAAAAATATATGTCCAACCTTAGACATATGTCATTTTTTGATGAATCACCCATCCCTAATCATGTGTTGTTGTGATTGTATTTCATAGTTAATTAGTGTGAAACTGATTGCTAAAAGCAAAAAAAATCTCGGGTAATGATAATGTATTATATATTGGTTAACGTAATTAACCAATTGATCAAATCGATTAAACTTTAGTTTGGTTAATTTGCTTGTTGTATTAGTTTGATCGGTTTGTTTATAATATTGTATTTCTAGAATTTAAGTGGTAGGTAATTATCATGGCAACCATTTGAATACCCCTAATTTTGACTTTGTTAAATAAACTGAATGGCTAAACGTCGCCCTAACTTTACTATTATCGCCCTAATTTGAAATATAAAAATACTAAATTATCCTTCATTAATCAAATTAAATTCAACAAAACAATCAACTTCTGAAATCCCTAATCCTTCATTCATCCGGGCTAGTTCTACATGACTGATTGCTCCACGGCCGGAACCGGAGGATAGACCGGCCAATTAATATGGAGGAAACTTGAATAACAATGGACATGAATGCCAATTTCCCTCTTCCCACCCAGCGACATCAACATGGATGCCAATTTCAACTACTGAATTTGAAAAGAAAAAAAAAAAAAGTCTTCCCTATGGCCTAAATCAAAGCAATCAGGCTCGCATGAGAAAGTAAACCCAAGTTATGAATTAATAAGCACAAAAAAGCATTTAGGCCCAAAAACATATTAGAACCGCAAATATATTTACAGTTATACACAAAAGATAACCTAAGAAGCTTTTTTTTAGAATTAAAAAATAAAAAGCAAAAAGACAAAGGACTTCTTTATCAATATGCGGAGAAGCCAGAAAAAGGAGAATAAAGTAGGTGCAGAAGGAGAACATCCTTATATAATTTGAAGGAGATGATTTTTTTAGGGTTGATACACTTGTATAGTTATAACTATTCACATTTTGATAATAATAGTCTTTTTGAAAAATACACTAATATAGTCATTTTGTCCATAAATTTTACATCATTGAGATAGACTAGAATAACCGTTTTTTACGACATGACAACTTTTTGTCAAAAAATTTCCCACGGGAAATATCCTTATTATAATTAACTAAAAAACAAGAAATAAAAAATAAGAGAAGGTCTCAATTTCCCCTCTTTTCATAGAAGTTCACCCCAACCTCCCTATCCAAGCCTCGCCACCGCTCAATCCACCTCCTTTCTTTCATCCTCCTCTTATATCTCCGTTTAATCCCAATTTCCATGTGGATGCCACCCAATCATCAATCCGTCCTTGCTTACTTGCTACAGGTGAACGGAGGCCCCCAATCCCAATTGTTAGCACTAGTAACGGCGGGATCGGAAGTTCCTGGGTTCCGCCGTCGATTCGGCCATGGGGTGGATAGAGGCTCTGATTCTAGGATACAGGTGAAGAACAGAGAGATTGTGTGTCGGGGGAAGGAAGGAAGAAGACAACGGAATCGTAAGAGAAGAATCTATTAGACAATAGTAATATCAAAACAGAAATCAACACACAGATTTACGTGGTTTCCCTGTTCAGTATGAACGAGACTAGTCTACGGCCGAAGCTATTGTTCCTCTTATTCAGCTTAACTTCAACATACAGTTTACATACGTAGTTATACATGAGCTAGGGTCTCTAACCCTAGCTAGGCACTCGGCCAACCCCCAAACCCTCCAAACCCGATATTACACGAGGGGAATTGGGCCCAAGCCCATATACATCAACAACCTCCCCCAAATTGATGAGGATCTCTCATCATCAATTTGTGAGATAGATAGAAATGACGACTGGCGGTAAATGACTTGGTTAAGAGATCAGCAATCTGGTCCTCGGAGGTAACATAGAATAGCAGAAGAATACCATCACGAACCAAGTCCCGTATGTAATGTAGATAAACCTCAATATGCTTGGTGCGCTCGTGGAGAACCGGATTTGTGGCAATCTAAATTGCACTCGTATTGTCAACATAGAGCTGAAATGGGCTAGCACACTCAACCCCCATATCTGCCAATAGACGACGAAGCCAGACCAGCTTAGATATGACATTAGGCATTGCTCAGTACTCGGCCTCAGTCGACGACTTGGACATCCTATCCTGCTTCTTACAAAGCTAGGAAAGAAACGATGCCCCCAGTCAGACGCACCACCCAGTAGTAGACCTGCGAGTGTCTATGCAACCTGCATAGTCGGAATCAGAAAAAGCCTGAAGATCAAAAGAACATGTCGAAGGAAGGAAGAGATCGACTTCCCTCGTGCCCTGCAAATATCGAAATATGCAATGAACAACAGCCAAGTGATCGGTACGCGGAGCAGGCATAAATTGATTGACGATCTGCACCGCATAGGCTATATTTGGTCTCGTAGAGGTCAAGTAGATGAGACTTCCAACCATGCTCCGATAATGCTTCCCCCCATCCGGTAACAAGTCGCCAGAGTTGCGGCTGAGCTTCAGATTATGCTCCATCGGAGTCGAAACAGAGCTGCAGTCGCCAAAGTGAGAAGTCTCGAGGAGATCAGTAATGTACTTTCCTTGGTTGAGAAGAATACCCGCAAGTGACCGCGTGACTTCCAAGCCAAGAAAATAAGACACAAGGCCAAGCTCCTTCAAGCTGAACGAATGATGAAGCCCCCTGCATAAGAGCTGCTATCCAAATAGCAACATCACCTGTGACTATCATATCATCAACATAGAGGAGAAGCACAACAAGACCCGCAATAGTCCGACTAGTAAACAAAGAGGGATCATTAAGGCTCTGTTCTAAGCCAAGAGACAAGATAGTAGATTGAAACTTATCAAACCATGCTCGCGGAACTTGCTTCAACCCATAAAGAGAACTTCTGAGAAGGCAGACCTGGTTGGAAGTTCCGTGAGGGTAACCCGGAGGCCGTTCCATGTAGACTATCCTTTTAAGGTCCCCATGCATAAACACATTCTTTACATCCATCTGGTAAAGCGGCCAACCACAAATCAAGGCCACCGCCAAGAGAGACCGAACAGAAACCATTTTAGCAACATGAGCAAAGGTCTCCTCAAAGTCAATCCCATACTCCTAACAGAAGCCTTGCGCCACCAACCTAGCCCGATAACGCTCAATAGTACCATCAGGAAGCATCTTCAAGGTGTAAACCCATTTGGAGCTGATTACTGGCACCTCTGGTGGAGGACGAGGGACCAAGTCCTAGGTCTCATTGGCATGAAGTGCATCAAACTCCGTGTTCATGGTCGCGTCCCAATGAGGATTCCCCTTTGCCAGCAAAAACGAGTAGGTACTGGAACAGGATCCACACTATGAGAACACAATCCATATGATGAATAGGGGGAACCCCAAAGGTGGAACGATTAGACCGGCGTAGTGGTGGTGGAGGCGGCAATGAAGGAGACTCCTCGTCTCCGTCGTACGAGCTAGACGACGGCGAGGGAGGGGAGTCGGGGGGCAGCGGATCATCTGGCAGGTTGTTGAGCACATCATCATCATCTGGGAAAGAAGGAAGACTAAGGGACAAATCAAACAGAGGAGGATTGACACTGACAGGGATGAGTGGTACATGAGGTTCTCAAGGAATACTACATGGCAGGCAATCCTAACCCGACGAGTAGAAGGATCATATTAGAGGTAGCCCTTATGGATGTCACTATATCTCAAAAAACAACATCGAGTCGTCTTGGAGGTGAGTTTAGTGCGTTCAGACCGGGGAAGGAGAACAAAATAGACACCCAAAGACACGAAGGCGAGAGTAAGGTGGCGGTTTGGAAAAAAGCGGAAGTAAGGCTAGTATTGTCAAGGAGAGGGCTAATTTGGTAGTTGATAAGTCGAACGACAATGGAAACAGTCTCAGGACAAAAAAATGGAGGGAACATAAGAGGAAAGTAAGAGGGCTCGAGTTACCTCCAGAACATGTCGATTTTTCCTTTCAACCAGTTCGTTTTGTTGGGAGACACCAGGACATGATTTTTGAGAGAGAATACCCAGTGAATGATAGAGACGCAGTAACAGTCCAGAGCTGAATTCGCCACCCGGATCAGAACGAACTATACGAACAGTTTTATCAAATTGGGTTTTGATAGCAAATTAGATTTCAGTCGAAGGAAATATACCCAGGTGTACCTAGTTGCATGATCAATGAACAAGGCAAAGTATTTATAGCCAAGGCAAGAAGTAACAGGACTAGCTCCCCATAAATCAGTATGGATCAGATGAAATGGCTCATAAATAACTGTGAGACTAGACGGGAAAGAAATTCGAGTAGTCTTAGCCTCAATGCAACTAGTACAAGAAAAATCCGACGAACATTGTGCTTTAACATGATTTCCAAATAATTGTTGCTTAAACATGGTCATAAGTCGACTGGAATGTGGGTGACCCAACCTAGCATGCCATAACCGAAAACTATCAGAGGGTAGACTCGAAAAAACAAAAGGGTCCTTAGACACAGGAAGGGCGGACGACGCAGACGATGATGGAGAGTGCAGCTGCTCGAGGTAGAAAATCCTCCCCTTCTTGCTGCCCCTACCGATCTCCCTCCCAGTCTTCAGAACCTACACAACACAGCCAGACGGTGCAAACGTAACACATAACACATACACAAACACAACACATACACACACAAAACACAACACATACTCGGTCGAGGCGAGGTTATTACACATAACAGTACAATAGTAGTAGTTGTTCACGCATACCAAATAAAAGAAAAAAAAAATAAAAATAAAAGAGTTCAGAGTTCCAAGTGGAGAAGTGGCGTGAAAGGAATTGCCACATGTCTCACTCGTCGGCTACCTCTCACTGGTTCGAAGGCCCCGACTCATCATCTGGAAGGAGGCCATGGCAACGAGCTATCCGCTCTAGCAGGTCGGTGTGACGGTGGAGCAGGGAAGTGACTCATACTACAAGGGTCTCAAGGTGGTCCATCCTCTCCACGAGGTGCGCCCCGGAAGTGGAAGGATTGGCTCTTGATGATGATACTGGTGGTGGTGGTGGTGCAGGATGCTGGAGCGCGCGACGCTGGCGGCGGCCAGGAGCTCTAGCCGGTGCCTGCTCTGGAGAAGGAACCCCTGGTGGTAGAGGCAGTCCCTCAATGAACCGAAATGGTCCAAATGTTCGCAGTAAACACATGGAACACAAAGTGCCCTCTTCGAACCCCGTGGAGGGCCCCTCATATGTGCAGCCCGCCAGATTGACATTCAAGTGACGAGCGAGACGGATAATGTAGGGCCCCATTGATGTGATATATCGTCGATTTCCCCCTATGGCTTTAGCAAAAGAGGTGGCCAAGACTGAACCAAGATGAAGTTTGCTAGATGGGTCCACCATGCAAGCGAATGCCAACAAAATCCTCTCGGTTATCTTGTTCGGATTATGATAGCTCAGGTAGTAGGAACAGGCAAGGAGTGCATTGATGATGCGCCACTATGGCTTAAGTGTGGACGCCAACATGGGTGCAGAACAAAATGGTGTTCGTCGGTGCTCGGACAGGAAATTTTTTGAAAAGTTGCATTCACGTTGCAAACTCTGATGGCGTCCTCTTCCCATTCTGCCTCATACCCATCGACAAATCCCAAGGATCGGGCAAACTCGTCAAAAGTCAGGGTGTGCCATTCCCCTCCCAAGTGGAATGTCACCTCGCGCCTCTTGCTCCTACGGACGGTGAAGGTACTAAAAAACTCGACACACAACTCCCCATAAATGTCATCCTTCATTTCAAGGAGTCGGCGCCATTGTGGGTGCGCCATAGCCTCCCTCATGATATCTCCACAGTGAAGACTGTCGAATTGAGTGAAGTCGAGTTTCCAGTGATCTCCGGAGTTAGTGATTGCCCAGAATCTCAGCTCCCTTTCCATTGTGGGGTTCCCTCTCAGCGCCAAAAGGTACGGGTGGTTCATGCTGACTCTCTTGAAATAAATTCAAACATGCACCATATGTGGAAATAATTGTCAATCTCAACTCATTGGGAGGAAAACGGAATCCCCCCCCCCACCCCACACACTTATATTTCCACTACGGGTCCATGCTACTTAAAACAATTAAGCTCGAGCACACCGAGGCATGGTCCTAGGTGTTTCAATGTTTATCCACACAAAAATCCTAACCAAAACCATGCCACGGTGGCTACCATCCACCACACAAGCATAAAAATTGCATATTCACTCGCAAATTAGCACTTGATGGGAAAATTCCACAAATAAAAGAAATTCCAATTAAATCATGCCCACCAATGCTCAAAAAAGCTCATGCAAACATCATTCAATCATTCATTCATCACAATTCACCTAATCCCTCGCCCTATTGCTAAGTTCAACATTCAATTCACTAAATTTTCCTCACTTCACTACCTAATCCGATTCTCCCAAATTAACCAAGGTAGAGTTGAAAAAAACCCTGGAGACTCAAGTAGGATGGTAGGGGAAGTGAGGAGAGGGCGAGGGAGGCAAAAAATGGCCGAAAAAAGGCCGGAGGAGGGTTGCCGAAAGCTCACCGGAGGCGACTTCACTGGAAAAAAATGACTCCAAATCCCTCCAAAATCTTGGCGAAGGCCGCCCTTGACAAGGGGAGAATGGGTCTGTGATTGGTTTTTGATTTGGATCGCCGGAAGTTGAAGAAAAGGGCAAAAATCGTTGGAAAATCGGGGTTTTTCGGCGAGTTTTGGGTCGTGAAACGAAGAGAAAGCGTTCACGATCCTTTTATAGGCAGACCCCGAGGTTCACGGACGCGTTTGCCAGTTCACGGGTGCTAAGACTGTGAACATAGCAATCCGTCCGTGAATTGGGGTGAGCTGGTGGGTTTGACAACTCGTGGAAACACCCTGGTTCACGGATGAGTTTGACAGTTCACGATCGATTAAGACAGTGAACATTGCAATCCGTCCGTGAACTGCAGTGAGAAACAAGACATTTTCGAAATTTTTTAACTCGACCTACTCCACCGTGCCTACTATCATTCACGACACAACTTAAAACACACAATCACAAACCTGGCACGGGGATACCACTCGAGCACTTGAACTCTTCACTCGACACAAAAACGAAAATAAGGAAAAGAAAACAAACCTACGTTGGGTTGCCTCCCAACAAGCGCTAAGTTAATGTCACTAGCTTGACGTTGCAGATCTATCACGCCTTTGAACGTGATGCAATCGAGAGTGGATCCGCCACAATCTTGGGACGATGCATGTTGCCTCCCAACTTACTCTCTATGGGATGGCCTTCTTGGCAGATGACTTTCGCTTTGTCTTTTTCCTTCCACCGAGCATTAGCCTGATTCATCCTTTTTCTCCAAGCTCTTTTCCTTCCTTCTTTGGGTGAGATGCCCTCTTTGCTTTCCTGCTTCACATCATCACAAGGAACAAAAGTAATAGTGGGGTTTACCTTGAAAGCTTCTACTCCACTTGCATTCATATCACCCGGTTCCACTTTCCTCACATTCTCACTCCTAGGCTTAGGTTCAATTCCAAGAGTAACTCTCTCCTCACCATCCCTCAGAAACAAATTTCCCGCATTTACATCAATTAACGCCTTGGAGGTGGCAAGGAAAGGGCGTCCTAGTATGAGTGGCATCTCAGAATCCTCACTTATATCCAGGATCACAAAATTCGTCGGATAACAGAATTTCCCCACTCGTACTAGCACGTCCTCCACAATACCCCTATGACTAATGACAGAGCGATCGACCAATGTGACACTAAGCCTTGTAGACTTTAGTTCATCTATGTCTAGCCTCTTAAAAAGCTTAAATGACATCACATTTATGCTCGCCCCTAAGTCTGCCAAGGAATTTTCTATGTGATGAGTACCAATGCAAAGAGGTATGGTGAAACTAATTGGATCGGGTTGCTTCTTGGGCAACCTGTTGGGGATGAAGGCTGAGCACTCCTCGCCTAGTAGGGTTTGGAATCTAGACCAAACCGTATGACAAACCACGATGTAGACCGTACTGTACGGTTTGGTCCGGACCGTGAGACCATGAATACAATTTGGTTTGGTCCATGGTCTGCCTCTTATACTTGCGGTCTGGAACGGTTTGGTCTGGTCTAAACCGTGGTTAACCGTCCAGACCGTGACCCCAATGAAGTGTGGGCTTGCAACAGCAATCCCGGGCCCAGTTTGACAACTCCAAAGGGTCAAGCCCCAAATCAATTTGTCTTCCAACATTGCAGCCCTACCTCCTTGAGTCGTCGCCGCTACCCCAAAATTGTGATAGCTGAGAAGGAAAAACCTAGCTCATCTTGCCTATCCTGTCCATCATTCAATCCATGCTCAACTTTCCACGAGCTCCACCATCGACTATCCAGCATCTCCATTGCCATCAATCTGTTTTGTAAGTCCTCGACGTCCACCACCAAGCGGCAAGTGCACTATGTTCTCCATATCGTCGTAATGGACCTGTGACATTGACCGCTCCAACAGGCAACCAACAATCGCACGTTCTCTGTTCCTCACCATCGACCTCCGCCATTGCCATCGACCTTTTCTATTAACCTCCACCATCGTTCTCAATTTGCTCCATCGCCATTGACCTCTGCCGTTCCAAGGTATTGGTTAACACATTAAGGATTCGTTTAGAGAATGTGAGTTAAAATCTATAGATTGTCAACAATCTAAAGATTCTAACTCTTCGGATTGTTGAAAATAGATTTTAAAATATTTATTGTTTGGAAACGGTGATTGTTAACATTCAATGAAAATAAAAAATTTAATTTTATATTAAATAATATGTTTATCCTTATTAAAAAAAGTAGAGTGGTTCGAGAAATATTAAAAACTTTGTTGATAAATATATTTAATATGATAAATAAAGAAAAGAAAGAGAAAAAGTATGATAAAAAACTCACGAATCAAGATATTGAATCTCTCTGATTATAAGAGATTTGATATCCGTAGATTTTAGAGATCTGAAATCTCTAAAACTAAAATCCACAATACAAAAAATAACAAAAAAAACATAACTTTCTACAAAATCTACGGATTCAATGAATCCACGCCCTAAATAACGTTCTCCAAACGACCCCTAAGTGTTTTCATGGGTTGGATTTAGTTCATTAGATATAGACGATTTAGGATAATAACTAGAAATAGAGCCTTTTATTATGTGTTTTTGGTTCACCTTGTATCAAGTATCAACAGGAGAGTGTTCAGGGGAGGGGGTCTAATATTTTGGAATGCAATAAGAAAGAGCCTGATATCAAGATAGAGGGGAGGGGGGTCAATTGACTCACTCCTACTGTCACTCTAGAAAATGGCCAAGTGTAACCACTTCCTAAAGCGTAGTATAGCGGGTTTGGGTTTTAATGTCAACCCGGGTCCTAGATATGATGACTACTCAGTGAATTCGTATTATCTAGCAATGAAACTTTACTGAAGATCTAAACTAACAAACAAGCAAAGCAACTAAACGGTTGTTTTCAGGTCAAGAGAGGTCACCCGAATATGGTTCCCCCTAGACTGCAGTTAAGCCGGATTGCAATTTACCAAGTTCAATTTCTATGATAGTTATACTGCGGAAGGTTCTTAAACAGTCTGAAGTCTCGACTAAAGGTCTCCAGACCCTCTCAATCTGAGTCTCTAGCGGGCGACTAACCTCCACCGGAGTAAACAGATTGAGGCCCTAACGAACAAAACCTCCTCTACCGAAGTAACTTCGGTACAGAATAGTGAATTGGCTCCTCGAATAAAGTCACCAATTCACTACCTCCAATTAAGGGTGCTCTATCAACCTAGGCAGATATTCTCATTCTAGGTTAAAGCAGAAACAACAGGAATTTGATCAGGATTCATGCCATTCAATCATTCAAACCTCAATTGAATATAATCAAATCATAGAATCAGTACTTGGGTTCATACAATCAAACTTAACATACAAATCTAGGGTTTCCCATATCCAGATGAATGGGAGAACTACTCCATAGAGAAAGAAGCAAAAGCAGATTCAGACGCGGAAATCATACTATGAAGGATGGATTTCTGCTCCTGGACGTTGATCGGCACTCCTCCAAGCTCAAGCCAAGCTCCAATGGTGATGAAGATCAAGCTAGGGCTCTTGGGAACTCTTATTCGTCGCTTTCTCTCTCTAGGAATCGCTCCCTCTCTCTAAAACTCGAATCCCCCTCTCTTTTGGCTAAAATCTGCCTAAAAGGGCATCACTGGGCAAAACACGGTCGAGGGCACGGCCATGCTTTGCTCCAGCCCGCCCGTGCCCTTTGCCATGTGTTAAAAACACGGTCGCTACCCTGGGAAAACACGGGCGTGTTTTATGGTGGACACGGCCGTGTTTTGGGTAAGTCCCTCCCGTGTTTTGAGCTGGTGTAGGAAAAATATGGGTGAAGCCTCGGCAATAAAAGCACGGTTGATGACTCGATATTTGCACATGTTTCCCCCTTTGTTTCTTGATCGTTTAAGCTTGCATTATCGCTTCTTTGGCCTATTTTACGCTAGGTTGTGTTCCTTTGTCACATTTTAGGCCCTAGCACATAAAGTGAAGCGTAGCCGCAAGTTTCAAGTCAATCGGAGATCATTTGGCAATTCGGGAGAAGAAACACGAGCATGACCTGAGTAATAATGGATTTCTACCTCATATTATGGACAAATTATCATGGAAGTTTGTTATGAAAAGAAAGAGGACGAGACTACGAGCGTCTGGGTTCAAACGGCGACTGATTTGGAGTCCGAACGAGGGAGAAACGAAGCTTTGAACAGGAGAGGAGGAAGAATTACGGGCAGGAGAATTACGACCGTAATTTGGCCTCCCATGCCCGTATTTTCACTGCCGAGAGGAGGTTTGGGTGCGCTGAAACTTAACCAAAACGCGTGTTTTGGGCAAAATACGGGCATGGAAGAATTACGACCGTAATTCAGCCCGTAATTCGCCCAGAATCGGGTTTTTGAGGCAGATTCGAGCCATAGGAAAGAGAGAGCTGGGTTTTGGTTCCCAAACACCCAAGGGACGAACCCTAGAGAGAGAGAGCGACTTGGGAACATTCTTGGAGCTATTTTGGAGGATTTCTTCGCCATTGGAGCTCGGGAATCAAGTTGGAGATGGAGATTGAAGATCTAGATCAGATTTCTGCAGTCTCTCTCTTCTCTATGGAGTAACTTCCCTTCACTTAGGTTTTGAGGAACCCTAGTTCCATGTGTTAGGATCTTTCTTGTATGAAGTTTTGGATGCTATATTGTTTGATTATAATCGATTGAGGCATGATTTATTGAGTCAATTGAATCTTGATCAAATTCTCTTGATTTCTGCTTTAACCTATGATAGATAGAATCTGATTAGGTTAAGAGAGCTTCCTTGATTGATAGTGGTGAATTGGTTGTGCGAGAGCCAATCAATTCACTGCTTTGTACTGGAATTCATTCCAGTAGTGGAGTTCTGTGTTCATAGCCTCAGTTTTCTATCATGGTGAAGACTAGTCGTCTGCCGGGTAGTTGGACTGAGAGGGCTTGGTCAGCTTAAGAGATTCCAAGCTAATTTAGGATCTTCCGCAGTTTAATCAATAGTAGATCAACCAAAGGTAATTGCAACATGGACCTAATTGAGGAGCTAGGGGGAATCATACCTAAGTGAGTTCCCAAACTGTAATTAGTAGTTTTACTTAGTTAAGTTAGTAGAGTAGTTTAGTTAATCAATCCTTAATCTAGTTTGCTAGATAATGAACTGAAGCTGAGTAATAGTAACTCTAGAGACCCGTGGATTCGATATTTATTACTTGTGCCACTATACTGCAGTCCCTTTCATTGGCTACACTTGGCCATTGTTAGGTGTTGTGTTTTAGCGAGTCAATGGTCCCAGAACACGGTCGTGCTTTGATTTAGGCGCGCTCGTGCTTTGGCTCCAGCTCGACCGAATGACTTCCGAATGCCCCGAAACTCGTGCTTAGCCTTTCCTTCGACGTCCGGGACCTAAAATGTGACAAAGTAGCACAACTCGGCGTAAAATAGGCCAAAAATACACTACTATGCTCCACAAACGGATAAGAACTAAGGGTGCAAACATGTGCAATTTCATCGTTATCAAATTCCCCCACACTTAACCGTTTGCTTGTCCCCAAGCAAACCAAGTCAGACACCAGGTAAGCTCAAAACGTTTCAATCAAGCAGGCTTTAGGGCAAATCATATCTGCACAAAACACGTGGATCATACTGGCTTTCGATCATTAACACATGGCAACTCCAACGACAACCTAGACAACCACCACAGATGACATTCGAATGCAATAAAGTCGAGCAAAGGAAGAGTTCCCTTCTGTTCACCAACCAACATAGACTTGACTCAACCACTTATTCAAAACAGTCACTTCATGCACAAAGCTCAAGATATCAGAATTAAGACCGAGCAATCTAGGTCCTCACCGGGATAAAGAGTATAGAGAATATGAGAAAATGAATCGCTCACTCTCGACCAGTGGGGTCAGGACAATTTGATGCGAAAAATGCGCATGCTTATTCTCTCAATCCCTAACGTCTCTTCACCATGAATGCAGCCTCTAAATACTAGAGTTCACAAATGGGGAGTCACCACTAACTAATCTAGAGGTCTTAGACACAGGTTCAAATGATTGGCTAGGGTCTTGGACATGGGGAAAAGGCCTTTTAGGTGGTGGAAGTAATAGCACAAGGTTCCACATTTCCAAACCCAACAAAATCACAGTCAAGCAAACCAGTAACTTTCTTTCTGCTATTCTGCATTACTCAAATTCTTTAGGGCACGAGAGCGAAGGAGGTTATATAAATGTTATCATTTCCAAGCTAGACTGCTAAGAAACACTACTTAATGGGCACTATTCAGATTTTTGGTGGTGGCTCTCTTTTGCTTTCATTTTTTTCTTTGATTTTCTTTATTTTTTTTTTCATTCCTTAAGAGAACCACCACCTCTGCACATTTTTCAAACACATGCCCAACTTTTAAGCACTACCTCCAACCCTCACATTATATTTAGCAGAAATAGCAGAAAACATGTAAAAACCACTCTGTGGAACCTTCTAAAAGATGCGAAAGGGTGATTTTTCATTGTAGACCGAAAGAAAGGATAACACACGGCTCAAAGGGGCTGACTAGGGGATATGACACATCAGGACATTCAATTTGGTCGTGGGCTAATCCTATGCCTCCATCATCTTAGCTAGTGACAACGTGAATGCTACACATCATGGAAGAGGGATCTATCGCACAAGAAAGAAACGAGCAGGCTCAAATCTCACATGGCTACCTATATGCTCTATCTCACATTCTGATTCCCTGAACTAGATGCATAAATGACTGTCAAGAGGAAGTGATCAATTCAAGTCACAGTTGGTAAGCAAACAGTTGAAAAACTGAACCCCTACACAACTCTACTGCACATCTCAGTCATCATAATAGGTTGTCTTAGTCATACTCAAGTTGTCATGCATCAAGTCAAAAGCCATTCCATTCACCAATCACATCCACAGTGCCAATACGATCAAACGTCAAGCAAACGGCAGTACTTGGAGCCCTCAAATCTTGAAATTTGGACAATGGACTAGGCTCCAAGCACACAAACGGCCAAACATTCACACGCATTCATAATCGAGCATCCCCCCACACTTAAGCACGACATTGTCCTCGATGGAGGAAAGATAAGAAGGGTAGAACGAAGTTACCGGTGTGCACGGACTGCATGAGACTGGACGGGGACTAGTGTGAGTGAAGCGGACTGGAGAGAGGACCACTAAGGGACACAGGCACAGCTAAAGGGAACAGAAGAACTCCAACACAATACGTTAGGTCCAATGGTCAGCCCAATATTATATTATCCAAAACAAAAGGAAACAAACCAAAAACAAACCAGTTCACAATCCGACCCGAAACAAAAGAACTAAACGAAAACCGTGGTGGGGTTGCCTCCCCACAAGCGCTTCTTTACCATCATTTAGCTGGACGCCCATGGTGGATACTCAACGGGGTGCAGGAACATGTGCCTCCAAGAGCGGATCCACATCGCTCTTGAGGTACAGCTTCAGATGGTGGCCATGCACCCGACGGGTACAACCACCAGCATTGGTCAGCTCGACCTGGCGATTCGGCAAAATGCAGGCGAGTGAGTACGCGGATGGCCAGGGTGATCGTGATGCAGGAGGTGGGACCAGCTCATAGTGGTCTCCACCTTTCTTCCTTGTGGGCCTAGGCACCTGCTTCTTCGACCGCCACTCCTCCTTGATCTTTTTGTTCGGAGGTGAGGCTGGATGGAGTGGCGGCGAAGGAGTGAAAGGAGGGTCCTGCAAAATGAGAGATGTAGAAGGATACACGACAGGCTCGTGTACCTGGTCAGAAATAGCATGCACAGGTGTGACAGCAATCATATCACAGTGATCAAACTCAATCACAGAAAAAGTATCTTGTTCATTCCCAGCACGCAAGATCAGTTTACCATCATGCACATCAATAAGTGCCTTGGCGGTGGCAAGAAATGGTCTACCCAGAATCAAAGGCACATCCACATCCTCATTTATGTCCAGAATAACAAAATCAACAGGATATGTGAATGCACCCACATTAACAAGCAGATCCTCTATGTTACCCCTAGGATGCACAACGGAACGATCAGCTAGCTGAATCCTCATCCTAGTAGGGCTAAGTTCACCTAGGTCTAGCTTTTTAAACAACTTATATGGCATGACATTAATGCTAGCGCCTAGGTCCGCCAAGGACTTGCCTACATGCATGCTGCCAATAGTAAGAGGGATAGTAAAACTCCCTGGGTCCTTGCGCTTTTCGGGCAGCTTGTTCTGCAGGATAGCAGAACACTCCTCGCTCAGCAGCACTGTTGAGAGATCCCCAAGTTTCTTCTTGTTGGTGAGGAGATCTTTCATGAACTTTGCGTACTTGGGCATCTTCGACAGTGCCTCCACAAACGTTATGTTGATGTTGAGCTGCTTCAACATTGCCATAAACTTGGCAAACTCAGTCTCCAACTTGTCTTTGTGTAGGCGAGTGGGGAAGGGAAGCTGGGGCACATGCTCCTTAACCACTGGTTGTGGCTTAGGAGCAGGGGCTTCCTTTTCCACCCGCACTTCTGCATCGTCGGCTGGAAGTACTGAAGCAGGTCGTGGTTCCTCCTGCCTGGCCGGGACAGGATCAACGGATATGGTCTTACCGCTCCTGGTAAAAATGGCATCCAGCTGCTGGTGTGGCTCTCGTGGATTGGGGACGGTGGTGGCAGGTAGAGTCCCCGGGGCTCGGGTAGTAATTTGGCGAGCTATGGCACCAACCTGGTTCTGTAAATCTTTCAAAATGGCACCCTGGTTCCTATGTCCTGCCTCCAGTGAGGCTATGCTCTGGTGGGTGGTAGTCATGAATGCCGCTAGAATGTTTTTCAGCTCCGTCATCTAATCATCTGGAGCCGGAGCTGCTGCTGGCTCGGCAAACTGACGTTGGGGCTGCTGGAATGGTTGCCCCTGCCTAGGCTGGTAGGGCTGCTGCTGTGGGGCTGGCCCCTGTCGAGCCTGGAAGGGTTGCCTCTGCTGAAAGCCACCAGCTGTTGCTGGGAAACCAGGTGGCTTAGTGGTGTTGCTATTCCAAGAGAAATTGGGATGTTGGCGCCACCCCTCATTATATGTATTGTTGTAAGGGTCAAAGCGCCGAGCATTGGCGATGAAGTCCAACTGCTCTTGGGGAGTAGTCGACTCCCGCATAGCCTGGCAGTCTTCCACCAGATGATTTGAGCTCTCACACCACTGACATTGAGCTACTGGAGGTGTAGCCAAACCTCTGCCCGGAATAAGACTGTTGGGCTGCTTCAACGTCTGCACTAACTCGGCCACCTGCTGCTCGAGCCTGGATCTAGCCTCCATGGCGTGCACACCACGGTCCCGGGAATTTCTGCCTCTGCTGCTCTGCCCCCAGGAATGATCTCTGGCAGCCAAGGTATTGATCATCTGGTTCATTTCGGGTGGAGTCTTAGTAAGAATATCCCCTCCTAGGCATAGAGACTCAATCACCCTCTGGCTGTCCGGAGAGAGAGCACTGTAGAAGTTCCCCACTGTGAATGCATCACTGAAGCCATGGTGGGGACACTGCCAGAAATACCCCATGTACCACTCCCAGGCATCACGAAGTGACTCGTCCGGCTCTTGGCGGAAGTGAGTGATCTCCCGCTGGATCTCTGTAGTCTTCGATGCCGGATAGTACCTGTGCACGAACTTATCAGCCAGATCGTCCCAAGAGGTGATGGACAATGGGGGCTGGGTCTCCAACCACCTCTTAGCGTTCCCCGCTAGAGAATGGGGGAAGAGGTGAAGGCGGATTGCGTCATCCGGGACACCGTTCAGCTTGAACCCGTTCGTCAGCTGCAGAAAACGGGAAAGATGCACCCTTGCCTCCTCATCCTTCAAGCCATGGAACTGGATAGAGGATGTAATGAGTTGAATCCAGCATGGCTTGATCTCAAAGTTGTTCGCTGGAATGGGCGGATAGAGGATGACCGGGCGGATGTCAGCAATCCGTGGAGTGTAGTAGTACTCCAAGGTGGGACCCTGCGGCGGTGCCTGATGTCTGGGGTCGTTCCCCAAGAGCGGATTCACCGGAGGTGGGTTGTGGTCGCCTTCCATCTCGTACTCGTCCTCGGACTCGCTGCTCAAATGGCCGTCTATGCGCTCTTCCGTAGCCAGTCTAGCTCGCTGTTGTCTCCTAAGTTGGCGGCAGGTGCGTTCAAGCTCTGGATCCAACGGCAGTAAACCTCCTGACTGGCTACGGGTCATGCACTATCTGCACACACTTAAGCAATGCAAACCCGTGAAGGCACAAGTGGGAAAGAACAAACAACCAATGCGAAAATGAAAATGCTAAAGTAACAGAAATCACTTTTCTTCAACAACCTAGCCGTCCCCAGCAACGGCGCCAAAAACTTGACTCACTCCTACTGTCACTCTAGAAAATGGCCAAGTGTAACCACTTCCTAAAGCGTAGTATAGCGGGTTTGGGTTTTAATGTCAACCCGAGTCCTAGATATGATGACTACTCAGTGAATTCGTATTATCTAGCAATGAAACTTTAGTGAAGATCTAAACTAACAAACAAGCAAAGCAACTAAACGGTTGTTTTCAGGTCAAGAGAGGTCACCCGGATATGGTTCCCCCTAGACTGCAGTTAAGCCAGATTGCAATTTACCAAGTTCAATTTCTATGATAGTTATACTGCGGAAGGTTCTTAAACAGTCTGAAGTCTCGACTAAAGGTCTCCAGACCCTCTCAATCTGAGTCTCTAGCGGGCGACTAACCTCCACCGGAGTAAACAGATTGAGGCCCTAACGAACAAAACCTAGGCAGATATTCTCATTCTAGGTTAAAGCAGAAACAACAGGAATTTGATCAGGATTCATGTCATTCAATCATTCAAACCTCAATTGAATATAATCAAATCATAGAATCAGTACTTGGGTTCATACAATCAAACCTAACATACAAATCTAGGGTTTCCCATACCCAGATGAATGGGAGAACTACTCCATAGAGAAAGAAGCAAAAGCAGATTCAGACGCGGAAATCATACTGTGAAGGATGGATTTCTGCTCCTGACGTTGATCGGCACTCCTCCAAGCTCAAGCCAAGCTCCAATGGTGATGAAGATCAAGCTAGGGCTCTTGGGAACTCTTGTTCGTCGCTTTATCTCACTAGGAATCGCTCCCTCTCTCTAAAACTCGAATCCCCCTCTCTTTTGGCTGAAATCTGCCTAAAAGGGCCATCACTGGGCAAAACACGGTCGAGGGCACGGCCGTGCTTTGCTCCAGCCCGCCCGTGCCCTTTGCCACGTGTTAAAAACACGGTCGCTACCCTGGGAAAACACGGGCGTGTTTTATGGTGGACACGGCCATGTTTTGGGTAAGTCCCGCCCGTGTTTTGAGCTGGTGTAGGAAAAATATGGGTGAAGCCTCGGCAGTAAAAGCACGGTCCCAGAACACGGCCGTGCTTTGATTTAGGCGCACCCGTGCTTTGGCACCAGCTCGACCGAATGACTTCCGAATGCCCCGAAACTCGTGCTTAGCCTTTCCTTCGACGTCCGGGACCTGAAATGTGACAAAGTAGCACAACCCGGCGTAAAATAGGCCAAAAATACACGAATATGCTCCACAAATGGATAAGAACTAAGGGTGCAAACATGTGCAATTTCATCGTTATCATCAATGGTGTTACTCTAATTTCAACATCTACCAAGCAATTTTATGACTATCCATTCATGCTAGTAAAAGAGCCCGATTTCAAGATAACTCTAGTACTGAATCTAATGCAGATTCAGCTTTATGGCGACACCTCCAGCTCAGGGACAACCACCAGCTGTTGCACCACACCTAGCAGCAACCCAAGCGCCCCCACCAGTAGCAGTAACACCTCTAGTTTTTGCTGCATTCTTCCAATATGATAAGGACCTCTGTATATGGAGCAAATTGAGTTCGAAAATATGGAGAGAGTACAGGAGGTTTATTGAAAATGGTATGAAGAAGGCAAGTTGCCTCACTTGTGGACAAGTATTTGTTGCTAATCCATCTAGTATTGGTACGTATACTCTAGCTCTTCATTATGAGAAATGCAAGAAGAAATTGTTATGTAATATGTAATTTGTGGTGGAGAAGAAGCTTGAGAGTGGTGGAGGAAGTGATGATGTTGGGTCAACTTCGAATGTGTGAACTGTGAAGGACTAAGAGAGGGTGGTGTTCGAACTTGCAGTTTGTAGATTGTAAGACTTGTTAGTTATTGTTATTGAATTAAGGATGTTGTATGTTATGGATTTTGGGTTATGTTATGTTGGGTTTTAGATTTCAAATTGTTGGTTGGTACTTTGTAACAAAGTCTATGTTGGTTTTTACGTTGACCTTTGAACTTTATTGTTGGTGATGATGAGATGCCAATGTGTTTTTTTTTTGTTAGTTAATAGTTGGTATGTAGTATTGAACAATACAAGTTTCGTTGAACATGGTCTGCTGGTCTAGACCAGACCGCACCGCACAGGCGTGGTCTGGTCTAGACCGTATAGTTTATGATCTGGTCCATGGTCTCTGTTCTATCCTCTCGGTCTGGACCGCAGACCGTATATATGGCCTTGTATGGACCAGACCACAACGTTTCCCAGCCCTATCGCCTAGGGTGACATTGACGAGGTTTTCGAACTTCAGCTTCTTGGAGAGAAGCCTCTTGAGGTATTTTGAATACCTTGGCATGTGGGAAATTGCTTCATGGAAGGGAATGTTGAGGTGGAGTTTTCTGAGCATCTCCATTAAACCTCCACATTCCGCTTCCAATCTCTCCTTGTGCACCCTCATGAGAAAAGGTAGGGGTGGCGTGTACTCAACCACTAGAGATGGCGTTGGTGATGCCTTCCTCGCCACTCCTCTCTTTTCTCTCGAGGTTTCTTCTTCTCCACCCTCGGGTAGAGGGTCTTCCTTCTCATTCACTTCTTTGGCAACTACCTCCGGAGTCACCTTCCCACTTCTCAAATGAAATGCATTCACCCCGGCGTGATCCTTGGGGTTTGTAATGGTTTGAGTGCGTAGGGATCCCTTTGGTCTCTCGGTGAGGATCGCGACAAGATTTCTGATTTGCACTTCCAAGTTCTGGAGACTTGCTTGATGACTTCAGAGTCTCGCCTCAACCGAGGTAAACTTGGAGGCTTTCCACATCCATGAATTGCTCAATCTTCTCAAACTTCTGAGAGCTTGTACTCACAAAGGTGGTGACTAGATCTTCAAGTTTAGAGAACTTGTCGACTTGTTGTTCTTGTTGAACCCCTTGACCACCTTGTGCTTGGTATGGTTGTTGGAAGTTTGAATTTTGGAATTGAGGCCTTTGTTGGATGTAAGTTGGTCGAGGTTGATAGTTGCCCGTTGGACCTTGAAAGCCGGGAGGTCTTGGATTGGTAGGGAAAGACCAAGCGAAAATTGGATGATTGCGCCACCCGGGGTTGTAAGTGTTGCTATAAGGGTTTTTCCCTCTAGCATTGACAATGAAATTCACTTGCTCCTCGGGGATACTTGTCTCCTTCATCGCTTGACAATCCGCAATTAGTGCTTGAACACCAATCACAAGACATCACCGCTCTCTTCCCTTGCTTCTTGTCCTCAAGGATCACCCGATCAACTTGCCAAGCTTTGCTTCAATTGGAGCACTTGCTCCCACACTTTGCACTCCTCTTTCGGTGCTTCTCTTCCCACTCCATGTCAAGCCCCAATCATATCCTTTGAGAGCCATATCTTTGAGCAACTCGGTCACTTGAGGTGGGTTCATGTTCATCAACTTCCCTTGGCAAAGAGAGTCGATGAGAATCTAGTCATCTTGAATGAGCCCTCCATAGAAAGTCTCTATCCAAAATTGCTCCTCGAATCCATGGTGAGGGCATTGGAGGAAGTAGTCGGAGAATCTTTCCCATGCATCCCTCAACGTCTCATCTTCCTCTTCCTCCAAGTGAGTGATTTTCTTCCTCCACTCGGTCGTCTTGGAAGGAGGACAATTTCGGGTCATGAACTTGTTGAGTAAATCGTCCCAAGAGGTGATGGATCGATCCAGACGCTTGTTGAGCCATTAGAGCGCCTTCCCAGCCAAAGAATAGGGGAATAGCCTCAGTTGCAATGCCTCCTCGGGAATGCCATTTATCTTGAGGCTTCCCGCAATCTCAAGAAACCTTTGAACATGCTCTCGCGATGATTCATTGGCAAGCCCATGGAGTAAGGCATTGTTTTGAATCATCGTCACGAGAGCGGGCTTGATTTCAAAAATTTTGGGAGCCACGGGTGGATTTAGGATAGGAGATTGGATATCTGTCGCCCGTGGAGCCATGTAATAGCTCATAGTCCTTGGCTCATCCTCGGCTCCCGCTTCCTCATTTTGGTTCCTAACACACACAATGCACAATCACCATGAAAAATACCTCAATTCTTAAAGTAAACACCACCATCACACAATCAATTACATTATAGTAGTTAGGGTCCTACAACACCCAAGTGAAAAGGGAAACTACTCCATGATAGACAAAGGAAGAACACAAAGGATGAAGAAAGAAACCATCATTGTGATGCGTCCAACTCTCCTTGTGCTTGTAGAGATCCTCTCTTGAAGAGGAACTTCCAAAATCTTCACTTGGAGCAAACCCTAGCATGTTCTCCCTCTTGGTTCAGTGCTTTCTCTCTCTCTAGGGTTTGAAGAAGAATAAGGTTTCTCTCACTTTGGGCTCTCCCTTTCTTCTTCCTTTCAGCTCTCTATTTATACACAAATCGCGCCCAGTTCACGGTCGTGTACATCAGCCCCCGTCCGTGAACTCTGTGAACTTTGATCAAAACGCGCCTCTTCACTTCTGGGGTTTACGGTCCATGGCTCCAGTTCATGGTCCATAGCGACCGTGAACTACCTTGGCGTCAGTAACCTCTGAAACCCCTCTGGACGCTTCGCGGTTCACGGTTTGTGGTTCCCGTTCACGGTCCTGGCGATCGTGAACTCCAATGTTTAACCGTGAACTGTGGTTAAATCCTCTCTTTGCCCGGCCTTTGCTCATTTTCTTCCAACTTTCGACTCCGCAGTTGGTTCTCACCAGTTAGACTCTGAAACACATTGAAACATAAGCAACCTAGCGTAAAAACACATCTTTTTGCAGCTCAATTGCCACAAACGTCAAAGAGAAACGGGGATACAAAGTGTACATTTAGGCCCGAATCAAATTCTCACGTCTCCGCACCTGCGACAACCATGGAAACCTTCAATCTTATTGCATTTTCTAGCATCCATCCCATTCTCTCTAGTTCCAGTCAATAGAAAACCTTACTTTGTTGTCGAGGCTCACGACCTAAAACCTTGCTCCATAAGTTAAGTTACTCCTCCACGCACGAGACGTCCTTCTCCGTTGGACTCCTAATTTGGTACACCTCTCAAATATGTCACCCATTTTGACCTCCGACGCAACAAAACAACACTTTACAGGTAGACGACCTGAAATTTCTTGTATGAATTATGATATTTCTGGTAGGGGTGGAAGTTTGGTGTGTGGTTTGCGGTTAATTCGCAAACCGCACCGAACCGCACATGATTTGGTTAACCACTAACCGCAATTTGTGGTTAGCGGTTTAGTTATGGTAAGCAAAGTGATGATTTTTGTGATTAGTGGTTAACCACTAACTACAGCGGTTAAACCACAAAAACCACACTATATCATAAACATTTAATTCACAACTTACCAAATCCAGCAATTCTCATAGGCCATGTCTAAAGAAAAATGAGCATTTATGTCCATGAGCCCATCCTCATTCTCACCCATGTCTACAAATTATTATATTATTTTAATTTATAAAATTTTCAAGTATTCCAAGTAAATAAGATAGAATAGAATGGAACTTATATTGTTACTAACTTTCTTTTGGAACTTGTTTATGAAAAAATATTATAATGTAACCATGACTTTTCTTTAATATATTCCGGTTAAGAAGATGACACATATCAATAGAATGCAAAAATTGTTTTGTTTAGTATATTCAAAAATATTTTTTTGTGGTTAACCACAATTAAACCGCACCGCAAATTAGTGGTTAACCACTAACTAATGCGGTGTGGTTTGTGTTATCAGTGTTTTATAGTTGTGGTTAACAACAAAATGTGGTGCGATTAACCAAAACCGCACCGCCTTCCACCCCTAATTTCTGGTGTGGTTTCACATATTTATGGTATGCTTCATTATGTTTAAAGTGAAATTCTCATCTTCCTGGTATGTTAAGATTTGTGGTTTGCTTTGTGTTTATCATTTGTGGTGTACTTTATAGCATTTTTGGTTGCTTCGTGAAGTTTTTGATGTGATTTCTCGTCATTTTTTTTTTTTTTTGCTTCATGAGAGTTGTGGTGTTGTTTCGCATAAGTATGATATTTTTCATTAGGTCTATGGCCTACTTCATTAGGTTTATGGTATGGACCAAAATATTTGTATTTTGCATTGCGTTTAGTGCTTATGGTGTTCTTTCTAGTGTTTGGGGTTCACTTCATGAGGTTTATGGTGTGCTGCCTCATCTTTTCAGTCTCCTTCAATAGAGTTGTGGTTGCATTGTGTTTTTTGGTGTACCTTCTTGAGTTTGTGGTGTGCTTCATGTCATATATAGCCAATACTTTAGTTCTGAAACCCTAATCAATCAAGCTTTTCCTCCTTATTTTTTTTTTTCTCAAGCAAATGCACACATATTCAAGCTTTCTTGAGAAGGCAAGCTTCACATGTGATACTTAAAGCTAATATGTCATCATATTCTTCCTTGTATGGGGTGAGGTTTGAAAATAGTATAAAAATCATGGATAAGTGGCAGACTGATGAATTTGATATTCGACATTTAGAGGCATGATTCCAATGATCAATTACTTGAACATTGTATAGGACTTTGGATTGGACTTTAAAAGACTGTTGTTGGTATAATCAAGAGACAAATTGGACATGTGTCAATCACAAGACCAACAACAAACATCATGATCTCGTCATCAACTCTGCCCTTTCAAAGATTACTATGTTGAGGTTAAGTCAACCTTGTTCACTAGTGGAAGTAAATACGCAAGATCTTCCTTCCAACTAATTAATGTCTTGAGGCCATCATCAAATTTGATGACTATAGGTTGTCCTGTATAATTTCAGTATTTCCCAGAATGTGTTCCATTCATTGATCCGAAACCTCATAAATGAGTTGTTGAATGACAATATTTTTGGCATTAATGAGTACAACGATTACTATCGACTACCAGATGATGTTATATATAGTGGATCCTTTGTATGTCAAAGTTGATACGAGGTGTTTTGGATGCTTGGAGTTAAGCAGCAAGATGTGGGTGATGGCCAAATGGAGGGTGGAAAAAAAAACTTCGGTATTGATCATGGTATAGTAGTGATTGATGAAGTGCATAGAGATGTTGCTATGTATCATATTGGAGCGGTGGTGCAAAACAAAATAAAAGTGGGGATACGTATGACACATCGAGAATTCAGTCCCCGAGATATGAAGTACGAAACACTATTGCAGAAAATTAAGATATCAGTACCAGTGTACTGTTAAGTATTGAGATTGTATCTACTTTTATCTTCTACTAGAATGTATCCATTGTTGTTGTTTATTTTTTTTGTTGGAGATCATTGTTGTTTTTTTCATTAATAGTAGTCTATTTGTAGTAGTTGTTTCATACCAGTACTACATCGACAAAGAGTAATCATGTATAGATGTATGTTTTCAAAAACAATTTCGGTATGCATATTTGAAATTTCTTATATATAATAATGGCAGTAAGATTCTTTGTTATTTTCTACATTTTATATTATACTCTATAATTTTTATATATCGTATAGTTTATCGTGTTTCCGGTCTAGTCTAATTTTTATGGTCGGCTTCAGGAAACTCATTGTTAGCTATATGAGGTTTCCAGTATGATCTCTCGTTTTTCTTGTATGCTTCATGTGAGTTGGTGCGATTTCACATGTTTTTTATTTGCTTCGTGATACTTGTGGTCAGCTTTTCTGTATTTTCTGGTTTGTTTTAGAAAAATTGTGGTAAGGTTTATGAGATTTCTGGTATACTTTATGAGTTTTTATGGTGCTGTGAGTTTGTACTTTTTGTGGTTTGCTTTCTACATATTCTAGTATGCTTTATGAGTCTTCTGGACAACTTTATGAGTTGTGTGGTGTGGTTTGTCGTGTTCTCAGTGTGGTGTGACTATGTGAGTATTCTGGTTTGTTTCATTATACTTGTAGAGTTGTAGTTAAGTTTAGGAATGACAATGGGGCAGGTCCGGGGGGGGTGTCACGATACCCATCCCCCCCTCGTGGCAGGTCGGGTAATTTATCATGGATCGCGATTCGGGGCAGGACGAGCCAATGGGTATGCAATTTATATGGAAGACAATAGAAATATTCGTTAGTTTCATTATACGACGAAGAAAACAAACCATATTATGATAAATGTAGTTAAAATACGGGAGAAATTGAGGTTTTCACTAATTTACAACTTTATTATAGCTAAAATATGATATAATAAAAGAAAAATCTTAAATAATTTGACTAATATTACATGTAATTTAAGCGAGAACTGGTCGAGAATGGGGCAGGTCGGGCAGATGATAATACCCATGCCCGACCCGCGTACGGGGCAGGTTGGACCCGCCCAAAACAGGTCAAACAGATCGAGTAAAACGGGTCAGGTCGATCAAAATTGCCATCCCTAGTTAAGTTTATGCTTTTTTTAATATGCTTAAGGAAACTTGTGGTCATCTTTTAGTCTACTTATAAGTTTTTTGGTCTACCTTATGTTTGTCGTGGTGTGTTTGTCGTATTTCTTATCTGGAGTTTTTTTGGCCTACTTCATATTACTTTTACTCGTCATCACCATGGTATAGATATGTCTCCATATTTTTCTTCCAAAATATATCAAGCGATTAATTTTATTTTTAGGTACAACCAATTTAAATTTTGATTTTAAACTAAAGAGGTATACTTGTTAAATCTATAAAATATATAATGGCAAAACATGGGTTGGAATTCTTCAATTTCAAATTTCGTGGCCTGAGAGTGATTCTAGGAAAGTTATTTTTTTCATTGCACCCAGTTCATGTTTATATATTAAAAATGTTATAATTAGAGTTCGAACTTTGGTCACTTGAATAAAGAAAGAGCATGATTAACAACTCGGCTACATTTCATTTATTTTTATTTCTTTGATTGAACTCTAGGAATATGTTTGGTGATGATGCTTCTATATTAATATTTTATCTTAAGCTATTTATATTTTATAAAAAGAAATTAATTCTGAAATCGGAACTCAAGTAGTATTGATTCAAACATTAATATTAAACTGAAGGGTAAATACAATATATTACCACAACTATTATGAAGCAGGGAATTATAGCCACAACTATGTAAATTCAAATTATTAGCCATAATTATTATTGCGGGTCAAGATATGGCTAACTGTCTGTTACTATTATTGGATTTTAATGGAGAAGGCCACGTCATTGACCACGGCAGCAACCACGTCGGACTGCTTTTAATTTATAACTTTAAAACATAAAATTTTAGTCAGCATTATTAATGGAATTTTTAACAGAGAGTTAATGTTTGGCTAAGAATTTGAATTTTCATAGTTGTGGCTATAATTCCCTGCTTCAGAATAATTGTGGCTTATATATTGTATTTACCCTAAATTGTATGTGTTGTTTAGTTCAGAAAAAATAAAGAAGTTAACTAAAAGATGGACCTTTGTGACGAGTATAATCATTTTTTTGTGACAAATCTACCATAATATAATGATAAAACTGGAAAATAGAGTCACATTTCAAATTTCGTGGCCTGAGAGTGATTCTAGGAGGCTCTTTTTTATCATAGTGCCCAATTTATCTTTATATTTATAGATTTTCTTTATATTATGTATACATTTGTGACAAAAAATAACTATATTTGTCACAAAGATCCATGTTTTGGCTACACATATGTATTTTGTCTAAACTGAACCACACATACAATTTATTATTTAATGTTTGAATCAATGTTACTTGACTTTCAATTTCACAATTAATCACTTTCTATAAGATATAATAATTTCAGGTAAAATATCTTTCGTACTTGGTTGAAGAAGCTCTTTCTATAAGATATATTCAATGTTTTAAAATTTTCTATTTCAAATTTCGTGAAGCGAGAGTGAAAGTAGGAAGAGTATTTTTGTCATCACAATTATTATCTACTTCATATGAAAAAGTATCAATATCAAGATTTGAACCATGGTCTCTTCAAACAAAAACAATAATCACAACCAATTACACTAAACAAAAACAATAATCAAGATTTGAATGGACCCGACAATAATGAGACGATATCGAGTTTAATGTGATGTTCATTTTGTTAGTTTTGGATCGGATGTGTTGATCAATTTATAGGGCATGAACATATAAATGAGTTATAATTAACCTCATTATACAATTTTTACTCTTTATAATAATTAATTTAATCTTAATATTTGTTATGTTTGAAATATTTTATGTATGATTTAGAGGTATAATTATTATTTGTGTCATCATTTGTAATTTATTCAAATGTAGTATTTCATCAGGTAGTCAAAATCGTATGCTCAGTGCATTTATGACTGTTTTTATCTTGGTGTTGTGAAAAGGTAGAAACTTAATTATTATAATGGATATAACTATACCTAAGCACATGGTCGAGCTAGCACGACACATTTAGAGCATACCATGAAGACAATGTATATGGATCGGCCATGTACAAGCATGAATGCTTCATGGGTCGTACCAGACTTAAACTTCAAGGGCTCTCGCACAAGTGCGAGCACCATACAACCTATATTGGTGAACATATGTTTTATGGATAAATGCGTCATTTGATAAAAAATAAAACAAAATATTATAAAAATAACATATAAACTTTTAATTAATTAGTAGTTTCTCACATCAACGTGTGACGGCTCATATTCTAAAAGGTTTATAAAATACATTCATTATTTATTTTGAAATTCAAACCTTTTTCATTGTATACAACTAAAAATTCATTTATAAAATCATTCTTGATTAACTTCATAGCTGAAAAGTCTTTTTTACAACTTGCAGTAATAACAAACAACGTCAACAATAACTTTAGAAGCAAGTAAAGTGAAAAAGAAATTGTGATTTAGTATTTCTTTGCAAATGTGTGTGAGGGGGGGGATTTTTTTTGTCTAAAAAATTTGAGCAAGGGTTGAAACACATATATAATTTTTTTTTAATATTGCATATTGAATTGGAGTATTGAACATTTTGGAAGTGATATATAATTCTTAAATTAGTATTAATTTTCAGTCCGATTGACCAATAGCCTTAGACCTTTTGCTAATCTGACATGGATCCAATAATCATAAGATGAGATTTAGTTTAATATGGCTTTAGTTCAAAACCATTTTTTATGTGTAATGAATTTGTACGACAAATACATGTAAAGTGAAGATGAACTTGATTATGCATTTTGATTCTTTAGATAAATACAATGGTTTAAGACTTTAAGTGATGAGCTAACTATACACTCACTCGATTGGTTTAACGAGTTCTGCTTTTTATCACTTTTAATAATCAGTTTATTCACAAGCTATCAAGCTACTTTGCTCCGTCGATGAATAAGCGACCATCATTCCCCAGGTTTCAGGTGCTCTGATTCACACTATTGATTGTGAATCGAGAAGAAGTCTTTCGAATGCAAAATTGGATAAGTAATTGGGATGTTTGTAGGTTTCTTCGATTCCAAGCGCTGGGAAGAAAGAGGAAGGGAAAAGGGGGCGAGGTGTGAGATACAAAACTGAGAGAGAGAGATGGAAGAACAAATGGAAAATCAAAGAGAAAGGCAAAGAGAGAGTGAGAGAACATTTAAAAGAGGTGGAAATTAGGTAGTGTGAAATAATTGTTCTTCTCCTTTGAATAGTGGATATTCTTGGCCCTATTCTGTTGAGTTTTGATTTATTTTAGGAGATGACATTATATTTGACATATTTTTTCCATTTCAATTTAAAATACTAAATCAATATTAGCATTTGGAAGATTTTCTTAATACTATTATTATAATTTCTGATATTTAAGGGGTATTTGATAATGTCAATATTTTAGTGGTTTTTTATTTAAAGTTTGTACCGAAAGATTGTACGTACCGGCGGTTAGACCATAAAACTTCACATCATAGGCTAAATCGATAGGTGATATTAGCAATATGAAATGATTGAACCACAGTTAAATCATGACTTCAATATAAAATACTCTACTACCAACTTTTTCGATACGATTTTACAATCCTTTGGTTCAAACAATTCTTTTACACTGGTGGAAACAAAAGTTTTAAGGCACATTTTGAACTATCTATTGCAAAAAAGCATAAGTCAGTTAGCGATAATGAGAATATGCGATCTCATGCAACCCAAAAGACACTTTGCAACTTCTATCTTTTTAAAATAAATGTATGCTACTCATACCCTCGCTCATTCATCAACTTAATGAATAACATATATTTCAAGAAATATTATTTTCATATGTTTTTATTTATTGAATTATTTCATGAAAACAATATTTGTTGCATAAAAATTACTACTTTGTTGTTAGACATGTCTACGATCTGAGAATAATTTGGGAAGTCCGTACACAACATATTTCCAACTAACTATTAGTGACAGCTTAGCATCATGTCCTGTATATTTCAAATCAAACAACTTCATATTCATTACCAACAGTGTGGTAAAAAAAGAATGCTCTCTATTGGTAAAAACTTAAAGGACATAATAAATTCTATGAGACATTTTCTTTCATTCTAAAGGTTGATTATGTATGTATTATGAGAAGGAACTCTAATATTCAACTATATGGTTTAATTAAGTATTGAATGAAAATTATTTATATATATTTTTTCATTCAATAATTATATATGCTTATATTATATTTGTTTCCTCTTTTCATGGAGGTCTAAAGTCTAAACATATTATGCATAGCTCGATCACTTTCAAAAATATTATGTGCATAACTAAGGTAGAAAATAATCATTTCATGCATTTCAAATCATCTATTAAGGTAGAAACAAAATTATGTATGATTAGTTATGGATCAAATCCGCTCCAAAAAATCGTGGATTTTTCTTTTTATGAATAATCGTGGAATTTTGTATAGGTACATAGAAGAGAAACTATATAAGAAATGGTGAGAAACGGCCAATCGAAGATCGTAGAAAGACTTTGCAGTAAAGATGACTGCACTTGGAACCCAAAATCATCCAATCCATGTGCATAAAGATCGACATGCAGCAGGAGCTGCCGCGTCTCAAATTGGGGAAACCCAGCTGAGTTCCATCCTCATTCATCACTCTTTTTCGAGTTACGATGAAAACTGCAGTACGTTTCTTTATTGATCAGTATAATTTTCTGCCACTTGATGACGTCTAACCTGGACTATAAATACATTTTTCACACAACCACCTCTTTATTGTGATGCGGTCCTTGTATCGTAATCTCTTTGAGGGGAAGTCGTGCATTGATGCGGCCGAATGCCCTAAGGAAGAAGGAAAAGTGATGTTGCTGTGGATATAGATAGGAAATATGTGAACTTGTTAAGTATTAGTAAAAACACCCTAGTTCTACCGAAAAATAATTAATCTCAATATTGAAGTTAAGCTTATCTTGTTTAGACTCTCGCATTTCCATTTAATTATGAGTCGTTTGTTTTGGTATAAATGGCACTTGTACTCCATTGGCCTAGACGCCTAGGATTAACTATTTCTGGCGAGTAGGGTTTTAGGTCGGCGGCACACATTAAAACTATCTTCCCCGAAGAGAAAGGAGAAGAAGGGGGGAAAATGCCAAAAAATGAAGCTTGGAAATGAAGCCAAAATCCAAAAGGTGGTCTCCAGATTCAGCGCCTGGAAAATGGAAGGGGGAAAAAAAGTAGACCATCTTGCTCCAAACTTCTACGTTATGAAATATATTATTATCACTTTATCAGCAGAAAAAAAATGGCTGAGCCCTTCTACTTCTTATACACAACACTCCCTCTCTCTCTCTCTCTCTCTCTGTACTCTGTAGATGGAGTGTGCATTGTAGATGGAGTGTGCATGTGTTGTGACTCAGGAGAGAGAAAGCTCAGCAATAGAGGAGTAGATAGCTTGCTCTTTTAACATGACAAAGCCTACATTTCAGCAAACTCTATCTCACTCCTCTCTCTTTCTCACTAACTATAAGGCCTATACATAAACTCCCATAAAACTGAACTAACTCTTGATCTTCAAAGGGCAAACAGAGAGAGAGAGAGAGAGAGAGAGGAAATGGCAATCAAGGGGAACTTCAACGGTAGCAGCAGCAATGGCGGGAACAGCAACAGAGGGAGGCCGTATGGGGTAATGCTGCTGATCGCATTTGGTGCTGCTTTGCTTGGAGTTCTAGTGGTTCACAAGCTCAGAGAAAGGCGCATCTTCAATCTCCTTGTCACTGACAAAGAACAACAGCTCTTCTCCCTTCACCTTCTCCTGCAGGTAAACCACACCCTTGCTCCCATTCTCCCTGGAATTTGTGAACCAAAATGAAACCAGAAGAGATTTGTGGAGACGAAGTAGCTCAAGCCTCTTTTTGGCTTTACTTAGTGTTGACTTAACCCTTCATAATAAACAACCAGCTTTGCTGTTTTTCTCATATTTGCAGAAGGAGAGAGAGCAGAGCAGTGAAATGAAGAGAAAAGCAGAGGACATGACAGCAGCGCTCCAGAAAGTGACGACCGAGAAGATGGAGCTTGAGAGGAGAGTGGTGGAGCTGCAATCCAGCATCGATTCCCTAAAAGACGAAGGGAAGGCCTTGGAGATTGCTCTCGAGGAGAAGCAGAGCGAGATCAAGTTGCTGAGAAGGGATGCAACTCCCGCAGACGATGGAGACAAGAAAAGTAATCCCCAAGTTGCTGAGAGTCTGAAGCAGAAGGAAGCTGAAAATCTGGAGTTGAAGAAGCATCGTCATCGTCATCATCAACATCGTGGGGTCGAGAACCCAGTCAAGGTCTGGTCAGCGGGTTCGGATGAGGATCCTTCATCAAAACCTCTTTCCACCAATGGGACAAAGACGGCAGATGATGCAGTAGTAGCAGTAGGTCAGGAGAAGAAGGATGAAGCGTCTAGGAAGCTATCTGATGGGGAGAATGCCATGGTTGGGAATAATGGAAGTGATAATAGGAGGAAGTTGTCAAGAGAAGAAGGATTATTGCCTGCCTCTGTAGCTGGAAGCAATGGAACTACTTCTCCAGGAGAAGCTGCAAGGAAAACGAAACATGTCCACTCGAGAAAGGCCAGAGGAAAGAAGTGGAGGGTGGGTGCTAGAAACAGATGGTTGGGGAACAACAAGATGAGCAATGAAGATGACAACGAAGAAGACGGTGAAGGTGAAGGGGGCAAGAGAAGTACTACTTCGACCATGAAGGAAATAGCAGCAGTAAATGAGTCAGGGGATTCTTCGGGTGCTCAATTATCAAAGCCAGAAAACTCAGAAAACAGTTCAGGGAAAAGGGACGACAGATTAAGCAAAGGTACTTTCAAGCTGGAGGAAGGCAATGACGTATCTCAGACTGATGGAGTCGCCATGGATAGAACCTCAAGTAATGACAATAATGCAGATTCTATCTACAAAAAGGAATCAGAGTCAGTTTCAGATTCATCGGAGCAACAAAGAGACGAGTACAAAGACGAAACAGACCCATCTGAGTTCTGACCGAATGAGATCTCTTTAGAAGAGGTGTTAGTCTCTGAAATTTCAAGTGGAGAGGGAATCAGTGAATTTCCCTGCTCCTGTCGTTGCTGTATTTCTAACCAAGTTTTTGGATGGGTTTCTGGATAAAATAATGACCACTTGTTATGTTCATTGAGAACAAAAGCAGTCTCCAAGCTTTAAACTTCGAAACCGGAAAAAACCTGTACTTTCATTGGCGTTGGAAATACCTTCTACTCAAGCAAAGATAAATTCAGAACAGTCGTCAAAATATGAACTGTGAAGCATCAAACTGCGAAGGGTTTATTATCCATCTCTCCAAAGGAGATTAAACATTTTCCACTCTTAATATAATCATCTGTTCTAAGAAAACAATGAGTGACAAACAGCAGGCTGAATCCTCAGCGAAGGCCAACTGAATCCATTTTATTACCAGGAACCACAGGAGAGAAGGGTATGGACCTCAGTGCTTTGCTTCTACCAACTGGGAAGAGAAAAATCGTGTGTTAGGGAAACACAAAACAAGATAGGAAAACAACCATACAATGATACAAATATGTTGAGGATGCCACGATCTTAATCTGTACAAGTACAACTGACTGTTAATAGCCTAAGTTTCCGCAAATTGGACATGGTGCAAAACATTTAATAGTGTCGCCTGATGAGCAGAATGGACACAATAAAATCAACCAGAAAACAAGAGTTCAACGTGCTTCTTATCATTTGGCCTAATAGTTCAAGCATATCAGAAGGGCATTGCACCACGCCACAAGGCGTCTGTATCTAAATGTTTCTAACATATAAGGCGGTGCGAATGACTGCAGGAAGACATCTCTTGGAACAGGTTTTCAAAAAGAAAATTACGTGCTAAATGTAAAGAAAGGGATGCAGTGATAGACATTGTTCTCTTGTTTTCCCATTATGTGGACTGGAAATTGTAAAGAGAACAAGAACAACAACATTACACAAGGACAGAAAAGAGGAGAACAGAAAGGGGGAGCGACATATTAAATTACAAGCTCGAAGGTAAGAAATGGAAATGGGAAGTCTCTCCAACTTTCAACAGATCATCTCAGTATGTTGAACTATGTAGGACAAACAGGTTACGATGGATAAAATCCAGGCAGTTAATTCAAGCTGCCATGCTTTCTAAAGCTACTGTTAAAACTGCAGAAGTTAACTGACTAATCATGACCTCAAATCCAAAGGTAAAGACAACAATTAGGTTCATAAAATTTGACCCAAAACACACACATTACATCAAAGAGAAAAGAAGAACGTTGCTTTTAGGTCGACATCAACACCCACATTGTAAAAGACTAAATCAACTCTCACATTTGAAGGCAAGAGTAAAGTTACCTCTTCCTTCTTGCCTTTGGTGAAGAACTTGTAGCTACCACCAATAAGGAGAGCCCAACCAGTGAGAGAGACAATTACAAACTGCAAGGAAAGGAAATCATAAAAAAGAATCAGTACAGTTTCTCTCGTCAACCGATGAATGCTCTATCAGACTCACATTTGCCTTTCTCCTAGCAGAGAATTCAAGCTGGGTGTTATACCCTTCAACCCAACTCGGAAGTCAAGCCTAAAGAAGCAAACTTTCACCAGACAAACTCTAGCAACACAACGTACAAAATTCAGAATGAAAAGCCAAATGGTGAACGGTTCAAAAAACTTACGTGCTCTTCCTTCCACTGAGCTGGATTCGTTGGTTGGCTCCAACAGTTCACCTTCGGTGGCCCATGGTGATCTGCCAAACAAACACACAAAAGAATCAGAGCCCCCGTAGCTTCTTTTTCCCCCTTCTTTTTTCAATTCGCCCAACCTCGATAGTAATGCTGAAAATATGCCCTAGACAGACAACCCGTTCATTTCAATTTCTTTTTCTCAACGACCAAACGCACGGTAAACGAACCGGGAAATGCATCTAACAGCGAATTAAAATTTTTCTCATTCTTGGATCTATATATGCACAATAATAATGGTATATTCAAAGACGGAAGCTTCATGGGGGTAGAGATTACCTGCAGCGCCGGCGAGGCCGCGGCGGGGAACGAGAGACGCAGCCTGAACGGATGTGGCGGGGGATGAAACTCGGCCGAGAGCAGCGACTCGACGAGCTGCAGCTAGTGTAGCCATCGCCATGTCTACAGGAGAGAATCCGATGAGCTAGTAGGACGGAGGTAAGGTAAGGTAAGAGATCGTGAAGCGGATCGAAAATTGCCCTCGGCTTGGAAGCAAGGACGGGTAAAAGGACTCAGCGAGCAAATCTTCTGATGTTGTTACCAAAATGGATCCCAAACCCCGATTACTTTGCGGGTTAGGGCAGAACCGGGCCGGTACTGGATCTCAATTGAACCCGCTGCACAAGACCGGTTATGGTTACTGGTTCGCTTAGTTTTACTGCTAATAGTGTCATCGAAGTTATCAAACCAATTTATACCGTTGCGCCGATTTAACAAGTGATATGATTCGACTGGACATAATCAGTTTATATCAAATCATGTTGAGTTAACAAAATATGTAGAACTGTGAAAATTATTAACATCAAACTAATTTCAGCACATATAAAATATATTGAAGACAATCTACTTATATATTTAAATAAAATACAACATTCCAAAAAAATGAAAAAAATACTAAGATACACATAACTGGTGGGCCCTAAATAAAATTTTATTTTATTAAACTGAGATAAGCTCACCATTTGGTTACCCCAAGGTCATTCTAGTCACCCCGAGGTAGGAATGACAATGGGGCAGGTATCGAGATACCCGCCCCATGGCAGGTCGGGTTCAGGTCTGATAATTTATCACTGGGCGCGGGTCGGGGCAGGTCGACCCATTGGGTATGTAATTTATGTGAAACATTAGAAATATTCATTCTTTTCATTGAAAGACCAAGAAAGAAACCATAATATGATAAAATGTAGTTAAATTACTGAAGAAATTGAGGTTTTCACTTATTTACAACTTTATTATAGCTAAAATATAATGCAATAAGAGGAAAATCTTAAGTAATTTGACTAAGATTATATGTAATTTAGGCAAGAACGGGTCCAGAATTGGGCGGGTCAGGGCAGGTCGGGTCGATGAGAGGTACCCATGCCCACCCCGCCCCGCCTACGGGGCGGGTTTGACCCGCCCCAAAACAGGTCAAACATGTCAGGTCGAAATTGCCATCCCTACCCCGAGATCTCACCCTCGGGTCACCTCGACCACCTTGGGATCACCCCGGGGTCAATCACCCCAAGTCACCTTGGTGTCATTCCGACCACCCCGGGGTCAATCATGTCGCCCACCTCGAGGTCACTCCGGCACCCTCTAGGTCAATCACCTCAAGTCACCTTGAAGTCACTCCGGCCACCCCCCCTCTAGGTCAATCACCCCGGGTTGCCTCGGATCGGACACCTTGGGGTCACTCCGATCACCCCCGTGTCAATCTTCTTGGGTCATCTCAGCTACCCCATAATCACCCCCGGGTCAATCACTTTGGGTCACCTTGACCACCATGGGGTCGTTCCGGCCATCTCAAGTCACCTTGGCCACCTTGGGGTCACTCCGGCCACTCTGGGGTCAATCACCTCGATCACCCTGGGGTAGCTCCAGCACCTCTAGGATCAATCACCTTGGCCACCTTGGGGTCAATCAGGCCACCCCCGTGGTCAATCCCGATGAGGTCACCTCGGCCACCCCGACATCACTCTAACACCCGCGGGATCAATCAACTTCACCTCAGTCACCTCGGGGTCACTCCGGGGGTCAATCACACCAAGGTCACTCCTGCTCCCCGAGGTCAATCACATTGGGTCGCATTGGTCATTTTGGGGTCACTTTGGCTACTCTAGGGTCAATAAGCTCGGGCCACCACGGGGTCGCTCCGGGCCCGCGGGGTCAATCAGCTCAGGTAACCTTAGTCACCCCGGGGTCATTCCGACCATCCCAGAGTCAATCACATTGGGTCACCTCAACCAACCCGAAGTAACCCCCCCCCCGGGGTCAATTACCTCAGGACACCTCGGCCACCCTCGTGGTCAACCACCCCAGGTCACCTCGACCAACTTGGACTCACTCCGGCCACCCCTGGGGTCACTCACACCAGGTCACTCAGCACCCTTGCCCACATGCCCCCGTGACGTGTCCTCTCTTCATATAGCACCAAGCTCTAGATGGAGACATGTATCCTCTTCATGTTTGCCTGGAGGCCTTTAATAAAGGCCATTTCGTTTCTAGATTAAGGTAAGGAAAAAAATCCCAAATGCCAAGACCCGTGAACTCTCGCTATGATTAGCGAAGTATAAGGTGGAAGTTTGGTTTGTGGATAACCCACAAACCGCACCAAACTGCACACATTGTGGTTAACCAAACCCATAATTTGTGGGTAATGGGTTGGGTGTGGTTAGCAAAATCCTAATTTTTGTGGTCACTAACCCCAGTGGTTAACCATAAAATCCACTATACCCACATCAGTATAACAACCATTACTTTACATTTAAGTCCATCATGCTTATTATTAATAGTTTATGATATAAGGAGTAATGACTAATTTCGTAAAAGGTTAAAATAACTCAATGTCAAAATGCAAACTTATAGGGTGTGTCGTGTAAGATTAATTTGCTTTTCGTAAAGCAAAAACTACTATAGTCTCTTTCACTCTCTGACACAAAGGTAGAATACCAAAATCGGAAAGACAAAATCCCCACGTTGAATAAGATATACAAAATTGCATTTAACACAATAGAATACCACTATAGTCGTGTTGTGAACCACATATTCATTGGTGGCAGCCCAATCTGCCCCAATTTCAACTCCTAAGCACATACATTTGTTCTCAATCCCATTCCCTCATGTTTCTTTTCAAGGTCATAATCCTCTTCCCTCAAACCACTCACTAACTTGAGCGTCGGAGAGTGTACTCGACGAGATCGGCTGGTGGATCATTTTTACAGGAGACGACCGGAGCTGACATCAAGAGAGTAGTTCGAGGTGAAAGGTGGCCGTCGGCCGACTCCGTTGCACAACATTAAAAAAACTCGACGTCAACTACAACCCCGACATCAACAACAACATTTAATGTCAACTAGGGGTGTTCAAACGGAGTGATTAACGTGGTAACCGTTTTAACCGGTAGTATTTGGATAACTTAATTTGGTTAATTTGGATAATTGGTTTGGTTTGGTTAATTTTTTAGCTTGTTTGGTTTTTGTGATTTGGTTCGACACTTCTAACCAATCAAACCAAATTAACCAGTTAATATTAGTCATACATCTAATATATATTATATATACATACTTAATAATTTGCTTAACCACTCAAGAGTCAAACGTTTCTCCTTTTTAGGCTTATAAAAGATAAAAACTCAATATTGTTCATATACGGTATATTTGTATTTGTAGAGTGTAGACCACAATATATGAAAGCCTAATTCAGATAAAACTCATGCATTATGTTGGATTAAAACTTGAAAACAATATCTTTTTCAGTCTATGATAATTGTTAAAAGACTAAATCAATTCACAGAAACCCAACAGTTCATTAACTCCATACCATTGCATAAATTTTTGTTAAGCGAATACTTCTATTGACTGTAAGATAATTGTATTAGTATTAGTTGCATGTATTTATGTAAGGGTTAACTATAACTATGTGTTGATTGTTATGTTTATCCATTATATAAATTGTGAATTGATGTATTAATCGAAAAAATTCTAATAATGTGATATTCTATTGGTTAATCTAATTAACCAATTAACCAAATCGATTAAACTTTACTTTGGTTAATTTTGTTGTTGCATTAGTTTGGACCGTTTGGCTATGATATTGTATTTCATGATTAATAGAATTTAGACTTGTTTGGTTTGATAATTATCATAGTAACCATTTGAACACCCCTAAAATTGTCAACACTCAAACATTTATACTTGAAACCAACAAATAACATCATCATTTAATTTTCAAATGGATGAAATAAATCATAAAATAGTATTTTTTTAATTAAATTCACTAAAATATCATCATTTTATTTAAAGTTTGAAAATCTATCATGTCGGTCATACCGGTGTTATTCCAACCGGTTCCATAACCGACATTAACTATAACCAAATTGAACCATCCACTGGCGTGACAACAATGTTGTCAATTGTCAAACCTAACCCAAAGGTAATACAAGTATACATCTCCAAACATCAAAACACTATAGGTTGGTTTAGAACTTTGCTTGGAGATATTGTGAATTTCTGTAGTGTATGCATTAATAAGAATTTATGTTTCCAAAAAAATTGCTGTTTGGAAAATATAAAGAATGTATGGATTATAAATTATAGATATTACATTGTTTATTATGTATAAGAAATATATAATTTATTTCCAATGTATGCACTGTGGGCTCAATTCAAGTAAAAAATATTGTATTTTACATGATATATCCTCCATATATTGTCATAATAAAATCTTTATGATCTTGGGTTCCAATGAGGCCTTATTAAGGAGCATTTTGCTTGTGGGATTAGAAAAATAGAAGTCTTAATCAAATATTTGAATTTGAAAAATAAGGGGTTGATGATGGATTTTGCTGAATCAAATTATGGATTTGAAAGCTGAATTACCCTGTTACTCTTCTAGGATGATTTTTAGATTATTATACATTTCCATATTATTTCCCCAATCCCCAATTTCGTAACTGTGGTTTTATGCATAGCAGTAGTTAATTCCAGCATTATGAAATAGGAAATGAATACCACGGTCAATTGGGGATTCATACAGTTTGAGTGGTCTAAAAATGCAAGTCTTATGTACAATTGGGCTGAATAATTATTTTGGGAAATAGATTCATAAGGGAGAATTGGTATTAATAATATGAGAATATAGTAGTCAATTCTCATTAGAAATTTGGGATCTTGTGGCAAATCGCAACTCAACAAGTGGAAGCACACAAAATCACTTATTAGGCATCGTTTGCTTCATGGAATTCGTCACAATCCTTGCTTGATGGATTTAGTAAGAATAAATCCATGAGGTCCGCAGACTTTGAGGGTTAGAGGTGGTAATCGGTAAACTGATGTTCTGTATTAATGGATACCGTATCGGATACCGACGGTATACAGTATACCGAATATCAGCGGTATCAGTATTCGGGGTGTAATTTTCCATTCGGCAATACCAAATAATAGGCGGTAATTATCGACGATATACCAGTATACCGTAATACCGAATATTAAAAAAAAAAAGTAAAACGCAGCGCCCAGCGCATAGTGGGAATGGATTTGGGAATTGCGAATTGGGAGTTGGGGCAGCAGACGTCGACCAGCAACCCTAATCCCTAATATTGCGATCGACCTCCCTCCCTCCCCAACAACCAACTCCTTTCTTCTCCTTTGATTCGTCACCCCAACAGCCAGCCCCGACCTTCTTCTTCCTCTTCTCTTCACCACCGGCGTCCAGTAGCCAGCAACAACAGTTCTCGCCAAAGCTCACCAGTCACCACCAGCAGTAGTCGCCGATGGAGAGCTACGCCGTCTCCAGCATCTCCGTCGTCCTCTTCTCTTCACCACCACAGCAGTCCCCAACGGTCGACTTCCTCCTCGTCATCCCCGACCGGCCGACCCAAGGTCGACTTCCTTCTCGCCATCCCCGACCGGCCGACCCGGTATTCTGTATACCGGTTTAATACCGATTATCGACTATCCGGTATACCGGTTAACATCCGATATCGATATTCGGCGGGCACAATGTCTGTTTCCGGTATACTAAATACTGGGTTGTCGGTATCCGGTATACTGGATACCAACCAACTACCAGCCCTATTGAAGGTCCAAATTCGTGGACCCCACAGACTTGAGAATTCCACCCCAAGAGGTAAGATTTGTGTTGGGTACAAAGTCCATGAAGACTTTTTATAATTTTAACCCTACTTATTTTACTAATCACCAACTTATCCTCTTTTATTTACTAATGACCAACTTGTAGTGCATATTAATTTTGCATTCAATATTCATTATTATTCATTGCACGCATGCACTACATGATTAATCCCAAAGCATACTTTGCAACATAGAAAATCTTAGCGAAATGTCTAATTGTGTGTATAATATGAAGTTGTTATTGATTAATGATGTTCATTTGTTCTGATTCTGGTAGTGGGACGAAGTTATTGGATGAAAATTGCTTTATAACAAAAATTATAGTATAAAAGTAAATAATACTCAATAAGGGCACAAAGATAAATTTCTAATACAACCACCAATATAACAATGTCAAATCCATCATGAAATCCAACAAGCAAACGATGGTTTGTACCAAAAAGCAAAAACCAAGTGAGGCAATTCCATCATATATCCATGGTTTTGCAAAACCTAGATTTTAATCGAAACCTTCATTTTTCAAATCCATGAACCAAACGACCCCTTACTTATCATTTGGTATAAATGAATTTCATACGTTTTGAAGAATTTATTTTCATTTTTTTGTGTTTTGAATATAAAGAAATTGACTTTTAATTATCAATTTTAAATTCTATATAATTAAGACTAGTTTTTGCAATTTAAAATTTTAAGCAAAATTTTCAAATGGATCCCACAAATATTTTACTAATGACGATAATATTATCAAACTTGGTTGATTCGGTCCCCCGCTGATTGAATATCCCCAATAAATCCCAGTACAAGCAATTAGTAAACAAACAGAAAACGAAACAACTACAAAGCGAAAACGCTAGAAACCAACAAAGTTCCTCAACTCATTGTGATGTTCACTCTGCCGCCCTGCACAACCGCCCCTGTTTACATCACAAAACAATAACAAATCAGCAGGGCGAAAGAAGCAACCACAAAAAATAGATTGACCTTCACAAATTACAAGGGCTTACAAGAAAATATTAGTAAGTAAAGAAAGAACTAGTCAGCAACAAGACAAATAACATAAAAATGCCCACGTTTAGGGACGGCATGGGTACCCTTAATTTTGGTCAATCAATATTTCAGTTCTGTCCCAATGGATCATAGCACGAGACCACTAAGCCACAAGTTGCTCGCATGTTACAATATTACCAAGTCATAGAAAGAACAGTACGACAGCTGCTTCAACATAGGTGTTGTTTCCCCTGGGGGAGATGAAAATCTAGCAGTCACTTCAACGTCGTGATGAGATTTGACCCGTGCGATCCGACCTGTTCTAATGTGTTTGGGATGGGTAATACCTAATCCACAATAGTATGGGGCGGGTAGTGACGGAATCAGAAGTTGAAATATGATGTGTTTTTTTTCCCCAGAATATAAATTATTTCGATCGAGGATATCACTTATAGTATAACAAATTAATTCATAACATATATAGAGATTTATTATAATTTTACTTTAACAAAACTTAAATCGATGAGTTAAATATTTTCCATATGCATATATAGAAATTTATTATAATTTTACCAAAATTTACTTGTTTCCCGTGGCAGAGCCTGGCCCCCTTTGGCTCCGCCACTGAGTATGTGAATTGCTTCTGATTTGCCCTGCCCTGTCACTCCCTGTTCTTGACCTGTCATATCATGATTTACGTCAATATCCTATGTATTTTTCCTGTTTTGAGCTTTCTAAAATCATATTGCCATCCTAAGTAAATCTAAAGGCACTATCTTTCAACTATTTAGACTCAATTATTTATTAAACGGGTAAACTGCAAGGTTGGTCACTAAAAGTATGAAAAAAATTCACATTTAGTCACTAAAAGTATTTTATTCCATTTATGGTCACTAAAATTAGTTTTCTGTTCAAGTTTGGTCACTCTCCATTAGTCTTCGTTAAATTTAACTGATATGATAGTCAAATTATTTTTCTAAATGAGTTAAATATCAACATTATTTAAATAAAAAAATAAGGATGGATCGACCCGTCTCGCCCGCCCTGTATCTGCACGAGTATTATCTGACCTAACTTGCGATTAGACATAACGAGTACGTGGATTGAGATATCCACCCATCTCATTGCCATGGAGTGCTCATAAAGTGTCTCATAGTATGAGAGGTCTTGTGTTCGAGTTATCAGAATGGTTAGTCTATGACTCTATGTGTTCTAAACGAAGCGTTTATCTGACTTCTGCCAACGTTGGCAATTCATGGGACTGCTAGATGTGGCCTGCGAAGTGGTATAGTGTAACTTTGGTGATGGATAATAGACAAAAAATGTGTAATTTATATTGAAGCATATTTTATGTATACTTGTCTCACTTTTCTGAATCTACACATCCACATCTACACAATAAATAAAAGGCAAATGATAAAACTTGAAGCCCCATTTCAAATTTTTTGCATAAAGAGTGAAAGTAGAAATGATAGATTCGTCTTCACAATCATGTATTACTTTCTTATTTAGAGAAAAAAATACATCACAATCATGTATTACTTTCTTATTTAGAGAAAAAAATACATCAGTAATGAGATTTGAACTGTGGTCTCTTCGAACAAAGATAAAAAGCATAACCAGTTACAATAAACACATTTGTGTGATATTTTTCAATTCAAAACATACATGAAGCTTAAATTTGAAAAATTATAGGACTTTTCCACCATGGTTAGCAACCGAAATGTCATTGATTCAAATATTGCATATCGAATTGCACTCTTGCATGTGTAGAAGCGATATAGAATTCTGAAGATAGACTTAATTATTAGAACTACCATAAAGTAACGATATTTTAAACACATAACTTTTGAGTGAATATGGGGCACATGTGTCTTTAAGAGAGGGGTAAATATGGAAAGGTTGAGTGATGTTGGTTTACCGAACGCGGATGGAAAATATACTACTAATGTAAACGGGCCCAAATAGTGCCCCGACCCACTAAACGCTCAACCATCGCAGTCTCTCCAAACTTCACATCAGACTCAACAACCGACTAACCTTCTCTACCTCTATTTTTATGCCATAGCAATTTTTGGAAGGGTAAATATGGAACGATATAGTGTTGTTGGTTTGCCCAATGCGGATGGAAAATGCGCTACTAATGTAAACGAGTCCAAATAGTGTCCGACCCACTAAACTCAACCACCCAGGTTACTTTCGCTACACCTAATATAATAGTAAAATGGAAAAGGTGCTTCCCTCATTACAAAATTCTTGCATCCATTGCAAAAGTAGCAAGGGTAGATTCGTTTTCACAATCATTTATTATTTTCTTATTTACAGGAAAAATACATAAGTGATGGGATTTGAATTGTGATCTCTTTGAGAAAAGACAAGAAACATAACCACTTACACTAACCAAATTTGTTTTAACTTTTTAAATTAAAAACACAGGGGAAGTTTAAATCCCAAAAATCATAGGAATTTTCCAGCACAGTTAGCTAAACCACTAACTCTCCCCTAAATATTTTTTTGATATTTGATACTTATACTTTCATACTTTTTTGATTTTAATTCGAGTTTAATAGTTAATTCTATTTCTATTTATCTTATAAAAGGAGAATAATTTTAAAATCGCAAGCCTAATGTCATTGGTGCAAATATTGCACATCGAATTGCAGTATTGAAAGTATTGAATGTGTAAAAGTGATGCAGAATTCTTGACATAACTTAAATAATATAACTACCATAAAGCAACAAGATTTTTGAACATAGAAATTTTGAGTAAATATGTGACACATGTGTCTTTAAGAGAGAGGTAAATATGGAAAGATTGAGTGATGTTGGATTAAAAAGGAGCAACTAATGTAAATGGGTCTAAATGGTGTCCCGACCTACTAAATGCTCAACTATCGCCGTCTCTCCAAACCTTCCCACCGGACTCGACAACCACCTAACCTCTTCCACCTATATTGTTACGCAAAGCAATTTTTGGAGGGGTAAATATGGAAAGGTTGAGTGTTCTTGCTAGTTGCAGAGTGATGACTTGATATATACACATGTTTTTGTCCATCATTCCTATACCGTTTGAGTCTCATTTCTGGTATTTTAAGCCGATTTCACGCTAGTTTGTTCTTGTTTGTGATATTTCATGTCCTAGTACGTGAATGAAGGTTTGGACACGAGTTCGGGGTCGATTGGACGAAGTTGGGACGTTTGACGAAAAGCTGGAAATTCCACAAGGGCAGACCTAAATTCCACACGGCCATGTGACTTGGCCGTGTGGGATTTCCAGAGAGTTCACACGGACAGGCCTAAATTCCACAGGGTCGTGCAATTCTGGCCGTGTAACGTGCCTTCCGTCACTTAAATCAAACGCCGCGTTTTGGATTTCACACGGGCAAACTGAGGATTCCACACGATCGTGTGGCCTGGCCGTGTGGTCGTCGAATTCTGGGTTTTAGTCCCAATTTTGGGTCTTTTGAAGGGGGATTCGACTTTTTGGAGCAAAAACAGACTTCTAGAGAGAGAAAGTGTAAGAACAAACCCTAGGAGCTATTTGGAGTGGATTTCTCACCATTGAAGCCCAGATTGCATCCCCGGGAGTGAAGATTGACATCCCGGAGCAGATGCTTCACACCTTGATGTGTATGACTGCTTTGTATTCTATTTCCTCTCTCTCTCTCTATGGAGTAGAACCCTCTCTCACTTGGGTATGAAGAATCCTATTTCCATGTGTTAGGGATATCGATTGTAATGACGTTTGGTTTGTGATACTGCTTGATTATAATCGATTGAAGTGTTTTGATTGAGTCAATTGAAGCCTAATCATCTTTTCTTGATTTCTGTTGCAACCTAAGATAGATAGAATCTGATTAGGTTGTTTGAGCTTCTTCAATCGGTAGTAGTGAATCGATTATACGAGAGTTAGTCGATTCAATGCTTTGTAATGGAATCCAATTCTAGTAGTGGAGTTCTGTGTTAATTGCCTCAGCGTTCTATCCCAGTGAAGACTAGTCGTCTGTTGGGTAGTCTGTCTGAGAGGGCTTGGTCAGCTTAAGAGATTCCAAGCTACTGTCGGATCTTCCGCAGTTTAATCAACAGTAAATCAACCAAAGGTAATTACAACTTTGACCTAACTAAGGAGCTAGGGGGACTCATTCCCGAGTGACTCTTCCCTTGCTTAAAAACTTTGAACCATTTCCTGCTTTCTTACTGCTTGCAGAGCTCAATGGGGGGGGGGGGGGGGTTATTTAGCTTCTTTGACAGTAATGCGTGATCTCTTAACAATAGTTCATTTTGTTGATCTTCTAGGTTGACTTTTGAGTTGATTAAAGATAAATAGTGTCCCGGGCTCCTAACCTACTAAATGCTCAACCATCGTCGTCTCTCCAATCCTTCCCAGTTCCCATTTAACTCGACAACCGCCTAACCTTCTCCACCTATATTGTTACGGAAATCAATTTTCGGAGGGGTAAATATGGAAAGGTTAAGTGTTCTTGCTTGGAGAGCTGACTGATGGGTTATTTAGTTTCTTTGATAGTAATGTGCGATCTCTTAACATCAGTTCATTTGGTTGATCTTCTACGTTGACTTTTGAGTTGATTAAAGATAAATAGCTACACTTTTTGTTGCTTTTGTTATGATACTCCTTTTCAGTATCATCATTTTTCTGATTTGGAATGTTTTTGAGGTTAGTTTCCAGTAAACAAAGACTATTCTGATTAGTGTTAACATAAGGAATAACTTCAATCATACCACTTTTACACAAAATTTATATGTAAGAGCTGAGATCATTGTCGAATTGAACTATTCAAGCTATAATGCTAATCTTCAACATATAAAACATGGTCTCTTTAAATAACCTCATGATTGCAGATAAGTTTTTACAATGATGTTTTGTGATAGTGGTCACTTGCTTCCAGATTTAAAAGTGGGGTTCTAGTTACTACAATATAAAAAGTACGAGTGATGTTCATAATTAGAGCATATACAAGATGGTTTGATATCCTTCTCTTTGCAAGGAATAAATACATGGTGAGCATATGTTGTCATGGGAAGGACAAACCGAACTCTCTGTGTTTGTAGTATAGCATGTTGATATATACACATGTGTAGACCCGATCGATTGGACATATCCACCTGGAATTTATTGACGGGATTTTTGCTCATCAAAATCGCGTGCCAAGTAAGCTCCCTCCTTAATCCTTATATTTGTTTTAATATGCACATGCACACCCTCATAGGAAACATGTACAGAGTTGTAATTTGGGTGCTTCATTAGTGTTGTTTCCATAAGATTGTATTACCTGAGGTGGTTGTTCTAGAATTGTGAATCGTGATTGTATCTCCTCTAAGAAATTGTCAAGTTAAGCTATAAAAGAGGCTAACTTGAGCTTGATCTTTAATTTAGATGGTAAGAGAGCAATGACCCACTTCAAATTGATTGGGGTTGACAATGCCTGAGAAACGGTTTAGCCTTCTACAGAGCATCACAAGATCCTGATACTAGTATCTCAACCAAAGCAATTTTTGTTTTCATGTCTGATGTTGGTGCAAGTTGTTTACCTAGAGGAGAGCCCCGACAAGTTAGCTCTTGGAGTTGCGATGTGAAAATGGGCAAGGCATAAATGATTTATACAAAAGGCCATACTATGATCATATAGAATGCGTTGGTAGAGATAGTCATCAATCTCATTCTATTGACAAAGCCACCAAGGAGAAAAGAGGAATCACCATTGGTACTCTAAATTTTACAAGGCTATTATAATGATAATTTCTTTCATTTCATGTAAATTAGTATTATGACTGAAGTGATATTACCCCAAGCCATAAATTGCGGCAAGGAATGGTCGTTTGAATTAATTTCCACTGATGCAAAATACCATGTAGTTGCCATGAAGGAGTAAGAGTGGACCAATCAGTGTGTTTGCTGTCGAGAATGATAAGAATCGTGATAGTGGGGAGCGTTCATGGCGATTGACTTATACAGATTGAAGAGATAAAAAGTATAGAGCTGTAAGTCATTTGTGTGTTTAGTGTCGCAGCGTGGTTAGGAGTGATTTGGTAGGATTTCACAGTGGTAGGGATATTGACCAAAATTATTATCTGTTGATGCTTCCAAGCATATATAGCTTGCCTTTTTCTTTTGTTTGTATATGAGATTTCTACAGCAAATTGCGTGCTTTGAATTTTTTGTCATTTTAATTAACAAAACTATTTATCAGAGAAAACTGGCCGTCGCATTCCATAGACTTGATTTGGACATTGCTGGTTTTTGTTTTTTCAACCAGAGATTCATCGCCTTTTGTGTCATTGTGGTTTTTGGTATAAGGGCAATCCAGATTGGGTTTTTTATGAAATTTCTTGATGGTTTCCATTTTTACCATCGACAATTGGAGCCAGGTAAGCATTCCTTTGATTTTTCATGTTCACTTTAGGGGCATCATGGTGCATGGCAATAGTGGCTATATTTAAGGCTAATGAATTGGTTTGGATTGTCCATTATAGTGTTTATGTTTTACTGTTTATTTTGTAATGCAATGGAATAATGACTTTTCATCATATTATTATGGCGTTGTTGACGTACCTCCGGCCATCGCCGCATACATGTTAACGGGTAATGACTTTACATCATATTATTATAGTGGTGTTGACATATCTCCGACAATCGCCACATAAATGTTAATGTATAATATCAGATAGAATCAAAAAGTCAATTTCCGAGACCACGTCCGGCCAAGAAACTGGGTAATAAGCTAGTGTTTCTCGAAACACCAACTTATTTTTTTATCATCCGATAAAAGGAAACAAAACAAGGAATCTAAAGGGGGATAGGAAAATTGCACTATTTGTTTTTAATGATTTTATTAGTACCCTATGGAGGGTGACATTGAGTTTGAACAGTTCAAAAATTAACAAATTCCTCTTGCTTCGTTCCAACTCCAACTGTCACCACCCCAATCCTTGTTGTGTCCCCAAAAAATTTCACCACCAACAACAGAAAAAAATAAGAAGAAGATGAAAGAAAAGAATCCTCTGTCTCCCTCCATCAACAGTCAGCACCGCTCTTCTTGCTTTTGGTGATGCTGTTGCAAAAGCTGCAAAGAAGTGAGCTGGATTATGGCAGCCTTCAAGTCGCTTTCCTCAACCTGTAGCGCAGATATGGTGTGCTGAATCTCGTGGAACTCTTGTATCAACAACTTCTCTTGTGCAACCACTTTCGCCAGTTCTGATACCATCTCCACCGTCTCATAGGCCTGAAAAACCAACAACCCATAAAAGCCATGCCCTCAAGTTCACTCATTTCTCTCCATTTCATTCCACTCATCTCGCATCAAGTGACTTACTGCAGTAAAAATATTAAATATGCATACATACCGGAGATGAAAATGAGCTCAAAGCCCATCTGATGGAGTTCGTCAAATCTGTAGCATGCCTGAATGCCAGAGAAGTCAGCTCCTCGTTCACCTGCCAATTACCCACATTACCATTTTGTCAAAAACTGAACAGTTTCCTTATGATGATCATGCTTGAGGCCAATTCACGATAATATAGGTTGTTACCCTTGCGCCCTTGATCAGTGGAACTCTGCAAACCACAGCGTTCAAGGATTCCTGTGTTTTCGACAATGCTGCAGTGTGTTGCCTTTCCATTTCCTCCCATCTCTCCAGAGCATTCATCTGTGCCACAAGACCGAGAAAATTAAGCAAATACTAACAAATGCAAATACCTTGTGTCACAATCCAACAACGTTAGTAAGTGTCTTGCACACCTCCTCAACACTACAGCACAATTGATGATGGTTTACTGGTTTTTACTTTCCGGTGATAAAACTTACTTGCCAATGGAGAATTGATTCCAGTTTCACCTCCAGTTGTTCCCTCTGGAGCTGCAATCTCATCTTCACAACATTCTGCCGCTTTCTCACAATTGTGCTCCACGCTAATACCATATCACTCTGCAACATACAAAATTAACATCCGAGTTAGGAAAAAGCTCAGAATTCTGAAGCTGAGGGGGAACTGGACCCTAGAAGAAAGAAGAAAAAAAAACCCACCTCGGCTTGTTTCTCCAACTTCTCGTTGGTTGTTTCAGCCCTGGAATTGGCGTACCGCCATTGCAGCAGCCTGCCGTGGATCAATCTCAGCTGATGGATGGTTTCGGCGTTGTCCAACAACGAACTGGACGACGACGAGGTAGAGAAGGCGGCGGAGGAAGAAGAAGAATTCGAGGTTGATGTCGAGGTAGAAGTCGAGGAAGGAGAAGAAATTCTCTTGATTTTGGCGCTGCTCTTGAAGAAATCAAGCCCCATGCTCAGCAATTTCTCCATGCCCCCATGCTTCTTCGGGCTCGTCGGCGGCTTCCACGTGGAGAACGACATGGGCCGTTCTTTGTTCTCCACCGTCATGGGCGGCGACCCGGTCCGGCCCGGAGACAGGGCCCACTGCGACGGGCCCGTCGAGCCCGGGAGCGTGAGCGAGTGCGCCCTTCTGAACCCTGCCTTGATGCTCAATTTCTTGTTGTGCCTCTTCGGGGACAAGTTTGGGGAAGGGGACGAGCCGCCGTCGAGGGCTGGCGACCCGGGTACGGATTTCGGGTCGGGGCCCCGTCGGGTAAGGTTGTTCAAGTACTTGGAAGAAACTTCGATCCCTGATTTTCTCCTTCGGTTGCTAACTGGGTTTTCAATCTTCGGGTCGAAGCATTCGAATTCAGCGCAATTTCCAGCCCAGTCGCACACGTCCTGGTCGATTCGCTCCGGGAACATGGCCGATTGCCGGCGGGAGGTGGCGGCTCCGGGGAGGGAGCTCTTGTACAGAGCATTCTCGTCGACGGAGAATCTCCCCGGGACGTAACAGGCGTTGGTGTAGAGAAGGGTATTGGAAGAAGAAGACGAAGTGGAAGTCGAAGAGGAGGAAGAAGAAGAAGAAGGGGAAGAGGGTTTATTGCCTCCACGGAATCCGAGCTTCCCGCCGGCGTACCTGAACGAGCCGCCGAGTCCTCCGGGGCGGTGATTCTCCTTCTGAAACTGAATCGCTCTGTCGCTCTCGCACTTGGCTACTTCTCTGCCGCTCCTCTGTCTTCCCAGAGCGGAGAACCCGCTGTTGGCGGCGGCGGATGATAACTTGTCTGGGTCTGATTTCTTCTCTTCCAGGACTTCGTTAATCAATCTCTTGCTCCCCCGAAAATGATCCCCCAGAGTTTTAGCGGTCTTGACTCCGCCGTGAGCGGCGGTGGCGCTATTATCGGTCGATGGGTTGGAAGAGACGGCGGACGAAGGCCAGAGGAGGCCGCCGCCGCGAGTGGATGCCGGGTCGTCGTGATTGCGGGACTTGCGGGTGGCGGCGGCGGCGGTGGACTTATTGGTGCGGACTGGGGAAGCTGAAGCTTGAGAAACAGGGGATGGAGATGGGTGGCCGCCATTGATGTCACGAGAGGGTGAAGCTGGAGTGGTCTGGAGGTACCTGGAGCCAACTTCCCTGGATTTGATCGATCTTCTGGGCTTCTGGAATGGTTCGTTCATGGCTTGGAGAGAAATGGGGGAGAATTGGAATTGGAATTGGAATTGGAAATGGAAGTTGGTTGGTGTGAAACAGAGTGCGACGAAGATGTTGGGGGGAATGGGGGAATTGGAAGGGTTCTTTTTCGGTTTTCAATTTTATGCCGGAATTTGTCAGGGGTTTCGGGGGGAGAGAGGATTCGGAATTTTGTGCGTGTTGTTGAGATTTTCTTTTTTATTTTCACATGGGGTTTATTAATATAATCATTATTATTCGGTTCATCCGTTTGCATTCAGTATGCAGTATGCAAATTGCAAAGTGGATGGATGATGAGGATGGGGTTTTTACGCCATTTGGACAAAATCGGCACTGCGGAAAAGGGAAGATGCTTAATTGAAGTTTTATTTGGGGATCACTATATGTTTGGGAATACGACTGCAGCAACAATGAAGGTTGGACTTGTGACTATGGCGATGATATATATAAACATTGAGGAAAAAAAATCCCAAATTGCAGAAGTTGTTAAAACAAATTCAGAAATTACAACACTTATAAAAAAATTTCCAATATACTCAAGTTCGGGCTAGGTCGCGGGCCAGACCAGCGATCCAGGAGATAGATCGCTGGTAACCAAAGCAATCCATCAATGGTCGCTCTCGACATTGGTGTTGAAAATCACCACTGCCTCCAAATCCTTCAATTCATCCACAATTGCACAACTTCTCCTAACCATCAAATACGTTCGAGAAATCAGGCACAAAGACAGAATAGGGGACCCTACGAGGTGTTGGAGCAATTCGCCCGTCGAGGCGAACGCGGGGAGGAAAAAACAGTTGAAAACAGTTGTTTAGTATCATTAGTTGGTGTTGAAAATGATGATCCTTAATACCTCAACTTTTATGAAAACAGTTGTTTAGTATCATTAGTTGGTTGAATTTTGTGATGATACATTTAGGTTAATACCAACTTTTTCTATTTATAAAATGACTCGTCCTTAGATCATTTGAAGTAAAAGTTGAGCGAACTAAATACTTACTCAATTTACCAAAATTCTGTATTTATCTTCAATTCAAAAGTCATTGTTTCATTGATTTGCACCTAAACTCTTGGTGTCCTTATTCAATTTGTCTAGAGATAGTTCTTGCCATCCCTGATAAATGATAAAAAAAAGTTAGAAAAATAAGATCATATTCAAATTCCAACTATCATTAAATATTGACTGATTAAGTGCCAAGCGTCGTCAATTTTCTAGTGTTATTCTACAAACTAGTTCACTATTAATTATAGTCTAGGAATACCTTGAAATGTGTTAAGCTAGCAAATGAATGGACATACCTTTTCAAGCAATTACCAATTCCAGGGGGTCTGTTTGGTTGTGGGGTAATGTAACCTACAACCAAAGGTTACCTGTTGGATCATGGTACTCTCTTCCTGAAACAACTACGATTCTTTCGGGTTTTGAATAGAATTAGGGATGATTGAGAAGAACTAAATTGGGGATTTAGGAATTAGAAGAAGAAATTGAGAGAACAGATATTAGGAGTTTGAGAGAGATACTTTGATAATACTTTTCTGATTAATTCTTACGTAAACCCAATGTTCATATTTGTATAGGAAATAAACCCGAAAAAACCTAATAATAAACTAATAATATTCAGCTATGACCTAGCCGCCCAGCCCTAATAATAAAATAACTAGTACGAAATAATAATATTTCTAACAATCCCTTCCACTTGAAAGAGACCTTGTACTCAATGTTGCAGTTTACTTCACGGACGTCCCTCGCTTTCATTGTGATCCCTCGACATAGTTACAGTGTTTTCTTTCGCTTCCTCCTCTTTCAATTCCGTTCCAGCACTCGGACAATCCTCTTGGCACAAGCAGTTCTCACGAGACTTCCCTCTTCTGTTGGGCCCGTCGATCCTGACCCAAATACCTTCCGATCCAAGCAAATCCATCCTTTTAGAGCCCAACCCTGGTTGACCAGCCGAATTCTATTTGGAAGGCTCTCGATAAGGTCACCAATATAAGGTCCAAGCTGCATTGGATCCACATCGTTCCTCGTCGGCACATTCCTGCCTCTTTGTTGGTCCTCCTTGCTTCCGGTTTCTGACCCGCCATGACCATAATGAGTTGAATAATTAGAAACTAACCCATAAACCAATTCTCCACCACTTTCACCCATGTTGAGCAACCGTCAATAGGAAGTCAGAACTCAAACTCGTCCTCCGCCCTCCCAGCTTCCGAGCTCTCTAAATTGATGCTGCAACTGAATATGGCTACTATGTCGCTAGCAAGTGCCATGATGGAGGCTCGTGCTGCAGGGGAAGCTGGCAGCTGAACTCGGTTGTTAAAACTCGATGAATGCGGAAAGAAAAATAACACGAGACACAGATTTACGTGGTTTCCCCATTCATATTGAACGAGACTAGTCCACGGAGAGTTTGAGACTCTCGGCTGATTTCTTATTGACGACTCACGTCTTTTGTTCTTAGGGTTACAAGCATGCAGCTAAAGACATATATATACAGTCTAACCCCTCTACATGATATGCTGGAAAGGAAAAGGTACAAAATGATCCCTATAATTAAGGAAAACGACATAGGGATCACAACAACGACGGTAGTGGAAAGCTTTGAGTCGACGTCAACCTTCACAATAATGACAAGCAAGCTTTATTTAACTAATTATGTCCCTTGTATGCCCATTGACAAGCCTACAACTTCCCGGCGAGGTGCGACATTGTCGTTGGTGTAGTTACCTGTTACTGCCACGACTTCCCCTCTCTTGTGCAAGGCTTCAGGAGATGATCTCCCCATTATTCTGTGAGCAATCTGCTCTCCTTCCTTCTCGAAGTATGCACAAAACACACTGCCTTCTATGAGATTTGGCTTACTAGCCTCGGCGGTGGAGCCTTGAATTTTCCACTCTAAAGCTATTGCTCTTGCTAGTTGAATATTTCCCCTGGCGTCAATCCAAACCTATAAACCAGCGTTAGTACATATTCTGACTGCCCCTTTGACACGTGGCATGTAAGGGTCTGTTTCAATTTTTCTCATATAATTGAACTCGGTCTCCTTCTTCCGAAACCTCCAGTTTGTGAAGTCATCATGTGTTACACTCTTCTAGTCACCCGCATCCCTCATCCTCCATCATGATCCCTTTTCTTGAGAGTCAGACGACATGGCAAAAAGAACCTTGGTGAGGAAAAGTGAATCTACATCCGAAACAACTTGCTCGACGGTAGATAAGGAATTGGGGGGACTTTTCACTCCCTTGCCATGGAAGCATCTTCTCCTGAACCAGCTGTGGTTCGTCTTCTTCGTCAAGGTCGAGTGGTGTGGCGATTCTGGCCAAGGAGTTAACAAGGACTGCTATCGACGACTCCTCGCCTTGTTTTGGTTGTGGTGCGCTTGTCGCGCCCTTTTCCTATGACTCATCGTTGATCGGCGTCTCAAGACCAACGTCACGTATATCTTTCGCTCTAGCCACCATCATCAAATCCAACCTGAGGTCGTGCGCCTTTTACAACATAGAGCTCTCACTCTCGTATGCTGCTACTTTGGTGGTTGCCATCCCGGGCCTCAGTGATGGAGCAATGACGGAGATCTCAATTCGCAACGCTTCCTTTGTAAGCAACCCCAGGCTCTTTGCCCATAACTACCTGCACCTCGACCTTCCTCGGTCCCAACTCAAGCTCTATTGTTGGTGCTCGGACCAGCGACGCCACCACCATACTATGCGGCCCAAACTTTTCCCTTAATTGATCGGCCTTCCTTTATGCCTCGGAGATTAGTTTGTCGAGCTCTTACAGCTGATTCGAGTCACAGTTTAAGAGTTATTATGAACTCATAATCAAACGAGGCTCTTATACCACTGAAAGAACTACGATTATTTAGTGTTTCAAATAGAATTAGGGGTTGAGAACAAGAAGAGCAGAATTGGAGATTTAGTGATTAGAAGACAAAGAATTGAGAATCGAGGAAAAGAATGATCGTTGGCCGTCAGGGATAAGTGAGGATTTTTTCAGAAAAGAGATTTGGCTTATGAGAGAGATACTTTGATAATACTTTTCTGATCAATTCTTACGTAAACGCAAAGTACATATTTATATAGAAAATAAACTTAATAATAAACTAATAATATTCGGCTATGACCTAGTCGCCCAACCCTAATAATAAAATAACTAGTACAAAATAATAATATTTTAACACTCCCCTACCTTTTCAAGCTATTTTGCAACAAAAAAATTAACTATTAAGAATTTTCTCGTTCCAAAACTGAATGTTGAAGGATTTTAGAAGGGTCGGAATATTCTCAATTGGATAGTCTCAATTAAGTCAATAAAAATATGAAACATTACTATATATTGAAAATTTTCATTTTTCATCATCATCTCGAACATTTCAAGCAATGCTCATTCTCGATCCTTTTGAAGTACTTGTAATAGAGTCTATGTTTCATAGGAATCAATTCTTATTAATGTCAACATCTCCTCTCAAATATGCTCACATGTGATCACTCCCCTTTTCATATATGACTCTTCATCAATCTTTCCCCATTATATCTAGTTACTTGGTGCCCACTTCCCTTCTCTTTCCGCTCGGTTAAACAATACAATCATATAATTGCAAATCACAATAATTTCTCATTCATAACGACCTAGATCCTTCATAATCCAATGAACAAAAACGATTACTTAAGATCAACTTGCGAATTTGGGAATTGTAAAATTTCAACTATTGTATATAGCTTTTTATACAAAAGATATTCTTGTATTGATAAAAAATGAGATCAAACACATTACACCCAGGTATACAACCAAGATAGAAAATCAAAAGAACGACTCGTAGTCGGGTACAAAGAAATGGTATTTTTAGCCAACAAGTGGGTTGCCCTATTACCATTCCGACCTACAAATCGTACGTTAAGACCATTATGAATTTCCAACAAACAAAGAACTTCCTCGAGAATGGCTCCAGAGTGAATATCATCTCTATCGACCTGGTTTATCTTGTTAATGACCACCTTTGCGTCCCCTTCAAAATGAACTTGTGAGAGGCCACAATCCAAGCACCACTCGATGGTCTCGTGGAGGACTAATAGTTATACTGTTTTTGGGTCATCAATATTATCGACATGAATTCCCCCTAGTCAAGACAATCGACCCACTCTGATCTTTTACAACCATTCCGCCCACCGAGTGTGATCCATTCCGTATTGTATCGTCCCACATGCAAGTGAACAAGACAAAGTTTGAAGCATTTGAGCTCTTAATCTGGGAGGGAGCTGAGGTCATCTGTTAGTTGGTAAACCAATCCGTTCTTGGACTTGTTGATGATACTGTCGCATCAATGCTATAACCTCAAATTGTTTCCCTTCCAAGATAACTCAATTCCTGGATTTCCAAATCTGCAAGAGGGTTGTGACAACAGTCATACTCTGATGGGGTTGATTGAGAAGTAACACCAACTTCTTGAGAAAGAGTGGGAAGTTTTGGCGAGGTAGACCTTGCCCTAGATATTCTAGGCCGGAGTGGTCCCATATTGCCCTAGCCACCGGGTAGTCAAGAAAGAGATGCTCTATGGTCTCCGAGTCCTCCCAACATGTCGGGCATCAGAGTAACACTTGAACCTACTTCTCAATTAGAGCTTCCTTGATTAGGAGAATGCTATTGAAAATTTCCTAGAGAAAAATCTTAAGCTTTGGGGGGATTGGGAGCTCTCAAATCCAAATTCAGCTTGATCTATCCATCCAACTGGCCATCTGGCGCCACCTTCCTCTCCCATGATCAATTGGGACCGCTAGATGATAAGAAGATTTAATAGTGAACACTCCATCACTGGTATCATGTCAGATTAATGAGTCCTCTGTCTCCTGACGAGGCAATGGGATTGCTTTGATTGTTTGCGCTATTGCATAAGGGAACAAGTGAATGAGCATCTCCTCATTCCTTCTCCCTTCTCCTGGAATCATTAGTTCTACTACTGATGGATCACTTCCCTCCAGTATCACTTGAGGGTAGCACTCGATGTGTCGACGCAATCGTGAATGCGATTTTGGCCACGTACCACGTGGGGTTGGCTTTCTTGGCATTGCGGATGATCTACACCACCTTCTATGTAATTGATCAAGATTGAACTAAATTAATTAACTGTACAATGTACACTAATCATTCCTTTTTCTCTTTTTACCTGGTTTCTCAGCTTAGCAATCTAGACAATTGTGAAAGACAAGTCAAGCGATAACAACAACAATAACTACTACATGCACTTTCTGCTCCACATATCAGACATCATCAACTGCAATATGTTGATGTGGTATGCATATATGTTTTACAATATCAGTATGTCATTTGCCCCTGACTCAATTTATGCAAATAGAGTTGCGTACTAACTGCTTGTGTTCTTTTCATTTTTTTCTAAACAACATAGGTACTGCACGTCAATTATCTTCTTGGCCATGTACCACAAGGAGTGGCTCTCTCAGCGATGCACTACATGAGTTAACTATACACTATACACTAATCATTCCTTATTATTTTTTAACCTCTTTTCTCAGCTTAGGACAATTGAGAAAACAAATTCAAGTGATAAAAAAACCGACAACTGCTACGTGCGCTTTCTGCTGCACATATCAAACTTCATCAACTACAATCTTTTGCTGTGGTGTGTATATATGTTTCAGAATTTTAATATGTCATTTTTCCCTGACTCGATTTATGGGAATAGAGTTGCGCACTAACTACTTGTGATCTTTTTTTTTCCTTAACGGCATAGATACTGCACGCCAATTATCTTCTTGGCCGCGTACCACATGGGGGTGGTTCTCTTTGCGCTAGGGATAATCTACCACACCTTGTAAGGAATAAAAAGATTGAACTGCATTAATTAACTGTACATTATACACTAATCATGCCTTCTTCTTTTTTACCTGTTTTCTCAGCTTAGCAATCTGGACGATTGTGAAAGACAAGTCAACCGATAAGAACACCAACAACTACTACGTGCGCTTTCTGCTCCACATATTAAACTTCATCAGCTACAATGTGTTAATGTGGTATTTTGTATGTACATATGTTTCACAATTTCAGTATGTCATTTGACCATTACTTGATTTATGGGAATAGAGTTGCATACTAACTACTTGTGATCTTTCATTTTTTGTTTTTTCCTAAATGGCACATGTACTGCACGCCAATTATCTTTTTGGCTATGTACCACATGAGGTGGCTCTCTCGGTGTTAGGGATAATCTACAACACCTTGTAAGTAATTAAAGGTTGAACTACATTAATTAAATGTACACTGTACACTAATCATTGCTTCTTCTTTTTTTACATGTTTTCTCAGCTTAGTAATATGGACAATTGTGAAAGACAAGTCAAACGATAAGAACACCAATAATTATTACATGCACTTTCTGCTCCACATATCAAACTTCATCAACTACAATGTGTTGATGTGGTATGTACATATGTTTCACAATTTCATTATGTCATTTGTCCCTAACTCGATTTTCGGGAATAGAGTTGCGTACTAATAACTTGTGATTTTTCATTTTTTTTTGTTTGTTTTCCTAAACGGCACAGGTACTGCACGCCAATGATCTTCTTGGCCACGTACCACATGGGGGTGGCTCTCTCAGCACTAGGGATAATCTACGACACCTTGTAAGTAATTAAAGATGGAACTACGTTAATTAACTGTATACTATACACTAATCATTCCTTCTTTTCTTTATATGTTTTCTCAACTTAGCAATCTGGACAATTGTGAAAGACAAGTCAAGCGATAAGAACACCAACAACTACTACGCGTGCTTTCTTATCCACATATCAAACTTCATCAACTACAATATGTTGATGTGTTATGTACATATGTTTCACAATTTTCAGTATGTCATTTGTCCTTGACTCGATTTATGCAAATAGAGTTGCGTACTAAATACTTGTGATCTTTCGTTTTTTCGTTTCTTCTTGGCCACGCCAACAACATTCTATGACAGTTACATAAATTACAAATTCATCAAATATTACTTTCTATTACTTTATTTTATTATTAGACCACACATTATAAAAGATTTATATATAACAACATTCTTTAGCAGTTATATAAACAACGTTATATAACAATTACATAAATTACAATTCGTTTGTAAAATTTTTATACACTAGATAAACTAAATTTTATAAATGAATAACTATTATATAAGCAAAGATATTACATGAGTGTTACTTAATGATTAACACACTGCGTAAAGCTTCTGAACAGATTATCATTTTGTATGCATCAATTAAACAAAATTATTATGTAAGTCTTCCATAATGATTAAATACTACGTAAACCTTATGTAGTGATAGTTATTTATTGGTATCACTTAAACAAACGGATGAAATATGTTATTCCAATGATTAATACACTACGTGAAATTATGTTTGTATCTTATATGATTAATTTTGTAAATTATTTGATTTCAAATAAATTAGGGCTGGCGGACGGTTTTTCGGTTAGCAGTTAACCGGACGGTTTCGACCGAACCGACCAGTTTTCGGCTAACCGAAAACCGTCCTTAATTGGCGTCGGTCGTCGGCAGCGAGGGGAGAAGGCTCGGCTAGCCGACCAACCAAGGTTGGAAACCGGCGGTTAGTCGACTAATCGAGCCTTTACCCAGCCTAACCTAAACGACCCGGCCCCTTCTCAAAACGACCCCCCCCCTCAAAATGACCCCCTCTCTAGTCCCTCCCCAAACCCTAGACCCGATTCACCACTCACCCGACCCTCTTCTCTTCCGTCATCCCACTCCCTCTCTTTCCTTAATCGCGTCGCGCAGCAGGGGCCAGGAAGACCTCAGACCCTCTCGTCGCCGTCGGCCGTCGCACAGCCGCCAGCCCGCCACTCGCCGGTCGCCGCCGAGCCTCCAATCGGCACCAACTGTCTGTCATCGCCGAGCCAGTCAACAGCCCGCCATCTTCGCTCCTCCAGTCGCGCCAGTCAACAGTCGAGCCTCACCGCTGAGCCTCCAATCGCCGCCGAGCCTCCAACCACCTAAACCACCGCCGCCTCCTAACCCGCCGTCGCCGCCTAACCCTCCGCCTCCACCAACACCTCCGCCAAACCCGCCACCTGCACCCGCTCCACATCCTCACCGCAGCGGAGGCCATCGTCGGCGTCCCGAGCACGGCTCATTTTCTGGCCTTCTGGGTAAGACGAGGGAGAGTGAGAAAGAGCAGAGGGAACGATTTGTTCTTGGTTTGTTGGTTCGCTTTCTTCTTTTAGATTGGAGGAGAAATATCGAGAGAGAGAGAGAGAGAGAGAGAGAGAGGATGTCGGCGATTGAGGGAGGCAGAACGAGAGAGGTGAGGGAGGAGGCGATTTCGGGATCTCGGTGGCGGAGTTGGTTTTTCGATTTTCCTTTCAGAGGAAGAAGAGAATCGAGAGAGAGTGTAGGGAGAGAGAGAGTCTGGGAAGAAGAATCGAGAAAACGGAGGGGTTAGGTTAGGAGTGAGTGGTGCAGATTTTTTGTTGCTTTTAATTTTTTTTTAGAAAAGGTAGTTTCCGGTTGGCCGGCTAACCGAGTCGAAACCGGAAACCGGCCGGTCGGTTTGCGGCTAACCGAGGCGCACAGATGGTCGGTTGGCGGCAGCTCTGGTCGATGTCTCGGTTTGATCGATAACCGACAATTCGGTTTTCGGTTAAACCGAAACCGACCGAGTGACAACCCTAAAATAAATCATTAGTTTCTTACTTTGTTATCTTCTTAGAAAACTACAATCTCCTCGCGCTATTAGGGTTGGGAGTTATGGGAGAGACCTCGTTTGCGATCTTGGCGATATGCTACCTAGGATCGAGCAAAAAGAAGCTTCATAGTGAGCCTATGCACCGTGGCTATCGTAGCCATCACGGCGGTGTTGATGGTGAAGTATTTGCTCTTCGACGAGATCCACTCTCGTAGGAAGTTCGTGGGCATCATCCTGACCTGGTTTTCGTTCACCACACTCCTGTCGGTGACATATGAACTAGTATGTTGAGCTACGATACTTCATATTACAGACTACTAAATTGAACATGATATTACTAACTCAAGTTATCCTTTGACTATAAGGTAGTTTTCAAGAGAGACACCACTGTCGAGTTGTCGTATTTCTCCTCCGTGGTGGGGGCGTCCAGTGTTATTAATTTGTGCATCTATGACATTTTTTCCATGAAAAATTTACGCGGTGGGCATTCGGTATCTATCATTTGATTGTTTCCATAAGTTAGTCTCGTATCTGAGTAGCTGTTAGCTGCTTGATCTTCAATGTATTCTTGCTTCTTGGCTTAGCTACGTGATTATTATTGATAATCGATTCGTGTACGTTCTTATCAAAACGAAAACATGAATCATAATGGAACATATTTACATAGTTTCCTTGTTGGATCAGATCAAACAAGACTAATCCACGGGAAAGAGTTTGCTACTTTTCATATTGACTGGCGGAAGAGATCAGTTGTACATATATACATTCCTTCAGCTATCCACTAGTAACCCTAGGCAATTCGTATGTCAATTAAGTCTAATGGACCAATGTCTCCAATACGGGCCATAACCCTCTACACCCGACCACCCATATTTCAACAATTTTGTCCTCTATCACTTCATTTCCCGCATTTTTTGTTCCTAGGCTTTGTGCCATAGTGATAGAAACCTAGTATGCAGACTCTTCTTCCCTTTTCCCAGTTTCTTCAAGGCATTATAAAATAAAAAAGATAATTCATAACAGTTATAAGTTACTTTTAATATGATATATGCAGATCCATCATGGGATAGCTTTTGGTGGGCATGTGACCATTTTTTCTCATCATAGGATCATAGGATATATGTACATCTCCCACCACCGTCGATACGAGGTGGGATTCAGTACGATCTTCTTTGTGCTGCTGAACCAACGTACCATACTATGTATGCTCCAACATGCCCAAGGTAATTAAGACCATAATAACTTCCAAATTCATTCCATTCTTAAATAATATTTTTATTATTATCTTTTTTATAATCAATATTGATTATCTTTTTTAAGTAATTATTCGTAATTTTCATTATTCTGATAAGCCTTCGTCGCAAGGCTGACACCGCCGGCCCCAGCGAGGCCCTACGTGGAGAACGTCGGTAAATTAGAGGTGGAGTTGGGACCAGTAGCGATGCCTGATGTCGTCGAGGGTGCGCAACAAGCTGAGGAAGCATTCACGATGGAAAGTTTGGCTCAGAAGGCGACCAACTTGTGGGAGCTATACCTGAGCTTGAAGGATGAGCTAGCAAGGATTAGGGATCTCGTTTTCATCCCCGATACAGAGCTACCATCGACCTCCGCGCCTAGCCAGCCTCACCCGGAGATCGAAGAAGTGTAGTGACCCTTTGTAATTGGGCTTTTAGATTATGATGTCTTATGTTTTGAACTTTATCCACAATTTCACATGTACAACTTTTGGTACCGTTTTATAATCCTTTGTTGAAATATGAAGCTGAGATAAAATAATATATGTATTGAAACAATACATTATTAATGATAAAGTATGAATCTTAGATTTTAAATTAAAAGATGATCTGAAATGTAAACGTACCAAAACGAAACTAACGAGAGGTTTATACTTTTATACTCCCCAAGCTCTCTCTCTGCTTGGCTGCTCAATTGGTGTTCGACGAAGCTCTCTAAACTATCCAGAAGAAGACATTGAAATTCCCTCTTCAATATGGATACTGTAATCTGTCCAACCGATGCAAAGTGTGGTGATCAAGTTTCAGCTCTTCTCCGTCCTCCATCTCAGCAATCCAGGCAAACAATCAATCACTCTTCACCTCCTTCCCTCTCTCCTTGTTCACTCGCTTGGCTTAATGGGTCTTGGGATTTTGGTTTCGAGAACTCTGTGCTAATCTCTTGTTCTGCTTCAGGAGTATTTTGAAGAGCTCTCAGCTCAGCAACCTACTTAATGAACTAGAGACTCAAGAAAACACAAGTGCTGGAGAATAATAAACATTAATTCTACTGGAGATATATAGATAAACTTCTGTAATGTATCTGACGTGAATAAACCTTCTTCTAAATTCTACACTACAACAGAGCCACTTTTACAACCATCACCTGTCAAGTTAGCCAGCCAAGCCATCCACCCCATCTCTTCCACTCCCTCAGATACCGAAACAAAACCAAAATAATCGTGCTAATTGTAATGCTTCATGATACAAAAATTCCTGCAACTTGCTCAAAGCCTCACCCCCATTAAAGAATCAATGGAAGTTGCACTGCTGCAACAAAGGATGAGAGTAGTCTACAAACTTCTCCCACAAAGGCTTATACTTCTCCATCCCAATCTTCAGCCATGGCTTGGAATTCCCATTGAAGTGCAACACAGCTCCTTTCTGGATCAAATGAGGGTCAACATTCGTGTACCCCAATCCCAACACATGCCACGTGGGATCTAAAGGCTCAGTCAAGCCATAGAAGGTCAGAAGCCCCGGTGGAAGCGTCCCAAGCTTCCAAAGCGTCCGGTCAACATTCTTCTCCTGCCAGTAGTGGTATATGGAAGTGACATTCCTTTTCCTCCACTCCACCAAATCAAACACATTCATCCCAAATGCCCACCCACAAGCATCTGGGTCAAAATGCTCTCTTATGAGCGGGTGGGAGTAGTTCAAATACTTATGGTACCTGTGAAATGTCTCCATGCATGTCTCCACCGCCCCATTCACATTGCCATTCAAATCAATCGAAAATAGGCCAGATAGATCTTTCTGAACAACCACATCGTCGTCGAGAAATACTACCTTATTCAATGCAGGAAACACTTCAGGAATATAAAACCTGAGATGATTCAGCATTGATAGGTACTTTGGATTCCTGAACTTGATTGGAGTTCTGTCATCATCATGATGACCCGAGAAGTAATAGCTTTGTGTCTCAGCATCCTGAAGCTGCTTCAGAACCGGAACGTATGAAGCATTCAGCCACTTGAAATCTTCAAACTTCTGAACCTCGACAGTCACTCCTTTAAACTGGGTCGTGCCAAACCAGGCCCTCATTGCAGCATAGTTGATTTCATCAGTTACTATATGGAAGACAAGTTGAGCTGGGTTCTTTGAATTAATGGATGTTGAATTGATTACTACTGAAGTGGCAACAATGTTGTCCGAGAAGACACAGAAATGATTGAGACTGTTGTCTCTGAGTTTTGCTTCCATTTGCATTCTCTCGTTGATCTTCTGCTGTAAGCTCAAGTTTCTGAACCATTCGGTAGTCAACCGTATACCAATGCAGTAAAGACCTTTTGGAACTTCTTCAGCGGCTATCTGTCCATATTTGGAACTCTTCTCGGTAACAGAACTCATTTGTTCTTCCAAAGCTTGAATCTTGGCTTTCAGTTTCATGATCATAGTTGCACTATCGTAGTGGAATTGCTGACCTTGGAAGAGTAGAAGTGCCATGTCACGAATCGCAGTGTCGGATTCTCTAGTGGTTAAGGGGACTCGCCTTGTTGCAGCGGTAGAGAGAAGGACTTGGGAGTTCCGTATTTGAGCACTTAGCTCCCAAGCAAACTGGAGATTGTTGCTCTCTTTTGCAATCACCACAAAGGCTTTGGCAAGCGATATTTGGTCACTGAGCTGCCTGGTGACGGAATCGGGACTCAACATTTCATCCGTGACGTTCAGCCCTTCCATAACTTTCTCATGTCTAAAAGAGTTCTGCTGAAGGGGGGTAAAGGCAGAATAAAAGCAACAGAGATGAGAAGCCATAAAGAGTTGAACATAAATAGTAAGGCATGCTGCAAAAATATAGACTAAGAGTTCATGCCGGTGAATAAAAAGCAAATTCCTCTCTGCTTAACTTCTTTGAAACAGATATTATATCTTCAATGAACTATGAGCTTGTGTGGAGAAACACAAGGAGCAACATTCTCCAGCTTATTGCTAGGTTGAAGGCATTATTTTGCAACTGAATGCACTAGATGTTCAAGAACCTAGATTGTCACCCTAGTCTATTGCAGCATCTTCTATATCCAAATGAGTGTTTTACACTTCATCATGGCTTCTGACAAAGCCGAGGCAGTCTAATGTAGCCCTGAGCCTTGTTCAGTTTGCCTATACAGAATGCATAACTTTCACAATCTTCCACATTTAGAAATTTTTGCTTGTGTTTGCGTTCAAATAATCCAAATCCATACACATGGTAAGTGCATAAACTTCCAATTCTCTTAGTTTACACTTTTCCTTTCGAAACCAATATGATAATCCAAAGTTTGTTGCAAGGACATCATTATCATGACTTTTATGGATATAATTGAAATCTATGCCTGATAATTTAAGTTCATAATGTTCTGGTTTTTGGATAACACAAATTCTTTGAGGCAGTTGAATATAAACCTAACCTGCAACTCTTATCGTCACTGGCGAATTACATACTCCCACTTTCTGTAATGGTCCTAAACAAACCAAAAGAATACAGTATATGCACAGGTCGCCCTAATCACAAGGAACTTGACGAGAGAATCCACTCTCCAACAATGTGTCAGACAAAGTTGACTTCCTCAAATCTAAGACTTGAAACCTGCTCTGCAACCTAATGGAGCCAAACCACAGACAACCACCTGGTGAAGGATTCAATAAATATTATTCCCCAGGAAAATTCGCGACTCGGAACCCTAACCATAAGTAAAGTTGAATCCTACCGTGCTATAGAACATCCCAATCTAGCAAAACTACTTCTAGATCAAATCAAGTGTCCTGCATACACACTAATCCAGTTTATATAGTTAGTTACAACAAGCTTTCTGCCAATGAAGAATGCTACCCAGGTTTAAATCAAGAGCTATTCTTAACCTTACTGGGTATCCCCACCACCCACATTATCCCAGAAACACATCAAACCACAAAGTTCCCACAACTGGAAATAGTTTGAACATACAAGCACATACGAACAAAGGAGGAGAACACATAATAAAGCATAGATCTTTACCTTACTGATCGAATGCTTAGATTCAATTTGGCTCTCTTTGCTGAAAATCACTATAAACAAGAGCACAACTATTCCACAGAGCGTCCACCACACCACATTCGATAACCTCCTCCTGACGGGCCGTCGGAAATCCACCGGCCTCCGCCTCATCTCCAATCCGCCCCACTTTCCACCGGTTCCCAGAAACCCGGAAATCGGTCTTCACGGCACCAAATCGGAATGGGTTCCAAAATAGTCGGCAGTGTAGAACGATCAGGAAGAATCGGAATTGAAGATCTGAAGAAGCCAGCTAAGGAAACCGAAAGCTAAGATAGTGATTTTGGTGGGTTCTTATTTGATGCGACGGATTTGCGGATTTGACTGCTCAAGTATGAATGTGAGAGAGAGGAGGAACTGAGGAGAGGGCTTTCGCTGCCGTAGGAGGAAGAAGGAGGAGGACAATTATACAGTTATGATGGTTACTCGTGATTTCGTGAAGCTATAGAAGGGAATTTTCAGACTTTCATTCCTTTCTTTTAAAAATTATTACTATTGGCTGAAATAAATAGCGATTAAATATGAGGTTTTAAGAGATAATAATTTAAAAAATAGTTTAAGTGTTACAAAAAAAATTAGTTTAAGATTTGATCATTGGAACGGCTCAAGTATGCACACATCAATAACCAAATCTGGACCTTTCATTTAGAAAATCCTGATCTAAGTATTGGAGAATTAAATGTCATTTTTTATTTTTCCTAGATTTCTTAATCGGCTCATATCTTCTTCTTTTTTAACTCAAGATTTTTTTTCTGCACAAATAGAACGAGTTCATCGTGCTCTACAAAATGAGATCTAATATTTTTTTAGAAAAAAAATTCTTGCCTCTCGGTACCAACTGCATACCATATGGTATCTTCTTCGTTTTTAATTCAATTTTGAAAACGTTTGCACAGAAGGGACAAGTTCATCATGATTTATTGGATCTACAAATTTCTAGGTGAACAAATTACAGGACCAAAAAATACCACACAATACCACCCTGGTATGAGGTGGTATCTTGTGGTACACAATGTTAAAAGTTGTAAATGACAGTTAATATACTTCTATTATCATGTATTCAACCATCCTACAGTCTTGGTTTGTTCATACCACTATGGTACGCTTTTCAAACCATATGTATGCTCTTATTTCAATACCAATCAACATCATATGGTACAGATTAGTAAAAAATGGCTCAATGTTTTTGTTCGAAAAATATATCAAAGTGGATATCATTTTGAAAAGCACAATTAATCTTATCTAACTGTGCAAAAAAATTTTTTTTACTAAAAACGAGTGAGAAATCGTCCGTCAAAGATTAAGGAGGAGACAATTAAAGGCTTTCTAGGAGAGAGAGAGATGCTGATGTCATGCTGATGTGGACGGGTTACTCATGGTTACTCACCGTAAGGTTACTGACCTGGACTCAAGATAGGGTGCATAACCATGAGTTATGCACACATCAATAACTAAATCTAGACCCTTCATTCAGAAAATTCAGATCTAAGGATGGAGAATTAAAGTTCATTTTAATTTACTCTTGTTTTCTTAATCGGCTCATATCTTCTTCGTTTGAACTCGGATTTCAATTTTTTTTTGCAAAGATGAAACGAGTTCGTTGTGCTCTACAAAATGAGATCCATTTTCAATATTTTTTTAGAGAAAAAATTCTTGCTTCTCGGTACCAACTACATACCATATGGTATCTTCTTCGTTTTTAATTCGTTTTTGAAAACGTTTGCACAGAAGGAACGAGTTCATCATGATCTATTGGATCTACAAATTTCTGGGTGACCAAATTTCAGGACAAAAAAAAAAATACCACACAATACCACCCTGGTACGGGGTGGTATCTTGTGGTACACAATGTTAAAAGTCGTAAATGACAGTTAATATACTTGTACTATTATGTATTCAACCATTCTACATTCTTGGTTTGTTCATACCACCATGGTACGCTTTTCAAACCATAGGTATGCTCTTATTTCAATACCAGTCAATACCATATGGTATAGACTGGTAAAAAATGGTTCAATTTTTTTGTTTCAAAAATATATCAAATTGGATATCATTTTGAAGAGAACAATTAATCTGATCTAACTGTGCAAAAAAATTAAATTTCGACTTAAAACTAGTGAGAAATCGTTTGTCAAAGATTAAGGAGCGAAAAATTAAAGGCTTTCAAGGAGGGAGAGAGAGATGCTGATGTCTTGCTGATTTGGATGAGTTACTCATGGTTACTCATCATAAGGTTACTTACTTGATCCGTTCCCCATGGTTACTCATCATAAGGTTTGTTCATACCACCATGGAACAGGGAACGGATGAGGTCAGTAACCTTATGGTGAGTAACCATGAGTAACACATCCACATCAGCATGACATCAACATCCCTTTCTCTCATGGAAAGTCTTTAATTTTCCACTCCCTTTCTCTTCAAAATGATGTACACTTTGATATATTTTTCGAACAAAAAAAAGTTGACCAATTTTCTACCAGTCTATACCATATGGTATTGACTATTATTGAAATAAGAGCAAACCTATGGTTTGAAAAGCGTACCATGGTGGTATGAACAAACCAAGACTGTAGGATGGTTGAATACATGATAGTAGAAGTATATTAACTGTCATTTACGACTTTTAACATTGTGTACCATAAGATACTACCCGGTACCATGGTGGTATTGTATGGTATTTTTTGGTCCTGTAATTTGTTCACCCAGAAATTTGTAGATCCAATAGATCATGATGAACTCGTCCCTTCTCTGTAAACGTTTTAAAAAATGAATTAAAAACGAAGAAGATACCATATGGTACGCAGTTGATACCGAGAGGCAATAATTGTTTTTCTCGAAAAAAATATTGAAAATAGATCTCATTTTGTAGAGCACGATGAACTCGTTCCATCTGTGAAAAAAAAATTCAAGTTAAAATGAAGAAGATATGAGCCGATAAAGAAAGCTAGGAAAAATAAAAATGACCTTTAATTCTCTATGATTAGATCTTAATTTTCTAAATGAAGAGTCTAGATTTGGTTATTGATGGGATGGGTTATGCACCCTATCTTGAGCCCCAATTATAGCTTAAGTGTTAATAAAAATACTTATGTTCTCTCACCACAAAAATGTACTTATTTTCAAAATTTCAAATAAATTGACAATTTTTTCAAATTTTCTGATTAATAAAACATTTTCGATCAATCTTTTATCAAATTTGTTACTCATCCAAGACTAGTTTACGTGGTTGTTATGTTACTCATATTCAGTTAATTTTAAAATCTTAAAAAATATCTTGTCTTAACATGTTAGAGTTTTTTATGGGCTAAATAAACTAAAACACGCAAACTATAAAATAAAAGTTATTTTTACTATACTAGATTGTACCCCGACCCGTTGGCCGGTTGCAATATGATAACACCAATTAAAAAAAGTTTAAAGTTTAAATTTCAATAATATTCCTTTTCTTATATATTTATATATTTGTGTCATGATTATATTATATGTCAGTGTCATGCGAATTAACAAACAATAATATCAATTTTACTAAATAGCAAGACAGTTTCTTAATTTTGACCACGGAGAAAGTCTAATTTTTCAATTGCTTGGAAAATAGAAAATGAGCATCCATAAGAATGATTACTAACATTGTAAACAATGCCTTCTATAAGTTTAATGATATGATATGATATAAACTTAATGATACGTATTATATTATAAAATGATATGAAATTAAAAAGATAGAACTCATGCAAGGATATATAAACTTATAATAAATTTAATGATATGATATTATAGGTATTCCAAAATGACCAATATCTAGTTTCTTTGTTTCTTATTATCCAGTTTTAGAAAATGATTGTAATCGTATAAGTTTGTTTAGGTAGGAAGGAGTCTGATAGGTAGAAATTGGTAGAAGATTACTGGTGGTTTTTTTGGTCCTACAGATCCAGGGGCGGAGCTAGGAATTGACGTTCGGGGGGGGGGGGGGGGGGGCGAATTTTTATTCGATTACAACAAAAATTCGTTAAAATAAATTAAAATAGTAAAAGACAAATATATGTTAATATTATGATAACGGTATTTTTGAATTTTATTAAATAACTCAAAATAAAAATTTTAACTACAAATTTCTATCCTATTAGGTTTAATATAAATTATAAAATAAACAAACAAATACTAATTCATTTCAATATTATATAGCACGTTCTATTTTCACTTAAAATAAGATGTGAGCTAAAATTTGGCTCATTTAGAATAGAAATATAAGAAATTAATAGTACATTAAAATTAAATATACCGTTTTTAAAAGAAGCATTCCACTTTGGACTTAGGAAAACAAAATGGCTGGACCTATCACCTATGGTTGAGCATTTTACTCTGCACTTAAGCAAATAAAATGGCTGGACTACACAAAATAAAATGACCCAGCAGAAAATAAAATGGCTGACAACACAAAATTAGAAGGCCCAGTTGAAGCAGAAAATAAAATGGCTGACAACACAAAATTAGAAGGCCCAGTTGAAGCTTCGAACCACGGACCTCTCTAAAACTAATATGGATATTTTCCGCTGCACTGAAATGATATTTTGATGACATTAGTTAACTTGAATGGATTTTATATTGAAACTTTAGTTTATACGAAATTTTCAATATGCTCGATACACGCAACTTCAAAATTCTCGTGGGGCCGGGGCCCCCCCGAGGACCTACCTAGCTCCGCCCCTGTACAGATCAAAGGGTACTTTCCATTCTGGAATTTCCCTTTCGTTGTATCAGAGTGTGGAATGTGTTTGCCTTTGCACTTTTTCTTGTTAATAAAATGGGAACTGATTCAACGAAGAAAAAAAATGACCAATATCAATACCTCTTTACTATCAAGAATCTTCATAATCAACTTCATTATATTCATCATCAACTAACACTTCTCTCACTATAACACATTTCTTGTAGGAATGTTGATAACTTTTCCATATACACGCATTTTCCTTTAATAAAAAGCACATTTTCTTCTTGGTAATTTTTTCAATGATTAATCAGTTCTCTTCAACTCTAACTTATGTTAATTAATTTGTGAAAGTTTAAAATGGACAGTAATAATTTTGTAATGTCAAGCAGTGTGAAATAGTTAGAGAGATTATAAACAATTGATAGTTGTTCATGTCATTATAAAATTTATTTTCCGCCTCACATAGAGACTAATAATAGTCAATCACACCTTTTGGTGGTATGAAAATGAATCTATTTTCCTAAATCAAATGTGACATGAACACACATTAAATTATAAGATGCATACAATTAAAAATTATCTGTAAAAAAGAAAATCAATCACAATATTTAATTGTTTGGATGATTCTCTACGGAAAATATTTCTTTCAAGCATTGAACTACAAAATTTGTAGTCGTAAAAATATTAGTCTAAATAATATATAAGTAAAATAGTTGATGATGGAGAGGATTCTAACATGAACATGACAACCTTAGTTAATTAGTTATTAGTGATGACAATTTTGCCCAAACTCATTGGGCATTTTAAATTTATATGCTAAACGTGTAGAGTTTGATGAGTTTATACTCATACTCATTTATTTGGTTTGAGTTGGATTTTTAATATATGAATTTTGGTTTGTACCCATACCCATTGTAAATTACAGTTTGGTACCTAAACTTAATATATGTGTAATTTTTTTGCATAAGTCATCTTGATATCGATGACAATTATATTTTAGTATCTAAAACTTTTATGTATTACATTGTGATACCTAAACTTTTATGTTTTACAAATAGGTCCAATTTTTATTTGTGTAGTTAAGAAAAACCTCAAGTAAATGGGTATCAATATCCAACCCATGCCCATTTAGAGTATGAAAGCAATATTCATACCCTACTCAAACCCATGTGAAACCCATATATACTTCACCCATATCCTACCTATAATCAATGGATTTACTTGCATTTGGGTAAATTTACTTATAGGTAGGCAATTGTTATTCCTACTTAAATCTCGTTTAGATTCTAGTATAAATGCAATTAGTGGGAAAAAGTCATAGTTAAGACTCCAGGCGATTAAGTTTATGGATTAAGTCTATTAGATTGCATGTTTCTCTTCTCTTTCCGCCGCCTGCCTACTCCTAGAACTATAGACTCCACTGAATTAAAAAACCGAATTAAGAGGTTCGTATGAATTATTAAAACCCAAAACAAACAAATAAAATGAAATCGGGCCTGTCTGAATTATTAAACAAAAAAGTTCGGCTGAATTAAGTATAAAGAAAGAAGAATAGACTAAACTGCCCTTCCGTGCTTTGCGCACGATTCAGGAAAAAGGGATCTAAATGGGTGCTGCGGTAGAACGTGCATATATGAATGGTTTGATAATATTCATTATGACAATTCTAACACAAACTTTTATATTCGTTAGCTTTATTTTTTTATTTATGGAATTAACTTTACTTATTAGTAGTGAAAAACCAATGCATTAACAATTGACACGACGTGGATTTTTTTAACCATTTAAAATGAGCGAGTATCCCTAACAAAACGAGGGAGGATCTGGTGACTAGGGGGGTCCTTAGTCAAATGACTAAGTCCCTCCTAGCCCTTAGATCTACATAAACTAATCTAATGGTTAAAATATAGGAAGGGATATTTAATTAATGAAAGGGTAGTTATGGTATTATAAAAAATTGATTTTTAAAATTTTTGTTTTATTTCCCTTTCCCACTCACGCCTAGCCGCGCGTGAGACACTTCTCTCCTTTTTTGTTTTGATACCACACGTCTTTTTTTTTAATAATTTAGCTGACTCTTTTTTTTATATATAGGGACTCTTTTCTTTCTTATGAATCAGTAATAGAAGATTTTAATCCTCCATCTTTCGTCGTTTGTCTTTGTTTTTTTTCTATTAGTTTTTTTTATTTTAAAAATAAAAAACACAAAGTAACATCCAAAGGGTACTAATCATATCATAAATATATACAAACTAATATCACGAGGTTTACAAAACACAACTACTTACAATACGAATCGATGTGAATTCATTTACAAATCAATAATACAAAGTATACAAACTATATAAAAAACTATACAAAGCAATATTTAAAAGTATACGAACCACATAATCCAAGTTAACAGAAAATATCACTACTAAGTGTTACAAAGTATACCTACCACATTATAAAAGTATACAAATTAATATTACAAAGAATACAAACCACATCATAAAAAGTATACAAATAGTAGTAACATTGTATATAAAGCATACTAACTGTACAAATTACAACTACTTTCAATACAAATCAATGGTACAAAGCATACAAATCAGAAGTATACAAACATTACAAACATGGTGGACAAAAGTGACCAACTAGATTGACAACTAATACAAACATGGTAGACAAAAATAACAATGTGTACAAACATTACAAAAGAAACTGACAAACATTACAAAAATAAACAAAGCTTACAAACATTACAAAAGAAATCGAAACACAGTACAAAGCATACTAAGTACTAAAAGTACAGAATACCACTACTTACAATACAAATTGGTAAACTTGTATTACAAATGAATGAATATAAAAGTATACAAATCATAACATAAAAGTATACAGAATAGACAGACAAACATTACAAATTACAATATATACAAAATAGTCATGTAAACATTACAAATGTAATAGACAAAAATGACAAATAAGAATGATAAACAATACAAACTGAATTGATACAAAAATACAAATAAGAATTACAAACATCACAAAAGTGCCCGACAAAAATAACAAAACAATCGGTATCACGGAAAAGTCCACATCGTCGAAAAATCCTTTCCGCCGCCGGCGAAAAAATGTCGTTGCCATGCCGAATAAACATCGTCTCTCTCTCTCTCTCTCTCTCTCTCTCTCTCTCTCTCTCTCTCTCTCTCTCTCTCTCTCTCTCTCTCTCTCGGGGAAGCAAAAAGGACGAAATCCCCCACGTCCAAGTCCATTGGCGGCCCGCTCAAATGGGACGCCGGCAGGCGGTAGGTGGAGGAACTAGATGTCGGAAATTCCGGCCGGCGACAGGGGAACTCGACTCAAAAAATTCTTGTCAATGGAGGTGGGAGTAACGCGGTAAAGAAATATAATAAATCATTTGATAATTAAAAATTTAAAAAGTCATGCAATTACTACAATACCCTTCATTAAAGTAGATTAATATCAACCATCAGATTTAAATGAACTTGAAGGGCTGAGATTCACTTAGTCACATGACTAAGGGGACCCCCCTTAGTCACCTGATCTTGGCCCTAACAAAACCCTCTAGTTTTGTAGGACTGCAAAATCATGATCCGTGGTTGAGACTTGAGATTGGTGAGTAGGGATGGCAACAAAATCCGAACCCACGGGTACCCACTCGACCCAACCCGGTCAACGCGGGTAAAATCCGTGTTGACTGGTTTTAGGTCGGGTTTGGGTTTAAACCTGATCACTATTCACCGGATTGGGTTGGGTTTGGGTTTAAGTAAGCTTGACACGGTGCATTGTAAGCTGTGTGTTTCCTCTTCTCTTTCCTTATCTTGACACGGATTTCCAGGCGGCAGTTAAAGTTTTTTTTTTCAAACCATAACGAAAATCCGACGAATCATAATGCATTCATTTTAGATCGGATTTGGAAAGTTTTGTACCAAAAATCATATTTTTTGTACTCTACAAAATTTGATAATTTTGGAGCAAAAATTTTCCAGGTCCTCGTACAACTGTCATATCATGATATTACTAGTAACAATTATATGATTGATATGATGATCTGACAGCGATATGATTGACATTATCACTATATCATAGTGATAATATTATGATATGACACTGATATGACTGATATTATCACTGTATCATGGTGATAATATTATGATACGACACTGATTGTACCATGATATATCAACATCATATCATGATATATCAATAATATGATTGATATTATTACTATATCACAGTGATTGTACCATGATCATAGTGATAATATCATGATATGATACTAATATGAATGATAACACTATATCATAATGATAATACCATGATATGACACAGATATGATTGTTACGACACTGATATGAGTGATATGACTGATATGACACTTATTCAGCGATAATACTACAACTGACACATGTTTTAAAAATTTAATTTTTCTTTGCTCAAAATATAGCAACATGGATATCATTGTGTATATGATAATTAGTGCATTCTTTCTATGAATTTTTTTAAATTTCGAGTTAAAATGAATGCTATAGGATTTGATTAAGAAAAATATGAGAATAGAAAAAGTAGTTGTTGACTAGACAACTGTTTCTCATGATAGAAGATAGGGTGCTAAGTGCTAACACCTTTAAGTAGGGGTGAACAAACACACCCGAAAACTGACCCACCCGTCCAACCCGACTCAACCCTCTTGTATTTATCACTAAAACGAAGATTTTGGATTGGGTGAGGGTTTTCTTTTGTACAATCCGCCTCATTTGGGTTGAGTTTGAATTTTGGATTACACACCCCGTAGAACCCGACCCAACCCATGTTCCAACTATTGGTATGAGTTCGTATCCAAAAAAATATTTATGTGGTACATAGCCATACTTATGAGAAAATAAGATATTTCGCATTGTTTTTCTCTCATGGTCTTCCTAATCTAATGCATTCTTCGACTTAAAGTTTAGACAAAATTTAATATAGCTATGATTCACGTAATCCTTTTTATTGTGTACAATTTTAACAGAAAAAACATATTATGTATGCGTTCGTTTATAACCTTTTTAGCCTATTTCAACAAATGTCGTGAAAAAAAACTAGACATATGCTGAGGTAAATCATATTTTATTAAAATTCAAATAATATTTGTGAATTTTGATACATTTTACCTCGGTTTATTCGTTTGAAATTGTAATTAGTTATAAAATATTTTTATGACGTAGAATAATTACATATTTTGTGTTGGGTTGGATTTTTACTTGAAAACATTGCCAACCCGACACAACCCAATTAGAAATAAACCGTAGGGATTAAATATTTTTGGGTGGGTTTGGGTTTAATATTTTCTGAACCGTAGTGTATGGGTCGGGTGATTAAAGTGGCTAAACCCGGACTACCCGACCCATGTACACCCATACCCTTAAATGTTAGCACCAAGCTAAAACTTTCATTAATGGTACTATAGTAATTATCCTTCCTCCTTCCCTTCTCCTTCCCCTCTTTCTCTATGTTGGATAATAGCGGTTTATATACTACTTATAATTTTAGTACCCAAACTTAACACATATTAATATTTAGTGCCTAAAATTATTTTTCTACATATAAGTCCTAAAAATATTAATGAAAAAATACATTTTACACTTGTTCGTGATCTATGGTGATCAATCTCCGCTCCAGGTTTTGACTTATCTTGTTGAGGGCTTGATTGGTTCAAGTTGGAATGCCTGGATCTCGATTTCCCTTGGTAATCGGATTGTGCTCTGCAGAATTGTTTGAAGGGTTAAAATTATCAAACCAAATAAGTTAAAATTCTATTAATCATAGAATATAATATTATAACCAAATCGTCCAAATTAATATAACAACCAAATTAACCAAACTAAAGTTTAATCGGTTTGGTTAATTGGTTAACCAGATTAACCAATATAACAACACATTATCAGTAAGTGAAAAAATTTCGGATATGATGAATAAAATATTAAATGAACACATAGTTATAGTTAACCCTTATAGAAATATATGCAACTAATACAATTATCTCACAGTAAATAAAAGTATTCACCTAACAAAAATATATGACAATAGTATGGAGTTAATTAGTTGTTGTGATTGTGTGAATTGAATTAGTCTCTTAGCAATTATCATAGGTTGAGAACGACCTTCCTTTCAATTTTTCATCTAATATATTGTATATAAGTATAATCTAAATGGGGCGCTCGTATATCATGGTCTACACTCTACAAATACAAATATACAATATAGGAACAATATTGAGTTTTATTGTTGATGAGCTAAAAAGAAGGATGTTTGGCTCTTGAATGGTTATGCCAAGTATTAAGTTGGTGTATATAATATATAATAGACATATGGATAATTACTTGACGGGTTAATTTGGTTTGATTGGTTAGGAGTGTCTGAAACCAAACAAGCTATTTTTTTTAACCAAACCGTACCAATTATCCAAGTTAACCAAACCAAATTAGCCAAATACTACCGGTTACCACGGTAACCACACCATTTGAACACCCTTACTTTTCTAGTTTATATTTTTGTAACTCTTATAGGTCGTTTGTAGGAGTCATTTACAAAATGAGGCATTTGCTCAAATATAGATATTTGAAAAATGTTGACATTTGTGAATGTAGACATTTACAAATTCATTGTTTGTTTAACAGTTTTTAGATGAATCATCCATGAATGAGTCATTTTTATAATGTTACCATTTTGCCCTTACATTTAATATTTCATTATCTTGTTTCATATCCTCATAAAACTAACTACGTAACATAATCATTTTGCAACCAACAAAACATATGATTACGAGTCATGTATAATACTTTCTAATATTAAATAATATTTTTATGTTAAATTTCTTTATAAAAGCTAACGACTCCAGGGTTTCACATTCGTACTAATTACGACTTATTCTTGAAAGTGAAAACTTCAATGACACGAAGAGGTAGAGTCACGAGAAAATGACGAGACGATAAGATGGATGACCACCATCACCGCTTGTAAAATTTGGCAGAAAAAATCGATAATAGACGAAAGAATAGTAGGGGAAATAAGTAATAGAAAGGCAAGGGTAAAAATGAGTTTATGGAAAAGTGACAAGAACATGATTGGAAAGTTTTTCTAAAATAATGAGTCATTTGACAATGACTCATAAATAGGAGGCATTTGAAAATGACTCAATAGAGTCATTTGAGACTTTCTTAGGAGCCAAATGAGTCATGCAATTCTTTGTCAGCAAACGATTTATTTGATACCAAATGACTCAATTAAGTAATTTGGGATAAAATGACTGATAGACCGTTATTTACACATGTTTTTACCCCTGCTCTTACTCCGTTTGAGGTGTTGATTCTCATGTTTTAGGCCGATTTCACGTTAGGTTGTGCTTGTTTATGATATTTCAGGTCCTAGTACGTGAATGGAGGCTTGGGAGCGAGTTTGGGGTCGATTGGACGAGGATCGGACGCATGGCGAGGTTCTAAGGAAGCTGCACGGGCACACATAAAGACCACACGGCCGTGCAACTGACAATCCAGGCCGTGTGGGATTGTGTGAGAGCAAACACAGGCACAAGTAACTTTCACACGGCCGTGCAAGAGAGCAAGGTGGCCGTGTGATTTTTGCCGAGGCCAAACACGGGCATCCCAGGAAATCCACACGGCTGTGCGACCCTGGCCGTGTGGGATGGCTGAAGATCGACCTAAGTGATACGGTGCGTTTTGACTCACACGGGCAAAGTGTGTTGAATTTAGGAATGGGAAAATCTCTCTTGGACTCAAATATTCAATCACTCTTGCTCTCAATTTCTATGAATGAAAAGGATAATCTATTGATTGAGGAAGAAGATTACAAAGGAAAACGAATTACACCAAAACACTAGGTTGAACCAAACTGAGTTGGCCCTTTGACAAACTGAACAACAAGAACTCTGCTCTTCCCAAATCTAATTCACCCAGCACCTTGCACTGTGAATTAGATAACTCGAAGAGACTGTAATTGGACCAAAGGAAGACAAATACGCTCTCTGCTATTTTCTTCTACAACTCACGGTCAAGTCCTAAATTTGAGGGAGAAGGCTATTTATACAGAGATGCACGAGATGACCGTTGGTGGATCCATGGACGCTCCTCTGAAGACTTCATCATAGCGCTCCTGGAGTCGGTGATTTCTTGAGTGAGATCTCCAATTTTGGTTTGCTACGCTTTCTGAGAATTGCATAGGTGGGAGGCTAGGGTTGTGCAGCTCGATGTCTTTCCTTCTCTGGATGAGGACTTGGAAGGACGATTCTTCTGCTGAAGGTCCGTTGGAGGTCAGACGACGTCGTATGGTCATGCTGGCAAGAGGTAGTAAAAACGACGACGTTTGGATTTCTTGACAGAAACGCCATCTCATTCTTCAATTTCCCCCTTCGTCCGACAAGTCCAGCAATTTCTGCAAAATAGTACACAGAACAAAAGCAGTACTCGAAGAAAAGGATAGATCTACTTTTAATTAATTCGAAACTAACAAGGGAAGTACAAAAGAGAAGCGACAACTACTAAAGAACTTCCCCCTGGGAAATATCATACTACTTAACTACCAGACAAATAAAAGAAGCTACAGAACTACACCTACAACTAAAAGAAGCTAAAATTTGAGGGAGATTCCCCCTTAGAAACTGCAGATAAAATCAAGGGACTGGAGAGGTTTGGCCTTCAGGGTCTTCTGGGGCAGAGGCAGCTGATTCATCTGATGAAGTGTTCCCATCTGTTACAGTGAACACGAGATTAGCAGTTTTGCTGGACTCTCCAACAACATTCTTTCCTTTGTTGCCCCCAGCAGATTTTGAGCGAGCACCGAGAATGGAAGCGGAGGGAAGTGGTGGTGGTGATGGAGCAGAGTCTATAGGAAGATCTAGGACCATTAGGACATTGAGGGCTCCCACATACATGGTGTGTGAGACGCTCCGGTGATCAGATAGATCAACTCCTAAGTTGATCAGCATTCGAGTTATGATGGACCCAAATGGCATTAAACCTTGATAATGCTCGTCTCTTACTGGAAGAAGATTTCCAAACATCAGACTAGAGTAATCAAACTTTCGCCCAGCAGTGGCACTGGCGATGATCCACAGGTCGAGTGGTAGAACCACATCAAGATTGTAAGTTCTAGGGAAGAATATGTGAGTGATGAAGTGATGGAAGATTCTCAACCGTGGTGTCAACCATTTGATGGGAATGGGCACGTCTGTCCCTCCTGTGGGTTCAGTGGAGAAGTTTGAGTATTCAGTGGGGAGGATGAAGTTTTGCTTCCAGAACTCTGATGGATGAGCTATATCAATTCCTTGAGATGGGAATCCTAGAATCCCATTGATAGCTCCTACTGGAATGGTCAACAGATGACCATAGACTACCGTGGAGAAACTTCTGGTGCTGACTCCTTGGCATCGAAGATTTGAGTAGAAGTACTTGACTGCACCAGGACAGGCTGGGTGAAGTGGCTGTCGGAGGAGATAATCCCATCCCAGAGCTTCTATAAGAGACATAATCTCGTACTTGTAAAAGTTGAATTCACAGGGATCAATTTGGATTATGTGGTGCAATCTCCTACTCTCAAAATGCTGAAGATGACGATGGTGGTTTATTACCACAGGCTCATGGAACATGTAGCCTGGATAAGTGTGGACCAACCCATCAAATCGAAAAGGACGAGGCAATTGATCACTCATTTTTGGTTTGGTATTTGCTAGAGCAATGTGAGGTTTTTGGGTTGCTGGATGGGTTTTGTTTGGTGTTTGTGAGGATAGTGTGAGGAGTTGAGAACGATAGGATGCCTTAAATAAGCTCGAAGAGGAGGAGAGGAGCGGGAGAAGAGAATACGAAGAGTCTGTTTTGCCTAAACCGAGAGTAATGATTACAGAAAAGCAGAAAAGATACGCATGAGCAGAAAGGAAATATTTTGTTTAAGTATATCAAGACAAACAAAATGCCTAGATTACTACATACCCAATGGCTTATTTAACTTTTTAGATCTTTGATTTGGTTAAAAGATTTTAGCCTTAGTTCAGTGCATAATTGAGTAAACCTTTCACAAGATAGAGGTTTCGTGAATAGGTCGGCTAGCTGATGTTCAGTAGGTATGAATTGCAAGCACACATGGCCTGCTAGAACTAGGTCTCTTATAAAATGGTATTTTACTTCTATGTGTTTAGTTCTAGAGTGTTGTACTGGGTTTCTTGTCATACAGATTGCACTAGTATTGTCACACCAGATTGGGATGTTTTGAAATTTGAATCCATAGTCGGCTAGTTGTGTTTTCATCCACATAATTTGCGCGCAGCAACTTCCAGCCGCGAGATACTCTGCTTCAGCAGTTTATAGTGCAACTGCTCCTTGTTTTTTGCTAAACCAAGATACAAGTGCAGGACCTAAAAATTGAATGCTCCCTGAAGTACTTTTCCTATCAACTAAACTTCCTCCAAAATCCGAGTCACTATATCCATTGAGTTCAAAGGAATCTGAGAATGGATACCATAGTCCAACTTCCATTGTTCCTTTGAGATATCTAAAAATTCTTTTTACTGCTTTCAAGTGACTCTCTTTAGGCTTGGATTGAAATCTAGCACATACCCCAACACTAAATTGAATGTCTGGCCTACTTGCTGTTAAGTACAAGAATGAGCCTATCATTCCCCTATACTTCTTTTCACAAACTGATACACCAGATGTGTCTTTGTCTAGTTTCAGATTTGTAGCCATTGGTGTTTGACATGAATTTACTGTTTCCATGTTAAATTTCTTTAGCATGGTTTTGATGTAGTTGGTTTGACTTATGAACATTCCTGAGTTTGTTTGTTTGATCTGCAACCCTAGGAAATGTGACAATTCTCCCATCATGCTCATTTCAAATTTAGATTTCATTAATTCACAAAAGGTTGTACACATGTTTGGACTAGTTGAACCAAATATGATATCATCGACATATATTTGTACCACTAATGTATCTTTGTTTTTTCTTTTGATAAATAATGTTTTGTCCACGTTTCCTTGAACAAACCCTTCATCTTTTAGAAATGAGGATAATTTCTCAAACCAAGCCCTAGGTGCTTGTTTCAATCCATATAACGCTTTTGATAACTTATAGACATGATCTGGATGTTCATGATCTACAAAACCTGGGGGCTGGCTTACATATACTTCTTCATTGATTTCTCCATTTAAGAAGGCACTTTTAACATCCATTTGCTATAGAGGAATTTTCATATAGCAGGCATAAGCACATAGCATTCTTATAGATTCAATTCTAGCAACAGGGGCAAAGGAATCTTCAAAGTCTATTCCTTCTTCTTGCAAATACCCTTGGGCTACCAGTCTAGCTTTGTTTTTAGTGATTTCCCCTAGCTCATCAGTTTTGTTTCTAAAGATCCATTTTGTTCCTATAATTAGTTTGTTAAAAGGTCTTGGTACTAGTTCCCAAACATGCAATCGAGCAAATTGTATAAGCTCTTCTTGCATAGCATGTAGCCATTCATCATCAGTTAATGCTTCTTTATAATTCTTAGGTTCAAGGAGTGAGACAAATGCATACTGACCTGGGCAGTACTTACCTCTGGTGTGTATCCCTTCATTTAGTTTGCCAATGATTTGCGTTGCTGGATGTCGCTTTTGTATGTAGGCAGGTGCCATTCTTTCTTCTGGTTGACTGGATGGTTCTTCTGTAGGGTCGTTGTCCTGCTTAACACTTGCCTCCTCCTCCTCTGATTTTGCAACATTAATGCTTGGCATTGGAAATAAGAGATCTATGTTCTCTGCAGCAACTTTCTCAGAACAGCCATCATCATCAAATTTAACAAAAACTGACTCTTCTACTCTTCTAGTTCTCAGATTATATACTCTATAAGCCTGCCCTTTTATGGAGTAACCAAGAAAAATTGCTCGTTCAGCTTTGACATCAAACTTATATAAGTGATCTTTGGTGTTTAATATATAACATTTGCACCCAAAGGGGTGAAAATAGCTCAAGTTTGGAGTTTTATGCTTTAAAATCTCATAAGGTGTTTTCTCCAAATGTTTCCTGATTAGTACTCGATTTATTACATATACTGCTGTCATGACAGCTTCTCCCCATAAGAACTTAGGACTACCATATTCGAGTAACATAGTTCTAGCAGTCTCTATTATAGTTCTATTTTTTCTTTCCACAACACCATTTTGTTGTGGTGTTCTAGGAGCTGAAAAGGTATGGTTTATACCTTTATCATTGCATAAAGCAATGAACTGTTCTGACACAAACTCCCCCCATTATCACTTCTTATTGACTTAATACCAGTATCAGATTCATTTGACACTTTAGACACAAATGTTTTAAACATTCCAAAGGCTTCATCCTTTGATGCCAAAAGATATACCCAAGTAAAACGAGAAAAATCATCAACCAGAACTAGAGCATAGGATTTTCCTCCAAGGCTTACCACGTTTGTTGGTCCAAACAAGTCCAAGTGAACCAATTCATATACCTGAGAGGTGGTAATGTCCTTCTTTAATTTGAAACTTTTCTTGGTTAACTTACCACTTGCACACGCATCACAGAAGAAGTTAGGCTTATCTTTTAGCATGGGAATACCTCGTGCAGACTCTAGTTTTGACAATTTTGACAATTTCGACATGCATATGTGTCCTAACTTTCTATGCCACAGAATTTCCAGTTCGTTTGATGCAGCATGAAAACATGTTTAATTGAAAGTATCTAAGTTGTTTAGATTAACAACATACATATTGTTCTTCTTTATGCCACAGAATAATAGTTTGTCATCACTGATCCTAGAGATTTTGCAAGAATCAGCCTCAAAGACTACTCTGTTCTCAAAACTACACAATTGACTAATCGAAAGTAGGTTGTGTTTCAAACCTTCAACAAATAGAACATCTTTTACAACAGGAAGTGGACCCTTACCAATGGTTCCATTTCCTATAATTTTTCCAACCCTGTCATCTCCAAACACAACCTTACCTCCCTTTTTATATGTTAATGAAGAAAATAGTTCTTTTCTACCTGTCATGTGGTGGGAGCACCCACTGTCCAAGTACCAAATGTTTTCCTTTTCTCCCAGCTTCTGCAATCAATCATTTGTTAGCACATTTTGGTACCCAAAATGTTTTATATACAACTGGTTTCTTCGGTTTCAGTCGATCATAACAAAACTTTGCTAGATGACCTTTGCGCTTGCACAAGCAAGATACATATATCTCTATGTATTTCCTATGATGATCTGATACTCCACTCCTTTTCTTTGATGCCATACGATATGTTTTGGTTCTGCCAGTGATGTCTTTAGGAGTTGTTTGATGGCTAAATTACACGTTTGGTCACTCAAATTATATAAATTTTTCACGTTTACCACTCGAATTACTTTTCTTTCTTATTGACCACTCACTTTACAATTTGTTTCACCGTTAGTCACTAGCTGTCAGTCTCCGTTAGACTCCGTTAACGCCGTTAGATTTTTGATGATGTGGCAAATAGATGTGCTGACTGGACCGTTACCTTAATGACATCTCAATAAAAAAAACTAAAATAAATAGAAAAAATAGACACAGAAGTGGCCCTTCCCCTCCCTCGTCTTCTTGGCTTTCCCATCTTCACGCAGGAGTTGCTCTGCCGCAGCGTCCCGAAGATTTTCTCCATCCTACTCCAGCTCCAACACCGATCCTCCTGGGCGAAATTGCGCTGGCTGCTCCCTCGCCTGGTGGTGGCACTCCGCCGCATGGGACATTTCTCCCTCGTCCCGGCTCCCTCGTCAAGAAGAAAATCCACAACGCCTTCGAAGCCGCCGAAGCTCCTCTCTCCGGCAATGGGAAACGATATATTGACGGCCGAACATCTCAAACCCGAAGATTTCTTGCGGCGGAGACGAGTACTTGCGGTGACAGTTTGGCGCAAATTTATCAACGATGGTGGAAGTGGCCCCGGTTTGTCGCGGCAGAGATTGGGGGTTCGGCGGGATTTTACTCACAGTGACGAGCACACTACTTTTTTTTTTAATAAACACCTAGAGCTGTTATTTGGAACCCCTAGAGCTTCCGCACTCCTTTATCCGATTATCCCCGTGATCAGAAGCCAGTCGGAGATCGAAACAAACGCAAAAAAAGTAGATCTACATTAAACCTTTTTACAAGATCCAACAGATACGTGCCTTTGGTAATCACCTCTCCTTCATAGATCCACCTGCAAGGCTCATCGCCTCTCCTTCACCCTCCAACAGATCCAATCCAAACAAAAAAGCCATTATTCCCCGTGTTTTCTCCGTCGGTCATTGCCTTTCGCAGAATGACGTAATCCCCCAGATGACTTCCCTTGTTCAAAACAGAGCATCTCGGGATCGAACGGTCGCCGGCTGAGCTAACGACTTGGAAGAAGTTAGAGGAACCCAGGCTCAAGCTTCAGTTCATCGTCGGAATAGGCAGGTTAGGGAAGACTATTTTGGCCAAGCACATGTACGAAGCCACCGGCGGAAAGTTTGATTACTGGGTTCGATTGAGGTTTCCAAGTCGCAGAGAAGGAGCAAGCTTTTCCTCAATAAAATAAAAAATTAAAAGGAAATTCAAAATAAGTGACTTGGGTCAGTTGGGTTGGATATTGAGCTGATTAGACGGTCAACTTGCATGATTCAGCTTTTTTGTTAGCTCATTTGACAGTTCCGTTTGCCACGTCATAAAAAATCTAACGGTGTTAACGGAGACTAACGGCCGGTGATTAATGGTGACACAAATCGTAAAGTTAATGGTCAATAAGAAAGAAAAGTAATTCGGGTGGCAAACATGAAAGATTTATGTAATTTGAGTGACCAAATGTGTAATTTAGCCGTTGTTTGATACTTATAGTGTGAGCTTTGTTTTAACTCTTGATTCTCATCTATTAACTCGAAAATCTGTTTCCTAAGTTTGTTTTCATTAGCATGCTGAACTGCCACTATTTCTTTCATTTCACATAATTCCTTAGTCATGTGATGATTTTCAGTCATCAACAAACAATATCTGCTCCTAAGCCTATTGCATTCCTCTTGAAGGTTCTTTAAGGCATGTAAGAAATCTGATTTTGAACTAGGATGTTCACTTATCTCAGAGTCTGAGTCAAAAACTACCTGATAGCTGGAAGGATGCCCTTGATTGCTGCTTGTCTCTGATGGATCATTTTCCTCCTTGGTTGCAAAAGCCATATAGGCTAGATTTCTCGTTTCAATTTCCTCCTCGGAGCTGTAATCACTCCAAGAGGCCGCCATAGCTTTCTCCTGCTTCTTCAGATTTAAGGGACACCTTGATCTCATGTGTCCTGTCTTTCCACACTTAAAGCAAATAGTCAAATCTTTCTCGCTGGAAGACCTATGGTCTTCCTTAGTTTCTTTAATCTTTCTATCACGTTCTCCATCTTGTCTTTCCACTCTTCTAAACAAGTTCTTATCATTCTGAGTACTTTTATCAAAGCATCGTCCAACACTCCAACTGTTCTTTCTGCTTCTTTACTTCTCCTAGGTTCATAGCCCCTATTGTTAAACTGTCGAGTGGATCCATAGTTCTTTCTATCCTCAAAATCTCTTTTCATTTTTAGCAGTCTATGGAATTTTCTACTGATTAAAGCAAATTCCTTTTCAAATTCTTCTCCCATTTCACATTCAGATTCACTTTCATAATCTTGTGCTTTAAAGGCTATTACTTTCTTGCGTTTATTATCTTCCTTGTTCATCTGAACAATTACCTCTTCATGACTAAGCAGAGATCCTACTAGTCTTTCAATCGACAACACATTCAAATCTTTTGCTTCTTCTATAGCAGTTCGCTTTGGAAGCCATTCTCTAGGTAAACTTCTCAAGATTTTCCTAACGAGATCCTTAGTAGAAAAGGTTTTTCCTAACCCCTTTAGTCTATTTATCAGGTCATTAAATCTTTTGTACATGCTTGTGATAGTTTCTCCTGTGAACATTTCAAAAGACTCATATTCATTCAACAGAACATCAATTCTACTTTCTTTTACCTCAGACGTACCTTCGTGAGTGGTTTCCAGTGACTCCCAAATTTCTTTGGCTGTTTCGCACTGTGCTACTTGGCTTCTTTCTTCTGGACTGAGAGCAGAAAACAGTATGTGCATTGCCCTTGAATCCTGCTGGGAAGACAGTTTCTGGTCATCTTCCCATTTTTCTTCTTCTTCATCATCCATGGGAATTGGCCCATTCTTGACAATAGCCCATAGTCCCCCATCAATTCCTCAGAGATACATTCTCATCCTTTTCTTCCACACCGTGTAGTCCGTGCCATCAAACCACGGTGGATTTGTGTTTGCTGAGTAGGATCCGGAAGCTGATTGTGTTCCTGCCCTTCTTGTGATCGTCTTTGGCGAAGCTTTGATCCCTCAAAGACCCAGCTCTGATACCAATTGTTGAATTTAGGAATGGGAAAATCTCTCTTGGACTCAAATATTCAATCACTCTTGCTCTCAATTTCTATGAATGAAAAGGATAATCTATTGATTGAGGAAGAAGATTACAAAGGAAAACGAATTACACCAAAACACTAGGTTGAACCAAACTGAGTTGGCCCTTTGACAAACTGAACAACAAGAACTCTGCTCTTCCCAAATCTAATTCACCCAGCACCTTGCACTGTGAATTAGATAACTCGAAGAGACTGTAATTGGACCAAAGGAAGACAAATACGCTCTCTTCTATTTTCTTCTACAACTCACGGTCAAGTCCTAAATTTGAGGGAGAAGGCTATTTATACAGAGATGCACGAGATGACCGTTGGTGGATCCATGGACGCTCCTCTGAAGACTTCATCATAGTGCTCCTGGAGTCGGTGATTTCTTGAGTAAGATCTCCAATTTTGGTTTGCTACGCTTTCTGAGAATTGCATAGGTGGGAGGCTAGGGTTGTGCAGCTCGATGTCTTTCCTTCTCTGGATGAGGACTTGGAAGGACGATTCTTCTGCTGAAGGTCCGTTGGAGGTCAGACGACGTCGTATGGTCATGCTGGCAAGAGGTAGTAAAAACGACGACGTTTGGATTTCTTGACAGAAATGCCATCTCATTCTTCAAAGTGGTGATCCACACGGCCGTGTGGCCTGCCCGTGTGAGTCGGGAAATTCTGGTTTTTTAGGCAGATTTTCAGCCAAAAGAGGGGGATTCGAGTTTTAGAGAGACAGAACGATTCCTAGAGAGAGAAAGCGACGAACAAGAGTCTCCAAGTGCCCTAGCTTGATCTTCATCACCATTGGAGCTTGGCTTGAGCTTGGAAGAGTGCCGATCAACGTCCAGGAGCTGAAATCCATCCTTCACAGTATGGTTTCCGCATCTGATTCTGCTTTTGCTTCTTTCTCCATGGAGTAGTTCTCCCATTCATCTGGGTGTGGGGAACCCTAGATCTGTATGTTAGGATTGATTGTATGAACCCAAGTACTGTTTCTATGATTTGATTATATTCGATTGAGGTTTGAATGATTGAATGGCATGAATCCTGATCAAATTCCTGTTGTTTCTGCTTTAACCTAGAATGAGAATATCTGCCTAGGTTGATAGAGCATCCTTAATTGAAGGTAGCGAATTGGTGACTTTAGTCGAGGAGCCAATTCGCTATTCTGTACCGAATTCCATTCGGTAGTGGAGGTTTGGTTCGTTAGGGCCTCAATCTGTTTACTCCGGTGGAGGTTAGTCGCCCGCTAGAGACTTAGATTGAGAGGGTCTGGAGACCTTTAGTCGAGACTTCAGGCTATTTAAGAACCTTCCGCAGTATAACTTTCATAAAAACTGAACTTGGTAAATTGCAATCCGGCTTAACTGCAGTCTAGGGGGAACCATATCCGGGTGACCTCTCTTGACTTGAACAACCGTTAAACTTGCTTTGTGTTTGTGTTTGCTTGAATTTGCACTAAAAGTTCACTGCTAGATAACGAGATTTTACCGAGTAGTCATCACATCTAGGACCCGGGTTGACATTAAAACCCAAACCCGCTATACTACGCTTTAGGAAGTGGTTACACTTGGCCATTTTCTAGAGTGACAGTAGGAGTGAGTCAAGTTTTTGGCGCCGTTGCCGGGGACGGCTAGGTTGTTGAAGAAAAGTGATTTCTGTTACTTTAACATTTTCATTTTCGCCTTGAGTATTTCTTCTTTCCCACTTGTCCCTTCACGGGTTTGCATTGCTTGATTGTGTGCAGATAGTGCATGACCCGTAGCCAGTCGGGAGGTTTACTGCCGTTGGATCCAGAGATTGAACGCACCAGCCGCCAACTTAGGAGACAACAGCGAGCTAGACTTGTTACGGAAGAGCGCAGAGACGGCCAATTGAGCAGCGAGTCCGAGGACGAGTACGAGATGGAAGGCGATCACAACCCACCTCCGGAGAACCAGTTCCTGGGGAACGACCCCAATCCCCAGACAGCTGGGGTCCATCATCATCCACCACCACCGGGTCCCACCTTGGAATACTACTACACTCCGCGGATTGCTGACATCCGCCCGGTCATCCTCTACCCGCCAATTCCAGAAAATAACTTCGAGATCAAGCCATGCTGGATTCAACTCATTACATCCTCTATCCAGTTCCATGGCTTGAAGGATGAGGAGGCCCGGGCACATCTTTCCCGTTTTCTGCAGCTGACAAACGGGTTCAAGCTGAACGATGTTCCGGATGACGCAATCCGCCTTCACCTCTTCCCCCATTCTCTGGCGAGGAATGCTAAGAGGTGGTTAGAGACCCAGCCCCCATTGTCCATCACTTCTTGGGACAATCTGGCAGATAAGTTCGTGCACAGGTACTATCCGGCATCGAAGACCACAGAGATTCAGCGGGAGATCACTCACTTCCGCCAAGAGCCAGATGAGTCACTTCGTGATGCATGGGAGCGGTACATGAGATATTTCTGGCAGTGTCCCCATCATGGCTTCAGTGATGCATTCACAGTGGGGAACTTCTACAGTGCCCTCACCCCAGATAGCCAGAGGGTGATCGAGTCTCTATGCCCAGGAGGGGATATTCTCACTAAGACTCCACCAGAGCTGAACCAGATGATCAGTACCTTGGCTGCCCGCGATCATTCCTGGGGGCAGAGCAGCAGAGGCAGACAGTCCCGGGACCGTGGTGTGAACGCTATGGAGGCCAGGTCCGGGTTAGAGCAGCAGGTGGCTGAGTTGGTGCAGACCTTGAAGCAGCCCAACAGTCTCCTTCTGGGTCGAGGTACAGCTCCGCCTCCAGCAGCTCAGTGTCAGTGGTGTGAGAGCCCGAATCACCGGGTGGAGGACTGTCAGGCTATGAGGGAGTCCTATACTCCCCAAGAACAGGTGGACTTCATCGCAAATGCTCGGCGCCTTGACCCATATAGAAACACCTACAATGAGGGATGTCGCCAGCATCCCAACTTTGCATGGAGCAGCAACACCAACAAACCACCTGGTTTCCCAGCACCAGCAGGTGGTTTTCAGTAGAGGCAGCCCTTCCAGCTTAGGCAGGGGCCACCACCACAGCAGCAGCCCTACCAGCCGAGGCAAGGGCAGCCATTCCAGCAGCCCCAGCGCCAGTATGCCGAGCCAGCAGCAGCCCCAGCTGCCGATAACCAGATGACCGATTTGAAGAATATTTTGGCGGCATTCATGACCACTAGCCAGGCGAATTTCACGAGGGTGGACCAGATCATAGCCTCTCTGGAGGCAGGTCAGAGGAACCAGGGTGCTATTCTGCAAGATCTACAGCACCAAGTCGGTGCCCTAGCGCGCCAACTTACTGCCCGGGCCCCGGGGACTCTACCTGCCACCACCATCCCCAATCCACGGGAGCCGCACGAGCAGCTGGATGCCATCTTCATCAGGAGTGGCGGGCCCACATTGGCTGATCCTGCCCCGACCAGGCAGGAGGAACCACTACCGGCTTCAGCACTTCCAGCCGATGATGCAGAAGTGCGGGTGGAGAAGGAAGCCCCTGCTCCCAAGCCACAATCAGTGGTTAGGGAGCATGTACCCCAGCTTCCCTTCCCCACTCGCCTACACAAAGACAAGCTGGAGACTGAGTTTGCCAAGTTTATGGCAATGTTGAAGCCGCTCAACATCAGCGTACCATTTGTGGAGGCACTGTCGAAGATGCCCAAGTACGCAAAGTTCATGAAAGATCTCCTCACCAACAAGAAGAAACTTGGGGATCTCTCGACAGTGCTGCTGAGCGAGGAATGTTCTGCTGTCCTGCAGAACAAGCTGCCCGAAAAGAGCCAGGACCCAGAGAGTTTTACTATCCCTCTTACTATTGGCAGCATGCATATAGGAAAGTCCTTGGCGGACCTAGGCGCTAGCATTAATGTCATGCCATACAAATTGTTCAAAAAGCTAGACCTAGGTGAACTTAGCCCTACTAGGATGAGCATTCAGCTAGCTGACCGTTCCGTTGTGCATCCTAGGGGCATCATAGAGGATCTGCTTGTTAAAGTGGGTGCATTCACATATCCTGTTGATTTTGTTATTCTGGATATAAATGATGATGTGGATGTGCCTTTGATTTTAGGGAGACCATTTCTTGCCACCGCCAAGGCACTTATTGATGTGCATGAGGGTAAACTGATACTGCGTACTGGAAATGAACATGCTACCTTTGCTGTGACTGAATTCGATCACTGTGCTATGATTGCTGTCACACCTGTGCATGCTATTTCTGACCCGGTACACGAGCCTGTCGTGTATCCGTCTGCATCTCCCATTTTGCAGGACCCCCCTCTCATTCCTTCGCCGCCGCCCCCTCCCTCACCACCGAATAAAAAGGTCAAAGAGGAGTGGCGGCCGAAGCAGCAGGTGCCTAGGCCTACTCAGAAGAAAGGTGGAGACCACTATGAGCTGGTCCCGTCCCCTGCACCACGCCCACCCTGGCCGTCCGGGTACTCACTCGCCTGCATCTTGCTGGATGGCCAGGTCGAGCTGACCCATGATGGTGGTCGCATCCGTCGGGTGCATGGCCACAAACTGAAGCTGTACCTCAAGAGCGACGTGGATCCGCTCTTGGAGGCACCTGTTCCTGCACCTCCCTGAGTATCCACCATGGGCGTCCAGCTAAAAGACGGTAAAGAAGCGCTTGTGGGGAGGCAACCCCACCACGGTTTGACTTTCTTTCTTGTGTTTTGAATCGGATTGTAAACCGGTTTGGTTTTGGTTTGTTTTCCTTTGTTTTGGATGATGTATTATTGGGCTGACCATTGGACCTAACATATTGTGTTTGAGCTCTTCTGTTCCCCTTTAGCTGTGCTTTGTTCCAGACTGGTCCCTCTCCAGTCCGTTTCATGCCGACTGGTCCATTTCCAGTCTCCTGCAGTCTGTGCACACCGGTAACATCGTTCCCCTTTCCTTCCCTCTTCTCCATTGAGGGCAATGTCGATCTTAAGTGTGGGGGGGGGGGAATGTTTATCTTTTGACTGCATTAGATCTGTTTGTGTGCTAGGAGCCTAGTCCACTGTCCAAATTTTTAAATTTGAGGGCTCCAAGTACGTGTTCCTTGCAATTGCCTGCTCAGTATGCTTTGAATTGACAGTCTCTGTAGTGATTTGCAACCTAGGGAGGTAGTGTAGCACTATGGAGGATGTTGATGCATTTAAGAAGTCTCATTTCTTCTTCATATTGTGTTGGTTGATTGAGTGAATTAGTGATCTTAGGACCCTTGAATTGTGTGGTGTTGTGGACTCTCTGCCTGTCATGGACTCTTGTATCATGTTTTGAAAATAACAGGTGCTCGAAAATGTGCTTTAAAATAACGTCTCCCGTGCGAATAGGGCGAAAGTGTGTAAGGGGAGACGGGAATCCGTTCCCAATTTCCACCTACTACCTCCAGCCTCCTTACATGTCTTTCCCCCGCATGAGGCTCGAGACATACGCTCCTGGCATGGCCGGTAAGAGCCGGGCTTCCGCGAAACCTTTGCTAGGTGTGAGCCCTCGTTTTTTGAAAAAAAACAGGTTGGAACCCTAGAAAAAAAAAAACAGAAAAAACAGAAAAACAAGCAAAAAGAAGAAAGAAAAGGGGTTCCAACCATCTTCAAGAGGAAAATCGAGCACCTTGAAAAAAATGTGAGTCCATGATCCTTTGTTTTTGAGAGTCTCGTCATCCACGATTCATTTGTCCTCTGTTCACTATTTACCATGATGCCGACTCGAGACTAGTGCTCTCGCCGAAGAAGCTATGAGATGACTTGTGCGTCGGTTGACCTCGTAAGCTGCTAAATGATCTAGGAAGTCCTCTACCTACGATCGAGGTTGTTTGTTGCTATAGAGGTCTGGAGAGTTGCATTGGTTTGAGTTAGGTTTGCTTGGGGACAAGCAAATGGTTAAGTGTGGGGGAGTTTGATAGACCGTTATTTACACATGTTTTTACCCCTGCTCTTACTCCGTTTGAGGTGTTGATTCTCGTGTTTTAGGCCGATTTCACGCTAGGTTGTGCTTGTTTATGATATTTCAGGTCCTAGTACGTGAATGGAGGCTTGGGAGCGAGTTTGGGGTCGATTGGACGAGGATCGGACGCATGGCGAGGTTCTAAGGAAGCTGCACGGGCACACATAAAGACCACACGGCCGTGCAACTGACAATCCAGGCCGTGTGGGATTGTGCGAGAGCAAACACGGGCACAAGTAACTTTCACACGCCCGTGCAAGAGAGCAATGTGGCCGTGTGATTTTTGCCGAGGCCAAACACGGGCATCCCAGGAAATCCACACGGCCGTGCGACCCTGGCCGTGTGGGATGGCTGAAGATCGACCTAAGTGATACGGCGCGTTTTGACTCACACGGGCAAAGTGGTGATCCACACGGCCGTGTGGCCTGCCCGTGTGAGTCGGGAAATTCTGGTTTTTTAGGCAGATTTTCAGCCAAAAGAGGGAGATTCGAGTTTTAGAGAGAAAGAACGATTCCTAGAGAGAGAAAGCGACAAACAAGAGTCTCCAAGTGCCCTAGCTTGATCTTCATCACCATTGGAGCTTGGCTTGAGCTTGGAAGAGTGCCGATCAACGTCCAGGAGCTGAAATCCATCCTTCACAGTATTGTTTCCGCATCTGTTTCTGCTTTTGCTTCTTTCTCCATGGAGTAGTTCTCCCATTCATCTGGGTGTGGGGAACCCTAGATCTGTATGTTAGGATTGATTGTATGAACCCAAGTACTGTTTCTATGATTTGATTATATTCGATTGAGGTTTGAATGATTGAATGGCATGAATCCTGATCAAATTCCTGTTGTTTCTGCTTTAACCTAGAATGAGAATATCTGCCTAGGTTGATAGAGCATCCTTAATTGAAGGTAGCGAATTGGTGACTTTAGTCGAGGAGCCAATTCGCTATTCTGTACCGAATTCCATTCGGTAGTGGAGGTTTGGTTCGTTAGGGCCTCAATCTGTTTACTCCAGTGGAGGTTAGTCGCCCGCTAGAGACTCAGATTGAGAGGGTCTGGAGACCTTTAGTCGAGACTTCAGGCTATTTAAGAACCTTCCGCAGTATAACTTTCATAAAAACTGAACTTGGTAAATTGCAATCCGGCTTAACTGCAGTCTAGGGGGAACCATATCCGGGTGACCTCTCTTGACTTGAATAACCGTTAAACTTGCTTTGTGTTTGTGTTTGCTTGAATTTGCACTAAAAGTTCACTGCTAGATAACGAGATTTCACCGAGTAGTCATCACATCTAGGACCCGGGTTGACATTAAAACCCAAACCCGCTATACTACGCTTTAGGAAGTGGTTACACTTGGCCATTTTCTAGAGTGACAGTAGGAGTGAGTCAATGACTCATTCAAATGACTGTAGCAAACGACCTCTTAAATTCATCTACCATCAAGAATCTACTTATTTAGGAACATTTCATTTTGACAAATTTCAATGTCAAAATCATTGACATAATTTTCCTGGCAAATGTTTGTTTCATTTATTTAAGTGAAAGGAATAAGTTATTTCATAATTCCACATATACATTAAAAATGAAGTAAAGGACAATATTTGTATCTTGCAGGAGGTGGTTCACTCTATGAGAGCGAAGAAAGGACGGGTTGGGTGGATGGCTATTAAAATTGATCTCTCTAAAGCCTACGATAGAATCCGATGGAAGTTTGTGGAAGATACATTAAAGGCAACAGGAGCGCCAGCTAGCTTCATATCAGTCACGACTCACGATGCAGTGTATTTCCACTACAGGAATGCAGATTCAGTGGAATGGTGGCTTGACGGATGTGTTTACCCCATCGCGCGGTCTTCGACAGGGGTGTCCGCTCTCGCCGTATATTTTTACCCTTTGCATGGAGCGTCTAAGCCAGCTAGCTTCATATCAGTCACGATGCAGTGTATTTCCACGGCAGGAATGCAGATTCAGTGGAATGGCGGCTTGACGGATGTGTTTACCCCATCAAGATGGAGGTAACAGGGGGCTCATGGAAGCCGATCAAGTTGTCTAGTAATGGCCCGTTATTGTCGCACCTCTTTTTTGCAGATGATTTGATCCTGTTTGGCAAAGCCTCGATGAAGCAAGTTGACGTTATACTCAGGTGCTTTGAGCAGTTTGGTGCGGCGTCAGGTCAACTAATAAGCAAGCCGAAATCCCGCGTTTACTTCTCGCGTAATGTGACGGCAACAAGTAGTCAGGATCTCAGCTGTGCTCTAGGGATCCCCTCAATGAACAATCTGGGCGGATACCTGGGAGTCCCGGTTATACATGATCGAGTGTCCAAGAATACCTTTACAGCTCTCATTGATAAGATTGATGCTAGACTGGCTGGGTGGAAGGCGGCGAGTATGTCTCTGGCAGGGCGGATTACACTAGCTCAAGCTGTGCTTTCTTCTCTTCCAGCTTATACCATGCAAACGACACTGCTACCGGCCAGTGCATGGAATTATATAGACAGAAAGATTCGTGCATTTGTCTGGGGAAGTACGGAAGCAGGGAGGAAGATACACCTTATTGATTGGGAGACAATCTGTCGACCGAAAGATGAGGGAGGGTTGGGACTTCGCAGTGCAGAGAGAATGAACGAGGCCTTTATGCTGAAAATCTTATGGAGACTGATGACAGAGACAGAGAGTTTATGGGTCCGGGTGATCAGAGCTAAATACATGTCGCAAACAGCGGATGGCTATGTCCCACGAAGAATGGGTAGGATGTCGAACCTGTGGAGAGGTGTGATAAGAGTGATGCACCTAATTCTGGAGGCAACTTTGTGGACGGATCAGAGTGGAGGGCAGACATTATTCTGGCATGATCGGTGGCTGCAGGATGACCCTCCCCTGGCGGATTATGTAGGTGATTTACTAGAGGAGGCGAGTAACTTAAAAGTTGCAGAACTAAGCCTCAATGGGGATTGGAATGTAGCGTACATGAGAGCCTTTCTACCAGAGAGTGTGGTGGCACAAATTTAGCTGCATCTTGTACCCATCGGAACAGAGCATGGCATTCCTGTTTAGAGACTTACATCGAACGGGAAGTTCAGTCTTAAGACGACTTATGATCTCACCGATGAGAAAGAAAGACCGGGGGGCAAGCATCCAGTGTGGCGAACAGTCTGGAGGATCCTGGCTACGCAAAGAATTCGGGCTTTCTTCTGGCTACTAGTGCATGACAGGCTGCTCACCAACTGTGAGCGTGTTCGTCGACACTTGAGTCCGTCGAAAGCATTCCCTATTTGTGATCATGAAGAGGAAATCTCCCTTCATGTGGTGCGTGAGTGCTCTTTGGATAGAGCGGTTTGGGCGGAGCTCCTAGGTGACGAGCCTAATGAAGTGTTCTTCCAGCAAGATAGAATAAAGTGGTCTCTTCACTATCTCATGTGTAGAAGCAGGGTAGTGAACCCCACAATGTTTGCAAGCATCTGTTGGCTATTGTGGGAAAACAGAGATAAGCATGTGTTCGAGAAGGTGTTGAACTCCCCAGAAGTGATAAGGAGACAGGCGGCCAGTTAACTCCAGCGAATCGATGCAGCTTCTCCAACGTGGGTAATGGGAACTGACGCCACACCGCGGATACAATGACAAGATATCAGTTGGGAGCATCCCCCGCACGGCTGGGTTGCTCTGAACTCGGACGGATCGGTGATCAATGGCCAAGCAGCAGCGGGAGGGGTTCTAAGGGACGAGAATGGGCGGCTAGTCAGAGCATTTTCGATGAAGTTGGGCGAGGCTTCCATTAAGAGAGCTGAACTGGAGGGTTTAGTGAAGGGATTACAAGTAGCATGGAACGAGGGACTCAGATGCATCATGGTACAAACGGACTCGCAAACTGCCATCAAGCTCATTAAGGAATCCGATAACCGACATCCTCACTTCCTCTTGGTGCAAGAAGCACGTCGTTTGCTGGCACTCAATTGGCAGGTTCAGCTGTTACATATCTACAGAGAGGGCAACTTCATTGCCGACTACTTGGCCTCGGCAGGCCATAAACTCCTACAGGGATTCCATTTCCTTGAAGAGCCGGACCCAACGTTAAATTACTGGATGTATTTCGATTTTATTGGGGTGGAAACGCCCCGTATGGTTGTTAGTTGACGGTTGGGGTGCCCGTAGCACTCCGTTTTCTCACAAAAAAAATGAAGTAAATTGTTAAATCCAAATTCCATCAACCGGCCCTTGACACTCTAGCTAAATGCCATCCATCAGGATCTCTAATCCAACGTAGTACGTTTACCATAGCACGACATATATGCGTTCTAATGGATTCGAATAACTCATTTTTTAAAAAATATCTAATAACTCATGAATCTTCATGTTACATCCATATTCCCATATTAATTCACCCTATAGTGTAGTCGAAAATATACGGCCCCAAAAAAACTCTGCTAACCTTATTCCACTTATTACTCAAATAGGAACATTTAAGTACTTTCCTGCGTTGTGTAATTATTTTTAATCACAAGTTAATTTAACAAAAATAATTATTGAATTTTGTTTTTATAAATGATACTTAGAAATATATCAATAGAATATTTTTCAAATTTTCTGATTAATAAAACATCGACGATCAATCTTTTATCAAATTTGTTACTCATCCAAGACTAGTTTTCGTTGTTGTTATGTTACTCATATTCAGTTAATTTAAAAATCTTATAAAATATATATGTCTTAACATGTTAGAGTTTATAATGGGCTAATTCCACTAAAACATGCAAACTATAAAAAAATAAGTTATTTCTACGATATAATATTCATTATGACAATTCTAACACAAACTTTCATATTCGTTAGCTTTATTTTTGGTATGCCTATGGTGACATGCATGTCACCGTAACTTGTACTTTTCGATCGACCTAATCCTAACAGAGGTCGACTGAATGCACTAATGCGGGCACCCTGACGACTTATCACGGTTGAACTTTAAATGTAGTGGTCGACCTTTGAAGTTTAAATTGTCATTGTTGGTCGACCACAATAAAACATCGGTCGCCCTTTTCATCGGCGTCAGAAGCAAAATGGGCGACCGTAAATGTATATAGGTCGACCACTTGATGACGGTCATTAACAAAATGGTTGACCATTTACAGAAAGAGGTCGACCAGATAGAAGAGAAGTGTTGCGCCCATTTATCCATCACCATTTGACGTAAAATGAAGACCAAGAGTGTTGGTTTCGCCGTCGACCGAATACAGGAAAATCAACCTATGCCCTGCGTCTTTTTTGCTTATGTATGTCAACCATTTGCTATAGACGGTCAACCGCGTCGTTGAACCTCACAAAACAGAAACAACATATTAGGTCAACCTAATCCTATATTAGGTCGAACGAAAAGTCCATGTTACGGTAAAAACCAATGCATTGACAATTGGCAGGTCATATGGCATGATTTTCTTTAACCATTTAAAATGATCGATTATCCCTAACAAAACCCTCTAATTTTGTAGGACTGCAAAATAATGATCAATAGTTGAGACTTGAGATTGGTGAGACTCCAAATCGAATGACTATGGATGATGAAGGATATTTTTGGCACAAAAAAAATAAGGTCAACCTTGCTCATGTGCGGACCGGTGCATTTTAAGCTGTGTGTTTACTCTTCTCTTTCCTTATCTTGACACGGATTTCGAGGAGGCAGTTAGAGTTTTTTTTCAAACCATAACAAAAATCCGACGAATCGTAATGCAATCATTTTAGATCGGATTTGGAAAATTTTTGAACAAAAAATCATATTTTTTGTACTCTACAAAATGATATTGATAATTTTGGAGCAAAATTTTTCCAGATCCTCGTACAATTGTCATATCATTATATTACTAGTAACAATGATTGATATGATGATCTAACACTGATATGATTGATGTTATCACTATATCTTAATGAGATAATATCATGATACGACACTGATATGATTGATATTATCATAATATCATGTGTAAATACAATATATTATCCATAACTATTAAGTAGCGGGGAGTTATAGCCACAACTATCGAAATACAAATTATTAGCCATAACTATTGTTGTGGGTCAAGATTTGGCTAACAGCCCGTTACTGTTTTCAAATTTTTAACATAGAAGGCCATGTCAGCATCGTAAAAAATATTATATGATGACTGCCACGTGGGAGCCAGCTCACCACCGTAAAAACTTAGTCATCATTACTAACAGAAGTGTTAACGAAAACTTAACGATTGGCTAATAATTTGTATTTCGATAGTTGTGGCTATAATTCCCCGCTGCTTAATAGTTATGGCTAATATATTGTATTTGCCCTAATATCATAGTGATAATTCTGATATGTCAATGATATGATTGATATTATTACTATATCATAGTAATTATAATTTATACCATGATCATAGTAATAATATCATGATATGATACTAATATGAATGATAACACTATATCATAATGATAATACCATGTTACGACACTAATATGATTGATATGACACTTATTAAGCGATAATACTACAACTGACACGTGTTTTAAAAATTTAAATTTTCTTTGCTCAAAATATAGCAACATGGATATCATTGTATATATCATAATTAGTGCATTCTTTCTATGCAATTTTTTTAAATTTCGAGTTAAAATGAATGCTATAGGATTCGATTAAGAAAAATATGAGATTAGAAGAAGTAGTTGTTGACAGGACAACTATCTCTCATGAGAGAAGATAGGGTGCGAAAAACCCTTAAATAGGGGTGAACAAACACACCCGAAAATCGACCTACCCGTATTTATTGCTAAAACGAAGGCTTTGGGTTGGGTGAGGGTTTTTTTGTACAATCCGCCTCTTTTGGGTTGATTTTTTATTTTGGATTACACAACCCGTAGAACCCGAACCAACTCGTGTTCCAACTATTGGTATGAGTTCGTATCCAAAAACTATTTATGCGGTATATAACCATACTTATGAGAAAATTAAGATATTTCGCCACATTTTTCTCTCATGGTCTCCCTAATATAATGCATTCTTCGACTTACAGTATAGACATTAATTTAATATAGCTATGATTCACGTAATCCTTTTTATCGTGTACAATTTTAACAGAATAACATATTATGGATGTGTTCGTTTATTTCCTTTCCTCTTCCCCTCTTTCTTTGTTTGCAATGGGATCCTTGGACCTCGTACGAGAAGAAACGGGTCCTCTCACCTTCATTCTCGTCATTGTGTTGAACGAGACTCTGATACCACTTGATATGTTCTCAATGGAGATCTTGGACAAGAGTTGCATAGCCAACTTGATAAAAAAAACAATTGAAACTCAATCAATTGACACTCGAACCCAAGAACAACCCAAATAACCTTGTTATTTGGGTCGGATAGGGATGAAATTGAAGTGCAATCTCACACCTAAGAGAAGGGTCTATCAACTTGGGTAGATACTCACCACAATCAAGAGTGAATTACTTGATTGATACAAGACCAAACAACCTTTAGAGTCCAATAAAGATCAACAAAAACTTGCAAGCTATTGCTCGAAGAATTCTAGGGTTAAAGCTTAATCAATAATGTTATTCTTTTACAAGCTACAATGCAGCCTTTAATAGGCATAAGGAACTGTAATTCTATGCTATATAGGGAAGGAAAAACTCTACAACACTAATAAGGAAAAAGAACAAGAAACCAACTCAAGAACCCTCAAACTTGGAGAACAAGAAACCAACACTAATACGTAAAATAAACTGCCCCCATATGATCTTCAGGCTGCTCGTTTGAGGCCCTCTAAGCTCGGTCGACCTCAACCTACTCATTCACGATCTTTAACAAGTCTTGGACTTTCACACCCAACTTCTAGCTTCACTCGAATGTCTCTTAACATGAACGAACTAGGCTTCAAAGTAGGTACCTCAACCCGGTTCCCATATTTGGCCATTATTCTGCCATTTTTGCTCCCACATCGTGCATCCTTCTTTAACTTCAATGGAGGTGAACTTGGGACAGTTTTGGTGATTGCATAATTTCTTTTCTTTTTCTTCATGTTAATCCAGAGGCAGAGAAAGAGCAAAAAGAAGTTATTGGATCGAGGGATCCATAATAGGATTTGAGATATATCGATGATGGGACTATTTTAAACTGAGAATGAGAGAAAAAGATAGATATTATTGTGTATGGTATTTTAGTTTGAAGAATGACAGCAAAATCAGGTCAATAAATAGGGTTCAAATTTTCACAAGAATTAAAAAACCGCCGTATAGGCGGTTCGATCAGAAAAATCTTCAATCCTAGGATAAATTGGTAGGCGGTATTTAATGATATGAAATGATTGAACTACGATTAAACCATAGTTTCAGCATAAAATACTCTACGCTGGATTTTGTGGTACGATATTATAAACCTTGAATTTTGGGTTTGAACTTGTCGGTTTGGATTGGATTTAATTATTCAAAGAAACAAAGACAACCATGGGCTACATTTCTTTAGTTTTTTTTTTTTTGACAAAAGGTATCATATATTGATTCAACAAAGGCAGTTACATTCCGGAACAAAGCCAGGCCTGAAAATTGAAAGAACGACAAGTAGACGGATACAAAGAAAGGGCTTTCCTAGCCACCACATGGGCTACCCTATTGTTAGTCCGTCCTACGAATCTTAATCTAAACCCAGGGTGGGTCACAACAAGCTGTCTAATTTCCGCTAAAACCACCCCAACCCTGCTATCTTTGGTATCTCCTTGATTAAGCTTTTCGATAATAATCTTGGCATCACCTTCAAATCTCACATCGAAGAATCCATTTGTCAGACACCAGAAGATAGCTTCCCTTAGAACAAGAGTTTCCACCACCAGAGGATCATCAATATGCCAAAATTGGACCCCTTTAGCTAGAATGATCTCCCTATTCGGACCAAGAAGAACTATTCCGCCCGCCAAATGAGACCCATATCTTGTAGCCCCATCCCACATACACACCATTGAGGGACCCGCAGAAAGCCTCACTAAATGAGAAGTAGGACGGGGACCCGGAGTCACACTGTCATCAGGCAACCTTTCCCATTCCTCACACTGCTGATGGTATTGGCGCAACAGAGCTGGAAACCCAAATTGCTTGCCTTCAAAGACAACCCAATTCCTGGATTTCCAAATCCGCCAAAGAATAGCCACCACCGAAAGGATCACAGAAGGTTGGCGAATGAGGGAGAATAGCTGTTTGAGGAACAAGGGAAAGGTATGACGCGGCAACCCTTGTCCTAAATGTTCCAATCCCGCGTAGTCCCATAAGTCCCGAGCCACTGGACAGTCTAGAAATAGATGCTCCATTGTTTCCGCCTCTCCCCAGCAAATCGGACATCGAGGATGAACAGACACACGTTTTTCAATTAAGCCCTCAGTCGTGGGGAGGATTCGGTGGAAGATTTGCCAGAGAAACACTTTCAGCTTAATTATTTACTTTTATTATTTATTTGGTCTAGAAATAAATGCACCCTGATGATGCTTGGAAGCATGTATTTTTCTCCATGAACCTATCCAAAACGCAAATAGCATATGTAGTTTTCCTTGTGTGGCGGCTTTGGAAGGGGAGATGCTGGACAATTCATGAGCATATTCAATACCTCCCAGCAGCCTTGCTTAGACAGTTTCAGCGACAGGTGGAGGAATGGCGCGCTCTGGATGGAGGGTCTACACATCAGCAGGCTGTTAATCCTGGCCCCCAAGCAAACACAGGAGTTCATTCAAGCTCTCGCAGGGGCCTTCCCAGGTCCATACCACACCCAGCTGAGATTAATGTTTGGTTCGACGGTGCCGCCAAACGTGGCCGAGGAGGGAGCATTGGATTTGTTGGTTACCAATTAACAGGTAACTTACTCTTCGCTTTTGGAAAGTATTATGACGGCATTCATGATCCGTTCATCATGGAATGTTTAGCACTAAGAGATGCAATCCAATGGTGTCTAACGCATTCTTTCCTCTTTGTTACTTTTCATGGGGATTCACAACTGCTTATCCGACGAATGGTGGGTGGCGAATTGAATCATGATCGCGGAGGAGCTATTCTGGAGGACGTTCGGTGCTTGGCCTCACACTGTAGCAGAGTTTCTTACTTGTTTGTGTCCCGTCAACTCAATAGGGCTGCCCATCTTGTGGCACAAAAGGCCCTCTCATCGGGAGTTCGACTATTGGTCGACTCCCGCACTCTTTTGTCCTCTTCTGCTTGATTGATTTTAATAAAAACTGAACTTGAAAAAAAAAAGAGATAATTTATTGATTGCTAATTGAAATGCGAAATCAACAAGTCAGTGGCTAATGCGCCACATGGCCTCCCACCATCCGCAACATTGTGCTGGTACTTTCTAGTTTATATTTTTGTAACTCTTTTGGGTCGTTTGTACGAGTCATTTACAAAATGAGGCATTTGCTCAAATATAGATATTTGAAAAATGTTGACGTTTGTGAATGTACACATTTACAAATTCATTGTTTATTTAACATTTTTTAGATGAATCATTCATGAATGAGTCATTTGTATAATGTTTCCATTTTGCCCTTACATTTTATATTTCGTTATCTTGTTTCATATCCTCATAAAACTAAGTAACATAATCATTTTGCAACCAACAAAACATATGATTACGAGTCATGTATAATACTTTCTAATATTAAATAATATTTTCATGTTAAATTTCTTTATAAAAGCTAACCACTCCAGTCTCACATTCGTACTAATTAGGACTTATTCTTGAAGGTGGAAACTCCAATGACACGAAGATGTAGAGTCACGAGAAAATGATGAGACGATAAGATGGATGACCCCATCACCGCTTGTAAAATTTGGCAGAAAGAAAAAAATCGGTAATAGACGAAAGAATAGTATGGAAAATAAGTAATATAAAGGCAATGGTAAAAATGAGTTTATGAAAAAGTGACAACGACATAATTGGAAAGTTTTTCTAAAATAATGAGTCATTGCCAATAGAGTCATTTGAGACTTTTGTATGAGCCAAATGACTCATGCAATTCTTTGTTAGCAAACGAGTCATTTGGTACCATTCAAATGACTCTAGCAAACGACCTCTTAGATTCGTCTACCATCGAGAATCTTATTTAGGAACATTTCATTTCGACAAATTTCAATATCAAAATCATTCACATAATTTTCCTGGCAAATGTATGTTTCATTTATTTAAGTGAGAGGAATAAGTTGTTTCATAATTCCACATCTACATTAAAAATCAAGTAAATTGTTAAATCCAAATTCCATCAACCGGCCCTTGACACTCTAGCTAAATGTCATCCATCAGGATCTCTAATCCAACGATAGTATGTTTACCAGAGCACGACATATATGCGCTCTACTGGGTTCGAATAACTCATTCTTTAAAAAAAATCTAATAACTCACGAATCTGCGTGTTGCATCCATATTCCCGTATGAATTCACCCTATAGTGTAGTAGAAAATATACGGCCCCAAAAATACTCTGCTAACATTATTCTTATCTTTTTTTTATTACTCAGGAACCTCAGCCCCAATCAAATTCGACGCCAACGGAGCTTTGCCCCAGCAGCCTTGTACCTCCGGGAACACCAACGGGTATCGCTTAGATTCGAACTTGGGATTTGCAACCCCCAAATTTTCACTGTCGCGGCAACTTTACCGTTAGGCTATCTTACTTTTTGTAAGATTTAGTACTTTCCGACCTTTTGTAATTATTTTTTTAATCACAAGTTAATTCAACAAAAATACTTATTGAATTTTGTTTTTATAAATGATACTTAGAAATATATCACTAGAATATTGTCATCAAGGTTCAGAACCCCTGGGGCTAAGGGGAAAAAAGTGAAGCTCACATAATGACAGATTACAAAACTCCTAATCTACTCTGCAAACCACCTTTTCATCAATATCCTCTTCTTTTCCCCGAGCCATCGACATTCTGCTTTCTCTATCTCTCTCTCTTTCTTTCACCAGGGCCTTTGCAGACCACCAATGTTGAACCGGGTATGAATATAAGCATTCTCTGAAATGAAAGGCACGTGAGCATAGCCCCCTGCAAGGGCACACCTCACACACTGCACCAGAATCAGTATGTAAGCAAATCCCACTCCAGCCCAATAATACATTCCCAACCTGCCCTCCTGGTGAATCAAAGGGAAAAAATTGCTAGTGGCCCATACAATCTGCAACGAAGTCTCCAACAGCAATCCCATCATGAGATGGAACCTGAAGAAGTGAGGCCATTCTTTGTTCTTCACAATCCCACCGTAGGCAAAGAAGCAGTAGAGCAATGTAAACCACATGGGTAGCCTTGTGATTGCTCCAGGAACGAAGAAGATCAAGTTTTCGAAGCAACCATAGTGTTCTAGTAAGGGCTGGATGTAGTATCCTGCAGCTGATATCTGCAGGGCAATCAGATAAGGGATACATGCTAATGTCCTCCACCACCATTCTGGCTTCTCGGCTAAGGCTGGAGAGTTGAAGCACTTGTATGCTTTTGCTGGTTTTATGGATGCTCTTCTGGGTAGCTTTGGAAGATTGTATGAGGACTCACCATCTTCATCTTTGAAAAGCGAGGTTGATGTGGAGGATATGTGCATAAAAGGGCTTTCTGCCAATTGAAAGTTCAATGTCAGTGTAGTCAGAATCCCAAGTTGAGTCCTAAAAGCTTATTCTTTCACAGGTTCTCTCTATCAAGTATTGTGTGGCTTCATGTAAAACTTACTTGTCACACTTGTGGGATCAATCAAGGCAGCAAAATCAGGGTAAAATCTACATATGCATACGCTTCTACCTCGATTTGATGATTGGATATTCTAACAAGTCATCTCTAATATATATAGAATAGAAATAAGATCATGATTTTGTTATTGAACATTTTATAATGGACAAGTTTATAGGGAAATATTGGTAATTATCGCTATTTCCATATGAGTCTGACTTATACTCTTCCATTGGATTCCGGGCAGAATCCATCGTTTGCCACCATTGTCCATTCTGATGTGAGTTTCAGTTGTAAACTTATAATATGTAATGTAATCTTCATCTAAAAGTGCAGCAAACACCAGAGCAAGGCCGTCCAGTGATCTAATCTCCCTAAACTTCTAAGCTGATATTCCCGATTCCCTACAAAACTGAACCTTTATTACACATGTAGATATGGAGAATCCAGGGACTTTTGTTCCTTTCAGTGTCAAAATATAGACATAACCAAGTTTGTTTCAGCCCAGAATTATGCATCTAAGACCCAAGGGCACAGCCATTATCACCCACTACTCCATCAATCTTAGTTTGTTAGAAGAAGAAAAAAAAAGAGAACTGACCTTTTGAAGTACTGATATGCTGGATCTGATTCGGTCCATTTGAACGTTGGCTGAGGGACAAACTAGGCAATGCAGCCGAGTTAGGCTGAAACGCAATGCTGGATCTATCCGGCAAGAAGTTACGAGTTCGACATCCTGTGATCTTGCTGAAACCTTTTCCAACAGCTTCCTTGTACCTGGTTGGAACGAACAGTTAAAATGTACATCAGTACCTAGCAGTTAAGTTGTTGGAGCTTCTACTTTCCTCTCAGGACATGCATATGTAGCTCTATGAGACTCAAATGAATACCAATTATAATCAAAAGAAACTGACCATATATTAGCATCTTGCAAAGTCTAAGGGGAAAAAAAAAACACTCCTCAACTCAAATGAATAAGCAGAGCATCTTTTCTCTCAGAATAAGGAAAGGGATGTAGATACCCATATAGCAGAAGAACAGGTTTTGTACGAGAGTCGAATTTTCACAACCATGGATATTTCATTCAGATAGCAAGTCCGCAACTTTCTACTTCCCCATAAACAGAATCGCACGACTTAGGGTTATATACCAGCAAGCCAGCAACCAGACTTTCTACAACACTAAACCCTTTATTTGCAGACCCTCTCTTCAGTTGCGTTCTATGTGGTAAAAAGAAGAAACTGCACCTGTTGTTATAAACAATATTCGACGGCGCTGAAACTTTGAAACCCTAAACATGTATTCATTCACCTTGAGAAGAACAGGGGACAACCCGAAATGAAGTACTGACTACTGAAATTGCTGATTATCCTCCACAAGGCCGAGAGCAGTACGAGAACAGAGGAACCGTAAAGGAAAAGTAAACATCTATTGGTTTGAGCAAAACCCTAAAAATGGTAACATCCTCCATCAAAAGCAGCACAATCGTTCCTCAAAACCTAATCGACCTAACCCTGCTCAACCCCAAAACCAAGAAAGCACAAAAAGATTTCAACCCTTAAATTAACAAAAATGAAAAGCGATGAAATCCAAATGACCGCAACCCTATATCCCATGTCTATTTCCGAGTTACTTTTTTGCACTCTATTCGGAACTTCGAGGCCGTTCTTAACCTTGTAGCATGGAAATTCGTCGAAAAAGAAGAGAAGAGAAATAGAAAGTAAAGCGCATACCGATAGCTGACGACGGCAGCGGGCGCGAGGTGCTGAGAGGACGATTTCAGCACGTAGCGCGACGCCTGGCCAGAAGCGGAGGCAGCGGCAGAGGAACACGCCACTAAATCAGCAACGGTGGCGGACATCGTCGTCTCTTCTTCTCTCTGCCCTCGTCCAGTTGTTTCTGCGGCGAAGAGGAGAAAGGCGAAAGAAACCAGCTGAGGGTTTTCTTTAGACGCAAGAAAGGAAACGGAGAGGCAGCTGCCCGACGCCGTTTACAGGATTAAGGCGGTGGATGCGGCACCGCATTGGGGATTACACCTTTAATTTGTCATTTTATGATCCAACAGAAGTCGGAAATCAGAGCCGCCTAATTGTATGTGGAACATTCGAGGTCATAAACATGTTTAAATCCTTACATGGGAAAGTATATAGATTAAAGCTGGTAGAAGTGGTACGAGAGAGCATCAACATTTAAGCGGTCGGTAGGGGTGGAAGGAAATCCCCTACCCTGTTCACAGAAAATTTATGCTGTCGGTTGATTAATTTGGCGAGTAGGAATTGTCCAATTATGTGTTGTATACTTGTATTACTTTAAAATATAAGGGCACAAGGTTAGAATTTAAATTCTTTCTGACAGATATGTTCATACACGTTTCTACTTTGATGCATAAACTCAAAGTCGGAAGAAGAATTGTTAAAGTTTAATCTTTTGTTTCGTTGGTTGTTGGTACTTAAGGTTCGAATTGAAGGAGGAATAGATGTTTTCATTCACATATTAAAGTTTAAATTCACTGAAAAGAAGGGGCCGGCGGAATATGCGGGTTTCAAGAGCTTTTGGTGAGCCCCTTGTCCCTCAGGCATAAGATATGGATGTTTCTCCACCGAAACCCCACCCTACGTGCACCGTCCCGTTTCAGTCGGACGAGGACACCCCCATGGCTGAGGTACGGGAACTGTCTTGAAGGCGCCGTCTCATCCTTGAGGATGACCCGGATGATGATGAGTTTGACCTTGCCCAACCGATTGTGCCGAAACCTTTGCCGCGAGCCATGCCGGGTCCTGAACCGGTGGACAAGAAAGTGACCAAGAGCGCTCGGCGCCCCTCTAGCACATCGAAGAAAAAAGGAGGGACCGGTCCTAGGGCTGATAAAGGGGCCGCAGTGCTTGAGCCGATTCAGAAGCCTCGGCTCCGCCGCAATAGAAAACTGCGGCATTCACCTACTCTTCTGGGAGAGTGCTCCCAGTCGACATGCACGCGCGGAGAAAAGGAAATGGTGGCTAGGAGTGATAACACGAGGGATCATGCTGCTGCTGTTGAGTTGAATCGGAGTCCTGCCACCAGTCATGAGGCGGTGGATGACTCCCATGTGGAGGCTGGATTGGATGACTCACAGTCGGAGGACGAGCCCCACCGATTTGAAATCAAAAAATGACCCCCGACCCCCAAGGCTAAAACGTTGCGTCCAACCTCAAATAGTCGTGTGAATCAAGTGGTGGCGGCTTTCGAAGCAGGTCTAACCATTGATCAGCATGAGGAGGGTACCCTCGTGAAGACAGTAGTGGGGAGTATAGCTGACAACACTGGGCGAGGCCAACTAGAAGGGGTGTATGAGGCGGCCCCTCAATTCGATGAATATGGGTCTAACATGCAGCATCCGAACTTGGGGGTACGAAAACGACATTTGGAAGCACTTGAGGGTGAGGTGGGTGATCCCTCTGTACCAAAAAAACAGTTTGTGGAAGTTGATGAAACTCAAGGAATGGTGGAGGTAGCCAGCCATGAATGACCCCACCCCGATAAATGAGGCTATTAGCTTGGAATGTGAGAGGAATTGGACCATCCCTCACATTTCAAACTGTTGTAGGATTAGTTCGTTCGAATAAACCGGATCTCGTGTTTTTTTCGGAAACACGATCGAGCCGGCGTGTTGTCTCTCGCCGTATGCGGGGTTTATGTTTTGATCTTTCCAATTGTTTCTTTGTGGATGCGATTGACACTTCCGGAGGTTTAGTTGTTGCTTGGTCCCCCGAAGTTGATGCTTCGGTGTCTTATCATTCCAACTTTTGTATTTGTGTTCAAGTTAATGAAGGGGATTTTTCTTATGTTGTGGTGTGTGTTTACATTAGTTGTAATACTGCCACAAGGGCTTCCCAATTGGCCCATCTTAGTGGCGTTCGTGCGGCCATCCAGACCCCTTACGTTGTCATTGGTGATCTAAACACAATTCTTCACGAAAGTGAGAAAGAGGGAGGGAATCCCTGGAATGCCGCTCATTCTGCAAGCCTACGTGACTTTATTCATAACCTGGGTCTTCATGACCCTGGTTATCAGGGCGATCAATTTACTTGGACGAATAAGAGGATGGGTGCAGCTTGCATTCGCGAACGACTTGTAGAGCGATGTGTTCGCAAGGCTGGATTGATCACTACCCTGATACCTTGGTTAAACATTTTACAGATCAAGGGTCCGATCATCAGGCGCTCCTCCTCTATTATAAGCCCTACGCACGTAATAGCCGCCCTCTCTTCCAATTTGATGCCCGCTGGGCGGATAATCCTGAAGTTAGGGCTATGGTACAATACGTCTGGCAGGAAGATATCCAAGGGACGCCTATGTTTCGTCTCTGGGATCGCCTTAAGAAACTCTGTCATTTGTTGTATGATTGGAGTAGGGCGGGCACCACTAATTCCCTCCGCAATATAAAAACTCTCCAGAATGAAATTGAAACTATCAAGTGTTCCCATCCAATTTACTGGGATACAATCCGGATTCTGGAAATTGAGTTGAATCGGCAATGGGAAGCGGAGGAACTTTATTGGCAGCAAAAGTCTAGGGTCCACTGGTTAAAGAAAGGAGACAAGAATACCTCTTATTTTCATACAGTGACTCAGACGCGCCGAAAGAAGAACTTTGTGGCCGGCCTTCGTAATGACGAGGGCGATTGGATCACGGATGAGATTGGGAAAGCTGGTATTGCGACCAATTTCTATCAGAATCTCTTCACCTCGGAGAATCATATCTTTAATATGACTGAGCGTGTGGCAGGCTTGCCTATTGATCAGACTGTTACTCCAGCAATGAATGCCATCTTAACGGCGGCAGTTCTCCCTGATGAAGTACGCAAAACGGTTTTTGCCATGGGATCGAAGCAGGCTCCTGGGTCAGACGGATTCACGGGGAAATTCTTCAAATCTTTCTAGGATATTGTGGGAGCCTCGGTGGTTGAGGCAGTTTGTTCTTTCTTTGAGACTAGCAGGATGCTCCGTAGTTTCAACCATACATGGCTTACTCTGATTCCCAAAGTCGATTCTGTGGAAAATATGCGGCCAATCAGCCTGTGTCAGTTTGTGTATAAGATTATTACCAAGATCATGGCTGAGAGACTTGCTGGTTTTTTTACCTTAGATCGTCTCAGAGGGTCAAAATGCTTTTATACGAGACCGACAAATCGTCGAGAATATCCTCCTTGGGCATGAGTTAATGCACTATTTGAAAATTAAGACATGCGGAAAGAAAGGGTACATGGCTCTAAAGGTTGACATGGAAAAGGCCTATGATAGAGTTGACTGGCCCTTTCTTCTCCCTGTCTTGGAAAAAATGGGTTTTAACTCCACCTGGCGAGGATGGATACAAGAATGCCTCCGGTCCTCGTCTTTCTCCATTTTAATGAATGGCACCCCTTCGGGTTACTTCACCCCCCTCCAGATGCCTCCGCCAGGGGGATCCTTTGTCACCTCTCTTGTTTGTGCTCTGTACGGAGGGGTTTGCTACGCTTCTTCGAAAGGCTATTTCTGAAGATAAGCTTGGAGGAATCAAGGTTGCTCCCCGGGCCCCGTGGATCTCGCATCTGTTCTTTGCCGATGATTCGTACTTGTTCCTGCGTGGGTCTCTCCAGGAGTGCGAGAACTTAATCAATGTCTTGAATGAGTATGAGGAGCTCAGTGGCCAGAGAGTGAACTTGGAGAAGTCGGCAGTGTGCTTTAGTAGAAACATTGTTTTGCCGGACCAAGAATTCTTGGTTGCAGTTCTGGGAGTTGGGGCGGTTGGGGTTCATGATAAGTACCTGGGTTTGCCTACACTGATTGCTCGGTCCAAGATGGATACCTTTCGGTACTTGGAGGAAAAACTGCTTGATCGCCTCCAAGGATGGAAACGGAGAACGCTATCCTGGGCGGCTAAGGAAACCCTAATCAAGTCCATTGACTTGGCACTACCGTTACATGTGATGTCCTGCTTCAGGCTGACTATATCACTGTGCCGCTTACTGGATAAACATGTGGCACGGTTCTGGTGGGGCGCTGAGGAGGACCAGTCGAGAATTCGGTGGATGTCATGGCGGAATATGTGTCGGAGTAAACATGATGGAGGAATGAGGTTTTGCCGTTTTGAACATTTTAACCACGCTCTTTTAGCTAAAATTGGTTGGCGCCTCCTCCAGGAACTCCAGTCCCTCTTAGCTCAAGTCTATAAAGGGAAGTATTTCCCGAATGGGCCCTTCCTCTCGGCCACGTGCGATCTCGACCCTTGTGGGGGTGGCAGAGTATTCTGTATGGCCGTCAGTTATTAGAGGCATGGCTACGTTGGCAAATTGGAAATGGGCAGTCTGCTTCCCTGCTCCACTCCAACTGGATTCCTCAATTACAACTTGATCCTCCTAGGTATAACCCCCAAGTCTTGCCGGTTGAGGGGGGTCCGGTGGTTGCTGAGGTGATCAGTCCGGAAGGGGGGCGGTGGTGTGACCGGAAATTGAGTCAGTGGTTCGACCCTCCTACATGTGAGGCTATTAAAGCCATCCCCCTTCCGCGCCTGCCGGTGGAGGATAAGCTGATTTGGCATAACACACAAGAGGGCATATTCACGGTTAAGTCGGCCTATCATTTAGCTGGCGCCCTCGATAGAAGAAAGGGCCGTTGGAGGTTAGAGGTGAGCTGGATGGACAAGGCTAGTTGGATCAGGTTGTGGGAGGCTAACCTGCCCCCTAAATTGAAGGTGTTTGTTTGGCAAATTCTGAATCGCATGCTTCCTACGACGGAAGCCCTCATTGCCAAAGGTGTTCCGATTTTACCTAGGTGTCCGGTTTGCTGGGCTGAGTCAGAAACCTTGGAACATTTGTTCCTCTATTGTCCGGTGGCTCGGGCACTCTGGGACTATTCAGGGCTGGCTTCCCTGGGAGAAGGGTTTCCACAGCACACCTTCCCCCTGTTTCTTAAGCGGTTAATGTCTCTACTAAATCAGCCATCCATACTCATGGCGGTTGTTGCTGTCCTTTGGAGAATATGGCGCTCTCGTAACTGGGCTGTCTTCGAAGGCAAGCAGTTTGGGATCCCTGCTCTGATGCGTTAGTACAACCAGCAGTATGAGGAATGGGTTGGGCTGCCAGTGGATCGAAATTCTCGCTCCTCAGTCCCTCCCCCACATCAACCGGCTCTGGTGGAGGCTGATAGGCTGGTTTGTATGTGGGATGGGGCTATGAGGAAGGGATCCCACTCAGCTGGGGGGATGGTTATTATGACCCCGGCTAGAGTGGTCCTAATGGCTGCTGGGTTTCAGTTCCCGGTCATCGATGATCCCATGGTAGTAGAGGTGTTGGTACTCCGGGAAGCTATCATGTGGTGCCTGAATCGGGGTATCACGAAAGTGTGTTTTGAGGGCGATGCTAAGGTCATTATTGACAAAATCAACCATGCGGATGCTAGTGATAGTCGGATTGGTGCTATTCTTGCTGAAATTATTCATCACTTGGCGATTCGCTCAGGGTTTAGTGTTCGATTTGTAGGTCGGCGTAGTAATAGGGTAGCCCACTTGGTGGCTCGTAAGGCCCTCTCTTTGTACCCGACTGCTAGTCGTTTCTTTGATTTTCAGGCCTGACTGCTCTCCAGGGTGTAACTATCTTTTGTTTCGATCAATGAAGATTATCTTTTGTAAATAAAAAAAAATATATAGTTGAAGTTTAGTTAACAATCTATTTCGTAAATGTAGCTAGATTCATGAACTAAATTCCGAGACACCCCTACTGTTTTAGGAGAAATTACCGATCCTTATGTGGTAGTAGTAGTTTCAAGTTTGGAAGAAAAAAATATGAAAAGTAAATGCTTGTTTTATTGATTTCAACTCATGACTCTACAATTCTTAAACGAGGAATTTCGCAATGCTATATAGCATTGGTGTTATAGGTTTTTGTCTTTATGGTACAATTTGAAATTGTACTTAACGTCATGGTATAATTTCATATTGTACTTATACTTTTTGTACAAATTCTTTTATGGTAGAACTTGTACCTTTATGTGATGGTGAAGTTGTACCATAACATAATGGTACAAATTCCTTTATGGTACAACCTGAACTTATACATTAACGTTATGGTACAACTCTAAATTGTACATTAAAACACTAATACTTTATAACATAGTAGAAGTGTTCTTCTTAAAGATCATATTATTCATTACACTACCAAGCAATCTTCTGTTGTGTTTAAGAAATTGGTTTTATTTGCAAACTTAGATAAAGTCCAATTAAAGTGTGATTTCCAAAAAGTTCCATCTAAATCCCAAAAACTAAACCCCTCAACCTAGGGTCGTCCAATGAATCGTGGAGATCATATTTCAGAATTGAGATGTGGCAAAAAATTTTAAGTACAATAAAATGAAAATGGGTATAGCATCTTTGTTTAACCAATAAATTCAAATTAAATTATACATTCTCTCCAATTTTTTACTTTACGGGAAATCGTTTTCAATCATCATTATTGTTAATCCATTAAGGATATCTTGTGTCACTTTATAACACAAATAGGACTTTGAGAGTACAAATATGACTTTAACAATGAATATACATACCTCAATTGTATTTACATGAGAATATTGATCAATGACTAGCACTAGCATTAATTAACATATTTAAATGCATCATCATAACATAATCAATCAATCATATGCGACAAATTCATTATATAATAAAAGATTTGGTCAACTAACATACCCACGATGGAGGCACCCTACCCTAACATTCTGAAGCTTTGTGCCACAGGACCTCCCAGCACACCACATTGGCCGGCCTTGCCTCCGCCAATATATCATTCACGAACCAAGAAAGAAAACAACAAGATAATGAACTCTCATTTCCTCAATCGAATAGGTGATCAGTTCGTGAGCAATTGTCTACCAAGATATATTAAGTGGACATTATGATTTCTTTCAAAAAATAAACTTGTCGTAGTATTTTGTTGTAGCTTGTTCTAATATGATATTTTCTTATTTAAGAAATCAGATTATTTTTCTATGTAAGTGCATTGTACTAAATAGAATTTTGGATTCTGTCCTGCTACCAGTTTGAAACCTAATTTGATTTACCATACAAAACCAATCCCTAAGTATTGTGGGCCCTCAAAGACTTCTTATAAGTTGTATCCCACAAGATCGTGTGGCGTAGGAAAAAAAATACTCTTTTTTCAAATGCAAATTGTTCTTGTGCCTATTATGGAAAAAAATACTCTTTTTTCAGATGCAAATTGTTCTTGTGCCTATTATGAGTTATTTTATTTACCCTGGTTTGAAAAGTTAACGAATTCATTTCTATAAGAAAAAAATTCTATGGCTAAAGCAAGCTGATAGTGCATTATTACTTTTGACTCACTCCGTCTAACAATTTTCTTTCTGGCTAGACAAATAAAAATGTTTCCAACTTAAAGTTAAACTGCAACAAATATCTTTGAGAACCAAATCATTTCGTTTTAGGATCTGAATTGATTTAATTTTGGTTTTGGCCCTAAACAGCACGATCTTGAGATTCTAAACTGCGACGCGTGTGAATAAGGTGTGCTGTTAATGTTATTATTATATTATTATTATTATGGGTGTAGATTTTGGGAGTGAGTGACTGCTGGCGTGGGTGGGTAAATGTAAATCCCTAGATTATATAGAAAGGGACACTGAACTGAACAGATTGCATTGCAGGCTCAACGAAGTGAGTGCCCTATACCATCTTTTAGGTTTAGGTAGCCTTGAATGTAGCTGTGCATAGCTGATATGTTTTATATCTAACACATGAAATTTGGGCAAAATAGCAGTTTAACCTTTGTGTATAGGGCTAATACCATTAGAAAACCCGAACTATTAACTTTGTGTAATTTGTGTCCTTAAGTATCCGAGATAAGATTTGTGTCCCAATCTATTATAGTTTTGTGACATTTATGTCCTGACGATTTTGTTGACCGTTATATATAACGGTTGACCAAATGAAAGTCAACATTAACATTGACTTTTGTTGATGTGGCAGCCACGTAGATGCCACGTCAGTGACACCTCATATTTTTAATTAAAAATTAAATAAAAAAATAAAAATATATTGTTCTAAAAATGATTAGACCTAATTTTTATTTATCTTTTTATGTCACTTAAAAAAGTCAATAAAATAAAAGAATAAAAAAGCTCTCCTCCCTTCTTCCGTCAGTCTCTCCCCATAACTGTACCCTTCTTCCGTCAATCTCCTCCGCCAAATCTGTCGTGCATCCTCTCTCTTCCTCAATCGGGCCGCCTCCTCCTCCCTCAACATCTCTCATCCCTTCTTCTTCTTCTTGCTCTCCTTCCTCTCCCCACTCCCCTCGGATCCTCCTAAGATCCAGATCCACTGCCTCGATCCCCAAATGGTTGTCGTCTGGATCGAAATCCTGCTTGAAGGTATTGAGCTCGACGACCACGATCTGATTGGCAGGGTCGTCGTCAGAGATGGAGTTGGTGAGGCCCAGGTACTGCCCGAAGCTACTCGCGGGGGAGTTGAGGTTGCGGATGAGGGGCGGAGTTGGACATTCACTTCATAACTGATCCATCCCGCTCCGCCCCCAATTTCTGGATGCAGGAAACGCTGAGGGAAATTGCGGCGGCGAAGGCCACCGGAGATCTCGAGTTGTCGCACCCCGGCGACGACAAGATTGGTGGTCACCTCTTCGATTTCGTATTCGTGGCGCAAGATGCGTCGACATCGTCACTTCTCTGGGCGGTCTCCTTGCTGGATTCTCTGAGCGAGGGTTGAAGGGAGAGTGAGAAAGAGCGGGGTTGAGTGGAGGACTCTTTCGTCTTCGTCGATTGCACGTCAGATGGGGAGGATAGGGTTTGGTGCTAACGGAGGGGAATGATGGAGTTGGAGTTGGGGACGAGAGAAGAAGATTTGGATGACAGATGCAGTTGAGGACGAGAGAAGAGGAAGAAGTTGGGAGGAGATTTTTTTGTTTTTGTTTTAGTTTATTCATTTATATGGAAAATAATTATAAATTGATATTATAAATTCCACGTCAGATGCCACATCAGCGCTGACTAAAGTTTCTGCTAAAAATTAACGGTCAACGCCATTTAACTATAACAGAAAAGTAGTTTGGGACACAAATGTCATATCAGATACTTTAGGACACAATTAACACAAAGTTAATAGTTCGGGTTTCCTAGTGGTATTACCCCTATTTTAACTACAACAAAAGCCTACAGAAATACTATAATGAAAGAAACATAGGAGTTTACATTTTGGAAACAATTATAAAATACATTTGATGTCTACAATGTCTCAAAACTTATGAAATTCATATATACCAAACGGTATGTTATATTTGATTTAAAATACAATAAAATATGAGTTGTAGTTTAACAAAGAACTTGTTTACTAATAGTAGCAGTGTCCCAAGTTCAAATCACACATGCTACCTATTAAATATTTTTCACCCATATGCAAACTACTACTGGGGGTTGGATAATCGTTTTTTCAATTTTTAGCGGTGTCCACTATCACTTAAATATTTTTCTTACTCGTATGCAAACTACTATCGCGGATTTGAGAATAATTTTTTCCCCAAATTTTAGAGTGTTCCGAGATACCTCTAACCCCCATGGGTCCGCCAGGGGCTAAGATGGGTGTTGGTAGAAAATGACAACCCTTAGGCCCTGTTCACTTCCATTTTCGTTTCCTGTTTTCTGTTTTCATGTCATAAATTTGGCAACCGAAACGAGAAAACTTGTTTACTTTTCATTCTCTTTTTCTATTTGTTTCCAACTATGGAAACAGAAAGTGACAACTTCCTACTGTTTTCATAAACGACAAAATGTTGTTTTCACCTGTTTTCAACATTTGTTTTCTCAAAAACAGGAAACATAAATAAATTAAACAGGCCCTTAGGGATTGTCACGGTAGTTCTTTTCAGTCCTAATGTGAGTGCAGAAAATAGCGACCGGACGTAGTGGCCTAGCCTGAATTCTGAACAAGTGGATGCTGACTTGAATTATTGCAATTGAAGAAGAAGGCTAAAGCCTTATCGACTATTTTAATTCATAAATTTTTACAAAACTTACATGTAATTTTTTTTTATAATTCAAAGTTTACGAGAGATGGAGCCCCTTTTAGCTTTAACTAGGGCTGAAAATTACCTTGACCCGCCTCTAAAGGGTCAAAATGTATAACTGACAAGATCCGCCCCTGTTTCCTTCTTGACCCTGTATTACCCTTTAGGGTGGGGTGGGTGGGGGGGGGGGGACAGGGAGGGTCGGGTCAGTGGGTCTACTATTATCAAACACACTGATTTTTTATAAATTATATTTTGATACCCAAAATTATTTTTTCTTACAATTTAGTACCTATTTTTTACAAATAAGTCCTTAAATTTTTATGGAAACATTATGCTTTGGTACCTAATTTTTTTTGTTTTTTTACAATTTAGTACCTAAACTTTTAAAATTTCACAAATAAGTCCAATGTGTTGTTATGTGAAATTTCATATCTAAGGGTCACAAGTCAAAGAGTGACCCTACCCTACCCAACTCTTACAGGGTCAAAAGATGACCCGACCCTAAACTGACCCAGCCCGACCTTCAAGTGCGGAACAGATCAATGGATTTTTAGGGTCAAGTTTATACCCTAGCTTTAACCGAGCTCCACCACTAGCGAAGAGGAGGAAATGAGATGCTTCGAATTCGAGGAACAGATGCTACAGTCAGCCAAAGCCAATGAGCCACAAATAGTGGTCAACAATAGGCAGCGGTGCCAGTTCCAGCGGAGAGCTTCATCATGTGGGTGGTGGACTGAGTCGAATGAATGTCATGGGCCTGCAGTCTGCACCTCCTCCTGCTTTAATTTAAGTCCCGCCTAATTATTATTGTTAATAACGACTTTCTCCCCCTAACCCACATGCTACCAAATTCAAATTAAAATTAATCGGCGAACAGTCCGTTGGGCCACCCAGCAGTGTCTCATATATAAACATAAACATAAAGGTCCACCGGCCACGCAGACGCTCAAGAATGGTCAAGAAAGCAGAAGTCGGAGAACGTTACGGCGAGAGACAGGGAGGGAGCCTTGGACGACGATAATGGAGTCTCCTGGCTTTTTGTTTCCAGAGGAAAAGAAATCAGCTTAGCCGCTTAGGGTTAGGTTAATAATGCTCATTAACATAAATTATTATGGTTAGGAGAAGCCTACCTAATTAGCCAAAGGGGTTTTAACATTTCCACCAGGAAGAAAAAAAGACGAGGGCTATATATTGATACTTCCAACTTTTAGAAATTTCACACTCCTGTATGTGAATATTATAGGGGTTATTTGGACGAGGAATTGTAACGGATCAATTTGACATAATTGTCTCGTTTTGAGACAATTGTACCAAATTGTGTTGTTTGTCAGCAAAAAATTTGGATGGATCAATCTACCTGAGGTATTTTGAATTGATCCGTTTTGAGTCAATTTCAATTACCTGGAGTGAGGGCAGGTAATTCGAATTAACTCGTTTTAATTGCCTCGTTTATAGAACGAGTCAATTGATTCATCCAAACGACCCCTATATTATGGATCATTCGTCCACGATTTTTTGTTTTTAATCAACACAGCGTAAAATTGACGCTCTAACCCTTAATCATTGATCAAACGTGGAGATTGAATGTCGATGTTGTCATGATACAACCAGTTGTTTAATGTGGCATACGTGTGTGCCCTCTATTTAGGTGGATCAAGCGTGGTTCTTACAAGGTTAGAAGCGGGGTCATACTCAGTTTCCGTCCTAGTCATGTGAATGGTTAATCTACAGTTTGATATCGATCCACCTTCATTTGATCCAAACTACCATAGTTTTCTTATTTCCATTCTCATCATACTTCTTCAACTGTCGTTTTCTCATTCCATAGCCCATCCTTTCACCGTCGCCCTCGTCTCACCAAACGACATCTTCCTTCTGGGTTTTCGATGGCTGGACTCCACCGAATCCAACAACATCTATAGAGGGTGAAAAGGGAACAAAGGTTTGGTCTAGTAGTTTTCTTAAATTGAGTGTAATAAGAAAAACTAATCTATATCACCCCTATAAAAAAACAATTGAATTAGGTGACCAAATTCTAAAAGTTGGTTTTCTGTAAAAAAAAATTCTAAAAGTTCATGTAACAACACTAACATTTTACCGAAAAGATATTAACCTTTTTGGGTTTGACCCGTATGGAGTTTGTCTTGGGGTGCATATCAAGGTGACTTCCCTTAAGACCACTCATTCTTGCAGTGCTCTATAATGAGCACATTTAACTTCAGAGTTATTACAAAACTCTTCCATTTCACCCCAAAGCGCGTCTTATCAATTAAAACCAGTTTTTTACTAATGAATCATGCATCTCTCTCGTGCTTTGTCGATGTGAGATTCGTCAAGGGTGTTACATACAACCTCATTTTGGACTCAACGCCCTAATTGAGGTTTGCCCCAGCATCGACCAAGAGGGACATAGAAAGGCTTTGATATCACTTGTAACATCCTGACCTTTCCCAAATAAGATATTATCTGCTTTGTGTCTTGACTTGCACGGATTTTGCCTTGGGGTGCATATCAAATTGAATTCTCATAAGGTCACTCATTATTGCAATGCTCTATTATGAGTACGTTTAACTTCAGTTTTCCTATGAACTCTTCAATTTCACAAAAAAAAAAAAAATTTGTCTTATCAAGATCGATTTCTTACTTGAAAATAAGAGATGCCCTCTCCGCTGCCGACGATTTGGCCTTCTCGATCGAATCCATCGCTTCCTCGAACGATTTCCCGGAATTCCACCGCTTCCACATCCTCTCGCCGCTGCCGTCTATCATTTTCGCGCCACGTACCCAACAAGCATCCGACGAACGCTACGTTCCCGCTGCCCAGCCCGTTGCAATCCGAGGAAAAGAAGCGCCGCCCTCTGGTTCTCTCCCGCAGTAGCGAGGACGGACGACATCGGCGGCGGCAAGAGGAAAGGATTCCGAGTTAAGGATCGAGGTTTTGGTGGCCTCTTTCTGCGCAGACCCTGATCTGTCGACAGCGGCTTTCGCTTTTAAAGAACAAAAAGAGGTTTCCAACTACAGATCATCGATTCTGGAAGGAGAACCTGCATTGCTCTTTCTCTCGCCATCGTGCGCTCGAGTAGTTTGCTGCCTACGCCATTGTGCGTCGCCGACCATGTCTTTCCCTCCATCCATCCAATTCTTTTCCAGTGGATTCTGCCTTTTTGCAGGGATTTCAAAAGAGTCGTGTTCTAGAATCCTACAGCGAGTAGTTCCGGCTGGCGGTGAGTCCTTGGGCGGGGGTTCCATTTTTCTTTGCAGTTACATTCCCACGCTGCTATTCGTGGCCAGGTTACCGGACCTTGGTTTGCAAGTACGAATGATGTCAATCATGATCACGGTGGCGCAGTGTTTGAAGAAGTGCAATTGCTCAAGACTTATTTTGCATTTGTATCTTTTGTGTTTGCTTTTCGTAGTACTAACAGAGCTGCCCATCGCGTGACACAAACAACCCTTGCATCGGTAGCAACACATATAGTTGACTACCGCTTTTTCATTTCCACCGCATTGTAATACTCTATCTATTATAATTATCAGATTAGCCTAGGTGTTACAGTTAATGACTTTCTTGCGAAAAAAAGGACACCCCCTATTAGAGCCCAACATCTTAGGCCCATAGGAGTCCGTAAACTGCAGCCAACCAACCGCCATCCATAGACCATGACCGAAACCCCACCAAACTAACCAACCAATTGTCAGCCAAATCCAACGGCCACCACACCGTCTTCCTGCCTCCTTCCCCCGCCTTTCCTTTCATTCCTCCGTCCCCGATTCACTTCTTCTCTCACAAATCCACATCAGCCGGCGACGGCGAGAATACCAGACCCCCGACAGCCATGAAACCACGTTTCCAAACCCTATCGAGGGCTCTTCGCTCCTTCTCCACTACGATCGAGCCCACGAAGCCTCAATTCGAGCAGACCCTGGCCAGCCTTCGAGCCCGATTGGCTGCTGAATCCCCCATAATCTCCGACTTCGTCGACCTCCAGTCCAACGACTCCTACTCCGTCGAGGTCGGAACCAAGAAGAAGCCGCTTCCCAAACCGAAGTGGATGAAAGAAGCGATTCCCGGTGGGGAGAAGTATGTTCAGATCAAGAAGAAGCTGAGGGAATTGAAGCTCCACACGGTCTGCGAGGAGGCGAAATGCCCTAATTTGGGGGAGTGCTGGTCCGGCGGCGAAACTGGGACTGCTACGGCGACGATTATGATTCTAGGAGACACTTGCACGCGTGGGTGTAGGTAAAGTTCCATAGGTGATTAAGTTGTGGCGCGTTATGGTGTGGTTGATTGGTTTTAAGCGTTTGCCTCCTTTTCTTTGTCTTCCTTTTGGCTGTTTCAAAAAGGTTTTGTAATGTGAAGACGTCGAGAACTCCTCCGCCGCCTGACCCCAACGAGCCAGGAAATGTGGCTGAGGCGATTGCGTCGTGGGGACTGGATTATGTGGTGATTACCAGTGTCGATCGTGATGATTTGGATGATCAGGGCAGCGGCCATTTTGCTGAAACCGTGCAAAAGTTGAAGGCTTTGAAGCCTAACATGCTTATAGAAGCCTTGGGTAATGAAACTAACTTGCTTTCCTTTGGTTCATTTCACCACTCATTTGATAATTTTTGTGAAAGGCTTAGTACTTTGTTTTAAGTTCTTCGGTTGTGCTTATGTAGGGATATTGATATTTCTGAATTATGGTTATTCTTCTCTTTGCCTGTACAGTTCCTGATTTCCGAGGGGACTCTGGTTGTGTTCAGAAGGTTGCAACATCAGGATTGGATGTCTTTGCTCACAACATTGAGACAGTTGAAGAGCTTCAAAGTGTTGTAAGGGACCACCGTGCTAATTTCAAGCAATCTTTAGATGTTCTAATGAGGGCCAAAGAGTACGCCCCTGCTGGAACGCTAACCAAGACATCGGTAATGTTGGGATGTGGTGAAACACCCGAACAAGTTGTGAAAACTATGGAGAAAGTGAGAGATGCAGGTGTTGATGTGATGACTTTTGGTCAATATATGAGACCATCCAAGCGCCATATGCCGGTATCTGAGTACATTACCCCTGAGGCCTTTGAGAAGTACAGAGTTCTTGGCATGGACATGGTATGGTTTTCTAACATCTTGCTTTTCCCTGGAAATTAATGTTTTTGTTTTTGTTCTATTTGAGTTGTCTGATGCTAGATTGTCTATGCCTATTTGTTAATTTGCATGGATATTGAATGGCATAACACGGCTAACTCTTCCCAAACTATGCTTTGATTAGTTATAACTTGGACTTTTAAAATGTAAATCAGGAAATGCTGTTACCGTTCCATTCTGCAGCGAGTCCCTTATTCCTTGAACCAGAAGTTTTGACTCTCTTCCATTACTTATGCTTATGCAATCTCACAGTAAAGATTCTGAAAATATAATTTGCTTGAGAAAATTGCTCTGTGATCAATGTTAGTATTGGTTTTTATTGGTTATCCTTGGCAGTTTTTGATAATTAGTTCAATTGGTGGATACTACATTTTCTCAAAATATCTTCCTCGGAGTGTTGAGTTCCACTTGAACTTTTGATAGTCGGTATTCTAGCGATTCCAATAACTGTACATATAATGTATCAAAGCTGATATAACTTCTCATCAGAGTAGGATTGAGCTCACGGCCTTTCTGAGGACCCAACTTCTTGTGTGACCGCTCTATGGTCTGCACACCCATCCAAACTGATTTGGGTTTACCTCTCTGCTGGTGCAATTTCGATTTCAAAATTATATAGTGTTTGCTTTGTACTGTTTACCACCATGAAATAGCCAAGGGTGGACTCTCTTGTTCATGCAATCTGGCATTGTGCTTGTGTTTAGACTAGATATGGTATTAGTTGGAGTCTCAGTCATATACCTCTTTAGTCAGCCTGCTTCCCTTCTGTCCTGCTGGACTGTGCTTGGTAGTTTTTTCTAAAGTGCATTGTGATCTGGATTCTGGAATAAGGTTTACATATCATTATATAACGTTAATCATTCTCCACATTGGAATTCATTTGTCTCATTGCTAACAGTCTCTGTACCATCTCTCTCCGCTTTACTGGCACCAATCGAGAGTTTTATTATAGCATTTCAGTATAGCATTGCCACCATTGGGTTTGACGTCAACTCTCTCTCTCCCTAGTCTTGGTTTCTTGGTTGTCTCTTTGTTCTTTGGCATGTCTTATTCTTATACCGGTGTATGGATGTGGTTTACAGGGATTTCGGTACGTGGCATCTGGTCCAATGGTTAGATCATCATACAAGGCGGGCGAGTTCTACATCAAATCGATGATTGAGTCGGATCGCACAGCTGCATCTGTATCTTAAGATGAAAATTTCTTGCATTTGTCCTTTTGTTCCACATTGGAAACAGCCCCTGTCACTTTCATTGGAAGTAAAGATCCATGCAGCGGGAGATTACATTAATGGCACGTACAACAAAACCTGGGTGAGCTGTTCTTGGGATTTGGATTAACTTGATGTTAAGCGTCACTTTTGTTTACTCGGTCATCCTTCCTGGCTGTAAATTTCAATAATTGTAATCTTGTATTCGATAATCCAATCTTTCCCCCTTTTTTCTGATCCTACTGCATTTTTTTGAGCAAGGCCATGAATCGTAGTGTTTATAATTGCTGCACCCTTGTCGAGAATTAGAGGCAACACATGAAGTGAAATAACCGGCTTTGCACATCTCGATTCGAACGTGTTCTTTGTTCTCTAAGAAATGAGTCATTGTCGTTCAACTGATTTTCGGCTAACATTTGTATCAGTATAATATAAAAACACTGTTCATCCTTTTACTTACAGGTCAGGGTAGTTTTGTGAGATCGGATGATACATATGGTGTATGGTTCAAACCAGACTAAATAGTAATACTCTATAGTTCAGACCAAACGTCTATGTGATTTGGTACCATGTGGTTCAGACTAGGCAGACACGTTAGAAAAAAGTAAGCAATTTGTTTGCTCTATCATACTATAAATCAAACCAATAACCGAGAGCCCATATGTGTTTTCCAAAAATCTATAATTCAACGCACATGCTTGATACCATAAATTCAACTAAATTATGTACACAAAGTTAGAGCCACCCAACTTCCACCTTAACGTCATAAACATCAACATAGTGCCATATGGAGACATTATCGTCTATGTTGTCTACCATAGTGTGATTTGTGAATGAAGCAGAGGACGTGATTCAAAAAACGAAAGTTGAGATGTTGGCCTCGTTGGGGGTGCGAGAAGAGTGATCGAGTGGACTACTAATTGGGTCGACGACCTCATATGATAAACCGCAATCTGAACCAGATCAAGAGAACAAAACATCTCACAATTCACATATTACCCGAATGAATGAGAGTTTCGATCATCATCAGCTGGCTGTCACCTACAAGCACTTCCTTAGTTTGCACCTATGATTTTGATTGATACCCACAACTCATCACAATAATACAATCCATACCCAAAAACGCTAACCATCTCTCACAAACGGAATAAAAGCAAAGAAGACAATCTAAGATAGAACACTGGAAAAAACAAGAAATTGACGAGCAACACAATTTTGAAGTTACCCGTCAACCTCACTAAAAAAATCCACTCTTGTACTCAACCTCTCCCCATTGGCCGCCCCCTCCGCCGGTTCTTTTCTAAACAAACCCCATACTTCAATTCCTTCGCCCTTCCTCGTCTCCTCTCCCTGTATTTCTTCACCTCCTTTATCTAAACCCCTCCATCCTTTCTTCCCCACATTCCCATTCTTACTTACCTCAATTCTCAGTTACTCTGTTTTTAAACAAACAAAATGGGTTGCTGTGCCAGCAAGAGCTCCGACGAATCCAACGCCACCAGCTTCCCGGCCTCCTCCTCCAGCCACCACCCCAAGGCCCGCCGCCGCTACCACAACAAGCGCTACCCGGCGGCCCATCCCTCCAGCCCAAAACCACCCAACAACAAGGCCCACCACGCCGCCGTAAGCCCACTCACTTCCTTCGAGGACGTCGACCGGGTCAAGGTCAAGGAGGTCCTCACCGAACGCCCGCCCTCCGCCTCCCGGCCCAGGCCCACCTCCGCCCCGCGGGCCAGGAACAACAGCGCCAACAACAGCATCGACGGCCCGGCCGCCAAGAAGAAGAGCGGGCCGGCGGCCTCCAGCTTCAGCTTCGACAAGAAGGACAGCCCCGCCGCCGGGGACAGGAATCAGACCATCCCTCTGGCCTCCGACATCTGGAGCATCACGGGCGCGGCGCCAATGGCGGCGCCTCCGAAGCGGGGTAATCACGGCGCGGCGGCGGCGATCCAGCTCTCTTCCGAGATCTGGAGCATTGCCGACGGTCCTCCGCGTATGGCTCCGCCACCGATGATGATGATGAATTCCGCGGCTGCGGCTGCGGCGGCGAGGAGGCCTGGGCCGGTGCCGTTCGCTGCTCCGCGGAAGTATCCTTCCCCCGGGAAACGGGAATCGGCGGTGGAATTGAACAGGTACTCGGCGGAGAGGGAAAGGGGGTCGACGATGTCGCCGGTTAAGAGGGAAGCGAGGAAGAAGAATTCGTACGGATCTCCAGGGAGTAGGCGTGGGGAGAGGCAGGGTCCGTATCTAGCCGGGAGAGAGAGGCCGTCGCCGTCGCCGCTGTCGAGAGAGTCGGAGAGAGAGCGGCGGCCGGTGGCGATTTCTCCTCAGAAGCGAGAGAAGGAGAGGAATTCGTCGGTGAGGAAGGAGTCGGGTAGCCTCCGAAACGGTGGAGGTTCGAGCGAAATGAGAAGGTGGGTGGACATGGAAGAAGAAGGGTATGGACGACGGTCGGCTGGGTCGCCGGCGGTGAGGGAGGGGAAGAAGAACGGTCGCGGCAGCTGGGGAGTTTCGGCGAGCCCCGATAAGGAAAACGCGAGAAGGACAAACAAGGGTCGCAACGCTACCGTTTCACCGAGTGGGCGAGGAAATGAGTCTTCTGACAGTTCTCTTTCGATTGAAGGGTTCGTCTTTTTGTGAAGGATTAAACGGATTTTTACTTTGGGGATGGGAAGTATTTTTGTCCTCTTTTCACTAATCAAGAAGAGGAGTTAGGGAAATAAATATAGTGCCCTTCTTTAAGTGATGGTCATCGTAACTACCAAGGGTAAAATATGAGTTTTGGATTTGTATGCTCTAAGATTTTTTTGTTGTTGTTGGTAATAGCACTAAGATTTTTTTAATGACGGTTTAGTATTAGGAAGGTGTTATAAACGCGTTGCTACGGATCGGGAAATCGCCGGAATAAATAAAGTAAGAATACAAAAGTGAGAATCGAAAAACACAAACACGATTTACGTGGTTCACTAACACGATGTGTGTTAGCTAGTCCACAGGCGAGAGAAAACCAGTTTCACTATATCGAGGAGATTACATATTACAGAGAAGATGAGAAGTTTTATACTTCTCCATGTGGGTCTAAAGCTAATCCAATATGGCAAAGGAAACAATTACAAACCAGGCCCAGAACCCAAATCCAAATAACATTGAGCCCATACACCGCGGGCCGTTGCCCCCGGACCCCCACTGCGGCGTTGCCCCTGGACCCCACTTCCTGACCCCCGACTAATCCAGTCGTAGCGGCTGATAGTCCGATTCAAGTCACATAAACAAATCTCCACTTTGACTTGAATCCTCTTCCTCTGAAATCTCTGATGTACTATGCTCCTCTCTCTCTCTCCCGCCATCAATGCCCCGTAGGGCGGAGTCACCCTCTCAAGACATTCAGCAAGTCCCAGCAGTGTTGGAACTTGCCATGTGGAACCGACTTCATAAACATATCAGCAGGATTATCCACGGTGCCAACCTTCATCACCTTAATCCTCTTCTCTGTCCTCAAGAAATGATACCTCACGTCAATGTGCTTAGTCTCATGGTGGACTTGATCCTTGGCCAAGCATATTGCACTTAAACTGTCGCAATACACCACTGTCTGATCATGATGTAGACCCAGATCACCAACCAATCCCTTCAACCATATTCCCTCCTTAGCAGCTTCTGTCAGCGCCATATACTCTGCCTCAGTAGTAGACAATGTCACAGCCGACTGCAAAGTTGCATTCCATCTCACTATAGAACTCCCAAGAGTGAATACATAACCGGTCATCGATCTCCTCGTGTCAACATCTCCAGCATAGTCCGAGTCAGAATACCCAGACACCAAGCACTCTATATCACTTCCGAAGCTAATCCCCACATCAGGTGTACCCTTAAGGTACCGGAAGATCCTCTTCACAGCCTGCCAATGCTCCTTCCCAAGTTGTATCATGAACCTGCTGACAACACTAACAACATGTGCAAGATCAGGTCTAGTGCATACCATAACGCACATCAAGCTACCTACTGCACTAGCATATGGGACTCTCGACATGTACTACTTTTCAACCTCTGACTGCAGTGCATAAGCTGCGGATAGATGAATATTTGAGGCACTAGGAGTATTTAAGGGCTTTGCTGAAGACATGCCAAACCTCGATAATATCTTCTGGATGTAGCTCTTTTGTGAAAAGAAAAGCTTCTTTTTCGACCTGTCCCTGTAAATCTCCATACCCAAGATCTTCCGAGTAGCTCCCAAATCTTTCATCTCAAACTCAGCACTGAGAAGCCCTTTTAACTTCTGGATATCAGACTTCGACCTCGCAGCTATGAGCATATCATCCACATACAGAACAAGATAGATCATCAAACCATCCTCCACCTTTTTGTGATACACACAACAATCATATGGACTTCTGCTATAGCCTAGCTCAAGCATGTAACTGTCAAATCTCTTGTACGGTTGTACCACTGCCTCGGGGACTGCTTAAGTCCATACAAGGACTTCTTCAGCTTACTAACATAGTCTTCTTTTCCTGGAACCTGCAATCCTTCTGGCGGAGTCATGTAAATTTCTTCCTCCAACTCTCCATGTAGGAAAGCTGTCTTTACGTCTAGCTGCTCGAGCTCCAAGTCATAATGCGCCACTATTTCTAGTAGCACTCTGATCGAAGTATGTCTGACCACTGGTGAGAAAATATCATTGTAGTCAACTCCTTCCCTCTGCGAGAAGCCTCGTGCAACCACCCGAGCTTTAAATTTCATGCCCTCTTAAGAAGTGATTCCTTCCTTCTTCTTGTAGATCCACTTGTTTGTAACAATCTTCATTCCCTGTGGTCGTTTGATTAGCTCCCAAGTCTGATTCCTGTCATGGGATTCCATCTCATCTCCCATTGCGGCAAGACATTGATCAGCTTCACCACCTGAAACTGCTTCTCTATAGGACTGTGACTCCCCTACATCTACTTCTTCAGCAAACTGAAATGAATACGCCACCATGTTCTCAAAGCCATACCTCCGTGCTCTTCGGTCTACCAGAAGCCATAGACTGTTGAGCTCGTGCACTGGACTCTGAAGTTTTTGGGTCTGCAGAGACATCTTCATCATGTTGATCTTCTCCTCCTTGGTGCTCAAACTCACTCTCTTTGAGAGTTTGCAGCTCCACCTGTTTATCAACATTCCTACTACCTTCAACAACAGTAACCTTTAACATGGGGTTAAACATAGACTTCTCATCAAATATCACATTTCTACCGAGTATAACTCGATGCTTAGAAGGTGACCAGACTCGAAATCCCTTAACTCCATCTTCGTAACCCACAAATACACCCTTATTTGCCCTTGAGTTCAGCTTACCCTCATCCACATGATAATAAATAGGACACCCAAAAACTTTCAGTGAAGAGTAATCAACAGGCTTACCATACCACACTTCATAAGAAGTCTTACACTCGATACCTGTGTGAGGTCCACGTTTGATTAGGAAGCAAGCCATGTTCACTGTATCTGCCCAGAATCTGTTGGGAGCAAACTCTTCATTAGCAAACTGTGGAGATTGACTGTGTGGTAGCAGCATTAGATAATAAGCAGTCAAGACTAATGCATTGGTTGAGATTGCAGGAAGAGTAGCTCACCTTTTATGCAGATTACGCAAAATCAAGATGGAAAGGAATTCAACTCAATAAAGGTGTGCAATTGCCAAAAAGTGAACCATTATCTCAATACATGTTGAGCCATGCAATGTCTACAGCAGCAAGTGATTAGCTCGGCATAAAAATGTTGGAAGGAGGAACTTTCCTTAGAGAGAAGATACACAAATCAGAAGCGTTCAAAGACAAGTTGTAGCTTACCATTCCTGACGTGATTCAGAATCTGGTGAGCAAGGAAAGGGAGCTGAAGGCAACGGTCACAAGGTAGAGTGTATATAAGGGGCTCTTGGGTAGATTGATAGGCAGACTTTTCGGCAGAACAAAATCAAAGAGTGCAAAGGGGATTTGCGAGTGATTTTGAGAGAAAAGTCAGCACAGGAGTCGGGGAGATTTCTGGGTTCTGATATTGGAGAAATATCAGGGTTTCTATTAGCTGGGTAGCCGATAGAGAGTAAGCTTCGATCAAGCGGGGAGCTGATCGAACGGGTTTGAGTGATTATGTAAATTCGAGAACTTAAACGTAAAATCATTAGTGAAACGTCGGAGATCGCGCACTGCGAACTCTGACTGTGGAGTAGTCAGTATTGGGATTCTTATTCTCCCAATACTGGAAACCACGTAAAAAATTGTGTCGTGTTCCATTTTAAGTTTCCAGTCTTGCTATCGATTGTGTCTTTGTGCTTGCGTGCTCTGTTTCGGTTGATATCTGCAGGGGAACTTGCCGTGGACTTGAGAAAGAAGCGGAAGATCAATTAATCATCGGACTAGTTCTGTGAATAGAATACACATCAGGTTTGATTTAATTCTTGCTGCAATTTTCTGGGTTTGTGCTTTTGTGTTCTTGGTGTTCGTTCTCTGTTCTTGAGGATACTCGACGAACAACCAGCTGGGCAAGTGATCTCTATTAAACTTTGATTTGGTTTGGTACATGTTAGTAAGACGGCAAAGTTTGTTATCAATTGGTTGGTGATTAAAGTTTTATGGTCCAGCTGAAACTTAAGCAGACCTTTATTAAGTTTTATAAGGTTGGGCTTAAGTGGCCTTTGAGCCCAACGTACTAACCCAGTGCAGCTCTCGTAAAACAAGCAGAAGGGTCAGCCATATCGAGAGTCTTTCTCGATCAAAAGCTTCTCTCTTCCTTCCCTGTGTGTTCGTGTTCTTGAGTTTTCATTCCAGGGTTGGAGAAATCAAGGAAAGGGCAAATTGATCGAGTTAAAGAAACAAAGTAGGGGAATCGTCTCGCTTGACGCACCAACACGTGGTATCAGAGCCCGGCTCCGTCGAATTAGGTTTAACAACCTCCGGAGAAGCATAATGGCGTCGACGTCGGCAAACAATGGTGACCTCTTTCTCAGTGATGGATTCTCGTTAGATCGGCCGCCACGATTTGAAGGAGTTCATTATGGGTACTGGAAGGACAAGATGAGAGTCTTCTTCCTTTCTTATGATCCAGAACTCTGGACCATTGTACAAGACGGTCCCTACAAAGTGAAGTCAGCCAGAGGGAAGTGGTCAGAGGATGAAAAACAAAAGCTTCAACAAAATTCACGAGCAACCAATATCCTGTATTGCTCTTTAGGACGAGAAGATTATTATCGTATCTCTAACTGCAAGACAGCGAAGGAGATTTGGGATAGGCTCAAATTTATGCACGAAGCTATGGAACAGTCCAGGAATTTGGCTGAATCTGAAATAGACAGTCTGATTGGGTCAGTTATATCTCGAAAGGAAACTTTCAGAGAAAAGGATAGCGATGAACAAACCTGCTTCACGGCAGTTGAAGACATAGCGAACGATGTTTTTGAGGATATGAAGTATGAAGAGTTGGTCACATGCAGAGAACATATCAACAACCTGCTTCAGTTTAGAAAGGCAGGAAGAAGGAACTCGGAAGTAAGGCAACCAAATTTGAAGTTCAAGATCAAGGGCCGTTGGAACATGAACAACAAAGGTTGAGGGCAAGAAATGATCTTGAAACAAGTCGGCTTCAGTCTGAGTGCCTCATCAGTAGGAGACAAGAACAATTTAAATCGGAGTGTCCGCAACCAAATAATAAAGAGGCATTGGGAGCATGGAGCTGCAGTGAGATGGCCAGTGAAGAAGAAGATGAAGTTGAACAATTCTGTTACATGGCAATTGCCACCAGTAAAGAAGAACCTGAACAACTAGTATCCAAGAAGGTTCGTCAAGGTTCAAGCGAGGTAAATAATTCTGAACTCTCTGACTTCGAATACTATAGCGATGATGATCAGATGATAACAACAATTAGGGTTATTCAGATCGAATTTGGTAATGTTAAGCAAAAGCATATCAAACTGAAATTAGATCTTGAGATAATGACTAAAGAATGCAATAAGCTGAACATGGAAAATCGATTACTAAGTGAGAAGTTAGAGGATTGTAATAACAAAGTTAGAAGTTTAGAATCAGAACTTGTAGATATTAAGAAAGAAAATCTTGTTCTAAACGAGAAGATAATCAAGTCTGGATCCTCAAATGAAAATCTAAAATGTCATGATACATCCTGTGAACAAACTAGAAGAAGTAAATCTAAATCTAGATCTAGCCCATCACACGATCATGATAAATTTGGTTCTCAAACTTAATGCTTTTACTGTCATAGACTGGGCCATCTAAAAAGGGAATGCAAGAGAAGATTAGCTGCTGAATATAGACTAAAAACTATGAGATTTTTTCACTGTGATGAATTAGGACATACAAAGAGTCACTGCAAGTTTAATCTACTAGCACACACCTATCGAAATAGGAAAACTTGCTATACGTGTCATAAACCCGGTCACTTGAGTTTTAACTGTCATTTTAAGCAATCTGATTTCCTAGAAAAGAATCGAAAGGAACCCAAGCTAGTCTGGGTTCGCAAAACAACATAATTGTTAAGTGTGCAGGGTTGTTCCCAAGTGAGCATGGGAACGATCGGATGAGCTATCGGAATTGGCGCTCACATCGTATGAAAGGTAATAACAAGTTGCATGCTGGTCCTATAGAAGGTTGTCGCAACTGCCCCTCGGGAATCGGTGGAACCGTCGTGAATTGGCTCGGAGTCGCCATCGATCTTAGTTGTGGTGGATCGAACACCCTTTCTGGTTTTATTATTAGGTAAAACCAGAAATCTGGTCTGCGAATTTTTTAGATTTTCTAAGTTCGGGAGTACAGTTACGTGTGGGAAAGTGTATTCACACCCCACAACGCCCCAAATGGGTACTACTTGGATCGATAAGCTTATTAAATATTGGGTGTATTATTATTTGTAGCTTATTGCGAATGATTGTATTCGATTAATTTAAGTATTTTGTTATTACAATTTGAGCATACATCTATTGATGTAAAATCTCGAAATTAAAGAAAGAGGTTTTTTGGTTAGTTTGACTCGAACCTATTGGTTGCCTACGTACCCGATTTAATCGGGATCAAAGTCCACGTAGTTCGTTCATTCTGAGAGATTTTAAGAAACGATCTCAACACGTTATATTGATCGTGGTTTAGATGATAAATTGAGTTGTTAGGAAGTGTATTTATGATTTATAGTGATTGAATGATAGGTTATCTTTGTAAGAATTTCATTGAGAATGACCATCACGGTCTATCGATCATGATTTCGTAATAAGGAAATTTACTTGGTAAGTAAATACATGTATGAACAATAGAAGCCCAAACGAATATATTAATCAAAATTTTTAGCATTTTGAAATATTTGGGGATAATCTTATCCTGGTAAAAAAGAGATCTTAACACGATTGGTCAATATGGATTTGCGTATTAAGCTTAATCAACAATAAAATTGAACGAAAAAAATAAGAGTCAAGAAATTTGTGCTAGCCTGACTGGTTAGTTTGTTTGCTAAATGTATGTTCTGGTTAGAGGGTTCTGGTTTCGAACCTCTGGAACGTTAAGTTTTTATGCGTTTTTCTCACAAAGGACGGTGGCAATTGGCGTAATTTTTGTTAAAATCGGAGGGGTAGATTAGTCTTTTAGCCCCGAGAGAAATATAAGTCTCTCTTTCAGGCAAAATCGAAACCCTAATTCAAATCATCCTAAACTAAAAGCGCCGTTCTACCCTCTTCTCTCCTCCTTCTCGTCTCTTCCTCTCTTCTCTCTCTCGTTCTTCCTTTTCTGTCCAAACAGAGATCGGTGACAGCCAAAGCCGGTCGCCGCTGCTCCCTCACACCCTTTCCTTCCCCTTTCCGGTAATGACGATGACGAAGGAAGAAGAGGGAAAACTGCGGCGGCGACGAGAAACGGCGGCTGCTACGAGAAACAGAGGCGATTGTCGCGACGGCGAAGGTAAGATGGCTTTCTTACCTCTGCATGTCGGGTTTGGGGATCGATTTGGCTGTTTTGGTGTCTGATTGTTTTTGGGTTATGTGTTTTTTGTACGAGAGTCTGGTCATGGGGGCAAGGAGAGGAAAAGGAGGATAAAAGGCTGCCGGTGAGTGGTTTTCTCAATCAGAGGTAGAGGAGCAGACCGGATCTGAGGAGTTTTGGTAAGTATTTTTTTTCTTCTGGGTTTGATTCGCTTTTTTAGTTTAGATACTGATAAATCTGGTTTGGTGTTTTTTCTATGGGGTTCTGGCCAAAGGGAAAGAGGCGAAAGCTTTGAAAGGAGGAAGAAGGCCGGCGTCGGAGCTCTGTGTTTCGCCGGCGTTGAATTTTTTGGGTAAGTTTCTTGGATTATGGGCCGCTTGTGTGTTTTGAGACTGGTTTCGACTATGATAGGTAAGTCGTGATAATCCTCTGGTTTTAATTGTTGGCAATTCTAACTTTGGATATTTGTGTATGCTTTGCTTTGGTGGGTGAATTCTTGAAATGTGTAGTGTGATTGTTGAGGGTTCTTGTTCTGAGAATTGGTAAGATGAATTGTCATATGTTGTCTTTCAAAATAGTTTTGAATGCTTTTTTTCTTATTGATATTATACTGGTTTGGGGCTTGATAGTCGTGGTTGTGGGGACTGTTAAGTCTGGAATCATGGTGTGTTCATATAATGGTTTGGGGTTTAAAAGGGTGTCATTAAAACAAAACAAAAGAAAGGTATTCAGAATACCTCTCTGAGTTTGAGTCTAGTTGGTTTAGATTAACATGTTAATCCTAGTTTATAAAATCTGATTTTGTAGCTTAGAGTGAGGAGTTTAAATTCAAATATGCTTGTGAGGGTATATGCTTAACACGAGGAATAGCGAAATAATTGTTACAAGCAAACATGAGCATGTTTGAATATATAGGTATCAATCAATAAGTAAAACATAAACATAGCTATATATATATATAAAAGTTCTAGTTTTGATTACAATATACAGAAACTTTAAACATTTACTAATATGTTTGTACTAAAAAAAAGCTTTGATATGATTTCAACTCGCATGATTTTTGGTTACAGTAGAATTCAGACCTTTAGTTTGCTTGGGTGCTGATTAGTTAGGAACCATTTTGTTAATAAATATAGAAGTAGAGATGGAAACGGGAATGATGATGAATGGTAGTGGTGGTTCAATCCGATAATGACCAACCTTCAACTTTGAGGATTGAGGATGGTTCTGCCTCCAAGGTCTTTGTCGCTATTGCCGTTGCCTTTCCGCTGTTTGCTTGTTGTCGTCTCTTTCTTTTTGTTTTGTCGGTGCTTGATAAGAAGAACAGGCCGAGTCTCTTTTTTGGTGTATGGCTGTGCTTTTCGTGTGTTTTGTACGTGGTCATCATTGTCTGTCTTTGTTTCAGGAAGTGGAGGCGAGGGGAAGAAGAAGCTATCTCTAGAGAAAAGGTTCCAAGAGAAGTCCTCTGTTTATGTGGGTTTGTGGTAAAGAGAAAGAAGAGAAGTGGTTCTGTGTCTGCAAAGAGGGAGGGAGTTTTGGCATGATCCAGAGATGAAGAAGAAGAAGAAGAAGAAGGAGAGAGGGAGTCTGCTCCCTTTTTTTTTTTGGTATGGAACAGATGGGTTTTTATAGAAAAAGTAAACTTGTTCCCAAAGCTTGGGTCGGACCGGTCTGAGTTGGGTTGGACCGATATGGGTTTGGTCAGACCTGATCTCTGACCGGTTTGACTTTGTTGACTGGTTTGATTGAGGGTCATTTGACTTGGGCAGTTTTAAGCTTAATTGTAAAATTGTAATTATTAATTGTTCTAATTATGTAGTTAATTTATTGTAATGGTCTTCAATGAAATTGTTATTTCTTTCTTTAGACTTTAATTACTTAGTAATCAAGATCCAACCTCACAATCCCATATGTCAAGCAAACGATCAACTTCTATCACAACCAAAATCGAACATAAGTCTAATTCGTACAGATTTGCTATTGCTAATGTCATTACTTATGGAAAACAAAACCCAACTCAAAACAAATAAGATTTCAATAAGTAGTTTTGTTTAAAATTTGCTATTGCTAACTTTAAACAAAAACTAACATTTATTTAATTAAATATGTTTTGCCCGGACAAAAAGCGGTGTCTACAAAGGTAAGACAGGTTATCCTTGACATATAACAATTGGGGAGTAATTTGTAGATATAAGATATTAGGAAGACTCATGTCGGAAATCTAAGTTGGTATGACTATTAGAAGTTTGAAAGAGACCTATATCAGTCATACAAATAAATAAAAAGGAGGGGAGAAATTCAGCTGTTTTTGAAACTAGATTGAACAAGTTACAAAACTCTTATTCACATGTTGTTGTAACTCTGAGATTTATGGGTGATCTGTTTTCAGACATATCTTGTGACTGGTAGGAAGGCTGGTCACTTTTCTTGGCATAACAAATTGAATGGTTTTACTCTCACCAGGAGAACTTGGCTGTGCTAAAAGTCCTGTAAAGCTGCTTAGAAAGAAAGAATTAAAAATTAGTGCTTGTTTTAGGACTAGAACAAACTAAAAGCTAATGAACCATGTTCTCTTGAGATATATTTTGATTCCTTCAAATTTTATGAGCCTTGGGAGGCATACAAGGTAACCTGGATACTAGATCTATAGGGTTGCTGGTTTTTGCAGGATAAGATGACTTTGGTGCATGCTTAATTGATGAAAATGGAATGCAACCAACTAGGTTAAACTTGACCTGTTTTTGTGAGTCGATATCTTCGTTAATACACACTTTGAAAAGGTCACATTTATCTCTTGTGTGTTTGATATGTGTTTATTCTCTCAAAGTGTTGTGTGACCATAGCTACTTAAATCTTCTGGTCTTTGACATCTATGGTAGATAGTGTTCAAATCATATTGGAACCAAGTTTCAAGTAGAATGAGTGGTTATACATCTCATTCATTCTGGCACCTAAGCACTGCATAATTGAGTGTAAATGTAATTGCTCTACATGACATCTAAACCTCTGTGACTTGAATTATGACATCTGGATATAAAATATTAACTGCTGAACTAGAAACTAGCTTATTCTTACTAGTGCAATGATGACTTGATGAGAGAACCAGAAGTTCCTGAAAGAGTACGTACTGGTGGTTGTATTCTTTATCACTGGTTGTAGGATTAGCCATCAGTCCGAGTAACTCACTGCACAAGGGTTTAAAAGAAGCTAGCTAATCTGGTTTTGACTTGCTAGTAGAACATTCATAGTGTGTCAAATATTTGCATCACGGGTTACTAGTAGATTGATGTCTTTGAAATGGTGAAATGTTGCATTATCTTGTTCTGTGGATTTCGAAATATACTGTTACATCCGTGACGGTATGGTTGATGTTCTAACTGAGACTGCATATCCTTAAGGTTGGTCCAACTCCTCTTTACCCAATATAGCTAAGGCTGCATAGCTTAAGTTATACTGTATTAGGTGGTGTTGTCAGAATATATTTCAGTTAAAGGATTTGCATCGTACACATGGGTTTGTCATTCTTATGGTTGGTCCATCATCTCCCTCAAACCTGTTGGAAAGAAGTTGTCGATGTGGCTAATAGGTCAGATGAGTTAGTGAGCTTAATTACTCCAATAGTTAAGCTCCACGGCAGATGATAAAGTAGAGAAATGTTTCTCTCTGGAAAAACTAGGCTATAAGTTTAGTTCTTGCTGGTGTATATCTTGTGTTCTGACCATCAAAAATCCTGAGACTTGGTATGTATGTATGCACATCATGACAGTGGTAACCCAAGCAAAGGTTGTTTGCCAACTACAGAGAAAGGTAAGTCAGGTAAGATAAGTTTCAAAAAGCCATGTTGAAATCCTTGGACAAGAAACCCACAGTTATAGACATCCACTGCTGCGGAAAGAGAAGAAAAGAATTCAAATGAGAAAAATGAAAATGATTCTTATCAAGAAAACTGCTCAGAACAAAGTCAAAAGAAATCACCACCACTCCTGCGCATAAGCAAGGTATATCTTTCAGCCATAGCACAGGTAACTGAAGCAAAGGTATGGTTCTAAAGTCTTATTCTATCCTAATCAACTTCTAGGTGATTTATAGTTATTAGTATGAGTGATGCATCGCATGAACACCAAAAGAGATCGTTTGGAGAAAGATTAAGTATGACAAGTTTGCCCTGAACATACTCATCACGTGATATATTTGGATGTGTGAGTCAAGTTCAAATTGAAAGATATATGTAGTGTGACATGATTGGCCATTCATTTCTGAATCTATCAGTCTACTGCTAAGTTGTTTCACTTCACACTAAATGTATCCTGAGTATTTTGTTTGGAGATGGTCTACATGATAAGCATCGAATTAGTGGATGAACTGGATGAGTGCTCTTAATGAAAAAAAAGGTTGATTTCTGTGTCTACAATTCTATGATCCTGATTTTTTGCAGTACTTCGTGTTGCCATAGGTCTGATAAGAATATGACTAGATACTGCAGAATCCTTCAACCTTGACTCAGATTCATTGTCTAAACATGTCCTGTCTCAAACTTGCATGCCCCACTTCAGTAAGCATGTACGTCTTTGTGTATGCATATTAGGATAGCATTGAGGACTTAGAACACATAGATTTTGTGCGACCTGGTTGCCGTGTTGATTCTTTCTAAGTGTGGTAATGGATTAAGGGTGACTCCTGATACTCAGTAGACTCTCCCCAAGCTTGCATAGAAACTTATCTTGTTCATCTTGATTGCCTGCACTGTCTTGTACTCTGAATTAGGTGGTAGTTGCATACTCATAATTACTCACCTGATTCTCTTTGATCCAAATTAAGGGGGAGAATTTGTGAGTTCTTGCAGCAGCCCCTGGGGAGAACACTTGTGTTCAATGGATTTTATGTTGTTGGGTATATATTCACAACCTATGAATAATTTTCATCAAAGAGGAGCATCATGCTCCATCAAATAAAGAAGGGTTAAAACTTAGGGAGAGATAATAGAGCAAGCAAGTGTATTCATCACCATTAATGAATAACAGCAAGAGCTGAGGGAGAGCAATCTTAAATGTGATCATTGAATGAGCGCTAGAACTGAGGGGGAGCTATCTTAAATATTCTATCTAATGATCAATAGAGTTGACCTCTCCCAAATTGGTTGCTTATACTAAATCCCGTGGAAACAATGTTATTGTTGCTAATATCGAGTTTAGGGGGAGAATGTTGGGAGCAAACTCGTCATTAGCAAACTGTGGAGATTGACTATGTGGTAGCAGCATTAGATAATAAGCAGTCAAGACTAATGCATTGGTTGAGATTGCAGGAAGAGTAGCTCACCTTTTATGCAGATTACGCAAAATCAAGATGGAAAGGAATTCAGCTCAATAAAGGTGTGCAATTGCCAAAAAGTGAACCATTATCTCAATACATGTTGAGCCATGCAATGTCTACAGCAGCAAGTGATTAGCTTGGCATAAAAAGGTTGGAAGGAGGAACTTTCCTTAGAGAGAAGATACACAAATCAGAAGCATTCAAAGACAAGTTTTAGCTTACCATTCCTGACGTGATTCAGAATCTGGTGAGCAAGGAAAGGGAGCTGAAGGCAACGGTCACAAGGTAGAGTGTATATAAGGGGCTCTTGGGTAGATTGATAGGCAGACTTTTCGGCAGAACAAAATCAAAGAGTGCAAAGGGGATTTGCGAGTGATTTTGAGAGAAAAGTCAGCACAGGAGTCGGGGAGATTTCTGGGTTCTGATATTGGGGAAATATCAGGGTTTCTATTAGCTGGATAGCAGATAGAGAGTAAGCTTCGATCAAGCAGGGAGCTGATCGAACGAGTTTGAGTGATTTTGTAAATTCGAGAACTTAAACGTAAAATCATTAGTGAAACGTCGGAGATCGCGCACTGCGAACTCTGACCGTGGAGTAGTCAGTATTGGGATTCTTATTCTCCCAATACTGGAAACCACGTAAAAAATTGTGTCGTGTTCCATTTCAAGTTTCCAGTCTTGCTATCGATTGTGTCTTTGTGCTTGCGTGCTCTGTTTCGGTTGATATCTGCAGGGGAACTTGACGTGGACTTGAGAAAGAAGCGGAAGATCAATTAATCATCGGACTAGTTCTGTGAATAGAATACACATCAGGTTTGATTTAATTCTTGCTGCAATTTTCTGGGTTTGTGCTTTTGTGTTCTTGGTGTTCGTTCTCTGTTCTTGAGGATACTCGACGAACAACCAGCTGGGCAAGTGATCCCTATTAAACTTTGATTTGGTTTGGTACATGTTAGTAAGACGGCAAAGTTTGTTATCAATTGGTTGGTGATTAATGTTTTATGGTCCAGCTGAAACTTAAGCAGACCTTTATTAAGTTTTATAAGGTTGGGCTTAAGTGGCCTTTGAGCCCAACGTACTAACCCAGTGCAGCTCTCGTAAAACAAGCAGAAGGGTCAGCCATATCGAGAGTCTTTCTCGATCAAAAGCTTCTCTCTTTCTTCCCTGTGTGTTCGTGTTCTTGAGTTTTCATTCCAGGGTTGGAGAAATCAAGGAAAGGGCAAATTGATCGAGTTAAAGAAACAAAGTAGGGGAATCGTCTCGCGCTCGACGCACCAACAGAATCTTCTCTCTAGTCTAGCATTAGAGAGAATGCACCGTGCTCTCTCCAACAATGTCTGTTTCATCCTTTCTGCAACGCCATTCTGCTGGGGTGTATCTCTAACGGTCCGATGACGGGCAATCCCTTCATCCTTGCAGAATTCGTTGAACTCAGAATTACAAAACTCCAGACCATTGTCCGTTCGCAACTTCTTGATCTTCTTCCTGGTCTAATTCTCCACCAATGTCTTCCACTGGTTGAACTTCGTGTAAGCCTCAATTTTCTGCTTCATCATGAAAATCCAAGTAAATCTCGAATAATCATCAATAATAGATAGAAAATACATGTTGTCTCAAATGGATTCAACTCGTGAAGGACCCCAACACCCGGAGTGGAGGTAATCCAGTATCTCCTTTGTCCGGTGGATACCCTTCCTGGGAAACTTGCTGCGATGTAGCTTCCCAAACACACAATGTTCAAAGAATTCCAATGTTTGCACCTTGTGCCCGCAAAGAAGATCCCTATTCGATAGAACTTGCATCTCCCGTTCACTCATATGTCCCAGTCTCATGTGTCAGAGAGTGGTCATATCTTCCTAATGAACCTGAGACGATGCAACTGCAGCAGAACCTGACAACACATTTCCTTGTAATGCATACAAGGTACCACATTTCACGCCTTTCAGTACCTTCCTCGAAACCTTGAAGACATACACAACTCCACCTTTTCCTTTGAAACTGAGGCCCTTGCTGTGGAGTAGACTTAAGGAGATCAGGTTCTTTGTCATTCGTGGAACATGTCTGACATCATTCACGGTACAAAACGAACCATCATGTGCCCGAACCTTTATGGACCCGATTCCAACAACCTTGCAGACAACTCCATTTGCCATGAACATGTTACCAACATCTATCTGCTCGTAGGTTGTGAAACAATCCCTGTTCGGAGACATATGGTATGAGGCTGCAATATCCAAAACCACACATCACCACAATGTGCCTTCTCATCTACAGCCAATGCGAGATCGTCTTCAGAACTGTTGTCCACTTTTGACACGACAACTGAACCGTGGTTCTTCTGTTTCCATCTTCTCTTGGGACAGTTGTACTTCCAGTGCCCCACTTCCTTACAGTTGTGACAAGCATCACTTGACTGTGGACCGGGACCCTTGAAATTCTTGTTCGAATTCCCTTTACCATATTTCTTCTTTCCCTTTCCACCTGTAACAGCCAAACCCGATGCTTCACCACCTGTACCAGAACTGGATGCCTTATGCCTGATCTCTCTCGTGTGAAGAGAAGATCTGACATCCTCATACGACAAGCTATCTTTTCCAGCAATAAAAGAATCCACATAATTCTCATATGAACTCGGCAAAGACACAAGTAGGATTAGGGCAGCATCTTCATCGTCAACCTTAACATCTATATTGCGTAAGTCTAGAAAAGTAGAATTAAACTGTTCTAGATGATCCCTCAAAGGTGTACCTTCTTACATCCTCAAGCTGAACAACCTTTGCTTGAGATGCAGCTTGTTGGTTAAAGACTTCGTCATATACAGACTCTCCAACTTTAACCACAAGCCCGCGACAGTCTTCTCAGCAACGACTTCAATGATGACGTCATCAGACAGCGATAACATGATGGTCGAGTGGGCATTCTCCTCCAGGGTATTCCACTCATCATCATCGACCGCTGCCTTCTTCTGTTTCGCAGACAGCGCCCCCCACAACCCTTACTGTTTCAATAAAGACTGCATCTTGATCTGCCATATAGCGAAGCTGTTCTTCCCCGTGAACTTTTCGATCTTATGTTCACCGACGTCATTTGTCTGAATCAAAAAAACCTTAGCCTGATTTCCAGCCACGGCTCTGATACCACTTGTTATAAATGCTCTGCTACGGATCGGGAAATCGCTGGAATCGATAAATCAAGAACATGAAAGCGAGAATCGAAAACAAAGACACACGATTTACGTGGTTTACTAATACGATGTGTGTTAGCTAGTCCACGGGCGAGATAGAGCAAGTTTCACTATATCGAAGAGATTACATAGTACAGAGGAGATGAGAAGTATTTGTACTTCCTAATATGGGTATAAACCTAATCCAATATGGCAAAGGAAATGGTTACAGACCAAGCCCAGAACCTGAACCCAAATAACATTGAGCCCATACACCGCGGGCCGGGGGGCGTTGCCCCTGCACCCCCACCGGGGCGTTGCCCCTGGACCCTAATCGCTGACCGGACAGCGAGACCTCCAACTAGGGGTGGCATATGGCGATTAAGCTATAACGCTTAGTATTCCATGAGATTGAAAAGTGCCCTCCAAGAGCGAGAAAAGCTATGCAATATAGCTCCGTCCACCGTTCGTCGGTGCTGAGAAGGTAAGAAGATGGACTTGCTTATAATGGAGGAGACTTTTCCAACAGATGATGACATTTGTGGACTAGCCTCAAAGACCAGAAAAGTTCTTCAATACAGCTTTGTTCCCCGTTCGACGGCGTCGGGACATGAAGAATATAGACCTGTTCACAATTGAGATACATTCAACAGAGAATGAAAATGGTGCACTGGTATTGGTATTCAATGATAAAGTAGTACTGTGTTGGAACTTGAAAATCAGGGGAGTTATAGCGTTCTTCTTGTGGCGAGAACATGTGAGAGTTGTTGCTCTTTTTTTTCCAGTTAGTATTTTGCGGCTTCTTATTCATTTCAATCCTCTATATATAGAGGAAAAAGCCTAACGATTGGGTTCACAATTGATACCCTGATTTCTTAAGATTTGGAGAATCCATCCGATCTCCCTACACCAAGGTTGTCAAACCGGTTTAAGTCATTGAGCTGGTCAAGTAAAGGAATTGAGGTTTAATGGTCTGGTCGGGGTCTGGCCGGTTTGAGCCATTTTAGACGTTTTCTAAATATATATACAAATAAAGTAGTAATTAAAGATTTATTGACTGAAATGACATTTATCTTACATGTATCAATTAAAAACTTATTTTACAAAAAAAAATCTACCTAATCTCTATAACCCACCCACCATCTCACTTCCTTCGTAAAAAAAATCTCCCTTCCTCTATTCCTCTTCCTCTCTTCTTCTCCCTCTTTAGGGGTCAAACTGAGGGCTTTCTGGAGGCCGTTTTAAAGCCCGAATTTGTTCGGATCGGGTCCAACCAGGGTCCGATAGGGGTTTAACAACCTTGCCCTACACCTATCAAAGCTGAAAAATCCTAACAACTACGTGGACATCAACTCCACTAACAAACTGAATCAATACAAGCAATCAATGAAATCAAATCCTAACTACTAGATTCCTAAATGAGCAGCAACTAACCCCAACGGATTTGGGATTCTCTTCATCCAGGAGACAACCCATCAACCGTTGCACGATTGTTGCTTGAGCCCTCGCGACCTGCAGGTCCATCATTGCCTTCCTCTGGAACAATGGACTTGTCCCCAAATCCGTAATCACCAAGAAAATCATCAACGGAGCCACTGCACATGAACACAGTCACCCCTAGTTGTTCATCCTATGGCAAGCTTTTAATCGAGAAGGATTTTGATTTGTCAGACAATTCATTTGAATGACTAGTAGCATCCAGTAACTTTGTTCGAGCAACCTGTTCGTCACGGATTCGTGCAAGTCGAATGGCTTCCTTCAATGAATCCGATCAAAAGAGATGCAGGGTCTCGGAAATCACGAGCTTGAGGCCACCCATGAACGCTCTTACTAAAGCCTACTAAGCATGAACCTTGTTACCGAGGTGCTCGAACTCCCATCGATAATTGCGAAGAGTTCCGATTTGTCGGATTCGAGTCAGAGCCTCATCTGCATCATCATCATTGACCGACCAGAAGTCAGTCCATAATTCACCAGAAAAGAATTCCCAAGTGATCTGGATGCCGTATTGAATATACGATTTCTGCAACCAACGCCACCACTGATTAGCCTCCCCTTCCAAGTGATAATAGGCTAGCAGAACCTTTTGGTCTTCCTCCACGTTTTGGTATTCTGACTTAGTGTAACGGGATGGACAAAATGATCGGTGAGGATCCTCGTGACAATCATACCGCCCATGTCGGTGTTGATCTTCTCAGCATTCGTAGTACTCGGGTACTCCATGCCGTTCCTCAATTGCGTTGCGTGGTTCTTATTGTCGGCCTTCACGTTGAACTTCCTGTTCTTCCTCAGTGCGTTCATCTCATCTATCGACTCGGTGGAACGGGAGATTCGACACTGCCGAGGAGCGGTGAACTTCGGAGGTGGGAAGGCCGCGTTGTTATAGGAGATGAAGGATCTCGTTTATGCTGGTCTGGGTGGCAACAGAGTGACCCTCGAGGGCCTGCAAACATCCTCCTAAATCAGCGACAAAACCCCCCAATGCTGCGACTGAGTTCGCAACTAGGCGGACGTCGTCAGGAATGGCAGTTCAGATTGCTACCTGAAGAGCCTCCAAGTTAGCCTCCAGAGATTCCATCCTCTCGTTTTCTGCAGCGGGTTTGGGAGCCATGGATTCGTGCTCTGATACCAAATGTTGGAACTTGGAAATTAGGGGAGTAGAATTCTTCTTGTGGCGAGAACCAGCCAGAGTTGCTGCACTTTTTTCAAGTTAATATTCTGCTGCTTCTTATTCATTTCAACCCTCTCTATATAAAGGAGAAAGCCTAACGATCGATGTTCACAAATTGATACCTTGATCTCCTAAGATTTGGAGAATCCATCTAATCTCCCTACACCTATCAAAGCTGGAAAAATCCTAACAGCTACGTAGACATCAACTCCACTTACAAACTGAATCAAAACAAGAAATCAATGAAATCAAATCCTAGATTCCTAAATGAGCAGCAGCTAACCCCAACTGATTTGGGCTTCTCTTCAGCCACGAGACAAACCATCACCCCTTGCATGATTGTTGCTTGAGCCCTTGTGACCTGTAGGTCCATCATACTATTATTGGTATTCAAAAGTAAAGCAACTCGTAGTGGTATGCACGTCCGACGAATGATTTAGACATGTAAACAGGCCCAAAGCGGGCCTGGAATGTAGTGACAATGATTGATAATGTTATGGTAGAGGTCATTTTTGTTTTCATTTAGATTGGTACTTCAACTGTAAGTACTGGTATTGGTTGATCTTGCTAGTATATGATGAAAGTGTACTAGCATTGGTATTGGTTGTGGTATATGTTAATATTATTACCGATATTGATGTTGCTCTGCTATATATGGTGCTATGTATCCTGATCTTCCTCTACTCTTGCAAGGGGAAATAATAGATGTTGATCTTCATTCAATTGTGAGATGGAAGTAGGATGCAGTTCTTCACTAGTGGGAGTGAGGAATGGGGGGACTGTCAAAGATCAAATTAATCACACAAAAACACGAACACGAGACACAAGATTTACGTACTTTCCTCAACGATGATCGTTAAGACTAGTCCATGGCACAATGCAGAGTTTGCGCTTATTATTCACGTACTTGTTACAGATACAAATCAGCCTCTTCAACATATATATACTAGGCCGAACCATAACCCTAAAAGATCAATTACATTTAGATACTCCTAACTTCTAATACTCTTCCTCAATTGATGGTGCTTGCGCAACATCAATTTGTGTGCTAGAAACCAATGCCGAGTAGATGACACTGCCTTAGTCAATAAATCTGTTGTCTGATCTTTTGAAGTGATATATGCTAACTCCACCGAACCTTTTGTCATCTATAGTCCAATATAGTGAATATGTACTTCGATGTGCTTCGTCCTGTCGTGTACAATGGGATTTCGCTATCCGAATGATACTGGCATTTTCAACATAGAGGCAAACTGGTGTCATAACATGAACTCCCAATTCGGCCAGTAAACGACACAACCAGGTAATTTTGGATGCCACCTCACTCATGGAACGATACTCTGCTTCAATTGATGGTTTGGAAAACTGATTCTGCTTCTTGCACCGCCACAAAATAAATGAACTACCCACTTTCACACAACATCCCGAAGTCGAGTGACCTGTATCAAGACAACCAGCATAATCAGCATCCGCATAAGCTTCAATCATAAACTCTCCTCCGACTGGAAATAACAATCTGACATCCTGGATGCCCATGAGATAACGCAGAATACGTTATACTACAGACCACTGGATTGTCCAAGGGGCTGACATGAATTGACTCACCGCCTGTACTCCTCGTATGAGTCAGATAGATCAAACTTCCTACTATAATGCGACACAGTGATCCATTAGACAACAGATCACCATCGGCCTGTCTCAGCTTCATATTCTGTTCCATCGAAGTAGCGCAAGGTATACACTCTGATGAAACCCTAGATGAGGTTTATTGATCAGAATAGCACAGCTAAGGAGTCCAAGAGTTTCCTCGAGCAAGAACTCCACAAACAGGGTATGGTTTGAATGTGTGTTGGTGGAAGTTTCGTGCAATTATCACGAAGGGAGAAAGGATCGTAAACTATAGGTAGAAGCTCGAACACGAACAACGTGATTAGCTGAACGATACAAGCACTCAAGCTGCTTAGAAATCCTTCTAAACAACTCTCAAACTCACGAAGCAACATGCTTTGTGAACCAAACTCAAGTTTGTATCCAATTCAATAAAATCTGACGATTACAAAGCAATTGAAAGCTTTAAATAGACCTAGGCTAGCTAAACATATTCTACGAAAGTCAAAACAAAAACAAACACGGAATTCTAATGCAAACAGAACAAGGATTAAAGAAATCCTAATCTGCAAAGGACTCGGATTGTTGGGCTGCAAAGCTGTTTTGGTCAGTCTTCATACAATCTTGCAGGCTTTCGTTTGAAGACTTCAAGGCAGTGTTTCGATCAACCAACTCCTCGTCGTTGTAGCAAATCACATGTACTTTCATGCTGTACAAAGCTCCAGCCTCGACTCTTCCCATGTGCTTCGAATAGTCCTCCAAAGTAGGGTACTCAAACTGGTTCTGACACTTAGCCAATTTTTGGCAGACTTCCAGTTTCAACAAAGCTTTTTGAGACGCTTTAACAATGACCCTCCTGTCTTTTTCTTGAGCTCCAAAATACTCTATCTTGTAGAGAAACTCACCAGCTTCAAAACAAGAATTCATTTGACCATTTCCATTGATCCAATTGGAAGAAACCAGAGTGCCAAGTAAGGTACCTGAAACGGATAAAACACTTGGGCAAAATTTGGGTTTCATTTCATAGCTTGAGATGGATTTTGATTCAATCCATTCTGGCTTGTAGATTGAGCCAAATGGGATCATATCACACTCATCCATCTGAGATTCTTCAAGTAAGTCCATCACGTATTTTCGTTGACCAAAGTGAATTCCCGCAGGAGAAAGATGAATCTCCAACCCCAAGAAATATGATATGTTACCAAGTTCTTTCAAATTAAATGCAGGCCGTAGGGTCTAGGTGACTTCCTAGATCCTTCGACATCATCCCCACTAAGCACCATATCATCAACATATATCAACATAATAGTCAATCCCCTCGTCATGCTACACAAGAATAACGATGGGTCACTATCACTTTGCACAAAACTAGCCTAAACCACTGTTTCTTGAAACTTCTTAAACCACGCACGTGGAGCTTGTTTTAATCCATATAACAAACGACGAAGAGGACATACCATAGAGCTATCACCCCTCGTATGACCAGGTGGAAGTTTCATGTATATTTACTCCTTAAGATCTCTATGAAGGGAGGCATTCTTCACATCGAGCTGAATTAATGACCACTTCTTCATGTCGGCAACTGCTAACAGACTTTGAACTGTCTGCATCTTCGCAACCAACTCAAAGGTCTCTGCATAATCAATACCATATTCCTGTCGAAAACCCTGTGCCACTAACCGAGTCTTGAACCTTTCCACTGTGTCATCTGGATTTATTTTCAAAGTAAATACTCACCTACAACCAATAACGGAAAAATCAGGAGATCAAGGGACCAAGTCCCACATGTTAGAGCTTGAGTTACCACTAAGATTTCATTGTCTCATTTGGAGTGTCCTTGACACGCTAAAACACAACACCTAACAATGGCCAAGTGTAACCAATGAAAGGGACTGCAGTATAGTGGCACAAGTAATAAATATCGAATCCACGGGTCTCTAGAGTTACTATTACTCAGCTTCAGTTCATTATCTAGCAAACTAGATTAAGGATTGATTTACTAAACTACTCTACTAACTACTCTACTAATTACAAGTTGGGAACTCACTTAGGTATGATTCCCCCTAGCTCCTCAATTAGGTCCAAGTTGCAATTACCTTTGGTTGATCTACTGTTGATTAAACTGCGGAAGATCCTAAATTAGCTTGGAATCTCTTAAGCTGACCAAGCCCTCTCAGACAGAATACCCGGCAGGTGACTAGCCTTCACCGGGATAGACTGCTAAGGCGATTCACACAGATCTCCACTACTGGAATGAATTCCAGTACAAAGCAGTAAATTGATTGACTCTCGCACAACCAATTCACCACTATCAATCAAGGAAGCTCTCTTAACCTAATCAGATTCTATCTATCATAGGTTAAAGCAGAAATCAAGAGAATTTGATCAAGATTCAATTGACTCAATAAATCATGCCTCAATCGATTATAATCAAACAATAAAGCATCCAAAACTTCATACAAGAAAGATCCTAACTCATGGAACTAGGGTTCCTCAAAACCTAAGTGAAGGGAAGTTACTCCATAGAGAAGAGAGAGACTGCAGAAATCTGATCTAGATCTTCAATCTCCATCTCCAAGCTTGATTCCTGAGCTCCAATGGCGAAGAAATCCTCCAAAATAGCTCAAGAATGTTCCCAAGTCGCTCTCTCTCTCTAGGGTTCGTCCCTTGGGTGTTTGGGATCCAAAACCCAGCTCCCCCCCTTTTGGCTCGGATTAGGCTTAAAAACAGGCTTCCCCGAGTTGCACGGCCAGTTGCACGGCCGTGCACAACACCATTCTGGCCGTGCACCCTCAAAACGCACCGTTTCACTTAATCGATCTCAGCCATCTTGCACGGCCAGGTGCACGGCCGTGCAAGGCTGGATTTTGCCCGTGCAAGGCCTCGGCAGAGAGCGCACGGCCAGAATTATATGTTGCACGGCCGTGCGCCTCCCTGGTCTGCCCGTGCAGCTTGCTCAGCCTCTGTTTAATGCTTCGTTTCTCCCTCGTCCGGACTCCGAATCAGTCGCCGTTTGATCCCAGACGCTCGTAGTCTCGTCCTCTTTCGTTTCATAACAAGCTTGCATGATTCTCTGTCCATAAAGTGAGGTAGAAATCAATTCTTCTTCAGGTCATGCCCGAGTTTCTGCTCCCGAATCGCCAATTGATCTCTGATTGACTTGAAACTTGCGCCTATGCTTCACTTTATGTGCTAGGACCTGAAATGTGACAAAGGAACACAACCTAGCATAAAATAGGCCAAAGACACAGTAATTCAAGCTCAAACAATCAAGAAACAAAGGGGAAAACATGTGCAAATACCGAGTCATCAGTCCTTTAGCCTGCTTATAGGTCGTTGGAACCACAATAGCAGGAGTAGAGAACACTACAAAATCAGAGTGATGAGCAGGCGGTTGGCCTTTATTCGATCGAGTAGACCAACGCAGCTTTGGAACAACATTGTCCACGTGTTGGAGCTTAAGTGATGTAGCAGAAGATTCAAACATGGACGAGGAGCCATTGGTGTGCGAAGGGTCAGAGCGTGAGATGAAATCCAGGGATGATGATCTAGAACTTCTGCTAGGAGAGGAATGTGAAGAAGATGAGGAGCTTATTGAGGATGAACTAGTTGTAGGAGCATCATTCGAAGGGGAGGAATTGTATGAATCCATATTACTCAGCTCATGTTAGAAGTGGGAACGTCGAATGCGCTTTAGAATTCCAAATTTGGTGGACCTGCGAGAGTTGAGCTGGAAGATCCATAGTAGAGCATATGCTCAAGAAACACCACATGACAAGACACACATACTCAGCGAGCATCAACCTCGTAACACACATATCCTTTATGCTTCTCGTAATAACCCAGGAAAACAGATTTAACAAATTTGAGTGTGAGATTTGTCCTTTCTAGACGAGCTAAAAGAACATAGCATACACCCCCAAACACCCACAACCAACCATAGCTTGGTACTCAAGAATATAGTTCCTGATACGGACTTCGTTGTTGCAGAATAGGTGTAATCAATCGATTGATAAAGTAAATAGTGGTATGAACAGCTTCAACCCAAAATCCCAAAGGCACCAGCTAGTGAAACAAAATAGCACGGGCCAGCTCAAGAACGCGACGATGCTTCTGTTCCACCAAACCATTTTGTTGTGAAGTAACAGGGCAAGATCGTTTCAAAATAATACCTCATTCCTTCAGCAGATTCTATAAAGGATTTGAAGTAAACTCCCCTCCTTGATCTGACCGTAGTATCTTGATTGTCCGATTAAACTAAGAAACCATGTCAAAGAATTGTTGTGCTACGGTAAACAACTCGGACTTTGGACGAAGAAAGTAGACTCAAGTAAAACGTGTTGCATCATCCACAAATAACACAAAGTTGCGAAATCTCAGTCGAGAAGTCACCGGTGACAGACTCCATAGATTAGTATGCACAAGATCAAATGATTCATAATAAAAAGTAATGCTCAAAGTAAACGAATTATGTGTCATTTTAGCTTGCAAACAATGAACACATTCAAAAAAGTTACAGATAACCACTTATTCTTAAACATAGTACGAAGTCTCACAGAATTGAGATGACGCAATCGAAAATGCCTTAAATCCCAGTCAGGTAAATTCACTGAAGAAACCCAATCATTACTACGAAAACTGAATTAATTCTTCCCAGCAGCCGCCAACTGATTTCCATCTCGGCCAACTAAAGTACTAGTATCTTAGCCATGTAGCGTCTCACAGACATGTCCAGTTGACAACCCAGACCGAGAATAAGAATCCAGCAGAAATGTTCGCCCCGTCTTACGAATTCCTTCCCCATCTTCGTGTCATGCACAATACACGCGACGTTCTTAAAAATAACCCGACACCCATCTTCAGCTAGCTGGCCCACCTAAACAAGACTCGACACAAGCTTGGGGTAAAAATAACATATCCGGCTAAGAGATGTTAAGCTGAGCAATATGACCAGCAACCTTAACATACATGATCGAGCCATTTGCAGCATATAAATAAAGACACGGAACCGAGGGACCAAGAGTGCAAAAAGCATGTCGAGAGCTAGTCATATGATTATAGGCAGCAGAGCCAATGCCAAGGAGTAGAGTAAGAGTCTGTACCTATGTCAAAGGCTGAAGTAAGTAAGGCCTCCTTCAGCGCCTCATGAACAAGATGACAAACATCAGTAGAAGTAATAGGAGTCGCCTCTGTCCCAATGGCCGAAGACGCGTAGGCAGCCCCCGAAGTAGAGCCACTGCAAGGGCCACCAGCTCGGCCACATCCATGCCGAGCAAGCGTATGACAATCCGTAATAAGATGGCCTTCGTATTTGCAGTAGTTGCACAAGTTCTTCTTCTTAGAGTAGTCCGCAATCAAGTGACCCTTCTTCTTACAATAATTGTAGACGTTCCTCTTCTTAGAGTGATATTTCCAGGCTCCTTACAGTAATTACAAATAATCTCGCTCTTTACAGTTGGATAAAACTGAGGTTTCCTTCCCGAACCGCAAAGGCAGTCAGAGAATCAGTAGCATGAATGCCCAATTTTGCCCGACTACGCAGACGAGTTTCCTCACGGAGAAGCTCACTAAGAATTTCCTTCATAGTCTCAACATTACGATGAAGAATTGAGGCTCGAATTCCTTCAAATTTAGGCCAAAAGTTAATAAAAAAATGCATAATTTGAGTGCTCGCATGCTCGCGAATCACCTCTCCGAATCCTCACTAGACAACAAGGAGCTCGTCAAGTGATCATGTTAAGTCTAGAGTGTAACAACCTCTTGTTAGTACATACTCACATAAGAGTCTCCTTGTGCCAGAGGACGAAAATCTCACTCGATATCAAATTTGCAAGAGGCGTTGGGTTTATAATAGAGATTGGTGAGATGCTGCCACATCACCAATGCCGTATGAAAACCCCACAAACTCAAGGTAATACCCTGATCCATCGAGCCCAACAACAAAGTCATAACCACAATATTTGACGCCGCCCAATCTTTCTTGGCTTTGGGCGTAGCCTCCATAGCTGGTTCTTGAGCCGAACCATCGCCAAAAGGCAATGACCAACGACCCTGAACATGAAGCTTGAACTAAAAACCCAGAGAGCATAGTTCTTACCCCTGAAGCGGATGAAGATGGTGTCGCCCCTAGAGTTTTCCATAGCTTATCGAGAAAAGGAAAAGACGAAACGAGGAACCAACAAGAAGGCAAAATCAAGAACCACACACCAAGAACGCGAATGCGAGGAGTACGAGCAGATATCCCAGAGCGCATAAGCAAGCACAGACAAAAACCCAGAATATGAAGCCGCGAGGTTCTGATTCCATGTCAAAGATTCAAGAAGGACGATAGGGGTGGTAGTTCGGTTACCGGTTATTGGTTAACTAGCCGGTTAAACCGATAACCGGCTGGTTATCCACTAACTGGTAACCGAAGTAGCCGAACTTTGATCAGTTATCGGAGGCTGGAAGAACTGGATTTTGGTCTTAAAATTGGTTTGGTTTATTGATAACCAAGATAACCGAGAAACCGAAGCCTATTTCGGGCAGTTTTCGGTAGGGCGAGTGGTTCTTTCGGTTAACCGATAACCGGCCGATCGATTACCGGTTATAACCGAAATAATCGAAGTGCCACCCCTAAATGACGATGATAAATATAAAATCGAGAAGTTCACGGGGAAGAATAGTTTCGATATATGGCATGTTAAGATGCATGCTTTATTGAAACAACAAAGACTATGGATCCGCTGTCTACAAAACAGAAGAAGACAGCAGTCGATGATGATTGGAATACCCTAGAGGAGAAGGCCCACTTGAACATCATGCTATCGTTGTCTGAAGACATCATCATTGAAGTCGTTGTTGAGAAGACTTTCACGGGCTTGTGGTTGAAGCTGGAGAGTATGTATATGACGAAGTTCTTAACCAACAAGATGCATCTCAAGCAGCGGTTTTTCCAGCTTGAGGATGCAAGAAGGTACACCTTTGAGGGAACATCTAGAACAAATTAATTCTATTTTGTTAGATTTATGCAATATAGATGTTAAGGTTGATGATGAAGATGATGCCCTAATCTTGCTTATTCTTTGCCGAGTTCATATGATAATTTTGTGAATTCTTTTATCGTTGGTAAAGATAGCTTGTCGTGGCAGAATTGTACAATAGTTCAGAAGATTATCTCGCCTTGGCTGTAGATGAGAAGGCACATCGTGGTGATGTGTGGTTTCTGGATATACGAACCAAACATTGTTGAAGAAAGCAATGTGCATGCTCTCTAATGCTAGACTTGGGAGGAGGTTCTGGGAAGAAGCAGTAAACATGGCGTGCTACCTTATCAACCGTGGACCTCACATAGGTATCGAGTGCAAAACTCCTTCTGAGTTGTGGTGGTAAGCCTGCTGATTACTCTTCCTTGAAAGTTTTTGGGTGTCCTATTTACTATCATGTGAATGAGGGTAAACTGAATCCAAGAGCAAATAAGGGTGTATTCATGGGTTTTGGAGATGGAGTTAAGGGATTTGAGTCTCGTCACCTTCTGGGCATAGAGTTATACTAGTATGATGTGATATTTGATGAGAAACCTATTTTTAACCTCATGTTGAAGGTAACTGTTGATTGAGATAGCAGGAATGTTGATAAACATGTGGAGCTGCAAACTCTCAAAGAGAGTGAGTTTGAGCACCAATGTGGAGAAGATAAACATGAGGATGTATATGACGAGCTAAAAACTTCACAGTCCAGTGCACGAGCTCAATAGTCTATAGCTTCCGGTAGACCGAAGAGAGCGACTGCAGGAGCACCTCCACAGAGGTATGGATTCGAGGACATGGTGGCGTATGCTTTTCAGGTGGCTGAAGAAGTGGATGCAACCATGCAGGTGAAACATAGTCTTCTATAGAAGCAGTTTCATGTGGCAAAGCCGCTCGGTGGCTTGCTGCAATGGGAGACAAGATGGAATCCCATGACAGAATCAGACTTGGGAGTTGGTCAAAAGCCCACAGCGAAGGAAGATTGTTACAAACAAGTTGATCTACAAGAAGAAGGAAGGAATGGCTTTTGAAGAGGGCATTAATTTTAAAGCTCGAGTAGTTGCAAGAGGCTTCTCGTAGAGGGAAGGAGTTAACTACAATGAGATTTTCTTACCAGTGGCCAGACACACTTCGATCAGGGTGTTAATAGCAATAGTGACACATTAGGACTTGGAGCTCGAGCAGCTAGACGTGAAGACAACTTTCCTACATGGAGAGTTGCAATAAGAAGTTTATATGACTCATATTCCAGGTTCCAGGAAAAGAAGACTATGTTTGTAAGCTAAAGAAGTCCTTGTATGGACTTAAGCGATCTCCGAGGCAGTGGTACAAGAGGTTTGACAACTACATGCTTGAGCTAGGATACAACAAAAGTCCTTTATGATTGTTTTGTATATCATAGCAAGGTTAAGGATGGTTCGATGATCTATCTGGTTATGTATGTGGATGATATGCTTATAGCTGCGAGGTCAAAGTGTGATATCCAGAAGTTAAAGGAGCTTCTTAGTGCTGAGTTTGAGTTGATGGATTTGGGAGCTGCTCAGAAGATTTTGGGTATGGAGATTTACAGGGATAGATAGAAGAATAATCTGTTTCTTGTCACGAAAGAGCTACATCCAGAAGATACTGTCCAGGTTTGGCATATCTTCAGCAAATCCTTTGAAATACTCCTAGTGCTTAAAATATTCATCTATCCTCAGTTTATACACCACAGCCAGAGGCTGAGAAGGAGTACATGTCGAGAGTCTTATATGCTAGTGCAGTAGGTAGTTTGATGTATGCTATGGTATGCACTAGACCTGATTTTGCACATGTTGTTAGTGTTGTCAGCAGATTCATGATATAACCTGGGAATGAACATTGACGGGATGTGAAGAGGTTCTTCCGGTACCTTAAGGGTACATCTGATGTGGGGACTAGCTTCGGAAGTGATACGGAGTGCATAGTGGCTGGTTATTCAGATTCTGGCTATCCTGGAGATGTTGACACGAGGATATCGATGAACAGTTCACTCTTGGGAGTTCTGTAGTGAGTTGGAAGGAAACTCTGCAGTTCACAGTGACATTGTCTACTACTGAAGCAGAGTACATGACATTGCCAAAAGCTGCCAAGGAGGGAATATGGTTGAAGTGGTTGGTTGGTGATCTGGGTCTACATCATGATCATGTAGTGGTGTATTGCGACAGCTTGAGTACAATATGCTTGGTCAAGGATCAAGTCCACCATGAGAAGACTAAATACACCGACGTGAGGTATCATTTCTTGAGGGCGGATAAGAGGATTAAGGTGAAAAAGGTTGGCACTGCCTACAATCCCGTTAACATGTTCATGAAGCCGGTTCCACATGGCAAGTTCCAACACTGTTTGGAATTGCTAAATTTCTTGATGGAAGGAAGGAGAGAAGGATCAGAGTACATAAGAGATTTCAAAGGAAGAGGATACAAGTCAAGGTGGAGATTTTTTGATGTGACTTGAATTAGACTATATGGCGCTAGGAATGCCGACTGGATGACTACAACAAATTCGGCCTATTATGACGTGGATAGTTCAAATGTGACAAAAGGTTTGTCATTTTATCACCGTCAGGATAGATCAAATGTGACAAAAATTTAAAACAAGGTTGTCACATTTTCTTTTGGTATAGCTGAGGTTCTGGTAGTCTATTGTGACAAACAGAGATGTTATGACGACATATTTTGTCATTAATTTTGTCATAATTTGCTTATTTTGATAGAATTTTTTTTGTCATATTACAACATTATATTTTGACATTACATAATTGTGACGAACAATTTTTTTCATAAATGTATACTGTCGCGGCCACGAGTAGTGGGGGAACGACAACCACGAGCAAATGAGAAGGTATTAAGGGGAGCCATCACGGAGATCGAACAATGTGCTGCAAAATCAGCTTCAAAATAAACCAAGCGATCGTGGAGGTCCTCAAGGGAGATAGTGGTGTCACTAGCTCGAATGACAGCAGAGAGGGCCATTCTCTTCACGAAGGCCATGAAGAAAATGAAGGACGAGATCTTCATTCGTCATTGAGCATGAACAAGAGCTAATCTACTATCGTTGTGCGCATAGCTTGAAGGTAGACGGAAATGGATCGGGAGCCTTGTGTCTCGCGTTTAAGTTTCTCTTTTTGATCGATGAGCGTTTCCATGATTGACTGGCAAACATGCTCTCCAAGATTACCCACGCGTCGCAAGAGGATGTCACAACAGTGACATAGGGAGAAACTGCGAGGGAGACAAAAGCGAGGATGGAGTGGAGAAGCAACTTATCCTGGTTGAACTAGCAGGTCTGAGCAGCTGTAGGAGCGGTTGCAACTGGATATGGATGGGTACCGTCCAGAAACTTAAGCAGGACGAGACCCCTAAGGAGGGTGAAGAGCTATGCACACCAGGTAGGGAAGTTCTCGCCATTGAGCTTGGTGGGTAGCTGGGAGGCTGGATTGAGAGCGATGATGTTGTTTGAATCATCAAGATTAATAACCGAATTGACTGAATTTTGAGACATGGTGTGAGCATAAAAGAGTGAGAAGATGAACGGGGAAAGAAAGAATCGGAGAAGAAAAACTAAGGAAGTGAAAGTAGGGTTAAGGGATCGGAGCTCAGCTCTGATACCATGTAGAGACTTAATGATGTGTGTTACATTCAGTAGGAGTGATAGAAACCTGTTATCTAGGGTTCTATCGATTGGGTTGGGAAATTTGGAATAAATGGATATTTAGGTATTTAGAATAGAATTGGGGAATTAGAACGAGAATTTGGGGAAGAAGAACAAAATGGCCGGCGCCCGGCCATAATAGGGTGAGAAGAGAGTTTGAGAGGATTATGAGAGATTAGGGTTGAGAGGCATATATTGATAATTCTTTCTTGATTGATTCTGAATAAAACCCAAAGTACATACTAATAGTGAAAGACTGGAAAACCTAATAGACTATCCTAATTGACTCAAAGACTACTAACCATATCTATTAAAATCCTAATAATAGTAAGAATGATAATTATGATAGAACCCAAAAATTAAGTTTCTATCATTCCCTCCCCCTTGAGACCAACCTTGCCCTCAAGGTTGACCAGCTCAATTTGCTCTTCTGTCCTTCTCACGCAGTCAAGACATAGAGAATTCCACCATCTATTACGCTTCCTTTTCTTCCAATCGCGTTGGGTCACTTGCGGCGGACTTCTACCATGGACAACTCTTACTTCCATATGTTCCTCCCCCACGTCGTAGCTTTCATTATGGAAGCAACGGGCTGTTGAGCTTGCTCCTGCCAATCCACGTTGAAACTTCCAGCCCAACAACGACTTCCCCTTCCTTAGCGAGATTACTGTAGTTTCTACCCTCAATCCAAAACTGGTAACGGGGCCCACCTCCAATCCCGGCCCACTCCGCTGGCTGTACTGTCCGAAGTCGCAACAAACAACATTCTTCTTCCTTTTCTTTAGCTTGTGACTGAGGCCAACTCTAGCCAGCCTAGCGGAACAAGAGGCCCGAACAGCTCGGTCCATTTTCATGTGTTGCGGTTGGGCTTCGAGAAGGAAAGAGCACCACCGCCGCCCTCTTTCCTCTTCACTTTCGCCGGCAACTTCTTCCTCTCCGTCGAGGGGCAATGTTGCGGGCGGCTCGACACTATATCCCTCTTCCTTGGGGATTTTTCCAGAAATAGCACTGTTTAAAAAAAATTCCAAAAATCGCACTCAACCCCGAAAAATTCCAAAAATAGCACCCTTTCCCAAAAACTGCCACCCGAACCAGCGGTTTAGACGAAAACCGCCAGCCGGGGGTGCGGTTTTGCTGACCGTATGGGGCCAGGGCGGTTCGGTTGCAAACCGCACCCCCACCCAGTGGTTATCATATATAATTTTTTTCCCGAATAAATGCATAAGTGGTCTTGGCACCTAGGTTAGGATTTTTCAAAAAAAAAAAAATCGCGACGATCGGATACCCGAACACAAAGATATGTTCGTTTGAACTTTCCACCTAGGTTAGAATTTTTCAAAAAGAAATAATAAAAGATACTAAAACCGTCGGGTGGGGCATCGGTTTTGGACCGAACCGGTCCGATCCCAAGCGGTCATGAAAACCACCCCCTAACCCAGCGGTTTCCATTGAAAACCGTTGGTCTGAGTGGAGGTTTTTGAGAAAGGGTGCTATTTTTGGAAATTTTCGGGGTTGGGTGCTATTTTTTATTTTATTAAAACAATGCTATTTCTGGAAAAATCCCTCTTCCTTGCTTATCGCCTTTTTGCCACAATCTCTTTCTCCGGCGTCAGATCCCTCACCATTTGAGCGGTAGGAGGTCCCGAAGAAGTCGTTTCATCCGCCATCGTCGTAGATCGCGCCTCAAGCTATGCCTCTGCTTCTCTTCGACGGTTGACGTCGGTGCAACGCTTCTTCAGTTCCTTCTTCGGCATTGAGAAGTTCGTCAGGCGGTGGGGAGTAGATCCCTAGGCCATGGAGCTCACCATCGATTCTTTCTCCTTGCCGATCAACGACACGATGGGAGCCGCCATCGATTGCGGCTTCCCTAATCGTCGCGACGGCCACTAATCAACCCGGCCTCCCTGCTTTCTTCTTACTTCGCGTTGTCGATTGACGATGACTTGTGGCCTGCCACTGGTAAGGACCGTTGTCCCTACGAAATTTGGCATCTCCTTTCCCTCGGTCGAACCCGTCAAGTTAAGCTTCTCCCCTTTCGGAAGCTTCTGAATCTCAAAATCCTCTGCACTCTGCCTTTTTTGAAATTTCCAATTTGATTCCCTTCTCAATTTTCTTTGAGGTACAAAGTTACACCCATCCACAACTTCAGGCGTATTCCCACTTCTCAATTTTCTTTGTGGTTCGAGCACCATCGATTCTTTCTCCTTGCTGATCGATGGCACGATGTGAGCCACCATCGATTGCGGCTTCCCTAGTCTTCGCGACTGCCACGAGTCAACCCGACATCCCTGCTTCCTTCTTGTTTCGCGTTGTCAATTGACGATGACTTGTGACTTGCCACCGGTAAGGACCGATGTCCTTACCAAAGTTGGCACCTTCTTTACCTCGGTCGAACCTGTCAAGTCAAGCTTCTGAATCTGAAAACCCTCCGCACTTTGCCTTTTCCAAAATTTCAAATTTGATTCCCTTCTCAATTTTATTTGAGGTACAAAGTTTCACCCATCCACAACTTCAGGCATAATCCCCCTTCCCCACTCCTGCAGCGTCTCTGATTGCTTGCTAACCTACCTAACTAAATATGTGGGGGCTCCATTGTCGACTTGATTAGTCTTCATATTTGGTTCACCAGATGATGTAACGAGGTCGGTGATTCTGCTAAGTACCCGTCCGCGTTCGTCGTCACCATCAGTTAGCATCACGGCTGGTTCGGGAGATATGGGCGCGACTTGAACCAGAGACACCTCATCATCTACCCCTTTCTCAACCATGATGTAGTCTCTCTTGGACGCCTCTGCCTTCGGGGTCGTCATCCCGAAGCTCGGTGATGCTAGCACACTCACAAGATCTCCTCGTTCTTCTTCGACCGCACCACCGTCGGTTGCCTCCGCTTTGTCGGCCAGACCCGGTAGTTGCAGCGATTCAGCGGTGCCAGTGACGCTTCCGTCGTCGCCGTGCCATCATTCGCAGACGTGTCATCCAGCCCGAATGGCTGCCATGCATCCCAAACGCTGTCTCCCCAACGCGCTCCATCATCGTGTCGTCGTCCTCGGCTTCTGCCATCAGTGCCCCACCGCCGCCTGTCCCTTCTGTCAGCCTCGGCGATTGTGGCAATGTCATGGCGCAACCACCACCTGCCTTCGCTGCCTTCGCCCGCTCCTCCTGTTGGTAGCGGTCAAGAGATGTCGCAACAACTGTCGTAGACGAACCCATATCAGTGAACTGTGATGAGTTCATTCTGGCTCTGATACCAGATGATAGAAACTTGTTTTCTAGGGTTCTATCAATTGAGTTGGGGAATTGGGAATAGATGGATATTTAGGGATTCAGAACAGAATTGGGGAATAAGAATGAGAATTTGGGGAAGAAGAACAGAATGATCGGTGGCCAGAATAGCGTGAGAAGAGAGTTTGAGAGGATTATGAGAGATTAGGTTGATATGGATACTTTGATAATTCTTTCTTGATTGATTCTGAATAAAATCCAAAGTACATATTTATAGCGAAAGACTGGAAAATCTAATAGACTATCCTAATATGACTCTTGATGAGTGAACATTAGGTCTGATTTATCTAAAGCATATACCCTAAGCACTAATACAGTGTATACAATTAGTTGAATGTATTTGGAAAAATCAAGACCATCGACTATTATTTCTAATTAAATTGATCTTGACATATGAGATTTATAGAACTAAAACCTAAATTTTAATCAATCTGCATATCGTTTTCTTACTAAGAATTATTGATCCGCCATGCCAAACAAAAATAAAGGGAGTTTCTAATTGTCTCCCTAATTTTATTTAATCGCCCTAACTTACAAGTTATTGTGACCTCTTTACCCTTCACTTTTTATTATTAAAAATATTTTATTAAAAAAATTCAAAAACACAATTCATATTATAATTGACATTAGCAACTGTATGTGATTCCCACCACCGCCGACCTGGTCCACCGGTCGCCATCCACCGTCCCAACAGAGGAAAGGAACCCAAGAGCCATTTTCCAACGTCACCACCCGCAACTGAATTCGGAACAGGTTGATGATGGTAGCCACGGGTAGGTTGAGATAGCCATACTTAACGTACCAATTCCGCATCGGCTCCCACGAATACAACCAGTTTCTTCTCCCTGTTGACGGTCGCCTTCAGGCTTCACCCTTGTATGATTAACAAATTAGCTCCAATTGCAAACTTTATCATCCAACAAATAGAAGCTTGAAGATCCGTTGGCGGTCGGCGGCTTGGTGGATGGTGCCGCTGGCGAATCGGGGATGAGGGTGTAGGCGACGACGGGAAGAAGGAACATGAAGGTGTTTGGACTTTGGGGAGGAAGTCCGTTGTGTCGGAGAAGGTTAGGGTTTTAGGGATACTTTGTTTTGTTTTTCTTGTTTGATTAATGAAGGGTAATTTAGTAGTTTTACGTTTTAATTTAGGGCGATAATAGTACAACTAGGACGACATTTAGCCGTCAAGAAAATAAAATATTGCGGATTATTGATCCATTTGACCTTTTTTTAACCAATATCCTAGTTCCTCCTTGTGCCTCAGGATGCGAATTGCCACCCTCCCTCCTTCTCTCTCTCTTTTTTTTTTGGTAGGTTTATGTCATTTCTTGTTCATCACACCTGTCACCCAAAAAGCTTTAGCTGAATCTCTGTATTGTTGGTCTGTAGTCTGTACTACTACTGGAGCTGTTATCTTCCGAAATCCTAGTGCCTAGCTGTCAATGTATTTCTCGGTGTTTGTCTCCTTTTGTTTCATTTCACATTCTAAAATTATTATAAGTTTTTAGAAATTCATTCTGAAATATTTTTTTACGTTTGGAATATAAAAATTCATATTCATTGCTAGAATTTGAATTCTATATAATTCATACTAGTGTTAGAAATTTTGAGGAATTAAGATTGAATTTTTAAATGAATTTCCAATTAATTTACTAATTATGATAAAATGATATAATGATCCTCAATTATTAAGTAAATTACCTCTATATTTATAATTTGATGCAAATAATCCATATTTATGTGCATAACCTTCCTCGCTCAACCGGTACTTGACCTAATATATAATCATTATTTGGCTCTTAAATCCACTTTTGTGTGCTTTCCGACCGACACTCCTAGTTTCATTCTTCTTAAGCTGCAACACTGTTCGGTGCTCGCCTGCTAGGCTCGACACTTGCGTTTTTAGAAGATGGATTTTCAATGAGTTATAGAAAATGTTGTTTCTGCTTGATATTAATAAGGTACAGTTGAAAACTTTTAGGATTTTGCTACGGTGGCATGCATGTCACCGTGACATGGACTTTTCGGTCGATCTAGTCCACCATGCGGTCGACCGGACTGACTAATTCATGTATGTGAGGTTCCGAGATGCGGTCGACCTCTTACATAATATGGTCGACCTCTTTGGTGGACTAACAGAATGAAAGGTCGACCCAAATACCTCATAGGGCGACCATTGTGCACCTAACAGGTCGACCGCATTATGAAGAGGTCGACCGTCTTCACACCATATCCGTATTGGATATGGATTCCAACACCAGAAAGGTTCCACAATTGGACAAAGAAACGAATTGGGTCGACCCATTCACGTCCTAAATCTCTATAAATAGGAATATAAGTCCCCTTCAACGCCACCAAATCTGAATTAGGTTTTTTTTTTCCGATTTAGAGCCTTTGTGAAGAAAATCGTTCGCGGTTGCTGTTGTACGTGTTGAAAGTGGTCGACCAGGTCTAAGGTGAGGTCGACCTAATGTAGCATTCGCCGTCATCTTTTCTAATGCGTGATTTCCACCGTCTAATTTGATATATTGTTGCGTGCAGAATTCCATTCGGTCGACCGTGACATCAACCAGGTCGACTTGACAAGACAATTCTTCGTATTTGAATTTAGGGCACAACACTTGGACTTCTGTACTTGCGAGGTAACGAAGATCAACCCAAGTGGTCGACCTAATGTGTTTCAAGGTCGACCGTTTCTGTTTGTTTTGGTTACTCAACCTGAATGTCGACTTTGTCTTTGTTTGTATGACTATGTTGTGCTTGAAAAGGTCGACCGCGCCAGATATCTGGTCGACCTATCCTTTTTTCGTTTTAATTTTGAACTTACTTTTTGTTGTTAATTGTTATATTCCTGCTGGATAGGTCGACCTAGGAAGAACAGAGGTCGACCTTAATGGTTGTGGTAGTCACTATTTGTCTTATAGGTCGACCTAATACTTTGTCAGGTCGACCACGTCTTTGTTTTTTGGTCAATTGTAGAAATTTGTAGTTGAATTATGATTTGAATTTTTCTTTAAATTGTATAGACGATGACGCATGATGAGAGACTGCATCAAGATTTGGGTGAAATCATGAAATTGTTGAAAGCCACACAAGAGAAGCTGGTGGTGTGTCAAACACAAGTCAATGACTTTCAGAAGTGCATGCGTGATAGAGTGGAGCAATTGTCAGTTCGACTGACAGATATGACTGGGATGATGCATGACGGGTTTGAGAGGCTAGAAGGTGCTATCAAAGATGTAATGCAGAACGAATGGAGAATGGCGGAAGAGATGGTAAAGGAAAGAAATTTGACTTTGGTAAAGAGGAGGAAGACCATGATGACTCTGAAAATTGCTACCGGAGCATAGACAATTTATTGAAAGAGCACATTTTAAAGGTATCCAAGTATATTCATATGTGATTGAAGATATTAGTATTACTATCATTAGTGCTAATTTGTTTTGTTTATATGTTTGACAGAGTGAAACAACGAATGACAGCAAGGGTTCCTCTCCTAAGTACAAGAGACAACGATATGAAAGTGACTCCTACACCACTCCACAGAAGGATCAATTTGTAAGAAAAGGATTATTTAGTGTTGATAGCGATGAAGATGAATCTAAGAGTCCTTTCGAAAAGCACGGGGTAAGTTTACGTTACATATTCATCTATAATGTGTGTTTGTGTTCATATGTTACTTTAATTTTAACTATGATTTGTAGGTCATGAAAGTGGAGGGTCTAGAAGGATTCACCAAAAATCTTCAAAATCCAATTGAAGACTTGTATTATGTTGTTACTAAAGAGAAGGCCGGGGACACGAATTGGGACAAGTAAGACGTTTTTTAGTACGTGTGGTCGACCGTTTAGGTCATGAGGTCGACCGTTTGTCCAATAAGGTCGACCGTGACTGTGAACAGGTCGACCTGTACGTTGCAAATCACAATTGACATTTCTGTTACTTTGATTTTTGCAGTTTGACCGTTGTGGATTTCTTTTCTGAAAATGTGCAACGACATTATTTGAGTTCGATCATTAGCTAGAATAGCTGGGTTTGCTCATCAGTAAGTACTATACTACTACGAATTTCGTATGAATTGTGCACTATTTATGTTACGATTTACGATGATTTTGTGTTTGATTGTTGGATGGTAGGTAGTTGATTTGTGTGCAAGGGCACTAACAATGTCTGAAAAACATGATGTGAAAGAGCCAAATGTGTGGTATTTGCCAAATATGTTTTCTGTAAGAGCCGTAATGTCAAATTATTTGTCATAACCTAGTTATTTATATTGTACCATGTCAATTCATCTCAATTAAAACATGGTGCAGAAAATGGTATGCGCTAACATGAAGACTAGACAAATTCGTAACAAGTTGATGAATGATGGCGTGGTGTTTATGCCGAATGTTAGTGCATGCCAGAAGGTTAGTCAATGTCCCTATATCATTAAATTTCAAAAGTGCATTTGTTTGTATTTGCTGTTTATAACATATAGTGAGTGTTTCGTTGCTAGATATTTATGCCAGTTCTTGACGATGAAGCACGTCATTGGTTTCTGTATCTCGTCAATGTCCAGCAAAAAACTGCATTTTTGCTTGACAGTCTACCTTCAACTAGTGAGGCGAATCGTAGGCGTAAATCAGCACTATGCAAGAAATTAGTAAGTGTTTCCTATAATTTTCTGACTACTAAGCGTCACGTATTATGCTAGAAGCTTAAAATATTCGTTATTTGTGTGTAGTTTTCCAATTTGGATGATATTTTGAAACTGGAGCGTATGAGCAATGTAGCAGTACCAAATTTTGGAGATTTCAATTTTGATGAGCTACGAGTTCAACGGCAAAGGAATAGTACTGAGTGTGGTGTGCACGTCATGCAGTGGATGCGCTATAGATCCAAGGATCTGGATAGAGTGGTGAGTATATCGTCAAACAAATAACTTGTTTAATTTACACTTTTTTTAGTTGTAACGAAGTCTTACATGGCATAATGCAGATAGGAGAAGAACATAAATTACCGGCTCGAAAGGAGATTCTATGGTATCTGGCTACATATTTTGAAAACCGTGCACGAGAAGATCTTTTCAAGCATGTAGCAAATGAATGCATGGAACGAGGCAAAGAGAGACAGAGTTCAAACAAAAAAGCAAAGAAATAAAGTCGTTAAGTTACAATGTTGCATTATTTGGACAATACATTGAATTTGTATTTGCGAGATCGTTTCATTTTGGATTTTGAATGTTTATCGTTTATTAGATTTGTTATACAATTATGGATGTGACTGCATTTACGATTTCAATCGTCTAGAACAAGTGGTCGACCACATACTCAAAGCGGGCAAACTCGTAGGCAGAGCACAGGTCGACCTCGTGACGCTTAAGGTCGACCTATGATACCGTAGCAAAGTCAAAAACCATGTGGAATAAGGATGGAATTTCGTCTGTTTGGCCTTAATAAAATACGGTCGACCATTCGTGTCAAGAGGTCGACCTGTTTCACATTTATAAACAACGGTCGACCATTTGTGTAAAGAGGTCGACCTGTTTCACATTTACCCAAGACGGTCGACCATTTGTTCAAAGCGGTCGACCGTAATGATTCATGTCCTTGTACAATTAGGATTTTGTGTACTTGTACTTGTCGAATTATGATTTTATATATCTTTCACCAATTGGATAAGGAATTCGTCTACATTATCTATAAATAGATAGGAGTCTTAAGACTTTATTCGTACTTTGATTTATACAATTTGTTGGAGTGAAGTTGTAATCTCATCGCTCTTATTGTGATCGTGTGTTGGTTGCGGTTTATTTTTATTCCGGTAGACCGTAACAATAAGTGGTCGACCTCTTTGCTAAGGTATGTCTCGTATGTGCTTGTTAATGGTTGTATGTGGTTAAATTTTCCCCTAATTAGGTCGACCACCCCCACCATCCGGTCGACCGTATTTGTGTAATTAGATGATTAGGTCGACCTTACAGTAAATTCAGGTCGACCTCATCTTTGTTATTTAGTAATAAGGTCGACCGTACAGTTCATTCAGGTCGACCTGACGAGAGCTAATTTTGTATATTTTTTACATTAAATTCGTATTCCGATCGTTGCAGGATGGATAACAGAGATGATACAGATGATAGAGATGATGATGAGGTTAACTTCGATGAGGAACCTAAGGATGCTCTTGAATGAGCTATGGATAATTCAGATGATACAGATAATACGGATGATGAAGTGGTTGGGGATGATAATGAAACCGAGGGTGCTGAAGAAGAATTTATGGATGATGAAGAAGCTACTGAATATGAACAACAAATTCCTTCTATGGAGTTCCAAACATTAGAAGATGCAGAGAAATTTTACGATTCCTATGCTAAAGCGAAAGGATTTAGCGATCGACGTAGAGATCTTCGGAGGAGTCGTCGAGGAGTAGCAATTGGGAGGACAATGGTATGTTCGAGAGAGGGGACTAGAGAGAAGATGCATATAGATAAAGAAGGTCGGACTCGACAACATCGTAAGATGACAAGACATTCTTGCAAGGCATCGTATACTGTACGCTTTGATCGAAATAAGAAAATGTGGTTGTTTCTAAGTTTGAGAGGAAGCACTCACATCGCTGCTGCAATGAAGAAGAAACTCAATTCCTTCGGTCTCATCGAAATGTGAGTGAAGGAGACAAGGCTCTGGCGATAGGGATGCGACAGTCAGGAATAAAACAACGCAACATTATTCAGTTCATGAAGAATAAAGTTGGAGGATATGAGAATCTGGGGTACACTCCAAAGGATTTGGACAATGCTGTTCAGCAATCCCGAACAGTTGACGACGATCTAATAGGAGATGTTAACCGAACATTGGGTTACTTGCAAAGTAAACATACCTCTGATGCGGGCAGCTTCTTCAAGTACACAACCAACGATGAAGGTGAATTAGGCAATCTCTTCTGGTCGGACTCCACATCTAGAGCAGATTACCATTTTTTTGGGATGTCTTGGCGTTCGATGCATGCTACAAGCACAACAAGTACAATCGACCATTTGTTATGATGGTTGGTGTAAATCACCACCACCGTAACATCATATATGGTTTTGCCCAGTTGGATAACGAGACAATCCCCAACTATGTTTGGTTGTTGAATACTTTTCTGGAGTGTATGAACTCTAAGATGCCAACTTCAGTGATCACAGACGGAGACAAGTCTATGCGTGGTGCCATTGCTACTGTTCTGGTTGGATTGCCTCACCGTCTGTGTATTTGCCATATTGAGACAAATGCGACAACGACCGTTCATAATAAGGAGTTTGTTAGCGCATTCACTTACTTGGCGAAAGCACGTATATCGATTGAGGAGTTTGAGAGGCGTTGGAAGCATTTGATTAGTGAGCATGGTTTGTCTGCAAATAAGTGGTTGCGGGATTTGTACGCTGACAAATTACTGTGGGCAGAGGCATACTTGAAGGATATTTATTTCGGTGGACTCCAATCAACCTCGCGATGTGAGTCATGTAACCATTGGATAAATGGGTATGTGGGAACTCAATACAGCCAGCAACGTTTTGTTCAGGGCATTGATGAAGCACTGGAGGGGATGCGTTTCACGGAGGTGCAGGATGATTATACTTCTAGGCACACGAATTTGGTCTGCAAGCATGCCCTTCGCACTTGGGAAATGCAAGCTGAAAGTATCTACACACATCGTACATTTGCTATCTTCAAGTCTGAACTAGAGAATGAAGCTTCTTATGTATTAGCGGAGAGAAGAAATGAATCAGATGGGACAGAGACATTCATTCTGAAGAACTCCATGAACACGTCCAATCAAGATCTAAAATGCGAGTGTGCATTATTTGAATCTAAGGGGTTTCCATGCAGACATATGCTTACAGTAATAAAAAAATATGGGATACACCGAACTACCCTCCTCGTGGTTCAAGCTTCGATGGACCCAAAATGAGAAGACACTAAATCGTCATCCTGGAGTTGGAGGTGATGTGGGAGAGAAAGTTGGTCGACTGATAAGACATGGAGGATTGGCTCTAAAGTGTAAGCGTTTGTGTGACATCGCGTGTGGTAGTGAAGCTGCTTTTAATCATGTCTCTAAGACGTTGGACGACCTTACTTAATGGGCAATTGAGTTCGCGAGGGAGAGAACGGACAACACCACACCGGCAAACCCTCCAGCACCCCTTCGAAGTGTGAAAGATCCAAAAATTGGAAAGACCAAGGGGACATTCAAGTCAGCACGAACTGCATCGGGCAAAAGTTTAAGAAAGTGTTCGAAATGTGGGAAATATGGTCATTTTCGCCCTAAGTGCCCGAAACAAAGTCCCAAAAAAGGATCTTAAATTTCTTCTATTATTTTTTAGGAGTTTATTTATTTTTTTTATAACTGTGATTGCATTGTATTTTCTTCGAATTATCTTAATAATTTATGAGTTAATTGATTGTTGGTTGAAATAAACAATAGCAATAAAACGGTCGACCTCATACAAATAACGGTCGACCTGACCATAAACGGTCGGCCGAACAAGTTACTAAGGTCGACCGCGTATTTAATTCGGCCGACCAAACTGGTTTGTTTGCAACATCCACCCAAACCTCCCCCAATCCTCTATTTAAGAAACCCTCCCCCACTCATTCTACACCACAATCAGAACCCTATCCCACCACATCCACTCATTCTTCCTCTCCTTTCCCTTCTTCATCTTCTTCTCCAATTTCCAAAATCTCCAATTTCCAAAAACTCAAAGGAACCTCCATTTCATTTCATCCTCATCACTTAGAAGAAGAACAAGGTATAGCTTTCAATCTTCTTTTCATTTGATTCGATTTTTGTCTTCTTCTTTGGTAGATTAGATTATTTAAGATGGAAAAGAGGGATTTTCCCTTATGTTCGTCAGATGCGGTCGACCTGGTCATCTTCGTGGTCCACCACATCTGGCTTTCAATCGTTTTATTCTTCTTTTCTATGGACTGAGGTCGATCTGTGATGATATTGAGGTCGACCTATGATGTTTTCCTACCAGTTTTTGAGTTTTTATATAGATCTAAAGATGGAAAAGAGGGATTTACCCTTCTGTTCGTCAGATGCGGTCGACCTGTTCATCTTCGTGGTCAACCGCATCTAGCTTTCAATCGTTTTGTTCTTCTTTTTCTATGGACTGAGGTCGACCTGTGATGATATTAAGGTCGACCTATGATGTTTTCCTACCAGTTTTTGAGTTTTTATATAGATCTAAAGATGGAAAAGAGGGATTTCCCCTTCTGTTCGTCAGATGCGATCGACCTGTTCATCTTCGTAGTCGACCGCATCTGGCTTTCAATCGTTTTGTTCTTCTTTTCTATGGACTGAGGTCGACCTGTGATGATATTGAGGTCGACCTGTGACGTTTTTATTTATATCTATAGCTTGAAAAGCATTTGGGCCATTTCAGACTCGTTTCAATTTAGCCGAGGTCGACCTATGATGCTTCTGAGGTCGACCTATGAAGGCAAAAGTTCGAGTTGTGCCATTATCTTAGGAAGTATTTGTGCGAAACTAACTCTGGTCGACCTCTTCTAATTATGTGGTCGACCGGATCTGTTTTACACTCCATATGAAAAGCATTTGGGCCATTTCAGACTCGTTTCAATTTAGCCGAGGTCGACCTATGATGCTTCTGAGGTCGACCTATGAAGGCAAAAGTTCGAGTTGTGCCATTGTCTTACGAATTATTTGTGCGAAACTAACTCTGGTCGACCTCTTCTAATTATGAGCATGGTAAAGGAAACCGGATCGTACCGGCCGGTTGAACCGGTAAAACCGGATACCGGAGCGCGGGCGGTACGATACCGTTTATGGGTGCAAAATACCGCGCCGGCCGGTTTAAATGGTTTAACCGGTTTAAGACGGAATACCGGCCGGTTTTGGTCTAACCGGGGGCAGGGTAATGGGGAAAAAAACGTCGTCGTTTAGAAAAAAAAAAGTCGAATTGTCAAAACTCAAAACCCTAATCAATCGAACAAAACAGCCGCCGCGTTTCCTTTCTTCTTCGCAATTCTCCAGTCTACGATTCGCCTCTTCTCCTCTTCAGTTCTGCGATTCTGAACTTCAATCCGGCGCTCCTCCTCTGGCGACCGGCGAGGCTGTGACCAGGAACGCCGAGCCCGTGACCAGCGACTGGCGGCAAGGCTTCCTGGGTTTTGAGCTCCTCCTTCACTGCGCTCCTCCTCCGCCGCTGCTCCGCGACGCGTCTCCGTTGCTCCTCTCCAGCCTCTGCTCCTCACCCTCCTTTGCTGGCCACTACTCCGCCGCTGCTCCGCGACGCGTCTCCGGCACCGGCACGCGTCTCCCTCCCCTGAACGCCATCGACATCTGCTGACCTGAGTTGCTGAGCGGGCGGGAGGTTTTGTTTGAAGAGAGAAGCAGATTTTGTTTGAAGAGAGAAGCAGATTGGAATTCGTAAAATGGAGAGAGAGTGGAGAGAAAGTACTACTGGAAATTGGAAAGGAATAGACGAAGGGTTTTCCTTTTATAGTTGGAAAATTATTGCATGATACCTGAAATTATATTATATGTTTAGTCCCTGCAATATGAAGTTGTTTCATTATATACCTATAACTTTTATGTTGATACTTTATTATTTTATATCCGGTATATTCGATATTATTCCGGTTTTACTCCGGAACGATACTCTAATTTTGCCGACACGGTTTTTTGACAAAAAATATATTTTATTATTACAAAAACGGTATTTACCGGTACAAAACGGTTGAACCACGGTCGTACCACAAAATACCATACCAGAAAGGAATCCGGTATGATGTCCGGTACGGTTTCCTTTACCATGATTATGAGGTCGACCGGATCTATTTTACACTCAATAGCAAAAGCATTTGGGCCATTTCAGACTCGTTTCAATTTAGCCGAGGTCGACCTATGATGCTTCTGAGGTCGACCTATGAAGGCAAAAGTTCGAGTTGTGCCATTGTCTTACGAAGTATTTGTGCGAAACTAACTCTGGTCGACCTCTTCTAATTATGAGGTCGACCGGATCTGTTTTACAGTCAATAGCAAAAGCATTTGGGCCATTTCAGACTCGTTTCAATTTAGCCGAGGTCGACCTATGATGCTTCTGAGGTCGACCTATGAAGGCAAAAGTTTGAGTTGTGCCATTGTCTTACGAAGTATTTGTGCGAAACTAACTCTGGTCGACCTCTTCTAATTATGAGGTCGACCGGATCTGTTTTACACTCAATAGCAAAAGCATTTGGGCCATTTCAGACTCGTTGCAATTTAGCCGAGGTCGACCTATGATGCTTCTGAGGTCGACCTATGAAGGCAAAAGTTCGAGTTGTGCCATTGTCTTACGAAGTATTTGTGCGAAACTAACTTTGGTCGACCTCTTCTAATTATGAGGTCGACCGGATCTGTTTTACACTCAATAGCAAAAGCATTTGGGCCATTTCAGACTCGTTTCAATTTAGTCGAGGTCGACCTATGATGCTTCTGAGGTCGACCTATGAAGGCAAAAATTCGAGTTGTGCCATTGTCTTACGAAGTATTTGTGTGAAACTAACTCTGGTCGACCTCTTCTAATTATGAGGTCGACCGGATCTGTTTTACACTCAATAGCAAAATCATTTGGGACATTTCAGACTCGTTTCAATTTAGCCGAGGTCGACCTATGATGCTTCTAAGGTCGACCTATGAAGGCAAAAGTTCGAGTTATTTGTGCTAAACTTATTGAGATCGACCTGTGATGATATTGAGGTCGACCTCGGGCCATTTAAATCGATTGAAAGCCAGATGTGACTTTCAGCAGGAGTGCAGTGCAGGACATTAGGCCACCTTGTAATGCACTCGAAGACACAAACGTCTGATGCCTTCACCGAGTTCTCCTTTGCAACCCTATGCCGGCCACCGGCAAGCAAACAACAACAATATAACAAAGAAGACCCTAAAACCTAAACTCTCTTACATCCATAAGAATGGCACATGCGGGGCGGTCAGAATTAAAGATAAACATCTAGAGCATACAAGCAAATCGCAAATGATTAATACAAATTGTTCAAAATTAAAGATAAACATCTATAAACAATAAGATTAATTGAAAGCTTCTTACTCGTCAACTAAGTTTCTTCACTCTCCACTTCATAATATCAACTTCATTCTAAACAATTAGAAACAACAAATTATATATGTCTCCACAAACATAAAGAACATTAATTGTTTAAGGAAGATATATTATTTAGAATATTATATATACCGGGAAAATAATTATATGTGTGTGAGCGGGTACCCATGGGGCGGGTTTACCTAAACCCAAACCCAACCCGACCCGGTGAATAGTGTTGCGGGTTTAAACCCGAACCTGGCCCAAAACCCGTCAACACGGGTTTTACCCGCGTTGACCAGGTTGGATCGGATGGGTACCCGTAGGTTCGGGTTTTGTTGCCATCCCTATTTACAGAGCCACGCTTCAATTTGCTACATACCTTCACAAATTGATGGACATTATATTTTTGGACTTTTTCGTGATTGCCCTGGCAGCAACAAACATCGAATTTCATATTTACTACTATACAAAGTAGGGATGGCAACAAAACCCGAACCCACAGGTACCCATCCGACCCAACCCGGTCAACGCGGGTAAAATCCGTGTTGACGGGTTTTGGGCTGGGTTTGGGTTTAAACCTGTTCACTATTCACCGGGTTGGGTTGGGTTTGGGTTTAGGTAAACCCGGCCCGTGGGTACCCGCCCACCCATATAATTAATTTTTTCGGTATATTTAATATTCTAAATAACTAATCTTATTTATGTTTGTGGAGACATGTCTAATTTTTTCTTTTCAATTGTGTAGAATGAAGTTGATGTTATGGAGTGGAGAGTAAAGAAACTTAATTGAAAGGAAGAAGCTTTCAATTAAACATGTTAATTATGGATAATTTGTGATTTGCTTCAATTTTCTTGAGTTTTCTAGATTGGTGTTGAACAATTTGTATAGTTAATTTGTGATTTGCTTGAATTTTCTAGAATGGTGTTTTATATATGGATAAGTTGTATTGAGAAATTGATATTTGACTTTAATTTTGATAAGAACTTGTAATTGTAAATTTTTTACGACAAAACCCGTGGGTACCATGAACCCGCGGATACCCAACGGGTTGGGTTGGGTTTGAGTTTTTCAAACCCAGTGGGTTTTACCCCGGGTTTTTTTCAAAGATAAACCCATGGGTTTGGGTTTGAGTTTGGCAAAACCCGACCCAACCCGACCCATTGCCATCCCTAATACAAAGGATATTATTTCTAATTTGAAAGAAATTTTCTTTGATTTCATTTCTTGTAAATCTCATTTTGTTTATTGGTGATAATAACCTGCACGTTGATATGATCGAAATATCATCACATGTTTGGATTGAGGTAATTGATTAGAACTTGATTGCTAATTTGTTTGAATTTGATGAAAATTGATTTTTTTTTTCCTTGGAGGTTTGCACACAAAAAAAATTAAATCATTACTGTTTCTTACTTTTCAAAAAGTTGTGAATGTTTTTAGTGATCAGCCCACTGGCCAGATGATTTTGTTTTTACAAAATTACTTTGTATATATAAATTTAAATATTATATAATGTATACATATATAATAGGAGGGTAATTGATCAAAATGGTCACACAAGTTTGATCAAGTAACAAAATGGCCACAAACGTTTGAAACGTGACAAAAAGGTCACGCAAGTATCATATTATAACAAAATAGCTATTCCATGTATTTTCATCCAAAATGACCAGTTTGCTTGCTCTAAATAAGCGGTAATTTCACAGGTTGGTTAGGTGCATGGTTGATAATTTGTTATCAATTTTCCATGGTGTCATCAAAATTATCGATTATTATGGATGAAAATATGGCTAAAATATATGAAATGGCTGTTTTGTTATATCATGATATGTATGTGACCTTTTTGTTACGTTTTAAAAACGTTTGTGACCATTTTGTTATTGGTCCAAACATATATGACCATTTTGATTAATTACCCTATAATAGGATTAGTATTAGGCATTAGCTTATAATTTTTACGCCTATCATCTACTCGTTACCTAAGCATTCTTGAAATGGATAAGAATCAACTAATCAACTATACCTTGTGTCTATTTTTAGAGATTATAAACAATTAGTAGTTATTATTGATGTTCATAATATCACAAAACCTACTTTACGCTTCAGGTAGAAATGGATAAGAATCAACTATACATTGTGTCTATTTTTTTCTCTAAATCACATATGTGATGGACACAATTTAAATTATAAGATATATAAACTTATGTAAAAAAAAATATCAGTACACACATTTCACTTTTCACAATCGAATTGAACTATTGAAGCACTATTTGCTTGTTTGGATGATTCTCCATAAAATAATTTTTTCTTTGAAAATAAAAAGCCAAAAAATAATATGTATATATATATGCACGGTTCCATCGTACCTTAAGTAAAATTAAATGTATAGTACTCTTTGAGTAAGAAAATGACATCTAGGCTTTAAATTGACCGGAGTTTGGGACATGATATGGTAGTATGGCACCGTACCATAATCCTTAAAGAATTAAAATATGAGTTGTAATTTCATAAATCTCATACATTATGATCAATTTGATTAGTAAAAACCATCGATTATCATGATTCGTCAAAATATATGCAACAAATTACATGCACAATTTTGGGTATTAAAGTTTATGATTTAGATAACTAAGAAATAAGGTTCACTCCAATGGTCAAGGTATAGTATCATGCCCAAAAACACAATCAATTTAAGGTCTAGATATCATTTTCTTACAATACATGTACATATATTCATGCTAGCGTACGACAGGCGTACGCTTACCTTATCGTATGACTGTCAAGTTTTGTTAATTACACCATGAATTAACTGGAGTTTGAGGCATGATACTATACCCTAACCTTTAATAGGTGAACCTTAATCTCTGAATCTCTAACTCAAACATTTAAGATTCATTTAATCTCAAAATGAAATCAATGATTCTGATTCGTAAGAATTATATTTTCTTCAAAAGCTCCATATAAGAGCTTATGCTTTTATGTTATACAAAAACATTTTTTTAACTTTTCAAAAGTTGAAATTTTAGAGGTGTTTGACCCTACTTTAACTTTTAAATATAAAATCACTTAAAAAAAGCCAGATCAAATAATAATATCAATATCTCATAATTCACTTCTATATTAGATCTAGAGTTTGTTGAAGCGGGAATATGAAACTGATTGTTTTGATGGATATAAGATCTATTTCCAATAACAAATCAAATTTCCAATTGCACAGCGTATCTACGAAAACATTTAGACCCAAAAACATACACACAGGAAAACCCAAAAACTCTGCGCATAAGGCAGAAAAAACGTAATTGGGTGGGTGCTCCTTATATTAATGGAGGAGGAGGGAGGATTAATAATTGACATGGTTGAGTCATTGTTATGTTCGTTATATAACAAGAGAGGATTACAAAGTAAGACGACAAGAAACATCTTCGTGCAGCTGGCGCTCCTGTAACAATTACCCTCTTCTTCAAATACATCCCACTTTTATATATATATATACAACTCCATCCTTATCACACGAATTCCCTTTCCTCTTTGTCAACCAACATCAACATCCACAGTAGTCTCTCTCCTAACTACTCCACATCCCCAAACAATGGGCTGTTGCCTAAGTAGCCACCGCCGCCACAGAAGCGAAACCCACGACGATTCCCCGCCGGACTACCTGCCGGACGACGACGACCACCTCCCCAACAACCGCCCGCCGCCCAACCTCGCCTTAATATCCTCCGTTCGCACCCTCAGGTCCCACCTCGCCATGAGCCCGCCTTCCACGCCGTTCAATCCTCGCCGTCCATCGCCGGGAGAAGAGGACCGCATTCTTCGGGACCACCACGAGGAAATCCTCTACCCCATCCGCTTCACCCAGAAACACGTGTCCTCTTCCAATCCGCGGGTCGGCGGCGGCCGCTACGGCTTCGTCGGCAACAACCAGATCGCCGCCCTCGACCGCGAAGTCGACCACGTGTTCGACGATCTCTCCACCGCCACCACCGCCGCCTTCAATTTCAGCAAAGAGGCGCAGATCGGCGGCGACGACGACAGGACGCCTTCGTCCCGTGTCGGATCCGGCCAGTGGAGCATCGGCAGCCCCACTCCGGTCCCCCTGGCGGAGATATGGAAGCGGCAGAATCATCGTCCTCCTCCTCCTCCGCCGGCGGCGGATATGTGGAGCTCCACGGCGGCGCCGGCGAAGCCGCCGGCAAGGGCGCTGAGCAAGAGGGAAGTGATGAGCAGGAGGGAGAGGGAGAGGGAAAGGGGAATCAGGTGGGACCCGTCCCCCGAGACGGATTTTTCCGACACGTCAGCAAGTACGGACTCGACGACCTCGGCAGAAAGGAGGCATCGGTCCACGTCGATGATGGAGAGCAATAGGAAGGCGCCACGTAAGGTTACGTTTGGGGAGCTGCCGATGATGAGGAAGGGAGGCGATTTCGAAGATGGGCCTGGGCCTGGGCCGCGGGCGGCCCGTCGGGTGGCGAGAAGTAGGCCGGGCGGATGGAGCCCACCCGAGGTTAGTGAGAGCTTTGAAGGGTGGTCTTTGGGGACAACTACCGGCGGCGGGTCTGGCCGGAAGCAACGGCAGATGGGGCATGGTGGTATGGCGGCGGCGGCGGCGGCACGTGGACGTGAAGACGATGTTTTGATCCGGCAGCGAGTAGGGAGTGAATACGAGCCTACCAATGATCTTTTGTCGATGGAAGGGTTCGTGTTCTTCTGAGTACAAATTTCTAGATAAAATAATTAATAAAAAATATTTATTCTTATAATCCCAGTTTTCGGTTTTCTTCCTTCTTTCTTCATTTGTTTTCTAAATTACGTGGCTAGCTCTCTGCGATTATGACAACAAGGAAGTTATGTGTTTTGTAACTTGGATACACCATGAACAAGATCTGCCGTCCGACTGTTTGATTTGCAAGATTTTTCATTTTTTTATAAATTAATTTTTAAGATAATGTCCTTTTGAAAAAGAAGTGACAAAATTAACCACAAAGCATTTCATCTCGTTTGGATGATGAATTTTTTTTTTTGACAAAAAAGAACTCGTTCATTATGGTATACACAATGATGTAGTCTCCTTCGTTTTAACGCGAAATTTTTATAAAATTGCATAAAAAGAACTCGTTAATTTTTTTTTATTGGAAGAGAGGCATAAGTCAAAGATTCAAGGAGGTACAGACTCAGCTAAACTCCCATGCACAACTCGCAGAAGGGTATCTAACCAAAATTAACCCAGAAGAAACAAAGTAAACAGCTCCAGGAACTAAAAACAATTCCCAGCTATAGCATCAACTTCTGTTTTGCGGAATATGTATGGGAAAGCTCACTCCCATAATGTCCTCCCTTGGGATTCTGTCCAAATAAGTTGGAGGGTCCGTTAATTTATACATACCAAAGGGATAGATGAGATTGTGCTTCGAGAGCCAGTCCGCGACTCTATTCTCTTCCCGATATGTATGAATCAAACGGACCATCCAGTTCTGTGATATCAATCTCCTAATAGCCTTTAATATGGTTGAGCATGGATGTGCTGAGTCATCACGATTTTATATTAGCTCCAAAGCCACCATCGAATCCGCTCTAGGATTAGAAGCTGAGCCCCTTGCTTTCAGGCAAGCTTAAGTCCTTGATAAGCTCCCCACAGTTATGCTAGAATGGCCGAACCCGTCCCAATTTTGCAGCAAAAACCACTTAGCCAGTAACCGTGACAGTATCAGAGTACCCCACCTGTTGTTGCCAGTCCTATTCCACCCTGCATCGCGCCATCGGTATTCATCTTTCTCCAGCCTCTCGATGACAAGGTCTAGCTAATAAGGTGTTCCTATTGTTGGGGACTTTCATTAGGTAGCTAAACTCACACACGCTCTATCCCACGTCTGCAACCAGTCTTTAGCTTTCGTCGTGACATAGTTGATCAGCGTGGATTCCGCAAGCCTCTTTCCCTTAAAAATGAACTCGGTCCTATACTTCCAAATGTACCAGTTTAGAAGGGAGAAGTGACTTGCCCACTGTTCCTGATCCTCGAAAATACCAGCCCCTTCCAAATTCATTCGGAACCACTCGTCATGATGAGCTGTGAAGAAGTTGTGATGCTGTAGTGGCGGAACAAACTTTTCCCAAATTCTTCGAGAGGCCGAGCAGTCTCTCCGAGCTGTGAAGAACTCGTTAATTATAGTCTACACAATGATATCCATTTTGTTATGTTTTAAGAAAAGAAGAATTATCCATTAAAAACACGTGTTTGATGTCATCGTATAAGTGCCATATCATGATCTTTCCACTATGGTAGGAAGGCAAACAATACTACGATCGTATCAGTGCCATATCATTATATTATCAACATGATAATATCATGATATGATAATGGTATGATGACATCAATTTTTCCCCTCGAAGATAAATTTTTTTAATATCTTATCACTATCATATCAACATAATATCACTATACTTCACAAAATCATCTTAGCACTATAGTAACACATATACTAGTATCATATCATTGTCATTTCATGATATTATCACAATGATAATATGATAGTGTTATGATGACATCAATTTTCCCCCTCAAAGATAAGACTTCATATTATCTTATGAACAATGACTTGATCTAGTGGTAATACCACTAATCTTGTACCTGGAGATCCTAAGTTTCAATATCTTAAGTAGTACCTAACCATAAAAGAGTAAACATCACCCTTATTAACAAAGACTTCATATTATCTTACCACTATCATACCAACATCATACAACTATGGTAAGACTTCATAATACTATTTTACTACTTCATACCATTATTTTACCATTGAGCTAAAACTGACAACACTACCATATCACTGTCATATCATGATATTAATATCATGTTATGACAGTATTAGGATGATGTGAAATTTTTTTATCCAAAAATATCAAAATTGATATAATCTTGTGGAACAGGAAAAACAATTCTACGCTAAAGTTTTTGAAATATGATGCAAAATGAATGAGATATCTTATGTTGAAAATTCATAGTAGAATTGAAGAGTGCATTAGTTGTCACCTAGAGAGATGCCCTGGTCCCAAAAAAATTTGCCAAACTATCCCAAAAACTTCTACTTTCCCTCATTATCCCTCTTTAGTGATAAACATTAGATTACATCTTCTCTAATCTCAACCATTCTTATAAGATTATAGGTATAAAATGCCCATCTACTATGTATTTTTTATCAAATATACCCATCTACTACGAATAAAGACTTGGCCTAGTGGTAATACCACTAGTCTAGAACTTGGAGGTCCCAGGTTCGAATATCTTAATTAGTACCTTAATAAGAAAAAACGTAAAATATATCACCCATATAAAAAAACATACCATCTACTATTTTTTAGGGTAATGTCTATTTTTTATCCAAACCTTCTTCATATTCTTTTAAATTATCTAAACCTATCAAAATACTAAGAATTAGCAAAATGTTAACTTTCAGTTAGCAATTTTGTTAGTAATATTGACTTAGCAACATGATATTGACTTGGAAAAGACACATGAAGATCAACATTCCAAAATTTTAATATTTTAAAGAAGAAAAGAGTTACAAAATTATTAACGATACGTAAAATGGCTAATATTTTGATGCATTATGAAAGATTTGGCTAATTAATAGAATTTTAATAGGTTTGATAATATAAAAGAATCTGAAAAATATTTGTATATAAAATAGACATTACCCTATTTTTCACATCAAACAAACCCCTGGATTTGAAAATATTATCAAACATGCCCTTATGTTAAGTGTTCCATGACAAAACCGTCAACCATGGTCGCACCATGATTTGGGTGACATAAATTTCTAAAATACGCCTAATAGTTTCACTATAACATTATCAGGTTTCTTTTGTATAGCTCAATACCTCTAATAATTTTACTTTAATAAGACTTAGAAATAAATAGAGTGTAAAACTGATATTTTCTCTTCCATTTTGCAGAGACCAAGTTTTATGAACCATAGTTCAACCATGGATTATGGTTTTTGAATGAAAATTTTGGCAGAATAGCATGTTTGATAATCTTTCTAAAATACAAGGATATATTTGATATAAAAAAAGAATAGAGGGAATGTTTGATAAAAATACATATAGAGTAATATATTGTACTTATAACCTACTACAAAATAATAGAATTTTGTACTATATATTATATATAATTAAATTGAGAGAGGCATCTCTATGTGGACTAATTTTTTGAAAGATTTTGTGGACTAATTCAGTCCATACCAAACGTGAAAATCATATAAATGAATTACATTGTGTGATTGGTTATTACTTCATCAGATTTATCTAATTTGTTCTGAAAGGAGATTATCCCAACACTTATTTAGCTTTTTGTTAGAGAACTTTAGCGAAGTAACGCGATGATCCAGAGTTGAGAGATGTAAGAATCGTATCCAACTCTTACACAATGTAGCTAATTACTATGTTTGCTATACCATTAAAATACAGAGGGAAAATCTCTCTGTTCTCTTTCTGGTTTCCATCTTTTCAGGCAGGCATCTTGTTGCAAAGTAAACAACCGGCAACAAAGCATACAAGTACAAGACATCATGTGCCAAAGAAAGCCATTTATCATAATTTACATGTTATAACGAGGGGAACAATGACTCGGCCACTTTGAGACGGCTCCTCTCATTATAATGTCATTATCGAAACAATTTATTATTATTATTATTATTTTAAATACTAAATAGTAATTTCAGAATGTGAAATGAACCGAAAGGAGACATAAAAACCAAGAAACTGAATCAACAGCTGGATACTTGGATTTTGGAAGAGGTCACAGAGAGGGAAATCAAGAATAATCTTTCTTTGGGGTTTGCGGATGTGTTGAACAAGAAAGAAAATAAAATCAGTAGGTTTTTAGTTGGTCCCAGAATATCGAATTGAATGTATAGCTTTTTTATTCTATTAACAATGCATCAAATTGAATATGCAGTGAATTTGTTCAGAATATCATGTCAGTTATCAGGTTTTATAAACATTGGTTCAGACAATCCATAAGACGCCAATGTTCCAGCTGTGAGAGAGACTGAAGAAACTTCATCATCTGCTCTATGATTGGAGCAGAGCGGGTATTACTAACTCCCTGCGTAATATCCACATATTGCAGGCTGAGATTGATCATATCAAGTCTATCCATCTGATCAATTGGGATGAGGTGAAGGGCCTGGAGGCTGAGTTGAATAGACAGTGGGAGTCAGAGGAAAGCTATTGGCAGCAGAAATCTCGCGTCCGATGGTTGAAAAAGGGGGACAACAACACGTCTTATTTTCATACGGTGACGAGGGCCTGTAGAATCTCTGGCCTTCGCAATGATGATAGTGAATGAGTTACTGAGGAACATTGGAAGGCTAACATTGCCACCAATTTCTATCAAGCTCTTTTCACCTAAAAAAACCAGGTGCAGAACATGATGGAGCGGGTGGCGGATCTCCCCATAGCTCCCAGTGTTACTCCATAAATGAACGTAGTCTGACGGCTGAGGCCCTCCCTTGCGAAGTCCGTAAGATGGTCTTTTCTATGTGCTCTAAGCAGGCTTCAGGTTCTGATGGGTTCACGGGGAAGTTCTTCAAAGCCTTCTGGGGTATTGTCGGTGACTCTGTGATAGAAGATGTCTGCTCGTTCTTTGCAACAAGTAGAATGATTCTTAGCTTTAATCACACCTAACTTTGATCCCAAAAGTGGATCAGGTGGAGACTATGCGTCAACTACTCAGACCCACCAGTCTATGCCAGTTTGTGTATAAGGTGATCACTAAAATTGACATACGGCGAGGGGTTGTTATTGCCGGCGGCAGCCAATAACGACCAAAGCAAGCTGGTCCAACCAAGTACGAGTGTAATATTTGGAAGCGAGTATGGAAACTTTGGAAAAAAATCATAGCCAGTTCCGACGGAAGTAAGGTGAGTATAAAGGGGGTAAATTCTACTGCCCCAAATCATCTTGGAAGCGCATAATGCCTTTATCCGTGAAAGGCAGATTGATGAAAATATCCTCCTAGGACATGAGTTAATGCATTACTTTAAGATCAAGACCAGCGGTAAGAAGGGATACATGGCTCTGAAGGTTGATATGGAAAATGCCTATGATAGAGTCGAATGTGCATTCCTTCTTGTGGTGTTGGATGAGATGGGATTTAACCCTGTCTGGAGAGGATGGGTTCAAGAATGTCTTCAATCTGTAACTTTTTCGGTCCTCATGAATGGCACACCGTCCGGCTTTTTCCCCCCCTCTAGGGGACTCCGTCAAGGGGATCCTCTCTCCACTCTTCTCTTTGTGATTTTCACGGAGGGGTTTGCGGCCTTGATTCCGAAAGCAATTTCGGAAGGAAGGCTGGAAGGGGTTAAGGTGGCTCCTCGGGCTCCAAGAATCTCCCACTTATTCTTTGCTGATGATTCTTATCTTTTTCTTCGAGGATCCCTCCAAGAATGTGAGAATTTGTTGAGGTTCTGAATGATTATGAGGAAATCAGTGGACAAAAAATAAATTTGGCGAAAAGTCAGCGGTCTGTTTTAGCAAAAATTTTGCTCCAGCAGATCAGGACTTCTTAGCAGAGATTTTAGGAGTTGGGGTGGTGGGGGTTTAAGATAAATACCTGGGAATCCCAACTCTGATAGCTCGCTAGAAGATGGCTACCTTTTGCTATCTGGAGGATAAATTGTTGGCACGACTTCAGGGGTGGAAACGCAGGACTTTGTCTTGGGCAGCTCAGGAGACTTTGATTAAGTCTGTTACTTTAGCTCTGCCTTTACATGTTATGTCTTGTTTTAAGATTCCTCTGTCTCTTTGTCGCCTCCTGGATAAGCATGTAGCTCATTTTTGGTGCAGTGTTGAGGAGGGACAATCAAAGATTCGTTGGGTGTCTTGGCGTAATATGTGTAAAAGTAAGCATGAAGGGGTATGAATTTTCGCCGCTTTGAGCATTTTAATCAGGCTCTATTGGCTAAGATCGGCTGGCGAATCCTGAGTGAACCCCATTCCCTCTTAGCCCAGGTCTATAAAGGGAAGTATTTCCCCAATGGGTCATTTCTCATGGCTAAGGCTCGATCCCGGCCGTCTTGGGGGTAACAGAGTATCCTCTTTGGTCGCCAATTGTTAGAGACAGGGTTACGTTGGCAAATTGGTAATGGCCAGGACACATCTCTGCTTAATTCTAATTGGACCCCTATTCAGCACTCTCTTCCCGCTGTGCATAATCCGCCGACCTGCAGTGCTATTAAAGCAATCCATGTGCCTCGTCAGAATATCAAGGATCGGTTGATTTGGCATGCTACTGCTGATGCGGTTTTCACGGTTAAGTCTGCTTACCATTTTGCGGTTAATCTTGATCAGTATAGAGGTAGATGGAGATCCATTGCTAGTTGGATGGATAGGGCTAGTTGAATCCGTTTGTGGGATGCTAATGTTCCTCCAAAGCTGAAAGTGTTTGTCTGGCAAATCTACCACATAATTTTGCCGACAACGGAGGCCTGATTGAAAAAAGGTCGTTGTTCTACCTAGGTGTCCGGTGTGTTGGGTGGCTTCTGAGACAATGGAACATTTGTTTCTTGAGTGCCCAGTCGCACGACCCTTTGGGATCTTTTGGGCCTTGCTTACCTTGGTGAAGGGCTGCCTCGTCACACATTCCCGCTGTTCCTGAAAAAATTGTTGGTTGTGGTTCATCAACCGGCTTTGTTCATGGCGGTTATTGCTATCATTTGGCGATCTCGTAACTGGGTTGTCTTTGAAGGCAAACAGTTTGGGTTTCCGGCCTTGATGCGACAATTTAACCACCAGGTTCAGGAATGGATTTGTTTGCCAGTGGACCGATTCCTCCCCAGATCCAGTACTCACGCACCTCCCTTGAATCTGCATGGGTCTGCTGCGGTGATTTGTATGTGGGATGAGGCTATTAGGAGTGGCTCGCATTTGACAGGTGGGATGGTGATTATGACTCCTGCTAGGGACATCCTTTTAGTGTACGATTTGTAGGTCGGAGTAGCAATAATGTAGCCCATTTGGTGGCTCGCAAGGCCCTTTCTTTGTACCCGACTATGAGTCGTTTCTTTGATTTTCAGGCCTGGCTGATTTACAGGATGTAAATATCTTTTTTTCAATCAATACATGATTATCTTTTGTAAAAAAAAACACAGTTCAATGACATATTGTTTATAGGACATTAATGAATGCTTTATAAGGTCATTTTAATAGTAACAATTTGAGGGGAGTGATTTAGAATAAAATTTCGTGATCGCTAAAACTTGTCCTAAAATTACTAAACATTGTCCTAACTTTTATATTTAAATTACTAATTTTTTCAGATTAAACTTTTAATTTCAAATGCACAAAACAACCCCTCCCCTCTCACTCTCCTTCTTCCTTACCCACGCTCCTATCCATCTTTGCCTCTGCCTCGTTGTTGTCGACGAGTCAAATCTAGCAAACTATCTTATGGATCAAACCATAAATCATATAACAATAATAAAAAATTATTGATATAAATAAAAGTTCAAAAAAAAAAAACTCAACCTAAGCCAATTTTCGGTTGCCCCATGGTGCAACCTAAGGTAATTTGCGGTTGGTCCATGGTGCAACCGAAAATCACTTTCGGTTCACAATTTTTATTTTTTTTATTTTTGGAGGAAATTTCACCTCGTTGGAGTCGCTAATCATGATTTGAATGCACTACCAATGATTACGACTCCAGAATGTCGATGATAGATTTTTTCTATCGTTGAATAGTGATATTGTTCTTCTTTCCTTAGTCAAAATTGTGTTTGTTTGCTAAAGGGAAGGTAAAGAAGACAAAAGGGTAAAAGTGTAACTTTGGTATTTTTAAGGAAGATCAGTAGTAATTTTAAGGGCAACCTTTATCAATTCTTGATTGACAAATACATCTGTATAGACACAACTTTCGAGTTTGTGACAACAATAGTAACTTTTTGAGAAATACACAAAATGAAAAATTTCGTCAAAACTTTATTGTGTCATCTAACAGGCTGGCTGGACTAACAAATTTGCTGACCTGATGACATTTCGTAAACACGATTTCCATGTGGATGAACGAGAAAATCCTAAAATAAAACGAATAATTTAAAATGGGGTAGTTGAGGAGACATCCGTCCCTAACCACAAAATATATGTCACTTTCATCGCCCCCACCGCCAATGGTCTTCCCTCCACCGTGGTGAAATTCGTCCACGACTTCTCCCTCCTATCTCCATTTCACACCGAAAGGAAGATCTGGGGCGATCTGTCTTATTTTCTTGAACTTGAGGTGACACGTAATTCACAGGGCAATTTTCTGAAACTATATCTCAAACCTTCTAAGAGATCACCAACTTGAGGATTGTACACCCCTCTCCACTCCTAATTAGTTAAATTTGAACTTGGGGTGCAATTCAAGGTGACTTCCATAAGGTCACCCATTCTTGTTGTACTCCACACTGAGCATATTTAACTTCAGAGTTCTCACAAGAACTCCCCCATTTCATCCCAAAACGAGTCTTGTCAGTTAAGATCGCTTTTCTACTTATGAACCATGGATCTCTCCCATGCTTTGTCGATGTGGAATTTGCCTAATGTATTAAATAATATGCCATCCAGTTAGTCAACCAGTTCATGGCCTCTCCCTGTATTGATCATCTTGAAGTTGTTCATTGCATTCTTCGGATCTGCAGTGCACACGTGATGTCGATATCCTCTTTCCTTCTTCTGGTCCTCTTACTTTGCGTGCATATTCTGATTCAGACTTTGCCGGTTGCATTGATACTCATCGTTCCACTTCGGGATGGTGTGTTCAATTTTGAGGTTCCTTTATTTATTAACGTTGCAAGAAACGAGGCAAGATGTCCAAATCCTCCACCGAAGTAGAATACCGATCCATGTCTGAGGTTTCCTCCCAGCTTGTTTGGCTTAGACGTTTATTTACTGATCTGGGTATGGTGCATCATATTCCGATGGATCTTTATGTGAACAAAACAAGTGCAATTCCAATTGCTGAAAACCTGTTATGTATGATCGTCCGAAGCACATTGAGATCCATGTGCCCTATGCCCGTCATATGGTTCGAGATGGTACTCTCAGTGTTCACAATACCCGCACAGGTGAGCAAGTTGTCGATCTTTTGTCTAAATCTTTCACTCCCTCCCTCATAGGTATCTCTCGAGTAAATCGATGCTTAATGATACGCATCAATTTGAGGGAGACCGTTACTCAATATGGCCTTATGGACCATGTATATTGCTCGGCCCATGAAGCCCATGTATAGCTAGACCCATATAGACAGTAGCTAGTCTAGTTTCGGGTTGCCGAAAGATCACATCTTCTTCATTTTTTGTTGTATATATGCGTCTGTTGTATGTTGTGGGAAGGTGCAAAAACTAATAATATTAGTAATATGATGAGTTATGACTCTTCATTGGACTAGTCCTGTCATTTCAGAGATAGCATGTAAAATTTGTTTGTCATTTATCTTTCAGAAGTCCTTAAGAGAGAGAGAGAGATATATAGGAACTTGACTCTACATTTCCCAAGATCCGATTGATGGCAGAAGATCACCGATTGCAGGAAATCCAAACTGGTTGTCATTCCTTCTTGTAATCATGTTGTTCAAACCAATATAATTCAGATTATTTCCATAAATTTCAGACCGTGAAATAATATGAGTATCAGATTTCATCAATCAATTCTTCTTTTCTGCGTTTGTTCTTAATCTCTTCCAAAAAGCTTAGACTAACTCCAAGCTTGGAGTGGGAAAGTGGGAACTTAGAAACTTAAAACCCACTTCCCCTCCAATCATAAAATAGGGTTGTAAACTTTGAGGATTGGGTGGACAAGGTGGGGAATTAATACCTCCACACTCAATTTTACAAGTCTACACGACAACATGGAGGGACGCGCGTAGGGGTTGGCTTTGGCGCTTGTCCCACTCACATCTGTATTTTTTTTATAGCTTTGTTGTTTATATTTTAGGGTTGTTTGTTTGTTGTGGTGTTTAAAATTAACGTAAAGAAAGATAAAATTAACGTAGTAGTGTTTACTAAGAGATTGGTAAAGAAAATTAAGTCCGAACTTTGTATCTTTATCAATTGTTGGGGTAATAGGGATAAGCCCATGAAAGCCAAGAGCCTGATGGGCCTGGAGCCCATTTATGGCCTATTAGGGCATGACCTAGGGTATTTGAAGGAAGAGGGGCGCATAGCGACAAAATAGGCTCGCAGACAAGGAAGTACGGATGGGAGAGGTTGGGACAGCGCCACACAGGCAGATGGTCCCCCCCATGCGCCCCGACGTGGAATCCGGACAACGTGACACGTGTGGGCGCCTAGGCATTAGACCAGACCAGGCATTTAATGCTGGGCTGACGTAAGGCTTGGTGGCAGGAGTTGGTCGGAGCTTGGTCGAGGAGCTCGAGTGGTATAAATAGCACTCGGTAGGTAGCATTTAAGCAGGTCGGTTTTCTCACACTAAAACTTCTCTCTTCACTTCTCTCTCTAGAATCACTACTGACTTGATCGTCGGAGTGCTAACGGGCGGGTTTAGCCCTCTAGGCGTTAGTCTTGCAGGGCCCAAGCGCTCGGAGTGAAGAAAAGAAGGCGCATTAGGAGGGTGGAAGTATTACGGCTCGAACAATTGGCGCGCCAGGAAGGGGGCGTTCGAGAGGTTTAGGCAAATGGAAGACTTGAACGAGGGGAGTGTAGGCGCTGATGATGTGGGAACGGAGGACGCCAGTCATGAGGGGAGTGAGCAACGATATAGTCCCGTAGTGAGCATGGAGGTAGAGGAAGAAAGCCGTGAGCGCCCATCTATGGAAAGTGATTCGTTGTCGAAGAGGGAGCTGTTTAAGATCATTGCTGACCAAGACAGGGCAATAGCCATGCTTCAAAGGGAATTGGAGGGAGGAAGGAGCGTTGACACGAGGGAGTACAGCCCCCCGGTGAGGAAACGGGATAGGCTCGTAGATGATTCGGAAGTTAGTGAGTACGGGCGCCCCAGTTATGAAAGTCCCAATGTGGAAGTAACGCCGCCTAGGCGCCCGGGTGTGTGGAGGGCGCCAGGAGAGGTGGCCACCCCGGGGCCAGAGGAGCAAAACCCATGGACTCCTAAATGCCAGACCAGGCGCTTTGGGATCAGGCAACCCTTAGCGCAAAGCGTGTTAATGGAACCAGCAGGAACTACCCTCCAGCCGCTGACCAGCTATGATGGAGTCACTGACCCGGAGGATCACCTGAATATCTATTTCACAAAGATGCAGCTGTACAATAGCACGGACGCCACGTTATGCAAGGTGTTCCCCTCGACGTTCGCAGGAGTAGTTTTGGATTGGTATCATCAATTAGAGGAGGGGCGCATCGAGTGTTTTGAACAGTTTGCGGAATTATTCTTGTCCAAGTTTGCAAGCCGAAAGCGGCGTACGCTGACTATAGGTGCCTTGTTTAAAATCAAGCAGAGGGATGGGGAGGCGCTTAGAGAATTCTATGACCGGTGGATTTCGGTCGCCATGGCCGTGAAGGATGTGCAGCCGCCAGTCTTGGGTGTGTGTCTTGAGGAGTGCACGAATAGTGAGGAGTTATGTCGGGTGCTGTCCAAGAGGGCCGTCGTGTCGACCGAAGATTTGGATCGAAGGGTTCAGAAGGTTATTGCTTTGGAGGAGACATTGGCCGCAAGGAGAGCAAAGAAGAGGCGTGTTGGTAGGGAAGAGGTTGAAGTGCGCCAAGCTCCCAGACCATTCATTGTGAACAATGCTCCGCAGAGGAGAATGGAGGGTCAGCGCCCATCGCCCAGGAGTGCGGGAAATTTCACGGAGTACAACGATTCCTTAAAGAACATATGTGAAGGACAGGGGGTACCATGTGCGTTGGCCAAGACCTATGCGTGGGCAACCAAATGAACGAAACCTTGACCGATACTGCGACTTCCATTGGGATAAAGGGCATCACACGGCTGATTGCTACCAACTAAAATCGGAACTGCAGACCTTAGCCGACCGAGGAATGCTCAACGACTTCGTGAGAAAAATAGAAGAGCCAACTCACCACGCATATGTCACAAGGGAAACAAGGCCAGCGCCGGTTGTTCCAACTGAGCCAAGGGCGCCCACCCTCCACGCCATGCAACAGGCGCCTGAGGTTCACCCACCCCCATTTGAGATACCCCCGCCTCCGTTCGAGGTGAATCAGGAGGGGGAGCCCAGCCGGGTTAGGCTCACAGTGGAGTCCATAACCGGTACCATTGATCTGCGAGACAAGTTGGATCGGTCTAGGCGCCTCAGGGCCGCGTCTGTGGAGGCGAAGGCGGCGGTCCAAATATGCTTTAATCAGGAGGCGGATGAAGCGTGTCAAGTACCCTCCGAGGAGGCTTTGGAGATACAAGGAGTCATTGCAGGGTGCAAGGTCAAAAGGATGTTAGTAGATACGGGAAGTTCGATGGATGTTTTGTTCAAGAGCACGTTCGAGCGCATGCAGTTGGCGCCGGAATTGGTGAGCCCTTCTGATTCAGTGCTGATAGGGTTCTCAGGGGCGCCTGCCCATGTGATCAGGCGCGTGCGCCTCCCGGTAGGATTGGGTGACGGAACGCATCGATTGACACATGCAGTGGAGTTTGGGATAGTGGATTGCCCCTCACCGTACAATGTCATACTAGGAAGGCCCCTTTTGGCGTTGTTCAATGGGGTAGCCTCAACTTGCCACCAAATGTTGAAGTTTGTCGCCCCACAAGGCATAGGGATCTCACGGGTAGAAAGCGCCCCCCACTACGCGCGGGAGGAAGAATGGAGAAGGAAGGGCGCCCGGAGGCACAGGGTGAACAACATAGACATTCGCCCGGATGAGGCGCCTAGGGCGGAGCCTGTGGACGATGAGTTCAGTGTGCCGATCGAAGAAGGGCGCCTGGACCGACAGGTACGAGTGTCAGCACAGGCCCCGGAGCACATGAGGGCGCCCTTGATCAATTTGTTAAGAGAGTTCGGGGAGCTTTTCGCGTGGAGCCCACAGGACATGCCGGGAGTGTCCCCAGACGTGGCGGCGCATCGATTGGCCGTCGAAGAGGGTAAGAGGCCTGTTCAACAAAAGCGAAGAAATTTGACTCTCGAGAAGGAGGAAGCCCTACAGAAGGAAGTCGATAAGTTGCTCGAGGCAGGATTCGTCGAGGAGGCCAGATATATCACTTGGCTGTCGAACATTGTGTTCGTCCCGAAACCGTCGGGGGATTGGAGAATGTGCGTGGACTTCACCAATCTTAATCGGGCGTGTCCTACGGACGCCTACCCGATGCCACACATTGATTTGCTTGTGGACGCCACGGCTTACCACGAGGCACTTAGCTTCCTTGATATGTTTTCAGGGTATCATCAAATTCCCATGGTGGAGGAGGATAGAGCAAAGACCGCTTTTATGACACCCTTTGGCAACTTCTGCTACAAAGTGATGGCATTTGGGTTGAAGAACGCAGGCGCCACGTATCAGCGCATGGTGAATCAGATCTTTCGCGAGCAGTTGGGAAGGAACGTCGAGGCATATGTCGATGATTTGATCGTAAAAAGCATGAGGCACCAAGACCACATCTCGGATTTGCGGGAAACATTCGAGACTATGCGCTTGTACAAACTGCGACTTAACCCAAAGAAATGTGTGTTCTTAGCAGAGGCTGGTAAGTTCTTGGGATTCATGATCACAAGGAGAGGAATTGAGCCCAACCCCAAGCAAGTTGAAGCAATTATGAGGTTGAGTCCTCCCCGAACACCAAAGGAAGTGCAAGGGTTGACGGGAAGATTGGCAGCGCTGGGGCGCTTCATTCCAAGAGCCTCAGATAGAGGCGCCCCCTTTTTTCGAACATTGAAGAAGGCTAGCAAGTTTAAGTGGACGGAGGAGTGTGATGAGGCGTTCGGGGATCTAAAGAAGTTGCTGACTGCGCCCAGGGCCAAAGAAACGCTATACTTGTACATTGCGGTCTCTCGGATTGCTGTGAGTGCGGTGTTGGTGTCCAAAGACCCGTCAACGAATGAGGAGAGACTGGTATATTACGTAAGTCATACCATGGTGGTGCACGAAACAAGATATGCGCCTATTGAGAAGGCGGCGCTGGCAGTAGTAATGGCGGCAAACAAACTCCAGCCTTACTTCCAGGCTCACAACATTGTGGTACTTACAAACTTGCCTCTCCGAACGGTCCTTGGGTCCATGGATGTGTCCGGGCGCTTGGTTAAATGGGCTGTTCAACTAAGCGAGTTCGATGTGAGCTATGCGCCCCGACCAGCCATCAAAGCGCAAGTGTTGGCCGATTTTGTGGCTGAAGGAGTGGTTGACATGGGGAGCGGCGCGGAAGAGTGTTGGCAAGTTCAGGTGGATGGAGCGGCAAGCCGAGCTGGTACGGGAGCGGGTATTGTGCTAATTAGTCCTCTGGGCGCCATGCATGAAGTCGCACTGCGTTTTGCAACCCTTAAAACGAACAATGCGACGGAATATGAGGCAGTGTTGGCAGGGCTCCACATGGAAAGGGAGTTAGGCGCCCAGAGGGTTAATGTCCAAACTGACTCGGCGCTCGTGGTCAATCAGTTGAACAATGTGTATGAGGTAAAAGAGGAGGCGCTGGGGGCATACGTTCATTCGGTCAGGGAAAAGTGTGCGTGGTTTCGGGAGGCTACGTTCACACAGGTTCCAAGAGAGGAGAACGCCCATGCGGACGCCCTATCCAAGTTGGCCACCGCTTTGGATTTTGGGGAAGACAGAAAGGTGATATTCACCAAGGAAGCCCCGCGTGAGGAGAGGGTGATGGCGTCTATTCTCGTGGGAGTAGTGGACGGGTGGATGGCGCCTATCATGCTTTTCCTAACGCAGGGCGTGGTCCCGGAAGATCCAAAAGAGGCTTGGCGTTTAAGAAGGAAAGCGGCCCGATGTGTCATTATGGAGGGAGTACTATACAAGAGATCCCACTCGGGCGCCTACCTACGTTGCCTCACATAAGCTGAAGGACAAAAGGCCATCGCGGAAGTACATCAAGGAACGTGTGGGATGCACGCAGGCGCCCGGAGCCTGGAGAAGGTACTGTTAAGACAGGGATATTATTGGCCGACAATGAGAGCTGACGCTGGAAAGCACGTAGCCGCATGCCATCAATGTCAAATCCATGCCAACGACATACATGTTCCGGCGGCACCCATGCAAGGAAACGTAGGCGCCTGGCCTTTTGCTTAATGGGGGATGGATTTTCTGGGACCCTTCCCCAAGGCGCCCGGGCAATTCAAGTATTTGATTGTGGCTATTGATTATTTTACCAAGTGGATTGAGGCGGAACCATTGGCATCCATCACGGAAGTGCAAGTGCGAAAGTTTACAAGAAAGAACATTTTCACAAGGTTCGGGCTGCTAGAGTCGATCATCACCGATCATGGCAAGCAATTTGATTGCAAAAAATTCATTGACTTCTGCGACAAAAATGGAGTGGGCCTGAGGTTCTCTTCTGTAGCTTACCCGCAAGCAAACAGACAAGCTGAGGCGGCCAACAAAAGTATATTGCATGGGCTACATACCAGGCTTGAAGAAGCCAAGGGAAACTGGATGGAGGAGCTTCCAAGCGTCTTGTGGGCGCATAGGACCACCTTCAAAGTTGCAACAGGGGAAACGTACTTCGCACTGACATATGGTAGTGAAGCGGTGTTACCGGTGGAGGTTCACATTCCGACCTTTCGAATGACGCATAGGGGGGAGTCGATGGAGCAGCAGGAGCGGATCAATGAGTTGGATCTCCTTGATGAACGTCGTGAAAGGGCGGCTCTGCTCCTGGAGGCAATGAAGTCGCAAGTGGCTCGATACTACAACAAGAAGATGCGCCCGCATGACATTGTGGCTGGAAGCTTAGTGCTGAAGCGCGACTTTCGCCCAAAAGCCACTGATGGAAAGTTGGCACCAAAGTGGAAGGGACCTTATCGCGTGCAAGAGGTAGTTGGGTCGGGCACGTTTAAGTTGGAGCATTTGTTGGCAAAGAAGGTAAAGAGAACTTGGAATGCCCAAAACTTGCGAAGATATGGGTTTATGGAGGCCAATGTGACAGGAGAAGATGACAGAGTGCCAAAAGGGGCGGCCAGCAGGTGGTAATTGCAAGGGAAAGCGTCGAGCCTTGTGGTGTTTTTTGGTAGGAGTAGGGAGAAGCGTCTATATTCGCCAATAGTATTTTAAAGCGCCCTCATGCGCCCGTAACATTTATGTAAAGCGCCCTTCAGCGCCCGGGATACTTAAAAGCGCCCCGAGGTTGTTTTTGAAATCGGAATATATATACATAGTTACTTCGTTAACTTGCCTATAGCACCAATTCATTGTGCCCTTAAATGCGCCCGACATGCATAATGCGCCCCCACGCCAAATACCTGTGCCCTTAGTAAGGCAGGAAAGTAATGCGCCCCATATAAAGCGCCCTGATTATCGCATCGCTCAACCCTTAGCAAAAATGAAGTAAAATATGAAAGTAAGACATCAATAAGATCAGGGCGCAAAGGTTATGAAAGGGAAGCAGGCGCTCGTCTTTTCATAAAGGAAGCAAAATCAAAGATAGTCACAAAAGCAAAAGTTCAACACATAAGGTAAGCATGAAAGAGATGAGTCTGGAAGCACATGCACATACGGGCGCCTATGAAAGTGCAACAAAACAATTGAACGCATAAACAACAGGCGCCCAAGTGTACACAGTCAGACATAAAGTAAAAGATAAATCCTCTTCATTTCCGCCCTCGTCGTCACTAGACTCCGAGTTTGACCCAGAATCGGCTTTATCCGCTTGATCTTCGGGAGGCGCAGGAGCGGTATCGACGATGGGGCGCCCGCTGGCCATGAAGTCGATAACAAAGTTGGCCATTTCCTTGACATCCCAGTTGATAGTGGGATGGTCAGCCTCCAACTTCCTCTTTAGAATGAGGATGCTGTTCAGGGATGCTTGAGCCTTGACCGCCAAATCTGAAACAGGCGCTTCTGAGGAAGCCTTTTCACTCTTAAGCGCCTCCAACTCCTCCTGTCGCCTCTTGCCTTCTCGGGCCAGAATCTTTTTCTCATTTTGCAAAGTCTTCTTCTCTTCGATAAGAAGGTCAATTTCACTCCTTTGGGCGCCGGCCTCCTTGTCCAAATCGGCCTTTTCCTTCACAAGTTTGGCCACCTCTTCGTGATGCACCCTCTTGACAATATCGAGTTGGGCTTCATACTCCAACTTCAATTTCTTCTTTTCTTCGTCCACTGTCTGTTGGAGGAGGGATGCAGCCTTTGCAGCCTCAATGTTGGCATCCTCACATGCCTGCACCAACTCTGCTTGACACCTCTGTGCCGTCTCCAGATCATCCCGCATCACACCAAGGGAGGTGGAGGCTTCCGCTTCCCCAACGCGCAGCGCCTCGTGAGCCATTGCGCCATTCTTGGCCAGCAGGAGCATCTACGCAAAAACCAAAATAACAAGTCTGAAATCGCAAACATAGGCGCATATATGTGCAAAAATCATAAGGTAAGAAGCGAAGTTGGTGCATACTGTGGCAGCTATGCGCGCCACCTCTCCCCATAAATTCTTCCCCTGAACGTCACCGGGCGCCCGCAGTACCTCGACTGCGTGGAAAGCAAAGCCAAGCGCCGGACCCCGCTCCAGTGCCGACCTGTCCGAGCATGCAACATTGACTCTGTGCCTGGGCGACTGCAGTCACTTTTCTACAAATTCCGGGACCTGCGCCTCCGCGCCCGTGCGCTGCTTCTTGCTGTGCGCCGATGCATCATCATCGGCCTTCCTCTTGAGTTTTTGCGCAAGGGGGACGTCATCAATGTCCAGTTCGGGGTTGGACTGAACAGAAAAAGGCGCCCCCTCTTCGGGTTGGGCATTAACAGGCGCACTCTCTTCATCTACGAGAGGGGCGCTAGGCACTCTCTGAGGCTTGATCCTCCGCGGGCTCGAATGCCCCTTTCCTTTGCTGGCCGAGGCAACAGGCGCATCGACTTCGCCCTGAGTCTCTGTTCGGGCGGATGAGGATTTGCCCTTTCCTTTCTTGGAAGCGCCTTTCCTCGGGCGAGAGGGCGCCTTGCCTGGGAAAACAGGCGCTTGATAATCTAGACCCATATTGTCAAGCTGGGTTTTCATCAGCGAGGCAATCGAGGTGAAGTCCACGCCTGCGACGGAAATACACAACAAAGTTAGAATAATTTTATGCATATAATTATAACGCAGGCGCATGAAATCTGCGGCGCCACAAACGCACTACTATGCGCCTACCCACCGTCAGCATAATACTCATGCAGTACAGGGGTTCGCGCGGCTGTGGAACTCAGGTTGACCGAATGAAGGGACAACAGGCGCGCATGTTCCTTCTCATCGTTAGTTAACTCCTCCTCAATGTTGAAGCGGGAGGTACTACCAACTCTCCAGCACCGGGTAAATTGAGCGCCACTCTTGTAGAAGGAATCCGCGTGCGGATTGATAAAAAAATAGGACCTATACCATTCACGCCCCAACTTAGGGCAATCCTCTACGAAATGTCTCGGAATGTCCAGGCGCCTCTGTAAGGATAGGCAGTTGTTACTGCTAGTCATCGTAAAAAAGTGCCTAAAAAGCTTGAATGTTGGCGAGATATTGTTCTGACGGCATTTCAGCTTGAACAAGATGTGTATCAAGAAAATGGATGGCGATAGGCGCCCAATGGGACAGGCGCATGTCTCCAGGACCCCTTCTAAGATCGAATCCAAGGGGAAGCGCAACCCGAACTTGAAATACTCTCTGCAAATACCAATCCAGCGCGGTCCCACCACTCCTACCCTGGCAACCCGCGGGGCATGCGCATAAGACCAGCTCCGAGACAAGTTGCATGATGTTATCAGTCGGTGCAACTCCGCTATTTTGACGGTGGCCACCTGGTTCGGCCCGGCTCGGACCACGAACAGATTGCTGGTGCATTCAGGCGCCCCCCCTGCGGCCAAGTGTCATCCCAGTCGACTATCTTGAAAGACTCATCTTCAGGGGCGCCTGAATTGGTGGATGCCGGAGAAATCAGCAACTCACCCGACTCCGACGAGGTAGGCGCAGAGCCTCAAAGTGATCCAATCGTCCTTGGTCAATGATACGGGCCTAAGATCGCTAATGGGCGCCTAACAAAGGATCAAGGCAAATACAAAGGGTTCGGAGAGTAGAGGGGCAAAGGAAAATTACCTTGATCTGTGGTAGAGGGCGTTGGGGTAGATGCAGCAGGCGCCTTCGTAGCCGCAGGCGCATTCGAGTCTTTTGTAGCCGCTGTAGGCGCCTCCATATCGTCAGGCGCAAAAGAGGAAGGGGCGGCCTTTGTTCTCTTGGGCGCCTCCTTATTGGATCGAGATGCTCGTTGGTCTTGGTTTTGCAGCGGGTCAGGAGATAGATGTTTCTCGGGCACGTCGAGTACGTTGGGCGCCGCGCTTCCGCCCTTGTCGGTGGAGGTGTGGGTCGCACCGGAGTCTGATTGCGACATGGTTGCAAGGCAAAAACAGGCGCACAAGTGCGAGAGAAGTAGGGCGCGCGGGCGAGAGAGAGGCGGAGCAGTTAGAGAGAGAATCTAGAGAGAGAAATGAATTTGGGGCGAATGAAGTAGGGAGGGGAGGAAGGTGTGTATTTATAAGAGAAGGGAGATGGAGAGTCACCTCGAGATGTGCGCGCGCTAAACGGGCAGATCCTCGCCCTCCGTTCAAAATTTGAATTTTGAAATTGGGATTTTGAAATTCAAAATTTGAACGCACGCCGAGCGGGGGGCGAGAGGTACGGTCGCGCGCCTCGTTGCTTTATCGTGCCCGAAGGGGGTTAATGGGTCGCAGGAAGGCGCACTAGGTACGTGAAGCGGGCTCGCAAGCCACGGCGGATGCATTAAAACTGAGGGAGGTGCAAGGGCTGTGTGCAAAGCAACTTCAGGCGTCCCCATGGTTAAAGTGACGAGGACCGACTAAATAAATATAAATCACAGAAAATCGTAGCGCTTTTAGAGGGGGGCAAAGTGGCCCCAAGCGCCCCTTTGGTCGAGTGGGCGAAGAGCTATCAGGTAACGCGTGCCTTTGAGTTGTCCCGCACGCCGGGAAGCTTCGCGTAAGTCAGGTTCATAGTTAGGCGCTCACCAGTGAACACCTAACTGGGGGGCAATTGTTGGGGTAATAGGGATAAGCCCATGAAAGCCAAGAGCCTGATGGGCCTGGAGCCCATTTATGGCCTATTAGGGCATGACCTAGGGTATTTGAAGGAAGAGGGGTGCATAGCGACAAAATAGGCTCGCAGACAAGGAAGTACGGATGGGAGAGGTTGGGACAGCGCCACACAGGCAGATGGTCCCCCCATGCGCCCCGACGTGGAAGCCGGACAATGTGACACGTGCGGGCGCCTAGGCGTTAGACCAGACCAGGCATTTAATGCTGGGCTGACGTAAGGCTTGGTGGCAGGAGTTGGTCAGAGCTTGGTCGAGGAGCTCGAGTGGTATAAATAGCACTCGGTAGGTAGCATCTAAGCAGGTCGGTTTTCTCACACTAAAACTTCTCTCTTCACTTCTCTCTCTAAAATCACTACTAACTTGATCGTCGGAGTGCTAACGGGCGGGTTTAGCCCTCTAGACGTCAGTCTTGCAGGGCCCAAGCGCTCGGAGTGAAGAAAAGAGGGCGCATTAGGAGGGTGGAAGTATTACGGCTCGAACATCAATGTTCTTTAACTTTTCATCGAATTACAAGCTAAAAAAAAATACATAGAAAGATTTGTTTTAAAAATTAATGGAGAATTATGAAAAACTAAAGTGAAAAGGATTAATATCAATGTATTTATGCACATATTATATTAAACAAATCAAAATAAAAAGGTGAGAGTACTAGATTTGGGAGTTGTATGGTTAGAGTAAAAGGGTGAAATGGGATGGAAAAATGGATATATAAGCGGGAAGGTGTTAAAATTTGAGATCCATATTTGGAATTAAGTCTTATAAGCAAAAAAATTTGTAAGGGTTCGGGTGACTGTCGATTGTTGTCGAGCTTAACAGAGGCCTTGTGAAGATTGGAAAATTCACCAATGTGGAAGGAAGTTGTACGCATAAAATAAGACAAAAATGACTCCACCGGTAAACAACTACTTCAATTCGGCTTCAGATCCAGGGCAAGTATCTCGATACCCATATCCGCCCCATGATAGGTTAGGTTTAAGGTGGGTAATTTACAATAGGACGCGGGTGGGGCGGGTAATTTATAATGGGGCGCGGGTCGGGCCACGTCGACCCAATGGGTATGTAATTTATGCGATAAACATTAGAAATATTCGTTATTTTCATTAAAAGACCAAAAAAGAAACTATAATATGATATAATGTAGTTAAATTATTGGAGAAATTGAGGTTTTCACTTATTTACAACTTTATTATAGCTAAAATATGATGTAATAAGAGGAAAATCCTAAGTAATTTGACTATGATTACATGTAATTTAGACAATAATAGGTCGAGAATGGGACGGGTCAGGGCATGTCGAGTCGATGAGAGGTATCCATGCCCGCCTCACCCCGCCTACGGGGCGAGTCGTACCCAACCAAAACAGAACAAACAGGTCGAATAAATCGGGTCAAGTCGAAATTGCCATCCCTACTCCCAAGTCCTCAAATCCCACAGATCGAACATACGCTTCATCAACAAAACGACACCCCCGCCGCGTCACTCTCCCACGGCTACTATCTCAAGGCGCGACCAAAGCATTGACAGCCACATTTCCCTTTGTACTTCTCGTTATAGTAACCTACAAAATCAGCTTTGCTGAATTAACTAATAAAAATTAGTGCCCATGTAACGGACGGCACCTTCCCACACAGAGATACACTACCAATATAATTTGTCATGCACCCTTGGACACAATCAAGCTACTCACATTTCTCAACATGGGTTGCGTTATGAGTAGTAGTAGTACTAGTTCGGAGAAGAAAAAGAGCAGAGGAGGCTCCGGCCGCCGGAGACAGCGTTGCAACCGCCCGCGATGGTGCTACGGCGGCAGAGATGGGAGGCGGTCGTCGGCCCCGTCGATAAAGGAGCACGAAGAGTTCCATGATCGCTGCCACACCATAATCGTGCCCCAACTGGTCGGCCGTGGTGGCCCCGGCGGTTACTACAACGGTCGCACGACGTCGTACTATGAGGATTCGGATGATAGCAGTAGCGTGGTGGCTTTCGCTCCTTGGAAGGGCCACAGGTTTGTGGGCCAGCATCGCCACCAGCCCAATTCCCCGGCGATGGTTTCCGACAGCTGGAGCTTCGCGGTGGGATCGCCGGCGATGAGCCTCGGGTCGCCGGTTATGTTCTCTGAGGTGTGGAGCAAGCAAGGGAAGCGGCCGACCGGCGGCGGAGGTGGAGGAGGTGGTGACTATAATAATCGTCATCATCAGCCGGCGGTGATCGACGAGGAGGCGACTGAGATTGAGTTGGAGTTGGAGTCGGAGGGGGAGGTGTCGCCGTTCGTCGGTGATTTCTCGTCGTCGCCGGAGAGAGAGGGGAAGGGGAATGAGGTCGGGGTTTTTGCCCGGAGGAGGAAGAATGGTTCGCTCAGTGACCCTACGTTTATGGAAGCTTTTCTCTTCGCCTAATCTCTTTTAATTATAAAATTAACGTTCTTAAATCTTAAGAGTATTAAGCCTTTAATTTCTGTGGTTAATAGTTAGCCTTCTCTTATACATGAGCTAGGTAGCTAGTAGCTATAAATCGAACTGAAATCTATGAATGTTTGTTCAAATTAACATTTGTGCCTCTTACTAATTAGGCATGCGTGTTATAATTTGTGTTGTTATGTGTTAGCCTTCTCTTACATGATTTAACTTTCCTGATTTCTTGACACTGGCCGACATAGCCATCAGCATGCCAACCTTGCCATCCGCTTTCAGAACATGCTGCGTAGAGAGTGGTCTGTTCGGGTCACTCATATCTTCAGATAGGCTAATTTCCTGGCCGATTGTCTAGCTCATAAGAGACACATGCTGTCACCTGCAACCCATTTGGTTGATGTTACAGACTCTGTGAGTGGGTTAACCATTCGCTCGATTGTTGAATAAAAGTTTTGGGTGCTAAGCACCCGTCTTTCAAAAAAAAAAAAAACTTTCTTGATATCTACCGAAAGTTTATCTAAACTAGATATTAGCTTTTTGTAATATATAAATCCAACTGAAACTTACGAATGTTTGTTCACATTTAACGTTTGTGGCTCCTAACAATTAGATATGCATGTTTTTTGAAACGGAATTAGATATGCATGTTGATAATTCAAATACTAGAAAAATATCTACCAATTATATGTTTTCATAACTATTTTTATTTTTAATTTATTTAAAATGACAAAGAGTGACATGCGTCACTACTCTCCATAGTCTCTAGCAACAACCAATGTGTTAAAGATGTATACTCACTGCCAAGTCCATGGATCAAACAAGGCAAGCCATTCATAAACCACATAACTCTTTTATTTAATGGGAGACGAGTCTCCATACATTGGCTTTGAACTTTTCATTTTTATCACTTGATGATACATGGTCGACATGTCTTGTCTTGGTGGCCTTGTATGATGTCTCATGCTCCTCTGCCTTAGCCACCTCATGTCTTACTTTAACAAGCCTACTAGATGTTATTAACTCCTTTAGATCATTGAAGAACGCAATGGGTTTTTCTTTGACTTGGTTGCCTACAAGTGAACACATGTCTACTCTCCGCATATTGTTGGAGACCATGTCTAGATTTAATAAGTCGACGACCACCCATGTGGCCCACTTGACTCTGTCTTTCAACATTAAAACCTTGTTGCTTGTTGGCTCCTCTACTTGGCACACAACCACCCTTGGCTCCTTGTGCGACCATGTTTGGTTGGTTTGTATTGTGACTTCTTATACATGCCCCCTTGCCCATCCTTCGTGGTTGGTGACATGTACCTATTACTCATGGACATGGACTTGCCCTCCTGTCCGTACTTAGCCAAATTTTCATGCTTGTCATAAGCATGTGTGAGTTGAAATCTTGTAACTTATTAGACATGCATCGTACTTCATTATTCATGGCGGGTGACATGCCCCATCCTCCATACTTAGTTAAATTAGCATACTTATCATAAACATGTGCGACGTCGACTTTATTCGGTTTCTTGGGCATGCCTTATCCATAATTAGTTAAATTTTCATATATATAATAAATTTTTATAGCTTTCTCACGTCGTGTCTTTTTCGATATGACTCCACATCCATTAACTAGGGTTAGTGGCATGCCTCCCTGTTCAGACTTATTCATATTAGCATGTTCGCACAGGCACGTGTGGATTAGGGTGGATGTATCATGTTAGATGCCGTAACATGCCCCCCCCCCCCCCAATACATCTCAACTTCAACTTATGAGGTGGTAAGCCTCCATTGTCCCCTTATTGGCCTTTAGGTGTTTTGAGTCCATCAGGATCCACTATTTGTATTCTCTTTAGAGGCGACATTGGGGTGACAAGGCACATGGTTGTACTTGATCCATGTTACCACCTAGACTTGCTTCCACTCCCAGATTTATGTGAGCCATATTGGGCCTTGCCCCTGGGATAGAGAGACGAGCACCCACTTGCCCCAACGGTTGCTCAACTAGAGTGCTGAACATGGTAGCAAGATTCTTACCACGCGGAGGTACCATTTCAACTCCCACGCGTACATGTGATAACTCCTTCACTTGGTGGTGGGAATCTCTTCATGATTTATGCAACGTGGAGGTGGTTAGCTAGACATCTAAGGCAACACCCTTGCCGTGGTTGGCCATTTCAAACCGATGGGAGAAAGAACAATGTTAGTAGGAGTTGGGCTTGTGCCATCTATTGGTAAAGCTCATGATTGCACTACTTGACTATTTAGAAACTATGAAATTGATCTAACTCAGTTGCATTTTTATTAACCACATCAAGTAATTGACCCAAACGCCTATCTACGCTAGAATTGATACACTTAATTTGAAAATTTACTTGATAAGTACCAGTCCTAGCATCCTCCATCATGTGACGGTTCTCCACCATCATTTGGAAGTTCTCTGCCACCAACTTGCGTCTCTCCTCCATCATCTGAATAAGGACCCCCAGTGCTTGACCAGGATCTCTACTAAGCATCACCGTTGGCAGGATCTCCGCCCCACCATTGCCTCTCGCCACAACCTCTGATTCTTGGTCACTTTCTCCTACATGAAACCAAGCTGGAACGTCACCTTCTTGATTCCTCTGCCTCAGAGCCATCAAATCAAACACAGTTGTGCCACCAGGTATGCGAATTTGTTTTACGGCGAGAAAACTTACATTGAAATGCAATTGATTGCACCTTGACTTCTTGAACAATAGTTAAATTATAAACAGTTCACACCTCTTCAAACAAGTTTGCGACTCTTTGGCCCGACCATTGTAGCACGTGTGTCGCATAGGGCATAAGGGGCAAAAATAAACAAATTCGAACCGTTAACTAGTGGCCAAGAATTCACGAACAATTCTTGGATTTGAATCCAGAATTGAATTTTCTTATGATATATGATATAAGAAAATAAAAATTGATACATAGCTAATCAATATTGATTCATTTCAATAAATAAAAAAAATTCGATACAATTTTTTGTTTGAGGATCCGCTATAATAATGAGAAAGATTTTTGCATATACAGAGAAATCGATCAATAATATCTGAATCGGGTGAATCAGCCCAAACCGGTTTACTAATGAGATGCCCAAGGAAATTGCTGACATGATGATATGAGAGTCGGCGATCAAAGCCCCGGTAAACGGTGATCGTAACTATAACGGTCCTAAGGTAGCAAAATTTCTTGTCGGGTAAGTTTCGACCCGCACGAAAGGTCTAACGATCTTGGCACTGTCTCGGAGAGAGACTCGATGAAATAAACATGTATGTGAAGACGCAGACTACCTGCACCTGGACAGAAAGACCCTATGAAACTTAACAGTTCCCTTGGATTGGCTTTGGGCCTTTCCTGAGCAGCTTAGGTGGAAGGCGGAGAAGGACGAAGTTCTTGGTAAAAAATTCTTCTAACAAATCCAACGCCAACCTTTTTAAAAAAATCCATGCAATACTTTTGTGTTTTCCAACCAAAGTTTTAACATTTCACCTCCTCCCCGCAGACTGGACATTGCTCCAGCCCCCACTCCCTGAGAATTCAGAGCCTCACCAGTTGGCAAGACACTACGAATTAGCTGCTTGATAAAATACCGCAACTTGGGGGGTATGCGATACCCCCAAACCCTTTTCCAGCGACTACGATCCCAAACCTGCAATTTTTCCTTCACCCTTACTTCTTTTCGCTTCCTTCACTTTACTGCTAAGTGATAGCCCGACTTGACAGTATAAACAACTGATTGCTCTCCACTGGCAAAATAGGCAAAGGAATAGCCAAAATAGCTCAAACTGTCTCCTCCTCAAAGATTTGATGTAAGCAATCCATCCTCCAAACCCCTTGGTTCGGGCATATTAAAGACGCAACCGATTCCTCGATCCTAACTATCCCCTGACGAGGTCTTGGGGGAAAAGGGATGTAACTCAGACACCCTGATTCGGGTCCAATTGTACACATTTTACCCCTCATTTCTTGATAGTTTGGCTTTGTATTTCATCGCTCCTCGACATATTTCACGCTAGGTTGTGCTTGTTTTGATACATTTCAAGTCCTAGCACGTGTGGAAGGATCGAGGACGAGTTTCGGGACGATTGAAGGTCAAAAAGTGCAAAAACCAAAGAAAAGTCTGTGACAATTGCCTCGTGACAGTGAAGCGCAGTCGTGCAGAAACCAACCGCAGTTCATGGTCAGAGCTGCGAGTTCACGATCGCCAGGACCGTGAACTGGGACCCCAAACCGTGAACAGCGAGGGGTCCAGGGGGGTTCTAGAGGTTACTGACGACATGGCAACTTTGAGCACAAACCGTGACCCCCGGGAAGTGAAGCGGTGTGTTTTGGCCACGACAATGAGTTCACAGACGCGTTTAGGTGTTCACGGCCGTGAACTGGGCGCGATCTCAGTGTAAATGGAGAGGTGAAAGGAAGATGAAGGAGAGCTTCATTTTTAGGTTAGGTTTTCATTTTAAGAATAAAGAGGATTCTAGTGAGAGGTTAGGGTTTCTTCTAGAGTGAGAAAGTGCAAATCAAAGGACGAAGAAGTAGCTTTGAGTTTGTTCCTAGCTAGAGGATTGAAGATTTTTTTATCTCAAGGGTGTCTCAAGCAAATAGGAGGAAATATTGACATCACTTCATGGTTCTTTCTTCACCTTTTGTTGTTTTCTCTTACTTAGCTATGGAATAGCCTACCTTGCTCACTTGGGTATTGTGAATCCTAGTCTCTTTATGTGTTAGGATGTAAGTACATGAACCTATTATGTTGATTGAGTATTTTATATGATATTTGAGGTCTTATTCATGAATGATTGAGTGTGCTAGCTTTAACTCAATATAGGATAAAATTGACCTGTAGGGTGGAAATCCCCTTTTGGTCCAATAGGAAGCTAGACTTCTTAGCAACTTGCGTAACCTCCTTTAGGTCGATTTAAGACCAAAATCTCAAGTGTCGGAGTAGGGTCGTGATTCCACCGAGATTGTTCTCCCCGCCGACCGGATTAAGTTCCGTGGGTTTGGGTTGCAATCCTTAGTCGGCTAGTTGGGAGGGTTAGGTTTCCTAGCCTATCGTTGTCACCCTCACCTAAAAGGTTAAGAGAGTTAGTTTTCTAACTTGTTGCAACGATTCTCAATTAGCTAACTAAGAGAGTTAGGGATCTCCTTGGTTGATCGGTAAGGAGGGCTAGGTTCCCTAGCTATGAATCACAATTCTTAACCTAACGGTTAAGAGAGCTAGTTCCCCTAGCTTATACTTGTTGATTTTCCTTCATTGATCGACTAAGGGAGTTTGTTCCTAACTAGTTGAGCCCACCTTGCGGTGTATGAACACTTCCTTCATACTAAAGCTTTGTTTGTCGCTTCTTAGCATGAGACTAGGGGGAGCAATACACAGGTGAAGTCCTCTCAAGTAGAATTCTCCTCCATTTACATTCCTTGCTTGTTTAGTTTGTAGTTTTCTTAGTTTTAAACCCAAAACCGTTTCGCTAGATAACAACTTAAGTGATTGAAGTAGGGTACATGGACCGGCCCGGGTCGACAATTTAAATTCTTGCCCTATAATGCACCTAGCTAGAGTTTAAATACTTGGACTCTAGTCAGGATTAATTCGTGGTGTAGTTCCATGCGAGTCATACCCAATTTTCAGTGAGCACATCGACTGATTCTCTCGAGCCAATTTGCCATCGTAGACCTTGTACCAACAAATCAAGACGATGCAACATCCCCGCCAGAGATCCAGCCTTGGCATCTAGAAGATAGGAGTTGGGAAAATACTTTTCTTTAAACACTCGAGCTAACAGTGAGTTAGGCTCTTTCCATATTCGCCCCACTTTAGCCAACCATGCTTGATTAAACTCCTTAAATATCCTAAAGCCTAAATGACCTTCATGTTTACTTAAGCACAACGATTTTGAAGAAACCCAATGAATACGCCTCTGACCCTGTTTCACCTCCATCAAAATCAAGTTAAATGTCTATCCAGCAAACGACACAGGAAAAGTGGTAGAAGGAAACAAGACATCACATAGATGAGTAAACCAATAGCAACAGATTTAATAAGGACCTCTTTAGAAGCCTATGATAGACACCGTTGCTTCCAGCCGTGGAGGTGTTGAATGACTCGCTCCTCAATATATCTAAGGGTATCATAATTTGAAAGTCCACCGAGGGATGGAAGGCCCAAATACTGATATGTAACACCAATGACACCCACTCCAAGAATTCGCCGCAGCTCTTGTCCATCCACCGATAGCATGTTCCTGCTGAAGCAAACCGCAGACTTAGCTAGATTGAACTTTTGACAACTGAGATCCTCATACTACTTTAGCAGTCCTACCAGGTGCAAATACTCTGATCGTGAAGCTCGTAGAAACAAATAAGAGTCATCCGCAAAAAAACATATGCGAGACCACAGGCACCGAGGACTGATACGGAGACCCGTCAAAACACGAGCTGTGATTGCCTGCTGAAGCAAAGCAGTAAATCCCTCGGTGTAAATAGCAAACAAAATCAGAGACAAGGGGTCACCCTGATGAAGAAATTACGTCGCACAAAAATACCCTCTGTTTTGATGCTACTGCTTTGTAGGATGTGGGCTGGATAATGATGTTATGCAGGGTGAGGAAGAGCAAAAGGCGAACCAGAACGAACAAGAATTGGATGGAGATGAAGAGGATGACGCAGTGGAGGAAGCCAACTAAGAGTGGCCCCAAGAGGGTAAATGAAACTATTGTTTTGGAATTTTCATGACATTGGAACATGCATGACAATTCGGCAGTTAGAGTCTTTCAATTTTTGTTATTTGCCAGATGTTGTTAGTATTTCTGTAACGATGTCGAATGATCGTGTAGTTTCTTGCCATATGAGGCGTTTAGGTCACTTATTTTGTCAATGTCGTCCAAATTGCCGGCGGCCTAGCTATAGGATGGTCTACTGAGGTTTCGGTCTCAGTTCTTTGTAGTCGGTCTTTCTTTGTCGTTTTTCAATTCAATACAGACAATTTGGATTATGTGGTGGTGTTTGTCTATTTGAGTTGTGAGTATCACGAGCATTCCGCCCCGTTCCACTACATTCAAAATAACTGTTCTCATTTGAGAGTATCGTTTGTGATAGTGGGTGAATTCAATTCAATTCTAGCATCAAATGAAAAGGAAGGTGAAACCCAGGTGTCCTTCTCATTCACTTAATATTCACAAATTTGTGGATGATTTAGGCCTCCAAGACTTGGGTTTTATTGGATCTCCCTACACTTGATCAAATAGGATAATGAATCTGCCAATGCAGTTAAAAGCGTGATTTTACCTAGAAGCGGAAAATGGGTAAAATCGTAAAACGTAGAATCAAAGCGTAAAAGCGTAAGTTTTTGACGCACCCTCTAAAATAACTAAAATAGGTTAAGTACAACATATAGTATGTAAAATGTGAGTGTGTAGATTTTAGATAAGTGAATAACTACATGAAATTCATAATTAAAATGTAATATCTAACACATAAACTAATTTGTGTCGACTCAAAAGTAGAGAAAACTCATAACATCTTAATAATAAGCTCATAAATGTAGATCGTAACCCGTAAACGAGCTTGAGAATCCAAATTCTCATAAGCTGGTTTGACTTTACATGATTACATACGATCTATTACCCATAAACTTTTATCGTAACCCAGGTAAGAGCCACATGTGAAGATTAAGGAAGAAGACTGATAGAAGGTCAGCGACTATTGAGAATACCATTAGGTGTCTTTTCAACCTAATGTGAAGCCTCTATCTCGATACTAGTTGTAGAACGATTGATGAATCATGTTTTTATTTTTTTTATGTTTTGCTGATATGTCTCCAAAATTACATCATTTTGGACCATTAGCACATTTTTATGAGAGGATCAAAATCGTATAAAAACGCATTAGAATCGCGATTTTATCGATTTTAAGCGATTTTACCGATTTTACCCATGTTTTTACCAATTTTTGTGACTAAGCGATTTTAGGTAGAAACTGAAACGTTTTGGTGGCCTGGATACGTAAAAACGTAAGTTTTTACGTTTTAATGCGCGATTTTGACTGCACTGGAATCTGCAACAGGTGATTCAAGAACGGTTGGATTGATCCTTGGTTTTGAGTGGTTGGTTGGATCAGTTTCCCAATTTGGTACTACATCACCTTTCTGATAAAGAATCAGATCATAGAGACCTTTTGCTAGCCACTGAAGAAGTCCGACATCGTGGGAAAAAATTGTTTCATTTCGATGCACGTTGGGGTGACAACTCTGAAGTGAGGGACATTGTGCAGGAGTTGTGGAACATGACGTTCGAAGGTTAACTTTTGTTCCGGTTATGGTGTAAGCTTAAGAAACTAAGACATATGCTATATGACTGGATAAAATTAAGGAAATCTAACTCAGAACGAAAGATCTGAAACCTCCAAAAAGAGTGGGATACGATAATTGGGGCTACTGTCGTCGATTGGGACAAATTGCATGACCTGGATAGACACTTGAAAGAAGGTTGGGTTGACGAACAGATCTACTGGCAACAAAGGTCAAGGGTGAACTGGTTAAGGGAGGGGGACCAAAATTCTTCCTATTTTCATAACTTCACCAGAGCGCATAGTCATAACCATATCCATGGTATTTATAATACTGGGGGTTCCTGGGCCACGACGGCTGATGGTATGGCACAAGTTCCGTGTGACTTCTACGGGAAACTCTTTACCTCGAGAGGTTTAAATCCCTGGTCGGTATAGGAGAAGGTAGATTCGTTGGATATTGAGAGGAAAGTGACTGATTACATGAACGCCAAGTTAACGGCTGAAGTGTCCCCGGAGGAAATTTGACGTAGAATTTTTTTAAATTGGTGCTACCCAGGATCCAGGATCGGATGGCTTTACGGGTGTTTTCTTTCTTCAGTTTTGGGACATTTTGGGGCATGATGTAGTGGAGGCAGTTCACCACTTCTTCTCTACGAGTTCTCTCCTTAAGAATTGTAACCATACTTGGCTTGTCCTTATTCCGAAGGTTGACAAGGTAGAGCATATGAGGAATCTTCATCCTATTAGTCTTCGTTAATTTTCCTACAAAGTCATTGCCAAGATTTTGGCTGAACGGTTGGCTCGTTACCTCCCTTCTATTGTGTCCGCTAAGCAGAATGGATTTGTTCGTGAACGACAATTTGTTGATAATGTACTGATCGGGCACGAGGTTATGCAGTATCAGAAGAATAAGAGGGTTGCAAAACAGAGCTTCATGGCTTTCAAAGTGGACATGGAGAACGCATATGATCGTGGAATTATCATTTTTGTTTACATTGCTTGAGAAACTTGGTTTCAGTGCGTAATGGATTAAATGGCTACGGGCATGTGTGTCTTCTCCAATTTTCTCTGTTATGAGGAAAATCTAGTGGTGGATACTTGATAAAAAGCGTGTAAGTGTTAAAATAATCAGATCCATGTTTTTTTCTAAAGTTTTGGGCTACCCATTAGTGCCATGAATTCTTGATATGTCCATCGAGTTTCATTTTCCTTTTGAAGAATCATTTACAACCCAAAATTTAGAGTTGGGTGTACGTGGGTGTACATGGTAAAGGTAAAAGTCGATGGCTTCCTGGACCAATTTTAGGCTAATAGCAGAAGAGTCAAACAATAGTAGGCGATCGACTATGAAGGAAAAAAATTTCCTCTAGGCAAAGATATTTGTATGATGTGTTTTAGCATTTTCACTATGTTTTGTATATTGAGAAAACTCAAAACCAAGCTTAATGATATAGAAAATTTATGCTCAATATTTTACACTATCAAATGTCCTTATCCTCCTCTTATGCAACTGGGGATCCAGAATTTAGTAGAGCACTAGCCGCATTTGAATAAAAAATGAGATATTGTAAGCAAAAATATTTAATAATAACTATGGTTTTCATTATAATGTCAATTGTACAAGACAGTGTTTTAATTTAGCAAATTTATCAATAATGAAGTGTTAATCCATACTAGTAGCATATTCTCTCTCCAAGAAAATAGTTAAGCAATCGGCGAGAAATTCATCGCACATTTTATTGCACAAATAATTTTTCACATGTTACATTGCCGAAAAGGTTATCTCTGTAGTAACCGTTAAAACGGACAACATCAACACTAAACGAATCGACCGATAATAAGAAAACAATTTTGTTTTGCCTTTTTATTTGATGCTTGAAAATATGTCATTATAAATTATCTTCAAGTATGTACATTCAAGTATCGAATTTTCTGATTCTAATTCTAAATCATTAATCAAAAGAACAAACATATATGTTTCCTTTCTAAGACTTCGTGTCCTTCCACTTATGTTCTTGACCATTTCATCAATTCCCACTAAAATCAACATCATAAAGTTCGTTCCTTGCATCTCCCAATCCTTGAAATTAAACCACTTGACCATAACATTTATCGAAACAATAAACTAAAGAGCAGCTTGATTTGTTTGCTTCAAATACAAGTAGAAATGAGTGGGCTTCCAAACAAGAATTAACATACACAGCTAGGGATGGCAATGGGTCGGGTTTGTCTAAATCATCCCCATCCCCATCTTCAAATATCCAAACCCATACCCGCCTCATACCCATGTTGGGGAATGTTTTACAAACCCATCGCCATACCCGTGGGTTTCGGGTACCCATGGGTAATACCCGTACCCGTACATCCAGCATTACTATATCTAAAACTTACAAGAATTTTTTTAATTACAACTCTAAACAAACCTATTATATCATGAAGTCAACAAAACACAATCATTTTCTTAATACGGGTCAAAGTATATGATCCTAAAACATCCATTAATACATAATATAGAGTATAATATTTTTCAAATTATTATCTTCTGATTCTGATACATCTACTAAGTAATAGTTAACTAGCATAATCTTCTTGACAAGAGGGAAAGTGAAAGAGTGAAAGTAGAATTGAGGGAAATTAATTAGATTTTGATTAAAGTGGTCACTCAATTGCATTTCTACTATTTATTTCCTCGAGTTATCCTCATCACCATTGATAGATTACAATTTAATCCACGTATTTTTTATATGTGAAGAAATTCTCTTTGTGGGGCGGGTATGGGTATGGGTATGGGGCGGGGGAGGCCAAAACAATACCCGCCACATACCCATTAAACTTTTTGCGGGTTTTACCCATACCCGCCCCATATCCGGTCAAAGCGGAGATTCCCCGCGTTGACTGGATCGTGGGCGATCGGATACCCGCGGTCATGGATTTGATTGCCATCCCTAGACACAGCTAAAGCAACTCTTGCTTTTTATCTCAAGTAAATGATGAAGACAATTCAACTTTCCTTTTGTTTCAAAAGCCCACTAATGGAAACACTTTACCCAATGATCAAGTTTTTTCAATAAACAAAAACTACCTAACTCTATTTCCAATATACATCCTTTTAAATTAAACAACAAAGATATGAAGAGCTGGACCAACCTGATTATCACAGGGTAAAAAGAGCAGAAGGGGGCTCTTTACAAGCGCTAGACCCTAAAGAGGGTTGTGCCCGGGCCAGGTTGGCCTCCCATGGTTGGTCACTGAGATTACAAAAAACGTTCACGTTTGGTCACTCGAAATATTTAAATTCGTTGGTGGTACTTCAGTTTACTTAAACTGTTCACGTTTGGTCACTCTCCGTCCAAGTCCGTTAACTTTGGCTGATGTGGCAGTCAACACTCAAAGTTGACCGTTAACTTAGTGACGTGGCAATTAAAAAATAATAAATAAAATAAACTTTAATTTATTTTAATGTCCAACTCATTTTTATCCTAAAATAAATTAATAAAATATTATAATATTTTTTATTTTATTTATTTAAAAGATCCGGATCTGATTCACGACCCGGCAGCGAGATCTAGTCTCCCACCTCGACCTCTCCACAACCTTAATCTTCACCGCCGTTTACAACATCCTCACCGGCCTCCTCTTCTGCGTCCCCATGCCCGACGCCCATGAAATCCATCGCCGCCGTTGCCGTCTCCGAGACCCCTCACCCCTTCCCAGATAGCCACCGTCGGGTTCTCCACCGCCACCACTCTTTTCATCCTGGGATCCACCAGCCTCAGGTCCTTGCTCTACTGCTACATCTCTCTCCCCGACGTCAGCGACGTCCAGCTCTCTCAGGGCCTCTCCTTCGCCGTCTCCGTCGTCAAGTACATCCAGTTCAATCAAGATTTTGTTGCCTCCAAACCTACCACAGCCAGGTCTTGGCACGACCTCGACGACCTCATCCTCGCCCTCTCTGCCCTCCTCTTCCTCGTCTTCACCACCGGCTCCTGCTCTGACGACGGCTGCGGCTCCAGCACTTCCAGCGATGAGACCAAATGTCACCGCCGGGTCGCGAATCAGATCCGGATCCTCTCCTCGATCCCCGCCGCGCTGATCATCTTCATAATCAGATTAGTCCTCTGCTTCATCCATGGGAGTGATGAACTTCGTCAGGTGCTGGTTCGGAGCCATGCCGATGTGCCACGGCGCCGGCGGGCTGGCAAGGCAGTACAGGTTCAGAGCGAGGAGCGGGCTGTCGGTGGTGATTCTCGGATTGGGGAAATTGGTGATTGGGCTGGTGTTCGGGACTGAATCAGTTCCAGATCGGGATTCTGGGGGTGCTTCTTCTGTTTGTCGGGATCGAGCTGGTGATGGCGTCTAGGGACATGAAGAGGATTCGTTGGTGATGCTGGTTTGTGCGGCAATTTCTTTGACTGGGTCCAGCACTGCTTTGTACATTAAAATATATTTTATTTTATTTATTATTTCTTAATTGCCACGTCACTAAGTTAACGGTCAATTTTGAAAGTTGACTGCCACATCAGCCAAAATTAACGGAGTTGGACGGAGAGTGACCAAACGTGAACGGTTTCAGTAAACTGAAGTACCACCAATGGATTTAAATATTTCGAGTGACCAAACTTGAACCATTTTTGTAATCTCAGTGACCAACTATGCAATTAACCCTCCATTATTATATATTATATTCCTCAACAAAATTAGGGTTGGCTATTTGGTCCGGGCTATTTGATTTTACCCGAAACCGAACCGGGACCGGACTGGAATCGGATAGCAAACAATCCAATCTCATCTTCCGGCTTAGATTTGAGGTTAAAAAACCTTTTGGGACTAGATGGAAAACCTGATAAGAGAGCCCAACACGAGGCTTCAGGCCACTCAAATCCCACAATCTCAATCTCAAATCAAGACCAAATTGGGACCAGACCGAATCAAGACCGGACTGTATCCAATCCAATCTTTGGTCCTTATATTCTTGAAAAGACCGAACTGAGACCAGATCAATTTGGGCCAATTTAACCGGACCGGACCGTATAACCACCCCTAGACAAAATTCTTCCCTCCAATGGGTCGGGTATAGTGCTAGTATGGAATGATAGTATTGTAACACTTAGAGGTCGTTTGGTTTTAGTGATTGTTTGGTTGAGATAGTTACAATGCATGTATTGTCCACGAAGCATTGTTATTTTGAATTATTCGCACAAACAATACATGCATTGTTTGCTTGATTTGAAGGAAACTATCACTCGAAATGAGTGATAGTACTATCTCCACTAAAACTTGAGATTGTTGAGATAGTTTTAAGGAGATTGTTGGGTTCCTTTTTTGTTCCAAGTATACCCTTAGTTATATATATATATGTTCTCATTAAAGCAAAGGCAAAAGTGATTTTTCTCACAAAAAGTAATATAACAAGGATTGAAATACTGTACTGGAGCTTGTACCGAAAAAGTCAGCGGTGTGGTTGACTCACTCCTACTGCCACTCTAGAAAATGGCCAAGTGCAACCACTTCCTAAAGCGTAGTATAGCGGGTTTGGGTTTTATTGTCAACCCGGGTCCTAGATGTGATGACTACTCGGTGAATTCTTGTTATTTAGCGGTGAACTTTTAGTGCAACTCAAGCAAACAAAACACAAAGCAAATAAACGGTTGTTGTCAAGTCAAGAGAGGTCACCCGGATATGGATCCCCCTAGACTGCAGTTAAGTCGGATTGCAATTTACCAAGTTCAGTTTTCATGAAAATTATACTGCGGAAGGTTCTCAATTAGCCTGGAGTCTCGACTAAAGGTCTCCAGACCCTCTCAATCTGAGTCTCTAGCGGGCGACTAACCTCCACCGGAGTAAACAGATTGAGGCCCTAACGAACCAAACCTCCACTACCGAATTGAATTCGGTACAGAATAGCGAATTGGCTCCTCGACTAAAGTCACCAATTCGCCACCTTCGATTAAGGATACTCTATCAACCTAGGCAGATATTCTCATTCCAGGTCAAAGCAGAAACAACAGGAATTTGATCAGGATTCAAGTCATTCAATCATTCAAACCTCAATCGAATATAATCAATTCACAAACTCTGTACTTGGGTTCATACAATCAGACCTAGCATACAAATCTAGGGTTCCCCATACCCAGATGAATGGGGAAACTACTACATAGAGAAAGAAGCAAAAGCATATTCAGACGCGGAAATCATACTGTGAAGATGGATTCCTGCTCCTAGACGTTTAATCGCACTTCTCCAAGCTCAAACCGGGCTCCAATGGTGTTGAAGATCGATCTATGGCGCTTGGGAACTCTGGTTCGTGGCCTTCTCTCTCTAGGTATCGCTTTCTCCCTCAAAAACTCGGAACCCCCTGAAAATTGGCCTTCTTCCTCTTTTATCAGCTGCCATCGCGATACCCGGTCGAAATACCCGGTCGGGTATTTAAGGGTTCGACCGGGTATTGTCCAAACGCGCCGTTTCACTAAAGGGGAAAATCCCCGGTCTGACCTCATAATCCCCGACCGGGGATTTAAGGCGTTTGCCCGGGCCCCCCCTCTGTTACTCACGGGTGCCGAAAACGATAAATACCCGGTCGGGTATTTTGCCATCCGACCAGGTATTTTCCTCCTGCAGCCCCCTTAGTCCCAACTCGGCTCCTTTCGACCCAGAACTCGTTTCTCCGCCTCGATTCCAATGCCGGGACCTGAAATATGACACAAACACACAACCTAGCGTAAAATCGGCTTAAAACACGAGATTCCTCATCACAAACGGCTCCAGAATAGGGGTGAAAATATGTGTAATTAACGATCTATCAAACTCCCCCACACTTAACTGTTTGCTTGTCCCTAAGCAAACCTAACTCAAACCAATGCAACTCTCCAGACCTCTATAGCAACAAACAACCTCGATCGTAGGTAGAGGACTTCCTAGATCATTTAGCAACTTACGAGGTCAACCGACGCACAAGTCATCTCATAACTTCCTCGGCGAGAACGCTAGTCTCGAATAGGCATCATGGCAAATAGTGAACAGGGGACAAATGAATCGTGGATGAAGAGACTCTCACAAACAAAAGATCATGGACTCACATTAATTCAAGGTGCTCGATTTCCTTTGTGAACATGGTTGGAACCCTTTTCTTTCTTCTTTTTGCTTGTTTTTCTGTTTTTCTCTTTTTTTCACAGGTTCCAACCTGTTTCTGCAGAAAACGGGGGCTCTTACCAGCCATGCCAGGAGCGGGTGTCTCGAGCCTCGTGCGGGGGAAAGACATGTAAGGGGGCTGGAGGTAGTAGGTGGAAATTGGGAACGAATTCCCGTCTCCCCTTACACACTTTCGCCCTATTCGCACGGGAGACGTTATTTTGAAGCAAATTTTCGAGCACCTGTTATTTTCAAAACATGATACAAGAGTCCATGACAGGCAGAGAGTCCACAACACCACACAATTCAAGGATCCTAAGATCACTAATTCACTCAATCAGCCAACACAATATGAAGAAGAAATGAGACTTCTTAAATGCATCAACATCCTCCATAGTGCTACACTACCTCCCTAGGTTGCAAATCACTACAGGGACTGTCAATTCAAAGCATACTGAGCAGGCAATTGCAAGGAACACATACTTGGAGCCCTCAAATTTTAAAAATTTGGACAATGGACTAGGCTCCAAGCACACAAACAGAGCTAATGCAGTCAAAAGATAAACATCCCCCCACACTTAAGATCGACATTGCCCTCAATGGAGAAGAGGGAAGGAAAGGAGAACGATGTTACCGGTGTGCACAGACTGCAGGAGACTGGAAATGGACCAGTCGGCAACACAGGCAGAGCTAAAAGAGACCAAAAAGCTCAAACACATACGTTAGGTCCAACGGTCAGCCCAATAGTACAGTATCCAATAATGAAAAGAAAAAGAAACAAAAACCGACACAAAACAGACGGTTTGCATGCTGACACAGATAAAAACTCTCAAAACATGCCCCTAGGGCCCTCCAAGACCGGAGAAATCAATCTGATCCATTAGGTCGTCGACGCCATCATCCGGTGGCTGCCGTGGCGGTGAATGCTCCCACCGGGTGGTCCAGTGGTGCTCCTCTGGAGGGTGACAAGCCTGGAGCAGATGCTCGAAATACTCCATCAGACGGCGGCCTCGGTCTCTCTCCCGCTCGATGAGAGCAGTAGTGACTCCCATGTGGGTCTCCAATCGGCCAAGGCGCTCATCAACGCCCGTCATCCTGGACCGGTGCTCGGCCTGGTGGGCCGAGTACTGCTGGTAAAACTGGACCTGATGGTCCATGAGCTGCTGGTTCTGAAGATCGAGCTGCTGGAACTGGAGCCCCATCTGCTGGAACTGCTCCGTGAAGAAGTCCATCGACGGACCAGAAGGACCAGAGGAGGACTCACCTCGCACTGGTCTCCGTCGAGGCTGAAGATCCCCAAGGGGGGAGAGCGAGGGCTCCGGCTCATCGGCATCCATAGCGCCGTCATCATCATCATCAGCATCCTCATCTACCTCCTCCTCGTCCGAGTAGTCCGCATCCTCCTCGTCCGAGTCTAGATCAATCACCCCCGCGGGGGGCATAGAGAGCCCATCCACCTAGGTGCGGATGTCATCAGTGGCCAGGAGACGCGCGTTGTGAAGCACGTCCCGACTGAGGGGTGCGGAGCCGCCCAGCACGGTCGCATTGTGAAGCCCCTGAAAGCTGATGTCGAAATGCTTCGCCAACCGTGTGATCAGGGGACCACAGAAGAGGTGAGTGGGATGCCCCCGGATCCGGAAGAAGGTGAGGGCCACGAAGGATCCCAGGTGAGCATGTGCGCCGGCTCCCCCATCGAGTACATGGCATACAACACCCGCTTCGGGATCTTATGCGAACCGGTGGCGTTGGGGACGATGGATCGGGTGATCAGCAAGTTCAGGATGTGCCACTGCGGCTTGAGGGTGCTGACGGAGGTCTGGCCAGCATCGAAGTAGTCGTAGCCATGGGCGCGCCTGGCTATCCTGCGGTAGAAAGCATCCTGGTTCCAGTCGGTCGGGTGGGCAACCTCGATCTCATGGGAATCGAAGGGGTGGTAATCGATCCCCAGAGCGTGGGCCAACCCGTCGATGGTCAGCTCCCTGTGGTGGCCACCCATCCGGAATGTCACTGCATACTCGTCCCGGGCCATCGTGCGGTCATAGTGAAAGGTGGTGTAGAACTCTCACACCAGCTCCGTGTAGGTAGGCTCGTCGATGGTCAGCAACGTCCGCCAGTCGGGGTGACTGATACCGGCGCTGAGCTCCTGCAAACAGTGGAGCTGCTCGAACACCGCCCACTCGAGGTGGTGGTGACGCTCCAGTTTCCCCCGGATCACCTTGCGGAACTGATCTGCATACTCCGCGTGCAGGCGGAGATCCTGCACAAAGGGATGGTCCTGCGACATGTTCCTGGAAACACAAGGAGGACCGTAGCTAGGACGCGAAGGAAGGGTGAGGGACGCGAGGGGAGCGAAAAAAAAATCGCCCGGGAGACTCGCCGGAAAGTCGCCGGAAATTGACCGGCGACGGCGGCGGAGGACGCGGCGGCCGGCGGCGGAAGACGGCGGCCGGCGGCGGCGGCGGAGGCGGCGGATAGTGGTGGCCGGCGGCGGCCAAAGAGGAGAGAGGGGAGAGGAAATGAGAGTAGAGAGAGAAGGGATTTTGGAAAAAATGAGGGTAGGGAGAGAAATGACCGGGGGTTTCCTTTAAATAGGAAAAATACCCGGTCGGGTCTCAAAAATACCCGGTCGGGTATTTTCGAGTCCACGACCGGGGGTTTCTGCCAAACGCTGCGTATATCAAGGGCAAAATCCCCGGTCCCTCGCCAAAAATACCCGGTCGGGTATCTTTGGCGGGAGATCAGGGGATCCCTAAACGCCGCGTTTCACAGCAGGGAAATCCCCGGTCTCAAGCCAAAATTAATACCCGGTCGGGTATTTGCCCTTTTTCGCCCCGGAAGGCAGAAGGGGGCCCGGGCCAGAGCCAAAAAACCCGGTCGGTACTTTGGCTCATGACCGGGTATTTTACCCTTCCGGCCAAAATTCTCATTCTTCCCAAAATCGCGACCTCTCCTGCACGCAAACACCAAACCGAGGCATCACAGACGACTGAACTGCACGACAGACATGCAAGTGACTCGACACGACACCCACTACAACAATACGTACATGTAGCCACAAAAACATAGCTACAAATAATATTTCTTAGCTAATAATAAGTAGTTGCTTCAAAAATCCCCTCTTGCAGCCATTGATATTTATTCTTGTCACAAATATGATTGTCGGTAGCTAATTATATAATTTTGTTTTGAAGTTTATACATCATGGCTATAAGTACCATATTAGCTGCAAAGCTTTCGCTACTATTAAAATATTGTAGCTAATTGGTATATTCAGCTTAAGGAAATAACTATTTATGGCTATTGATAATCGTTCCAGTCACAAATAGAATTCTCCATAGCTAACTCTGTCGTTTTATTCAAAGCTTACAAATCATAACAATAAATCAATTTTTAGCTACAAGAATTTTTCTACTGTTAGATTATGGTAGCTAATTGACTTGTAGCGAAACTAATTTCATCATACTAGTTCGAGCCACAGAAAAAAGCTTGCAAGTGTTAGTGTCAATTGGTTATAATTGTCTAGTTAATTTAGCTACAAAGTTAATCAAATTGCTATGAACTGTTAATGTGTAAGTAAATTTTGTAATCTAGCCAAAGCTAATATAATTCCATTTCAATAATAAAGAACAATTTCGAGGGAAAAAATGAAAAGTTAAACTGTTTTAGGCATTTAGGTATTGTTTTCTGAAAAATTATACAAAATATGCTATGGTAGCAAACTATGATAACTGAAATGGGACGAATGTCTAAGAGCGTAAACTTAGTTAATTTTCTTCAGTATCATGATTTCTTATAGATGGATGTTACATAATTTTAATTTGTATAATCTTATTGATCTTCTTTTTAATAGAGTATATATAAAAATAACTTAGGATAACCCTGTGGCCATGTAGATATAGGATAACGCTTTCAATAAATAGTTGACTGAATGACATATTTACCTTCTTGAGACGAGAATCCATCATTACAAAGAAAAATCACAGTCAACCACTTGCATCCACATGTCGACCTAATTAAAGAAAAATATCTATCTCAATAGGACCGCTTGGACTTGTATTATGTAACATATTGAGCTTGATTGGAGAACCCAATGGTCAACCATTCCATTGAAGAGACCAACCTCTTAGCTTGAAGGTTGACCAAATTGAAGATGACATGCACACACCAACATGGTTTTGTTATATTGAGCGACCACCTTCATATATAGGTCGACCGTATTCAAGTGAAGATACTAACCAACATGACTGGTACTTAATTGGGTCGACCATTTTTTTATGAAAATAGCATGTCACTAGTTGAAATCTCACAAACACGTTAGAAATTTGCTAATTCAATCCACAACTATAGTGATAGAATCTTGTTCCTTTGTAATGGTTAACGGGTCGACTATATTGGAGAAATTTGCTAATTCTAGTGGTAGAATCTTGTTCCAACACGGATATGGTAATGGTTAATGGGTCGACTATATTGGAGCAGTCATTCGTTATTTTCCTTTATAATGATGCAGTTCTGTGGCAACTAACAAGGTAATTGTCTAACCCTATCGTCTATTTATCGAAAGTTCTTCAAGTCGTTGTGGCTTGCAAGTCACTGTAAAAAAATCCAAAAAGATAAAGTGAAATATTAATTGGTTAGGCAAAATCTACTATGAATAAGTATCCCCCAATCAATCAGCATTAAAATTTTCAACGTAAAAGGAAACAAATAAAGAAAAGAATCTGTTACATGCTAATAAAAAGCGAAAAATAAAGGCTTGTGAAAACAAGCGAGAAAAGGAAGTTCAACATGAAAAGGACTTCGATAATTTATAGGGTTTTTTGAAAGACCCAAAGCGAGAGAGCGAAGGGTTTTTTTTTCAAAGAGGCTGTCTGCGATGCAAACTTTGGCGGCGGGATAGAGGACAAGGGCAACGCGAAACAAAGGGTACAGAACGGATCATGGATGCGCATCGAGGTTGGGAGAGGCAAACGATCAATGCTAGGAGGAACCGAAGCTAGTATTGCAAAGAAGGTCCAATTTTGCAGAGAAACAAATCTGCATATAGAGGAATCGTGTTGCTGATTAAGATCCCTTCTCATTTTCTAAGCTCGTTCATTATCATTCCTTTTTCCATTGACATGGGGTGTGATATGATATGTGTGAACAGAATTGGGTGGTTTAGATGAGGAAACCACCCATAATCAACCATTACACCCGAAGTGAAATATAGAAACATTGAGGTAACTACTTGCAATTGCTTTTCTCTTTTGGAGATTGATGTTCTTTGTTTTTACTTGTTTTGGTCTCTGTTTATTTTTCTTTGCTCGATCTCATGATTAATAGAAATGTTGTTTTCTGAAAATTAATAAGGTTATAGTTGAACACTTTTAGTTTAGTTCAATTTTGAGTGTATTCCTAATATGATTTTGGAATTCAATCAATTTATTTTTATAGAATTAAATATGCCATTCTTAACATAGGAATTCTTTTGACAATATACACGAAGTCATTTCAAAATTCCCAATTCATTTGGTTGCAAACAATGTGTTAATATCATTTTTCTTTTTAGTACTATGCGTAACTTAATTTCTTCTATTTGCAGGTATGTAAGCGGATTACAAACAGAATAGAAGGTCAATTACTATTTTTCCAGGCTGAGACAGAAGTTAATTATCGGATTACATTAATGGAAGAAAGTCGATGTGGTCAAAGTTGTAGTAGATTATTATAAACGGTCTATTTGCTTTAATGTTGACAAATGTAGTTATGTAATGTTAGAAATATGCAAAAGAATATATGTTATATTGTTTCGGCACTTTTGATTGAAAGTATGTTGTATTACTTATTGTAAATAATATTTCTATTATTAATAATAAATTTATACATATATGGTTGAAATGATTAATTATTTACATAGTCATTCAAAAAAATTGAAATAAAATTGTTTCCACAAATAACAAGGGATTATCAAGGTTAACATTGTAAGATAAGAAGCCTATTAGGGAAAGTAGCCAATGACATCCAATGCTCAATTCTTTTTTATTATAATTATCTAAAATATGCCTACTACGAGAAAGTAGCATTTTTAGCGACAAAATAGTTTGTGGCTATTTACTATTTAGTGTAGAAATGAGCCACAATATAACTTTATTCGAAGCTATATCTATGTCATTGGTCATGGCAAAAAAACATGCTATTTAGCTTCAAATCAATTATTCGTGACAAATGTTTAGATATAGCCATATAATATATCTTACATAGCTAAAGATTTTTGATGATTTTGTTACAAAATTTCACTTGTGTGGCAAGAACTATTGTACTTTTAGCTATATTTTATTTTTTCATATAGCTAAAAGAAATAGAATTTAGCTACGCAAGTGAAAATATTTGTGGCTGAGCTTTAGCTGCGCCACTTTTAGCCACGCAAGCTACAAAATAAATTTTTTGTAGCTAGATCATTTAGCCACACAATATTTATGTTTTAGCTACAAACCAATTCGTAACTGTAAGCCCATTTTCTTGTAGTGACCAAAAACTCAGAAAAAGGGAAAAGAAAATGCAAACCGTGGTGGGGTTGCCTCCCCACAAGCGCTTCTTTACCGTCTTTTAGCTGGACGCCCATGGTAGATACTCAGGGAGGTGCAGGAACAGGTGCCTCCAAGAGCGGATCCACGTCGCTCTTGAGGTACAGCTTCAGGTGATGGCCATGCACCCGACGGGTACAACCACCGGCATTGGTCAGCTCGACCTGGCCATCCGGCAGGATGCAAGCGAGTGAGTACTCGGATGGCCAGGGTGATCGTGATGCAGGAGGTGGGACCAGCTCATAGTGGTCTCCACCCTTTTTCCGTGCAGGCTTAGGCACCTGCTGCTTCGGCCGCCACTCCTCCTTGTGCTTTTTGTTCGGAGGCGAGACTGGATGGAGTGGCGGCGAAGGAATGATAGGCGGGTCCTGCAAAATGAGAGGTGCAGAAGGATACACGACAGGCTCGTGTACCTGATCAGAAATAGCATGCACAGGTGATGCAGAAATCATAGCACAATGATCAAACTCAGTCACAACCTGTTCATTCCCAGCACGCAGAATCAGTTTACCATCATGCACATCAATCAATGCCTTGGCGGTGGCAAGAAATGGTCTACCCAGAATCAAAGGCACATCCACATCATCATTTATATCCAAAATAACAAAATCAACAGGATATGTGAATGCACCCACTTTAACAAGCAGATCCTCTATGATACCCCTAGGATGCACAACGGATCGGTCAGCTAGTTGAATGCACATCCTAGTAGGGCTAAGTTCACCTAGGTCTAGCTTTTTGAACAATTTGTATGGCATGACATTAATGCTAGCGCCTAGGTCCGCCAAGGACTTTCCTACATGCATGCTGCCAATAGTAAGGGGGATAGTGAAACTCCCTGGGTCTTTGCGCTTTTCGGGCAGCTTGTTCTGCAGGATAGCAGAACATTCCTCGCTCAGCAGCACTGTCGAGAGATCCCCAAGTTTCTTCTTATTGGTGAGGAGATCTTTCATGAACTTCGCGTACTTGGGCATCTTCGACAGTGCCTCCACAAATGGTACGCTGATGTTGAGCTGCTTCAACATTGCCATAAACTTGGCAAACTCAGTCTCCAGCTTGTCCTGGTGAAGGCGAGTGGGAAAGGGAAGCTGGGGCACGTGCTCCTTCACCACTGGTTGTGGCTTGGGAGCAAGGGCTTCCTTCTCCACCCGCGCTTCTGCATCACCGGCTGGAAGTGCTGAAGCAGGTAGTGGTGCCTCCTGCCTGGTCGGGGCAGGATCAGCTGATGTAGGCCTGCCGCTCAAGGTGAAAATGGCATGTGCGGTCTCATGCGGGTCCCGTGGATTGGGGATGGTGGTGGCAGGTAGAGTCCCCAGGGCCCGAGCAGTAAGCTGGCGCGCTAGGACACCGACTTGGTGCTGTAGATCTTGCAAAATAGCACCCTGGTTCCTCTGCCCTGCCTCCAAAGAGGCTATGCTCTGGTCCACCCTAGCGAAATTCGCCTGGCTGGTGGTCATGAATGTCGCTAAAATATTCTTCAGATCAGCCATCTGATTGTCGGGAGCTGCGGCTGCTGGAGGCTGAGCAAACTGGCCCTGGGGCTGCTGGAATGGCTGCCCTTGCCTCGGCTGGTAGGGCTGCTGCTGTGGTGGTGGCCCCTGCCTAACCTGGAAGGGCTGCCGCTGCTGAAAGCCACCTGCTGGTGCTGGGAAACCAGGTGGTTTGTTGGTGTTGCTGCTCCAGACAAAGTTGGGATGCTGGCGCCATCCCTCATTATAGGTATTGTTGTATGGATCCAGGCGCCGAGCATTTGCTGTGAATTCCACATGCTCTTGGGGAGTAGAAGACTCCCTCATAGACTGACAATCCTCCACCAGGTGATTCGGGCTCTCACACCTGACACTGAGCTACTGGAGGCGTAGCTACACCTCGGCCCGGAAGGAGACTGTTAGGCTGCTTCAATGTCTGCACCAACTCAGCCACCTACTACTCTAACCCGGACCTGGCCTCCATAGCATGCACACCCCGGTCCCAGGAGTTCCTGCCTCTGTTGTTCTGCCCCCAGTAGTGGTCTCGGGCAGCCAAGGTACTGATCATCTGGTTCAGCTCGGGTGGAGTCTTAGTAAGGATATCCCCTCCTGGGCATAGAGACTCAATCACCCTCTGGCTGTCTGGAGTGAGGGCGCTGTAGAAGTTCCCTACTGTGAAAGCATCGCTGAAGCCATGATGGGGACACTGCCAGAAGTATCCCATGTACCGTTCCCATGCATCACGAAGTGACTCATCTGGCTCTTGGCGGAAGTGAGTGATCTCTCGCTGAATCTCCGTGGTCTTCGATGCCGGATAATACCGGTGCACGAACTTGTCAGCCAGATCGTCCCAAGAAGTGATGGACAATGGGGGCTGGGTCTCCAACCACCTCTTAGCATTCCCCGCCAGAGAATGGGGGAAGAGGTGAAGGCGGATTGCGTCATCCGGGACACCGTTCAGCTTGAACCCGTTCGTCAGCTGCAGAAAACGGGAAAGATGTACCCGGGCTTCCTCATCCTTCAAGCCATGGAACTGGATAGAGGATGTGATGAGTTGAATCCAGCATGGCTTGATTTCGAAGTTGTTTGCAGGAATAGGCGGATAGAGGATGACCGGGCGGATGTCAGCAATCCGTGGAGTATAGTAGTACTCCAAGGTGGGACCCGGTGGTGGTGGATGATGATGGCCAGCTCCCTGGGGGTTTGGGTCGTTCCCCAGGATCTGGTTCTGAGGAGGCGGGTTCTGATCGCCTTCCATCTCGTACTCGTCCTCGGAGTCGCTGCTCAATTGGCCGTCTCTGCGCTCCACCGTAGCCAGTCTAGCTCCCTGTTGTTTCCGAAGTTTTTTGCAGGTGCGCTCAATCTCAGGATTCAACGGCAGTAAACCTCCCGACTGGCTACGGGTCATGCACTATCTGCACACAATCAAGCACTGCAAACCCGTGAAGGCACAAGTGGGAAGGAGCAAACACTCAATGCAAAAAAAAATGAAAATGCTAAAGTAACAGAAATCACTTTTCTTCAACAACCTAGCCGTCCCCGGCAACGGCGCCAAAAACTTGACTCACTCCTACTGCCACTCTAGAAAATGGCCAAGTGCAACCACTTCCTAAAGCGTAGTATAGCGGGTTTGGGTTTTATTGTCAACCCGATTCCTAGATGTGATGACTACTCGGTGAATTCTTGTTATTTAGCGGTGAACTTTTAGTGCAACTCAAGCAAACAAAACACAAAGCAAATAAACGGTTGTTGTCAAGTCAAGAGAGGTCACCCGGATATGGATCCCCCTAGACTGCAGTTAAGTCGGATTGCAATTTACTAAGTTCAGTTTTAATGAAAATTATACTGCGGAAGGTCTCAATTAGCCTGGAGTCTCGACTAAAGGTCTCCAGACCCTCTCAATCTGAGTCTCTAGCGGGCGACTAACCTCCACCGGAGTAAACAGATTGAGGCCCTAACGAACCAAACCTCCACTACCGAATTGAATTCGGTACAGAATAGCGAATTGGCTCCTCGACTAAAGTCACCAATTCGCCACCTTCGATTAAGGATACTCTATCAACCTAGGCAGATATTCTCATTCTAGGTCAAAGCAGAAACAACAGGAATTTGATCAGGATTCAAGTCATTCAATCATTCAAACCTCAATCGAATATAATCAATTCACAAACTCTGTACTTGGGTTCATACAATCAGACCTAGCATACAAATCTAGGGTTCCCCATACCCAGATGAATGGGGAAACTACTCCATAGAGAAAGAAGCAAAAGCAGATTCAGACGCGGAAATCATACTGTGAAGATGGATTCCTGCTCCTGGACGTTTAATCGCACTTCTCCAAGCTCAAACCGGGCTCCAATGGTGTCGAAGATCGATCTATGGCGCTTGGGAACTCTGATTCGTCGCCTTCTCTCTCTAGGTATCGCTTTCTCTCTCAAAAACTCGGAACCCCCTGAAAATTGGCCTTCTTCCTCTTTTATCAGCTGCCATCGCGATACCCGGTCGGGTATTTAAGGGTTCGACCGGGTATTGTCCAAACGCGCCGTTTCACTAAAGGGGAAAATCCCGGTCTGACCTCATAATCCCCGACCGGGGATTTAAGGCGTTTGCCCGGGCCCCCCTCTGTTTCTCACGGGTGCCGAAAACGATAAATACCCGGTCGGTATTTTGCCATCCGACCGGGTATTTTCCTCCTGCAGCCCCCTTAGTCCCAACTCGGCTCCTTTCGACCCAGAACTCGTTTCTCCGCCTCGATTCCAACGCCGGGACCTGAAATATGACACAAACACACAACCTAGCGTAAAATCGGTTTAAAACACGAGATTCCTCATCATAAACGGCTCCAGAATAGGGGTGAAAATATGTGTAATTAACGATCTATCAGTGGTATTTTATACTAAAATCGTGGTTTAATCATGGTTCAACCACTTCATACCGCTAAATACCGCCTACCAGTTTAGACTCCGGTAGGAGGTTTTTCTGGTTGAACCGCCGATATGGTACGGTATTTCAATCCTTGAATTTAATATGTTGGATACTAAAAGAGCTATCACCAAAACCAAACAATGTAAAGTAAATTACATCATTTTCCTTAATTACATGTATATTACAATGCATGCATTGACGCATTGATTTAAATATCACCAAAACCAAACTCTTAATTATAATATTTTTATGGGGCTTAATCCTATAGGATGCAAGGTTGATACGTGGACTAATAACTTTTAATTTGTTAACTAATTTTAATTAGAATAATTTTGTATTATCACCACAACAACATTATAAAAATCATTATATTATCTTTTCTCTCCTCTATAGCCCTCAATTTAGTTCCTACGAAAGCCCCATAAATCCTAAGAAGAAGATATCTGCCCAAGCTCGGTTCCTAGACCAGTATTATAATATTTTTCTTTTGTGCATTCAGAAGGATCTAAAAATTTCATTAAAGGTATTCAACTGTAGGTCAAAATCTCTTTGAGAATAGTCAAGTAGTCTGAAATTCAAATACTACCGTCACTAAAAATAAAAATTTACACAAATTTTGTTTACAAAATTTTGATCTAAGATTTGTCCATTGATAGCCCATTCATGCACTTTGGCCCAACCCTCTTCATAGTTCCATGTTTTCATAATATTCTAATCAGTACAGTCAAAATCGCGCATTAAAACGTAAAAACTTACGTTTTTACGTATCCAGGCCACCAAAACGTTTCAGTTTCTACCTAAAGTCGCTTAGTCACAAAAATTGGTAAAAACATGGGTAAAATCGGTAAAGTCGCTTAAAATCGGTAAAATCGCGATTCTGAAGCGTTTTTATACGATTTTGATCCTCTCATAAAAATGTGCTAATTGGCCCAAAATGATGTAATTTTGAAGACAAAAAAATAAAAAATAAAAAGGAAAACATGATTCATCAATCGTTCTACAACTAGTGTCGAGATTGGGGCTTCACATTAGGTTGAAAAGACACCTAATGGTATTCTCAACAGTCGTTGACCGTCTATCAGTCTTCTTCCTTAATCTTCACTTGTGGCTCTTACCTGGGTTACGATAAAAGTTTATGGGTAATTGATCGTATGTAATTATGTAAACTCAAACCAGCTTGTGAGAATTTGGATTCTCAAACTCGTTTACGGGTTACGATCTACATTTATGAGCTTATTATTAAGATGTTATGAGTTTTCTCTACTTTTGAATCAACACAAATTAGTTTGTGTTGGATATTACATTTTAATTATGAATTTCATGTAGTTATTCACTTATCTAAAATCTACACTCACATTTTACATACTATATGTTGTACTTAACATATTTTAGCTATTTTAGAGGGTGCGTAAAAAACTTAAGCTTTTACGCTTTGATTCTACATTTTACGATTTTACCCATTTCCCGCTTCTAGGTAGAATCGCGCTTTTAACTGCATTGATTCTAATGAATAAAAAAATGCAGACGGTAGGAGTTCGTTTGCGTCGTCCAAACCTTGTTAAGAAATTAGCGCTTAATTCTGTTGAGAACATTAGAGCTCGACACTCTAAGATTTCAGGAATAATTTTGACCCTTTCATCAGATACATACAACATTCACAATTTACTATGCTCTGTCTGATCAGTTGCGTGTGGGGCTGTAACTGATATTTCTTGTTTGCTTGTTTAGGGTTAGTTAGTTACGTGGGTACGGTTCAATCAGATCGTTTATCTGGTTGTAGTTATTGGGCTTGTTTCGTTATTGCCGCTGCTATTGTTCGTTGTTGGCCTGCGCTGCGCCTAGCTGCGATGAGTTCTGTCAGTAGTGTACCTAAATGACAACAATAAGAAACTCCAATGGAGGAAGCAACTTCACGCCCGCAATCCATTCACAAACACATAAACAATAAGCTCAAATTTCCGGCAATATAATTATGCTGTAAACTAACATAAGATATATATATATGCATCTGATTTAAGTTCCTTTTGTCTTGATTTCCCCCCTTAGTTGGTAAGGACACTCATAAACGGCAGGCTCTGGATCAGCTTATTTAATTTTCGGAGGATTCCACGCAAATCAGCCAAGTTACCAGTCCAGCACAAACTCACCTCATCACATCACAACAAAACAGAAACGGTCTAGTGACTAGCAGGAAGTCTCCACTCTTCAGGACTAGTAATATTCTTCTTTTCACTTAATAATAATGCCAGAGTGAGCGAACAGTTGTGTTCTACTGCTAAACTTCCCCCAAATCTCTGTCATTATCCCTACTCCACACACACATTTATATGAACTCCAACTGAACCACTCCCTACTCGAATAGTCAATTCAATCTGCGATCTAATCTCTGCCCCGTTCGACTCGACTGAAAAATGGGTTGCTTGATGAGTTGCAGCTCCTCCGCTAGAAAAAACCACCACCACCACCGTCACTACTCTTCCACCACCGACGATTCCACCGCCACCCTCGCCCCCTACAAGGGATGTCACCCCGCCCGCTGCCTCGCCAAGAAGCCCAATCCGACGGCGGAGATCCACAACGGTACCACTACTCATCGGAAAGGGAAAGGGGCCCGCCGTCGGCGCCAGGACGACATCCCCAAGCTCCCCAAGACCTTCTTCATGATGGGCCAGCAGAGCAGCGAGGGGAGCCGCCCATTCACTCCCACCACCGCCGACCCCTTCAGCGAGTCGATTGCCGAGTCGACCGAGTCGCCAATTCACTGGGGGATCTGGCGGCGGAAGGAAGTTGTGTATACAATCCCTCTCGCCTCCGAATTCGGCAGCTTCACCTGCCCTTCCCCAATTACGCCGGCTACTCCGCCGCTGAAAAGGGATTATGCGGCGGTCCCGGAGATAATTAGGGATGCGGAAAAGGTGGGGTCGTTCGCGAGAGAGAGGCTGGAGGCTTTCGCGGAGAAACGGAGGTCGGCGGCGGCGGCGGCGCGGCAGAGGGGCGAATTCGGGTTCGGGTGCGGGATTTTCCAGAAGGATTTGGGAGGGGAGGTGTCGCCGGCGTGGACGCCGGTGGTGGGGAGCTTCGCGATGAGGAGCCCGGCGAGAGGCGGGAGTCCGTTCAACGTGAGCGGGCGGGCGACGGGGCGGTGGTCGGGAAGGGCGATCGGGAGCGGAGTTCGGATCCAGTTTGTGAACGACGACGTACGGGTGAAGAGGTGTGAAGATCAGTCCGTTGACGATTCTTATTTGTCCATGGAGTGCTTTGTGTTTTGAGGGAAAAAAAGTTATAACCGGGCTTCTTTACTGTTTGAATACCAATGCCATAAATAAAACAGTGTAAAAATATTACCATAAATAAAATGAAAGGCCAGTACTTTTGGTTAGATAAGATTGGTGAACTTTTCACTTGCTGTCCGAAATTTTTAAATCTCTAAGGTCATCTTTACTGCAGTGCAGATCCAAATTTGCAAAAAAAATTGTACCCAAAGTCCCAAACACCTTTAATGCAGCTCTAAAAGTCGACCAAGCCACTTTTCGGTTTACATTTGGACCACGAGAGATTATTGGCAGAGTATCATGTGGGATTAGTGATATGGTACTCTCGGTCAATAAATACCTGCAACGTGTCATTAAATTTTATGAATTCATTTACTGCCAGAAAGAATTTTTAATTTATTTTTCTGTGAATTACCATAATTTAAACTCCCTCTTTTTTTCTACTATTTAGTATTTTCTCGTAGTCCGGCAAGTAGTCATCCTTAGTTTCTCCGGTTGCAGAGCAGCAATTCCTATTTTAGAGACTCCTCCCAGCTCAAAGACTCCATGGCTGTTATGTAGTAGCCGACGAGGAGCCACCGTCGGGACGGATTTGGTCCAATCCTAGCACGATGATGATCGTTCAATTCGGTCATCACCGCCACAATTCCCAACGCAACTCCACCGTCAGCGAAGCTTTTGGGTGAGTTATTTTTTATCCCCGGAACATGAATTAACTGAACTGGATCTCCAAGACTCAGTTGAAAACTGTTTGTGCCTGGTATGTACCGGGCGGTTTGTGAGGTGACTCGCTATGACACAACACCAAACAATGGCCAAGTGTAACCAATGAAAGGGACTGCAGTATAGTGGCTCAAGTAATAAATATCGAATCCAAGGGTCTCTAGAGTTACTATTACTCAGCTTCAGTTCATTATCTAGCAAACCAGATTAAGATGAAAGAACTAAAACTACTCTAGCAAACTACAGTTAAAGTTAATCTAATTACAGTGGGAACTCACTTAGGTATGATTCCCCCTAGCCACTAGCCAGACTAACGATTGATGATTTCTAACTTGTTTCACTTTCATTCACAATGCGGAGAATCCTTGACTAGACCTTGAGTCTCGACTAAAGGAACAAGGCCCTCTTGAGTCAATTGCCTAGAGGGACGTATCCTTCTCTAGAACAACTGATCAAGGCGTTCTGAACTAGAATCCCTCTATCGAAAGAGGTTCTCAATCGATACAAAGCAGTGAATCAACCCTCGACTAAAGCAATCGATCCACTACTATCAATCTATGGTGCTCTATTGACCTAATCAGGTATTCGCTCTCATAGGATCAAAGCAGAATCAATAATCTCGACTAAAGCAGAATTGAATCATGAAAACATGCATAGATTGAATATGAACTCAAGATTACCAAGTCAGAGTACTCGTACAATCATCCAATCAAACAAACATGGCTAGGGTTCCTCAAAACCTAAGTGAAGGGAAGTTACTCCATAGAAAAGAGAGAGACTGTAGTAAGAATCTTCAGATGATAAGTCTTCAAGTCCGGGCTTGTTCCACGAGCTTCCAAGGCAAAGAAATCCTCCAATTCCACTCCAAGAATGCCCTCAAATCGCCCTCTCTCTCTCTTTGGTTCGTCCCTTGGGTGTTTGGGATCCAAAACCCAGCTCTCTCTCTCCTTTGGCTCGAATTTGGGTTAAAAAACCCGATTCTGGGCAAAACACTGTCGCGGACACGGCCGTGTTTTGCTTTTTCCCGCCCGTGTTTTGCCCCGTGTTAAAAATACGCCCGCGCGCGTCGGCCAAAACACGGTCGTGCCTAAATATGGGCACGGCCGTGTTTTGATTTAGGCGCGCCCGTGTTTTTACTGCCGAACATGTTCCCCTATATTCAATGCTTCGTTTCTCCCTCGTCCGGACTCCGAATTAGTCGCCGTTTGATCCCAGACGCTCGTAGTCTCATCCTCTTTATTTTCATGACAAGCTTGCATGATTCTTTGTCCATAAAGTGAGGTAGAAATCCATTCTTCTTCAGGTCATGCCCGAGTTTCTTCTCCCGAATCGCCAATTGATCTCTGATTGACTTGAAACTTGCGCCTATGCTTCACTTTATGTGCTAGGACCTGAAATGTGACAAAGGAACACAACCTAACATAAAATAGGCCAAAGAAGCGATAATTAAAGCTCAAACAGTCAAGAAACAAAGGGGAAAACATGTGCAAATATCGAGTCATCATGAGGCTTCACCGGCTTCGCGCGGTCTTGGGAGGATGAGAGGCGGCCCTCGAAACCCTGCAACAAAGGTCCACAGGGGGTGCCCTGGGACCTCCTCCGATGCCTAAGTTAGAGAGAGAAGTGGATGTGGAGTAAATAGGAGAGAGAATGGAGTAGATAGAAGTTACCATAAATGTGATCCTATGAGGGGTATTTATACTAGTCTCGACTGAGCTTCAAGCATTTAATGTTGTGTCGGGCGCTCAAGGACGCCTTTGGATTCCTCCACTCCTCTTGTCAGATTCCGTACGTAGGATCCAGAATGTCGGGCGGTCCCTTGGCGTCAGGTCCTGGTGATGTCGGGCGGTCTTTTGGTATTAGCATCGTCGGACCGCCTTCGCTCCTGTTCTTTCTTTGGGCCTTGAGTGTTCTTGTGTGGGCCTTGAGTGCTTCCTGGGCTTACGGGCCGTGTGGCTCAATGTGTGACCCAATGACACGCCAAAACACAACACCAAACTGCGACCAAGTGTAATCGCAGTCCAGGAATGCAGTAACAGGCAAGTTAAATTATCAACCCGGGGTCTAGATCTACTGCTTACTCCGTGATTCTCTATTATCTAGCAAACTAGTTCGAGTGATTGTTGTGAAAAGTAAAAGCAACAAGAAAGCAGTAAATTGTTCGGTTTTCAAAGTCAGGAAAGAGTCACTCGGGATTGAGTCCCCCTAATTCCCTAGTTAGGTTCAATTGTAATTCCCTGGGTTGATTTACTGTTGATTAGACTGCGGAAGATCCGACAGTAGCTTGGAATCTCTTAAGCTGACCAAACCCTCTCAGTCTAACTACCCGGCAGACGACTAGTCTTCACCGGGAAAGAAAGCTGAGGCTATGAACACAGAACTGCACTACTGGAATTGAATTCCAGTACAAAGCAGCAAACTGGCTAACTCTCGTATAGCCAATCTCCTACTATCGAATGAAGAGACTCTAACAACCTAATTAGATTCTATCTATCTTAGGTTGCAGCAGAAATTGAGAAAAGCTGATCAGACTCCAATCAATTCAATAAACATGCGTCATTCGATTAAAATCAAACAGTAATATCATCCCAAGTCATTACAATCAAATCCCTAGCACAAGGAACTAGGGTTCTTCATACCCAAGTGAGAGAAGGGTTCTACTCCATAGAGAGAGAAGAGAAAACAAGAATCGGATTAGTCATACTCATAACGATGAGGAAAATCTGCTCCGGGACGATGATTTCCACTCCTATGACGATCTCCAAGCTCGATTCGATGAAATCCAGCTCTAAGACAGCTTCTAGGATGTGTTCTTCGCACTTTCTCTCTCTAGGGCTCTGTTTTTGCTCTGAAAATACGATTCTCCCACTTTTGGCTCGGAATAGGCTCTAAAACCAGGATTTCCCGACTCGCACGGCCAGGGTGCACGGCCGTGCAGATCACCCACTTGGCCGTGCGGCTCCAAAACGCGACGTATCAATTAGTTCGACCTCAGGCTTCTCACACGGCCAGGGTGCACGGCCATGCGATCTTCAGGGGTTGCCCGTGCGTGGCCTCGGCATAAAACGCACGGCCATCTTGCTCACATGCACGGCCGTGCGACTCCCTGGTCTGCCCGTGCAGCTTCCATGAAACCTCGCCATTCGTCCGATCTTCGTCCAGTCGACCCCAGACTCGCTCCCAAGCCTTCATTCACGTACTAGGACCTGAAATATCACAAACAAGCACAACCTAGCGTGAAATCGGCCTAAAACACGAGAATCAATACCTCAAACGGTGTAAGAACGGGGGTAAAAACATGTGTAAATGACGGTCTATCAAACTCCCACACACTTAACCGTTTGTTTGTCCCCAAGCAAACCAAGTCAGACACCAGGTAAGCTTACATATTTCAATCAACCAACATTGGGGACAAGTCATAAAGGCACAGGACACGTGAATCGCACTGGTTTTCAAATATCAATACATGAACAACCTCAATACAACCTGGACAACCACCACAAAGGACCTTCGAGTGCAGCAAATCGAGTAAAGGAAGAGTCTCCCTTCTATTCACTGGCCAACCTAGACTTGATTCAACCACTTACTCAAAACAGTCAACTCATGCATCCAACTCAAGACATCAGAATAGAGACCGAGCAATCTAGGTCCTCACCGGGGTACAAGAGCATATAGAAAATGAAAATGAATCACTCACTCTCGACCAGTGGGGTCAGGACAATTTGATGCGAAAGATGCGCATGCTATTTCTCTCAATCCCTATCATCTCTTCACCATGATGGCAGCCTCTAAATGCTAGAGTTCACAAATGGGGTGTCACCACTAACTAATCAGGAGGTCTTAGACACAGGTTCAAATGACTGGCTAGGGTCTTGTACATGGGGAAAAAGCCTTTTAGGTGGTGGAAGTATTCATAGCAAAAGGTTCCACATTTTCCAAACACACAATCACAGTCAAACAAACCGGTATTTTCTTTCTGCTATTCTGCATCACTCAATAACTCAAGAGCACAAAAGCGAAGGAGGCATAAACATCAGCATTTCCAAGCCAGACTGCTAAGAAACACTACTTAATGGGCATTGTTCAGATTTTTGGTAGTGGCTCTCTTTTGCTTTCAATTTTTCTTTGTTTTTCTTTCATTTTTCTTTTCATTTCTTAAGAGAGCCACCACTTCTGCATAAATTTCAAACACCTGCCCAACTTTCAAGAACTACCTCCAACACTCACATAGACTTAAGCAGAACAGCAGAGAATATGTAAAAACCACTCTGTGGAACCTTCTAAAAGATGCAACAAGGGTGCTTTTTTTCATTATAGACCAAAAGAAAGGATAACACACGGCTCAAAGGGGCTGACTAGGGGATATGACACATCAGGACAGTCAGTTTTGGACGTGGGCTAATCCTATGCCCCCATCATCTTAGCTAGTGACAACGTGAATGCTACACATCATGGAAGAGGGATCTATCGCACAAGAAAGAAACGAGCAGGCTCAAATCTCACATGGTAACCTATATGCTCTATCTCACATTCTGATACCCTGAACTAGATGCATAAACGACTGTCAAGAACAAGTAATCAGACCAAGTCACAGTTGGCAAGCAAACAGCTGAAAAACTGAACCCCTACATCGTTCTACTGCACATCTCAGTCCTCATTATAGGTTGTCCTAGTCGCAAACAAGTTGTCATGCATTAATCCAAAAACCGTTCAATTCATCCATCAAAACACAGTGCCAATATGATCAAACAGCAGTACTTGGAGCCCTCAAATCGTAAGATTCGGACAGCGGACTAGGCTCCAAGCACCCAAATAGATATTCCAACCAATACAAAGTACCCCCCCCCCCCCCACACTTAAGCACGACATTGCCCTCAATGGAGGAGAGGGAAAGATAAGGGGAACGATGTTACCGGCTTGAAACGGCGCTGGGGGGACTGGAAGTGGACCAGTCAGCGAGAAACAAACGGGAGAGTGGACAATGCTACACAAATCGACACCAGAAACACACTAGCACACTGTGCGTTAGGGATAAGTGTTAGCCCAGACGGCTACATCAAAAACAAACCACAAAGGAAAACCAAAAACAAAAACAAACGACACTGAGTTCAAGCTCCGCACACATGGAGCAACACACAAAAGTCTAAAACGAAACAAAAAGAAAACACACTGAGACGGGCAACGAGTACAGCCTACTCGTCGCCAAGATCGTCGAGGTCGATGTCGTTCATGAACGCGTCATCATCAGCAGCGCCAGCAGCACCGTCATCACCGTCAGCTGGGGCATGTGGAGGGGAGTCATCCCAGGGAGTCCTCCAGACAGGCTGCTCGCCCGGGAGCAGCTGGAGCAGGTGCTGCTGAACCTCCTGCATGCGCCGGGAACGGCGCTTCTCCCGCTCGATGTGGGCGAGAGTCACGCCCTGCTGAGTCTGGATCATGTTCAGCCGCTCGTCATAAGCATCCATCCTGTTCCGGTACTCGGCCTGGTCTGCCGCGTACTGCTGATGGAACTGCATCTACTAGTCGAGGATCAACTGGTTCTGGATCCTCAGCTGCTCGAACTGATGGGCGAAGTAATCCTGGCCCTGGAAAGCGGAGCTGCTACCCCCGTAATGGAAGGCAGTCTGTGGTGGATCATCAGCAGCAGCAGCAGCATCATCCACCTCCTCGGGATCCACCTCATCAGCAGCCTCCTCCTCCTGGCCCTCTAGCTGGGCCTCTGGTACGGGCTCCGCGGGGATCGGAGGTTCCGGAAACCCATCGACCCATTGAACCCCATTCCTCTCCCACAACAGCAGCATCTTCCCAATCGTCTTGCTGCCAAAGATGAGGGTGTCCCCCTCCTCGGTGCACCCCTGCAGGGAAAGGCCAAAGAAGGTGGCCAGGCGGGTGATGAGGGGGGCACAGTGGAGGCTCTTCAGCTCTGTGGCAGTCTTCTCAAAGGTCTTGGCCACCACCGAACCCAGGTGGAGAGGATGGTGGCCTGGCGGATCGAATGGAGGAGGTACAGGGTCCTCTTCGTGATGGCGCCGGCGCTTTCAGCTGCAGGAGTGTAAGACTTCGCCAGCAGGTGGTGGAGAAGTCGGTTGTCGATCTGCAGGGTAGATGCCTTCGTCCTTCCGGACCGGAAGGGACGCGTCTGGCCTGGCCGAGCCAGGCTGGTGTACAGCCTCCCAAAGTCCACCTCCTGTGGCTCATTGACCTCGGTGATGTAGTCCCGACGGTCGTCGAGGTCGAGGTCAAGAGCCTCGGCCAGCTCGTGGTAGCTCATGGACCGGGGAACGCCCAGCCTGAATTTGACGGCTGTACTGTCCTGCCAATTGATCGTGGAATTGTGCTTGAAGGTCGTGTAGAACTCCCACACGGGCTCGTAGTAGACCTTCTCGCAGAGGATGAGCAGACGGCGCCATGCGGTGTTGGCTACGGCGGCGGAGAGTTGCTCGTAGCAGTGTAATTGCCGAAACTCCCGTTTGGACCAGCAATGGTGTGCCCCAAACGGGGTTTCCACGACCTCCTTGAAGCGCTCTGCGGTGGAGCCCCTCCTGAGATCCCGGATGAACGGGTGCTGGAAATTAGGTTTCGCCATTGCCCTGCAAAACAACAACCCAAAGTGGAACCAAAAGAGCCAAAGAAAAAGGTCAAGCACACCCCCACACTTAAGAACAGAAAACAGCCTAACCATGGTTTCATCCATAGTTCGGGGGTCAAAAACTCGATAAATCAAGCATAATCGGGGTGGGGGTGCACATTCACAAGAAAATAGGCAACTCAAGGTTCACATCCATAGCAAATACACTCTCAAACTACATCATTAAGGGCCCCAACCGGTGGCCACAACATGGCATGGAAAACAGGCATTTCATCGAACACCTTGTGTGCACTACTAAGTTAAACATGAAATTGGCCATATTCTTGCACACAAGGGCTCAAACAAGCAAAGGGGACTTCTCCCAACACAATTCATTCACATCCCATGCATTCCCCTCAATCAATTTCACAAAAATCAAATGATTCAATAAGGTTCTCTAACATACACCCTACACACTCAATTCTCCACAATTAACATAGTTAGGGGCAAAATCAAACCTGGAGACTCAAGTAGAGGTGTAGAGATGATGAGGGGAAGACAATGGAAGCGACGAAACGCCGAAAAACTGGCCGGAAATGCTCGTCGGAGTCTCGCCGGAGTCTCGCCGGAAATCGCCTCCGGCGACTAAAACGTCGCCCAAACTCGCTCAAAATCGAGGGATGGGCCGCTTAGGGTGTAGAAAGAGTGGGTTTGTGGTTGGTTTGGTGAACAAATGACCCAAAGTGGCCGGAAAAATCGAAAAATGGTGGTTTTGTCGCGGTTTTCCGGCGAGGGCAGAGGATTCCGGCGAGTTGGATTCGGTTTTCTGACCAGAATGGCCGTGCAGGCCATTTATATAGGTCGTGCCTCGGCCGCACGGGCAGGCACGCACGGCCGTGCACGGCTTGCTTTTGCCCGTGCAGGCCGACACGGCCTGGCCGAGGACCTCGCACGGCCGTGCACCTGGCACATTTGGCCGTGCAATAATTACCGAGAGCGCGCACGGTCCAAGGGGGAATACCCGCACGGCCGTGCAAGGCAATTGGATGCCCGTGCCAGACGCACGGCCAGGCCAGGCTTAGCGCACGGCCGTGCAATGTGCACTTTTGGCCGTGCGCTTTTTACCGAGAGCTCACACGGCCAAGGGGGGATATCCGCACGGCCGTGCAACTTGAGGACCTGGCCGTGCGACATTCTGGAGCCCCGAAATCAACCTGTTTTCACTCAAAACGACACTGGACTCTGGATCAACGTCTCAAGACTCAAAAACACACAAAATCAAAGGAAAAGGAGTAAGAGAATGCAAACCTCGGTGGGGTTGCCTCCCCACAAGCGCTTCTTTACCGTCTTTTAGCTGGACGCCAGTAGAGGAACTAAGGGTCCTCGAGCTTGATCAGCAGCTCGGCGCGCTCGACAGCACCTCCCAAGTACAACTTTAGGAGGTGGCCATTCACTTTGAATGGCTTGGTTTGAGCGTTGCTGATCTCCACCGCACCATGCGGGAAAACTTGGGTCACCGTGAAGGGACCCGACCACCTCGAACGGAGCTTGCCCGGAAAGAGTTTCAGGCGTGCATTAAAGAGCAGAACACGATCACCTACCTGAAACTCTTTCGGGCCCCTCAACCTAGCGTCATGAAGACGCTTGGTGCGCTCTTTGTAGAGCAGGGTGTTCTCGTAGGCGTGGTAACGCCACTCCTCCAACTCCAGCAGCTGCAACTTACGTTCTGTACCTGCAACACTCAAATCCATGTTTAGCAGCTTAATGGCCCAGAAGGCCTTGTGCTCTAGCTCCACCGGCAAATGGCACGCCTTCCCATAGACAAGCCTATAGGGAGAAGTGCCAATCGGGTTCTTATAGGCAGTCCTATACGCCTAGAGAGCATCATCGAGCTTGGTGGACCAATCCTTGCGGGACTGATCCACCGTCTTTTCAATTATTCTTTTTAATTCCCGGTTCGTCAGCTCGGCCTGCCCATTTGACTGGGGATGATAGGCCACCGACACCTGATGCTTAACGCCATAGCGAGAGAGGAGTTTAGTGAATTTCCCCTGAAAATGGGTTCCTCTATCACTAATAATGGGGCGAGGTGTCCCGAACTGGGAGAACAACTGCTTCAGAAATGAGCAGACCCGTCTTGCATCATTGGTGGGCATGGCTTGAGCTTCTGCCCACCTCGAGACGTAGTCCACTGCAACCAAAATGTACAGATTGCCAAAAGATGGAGGGAATGGGCCCATGAAATCGATACCCCAAACATCAAAAATTTCACAAATAACAGATATATGTTGGGGCATCTCATCCCGGACAGAAATGTTACCTGACCTTTGGCAGCGATCGCACTGGCGTGCGAAGGTGTCTGCATCCTTGAAGAGCGAGGGCCAATAGAAGCCCGACTGTAGCACCTTCCGCGCTGTGCGGGTTCCTCCATGATGACCTCCAGTAGGTCCCTCGTGACAGTGAGACAGGATGTCTCCCATCTCATGCTCCATGACACAGCGCCGGATCACGCCATCTGCTCCGATTCTGAAGAGGTAAGGATCCTCCCAGAAGTAGTGCTTCAGATCGGAGAAGAACTTGCGCTTCGCATGAGTAGCCATCCCCTTGGGTAACTGCTTGCCCACCAGATAATTGGCAAAGTCAGAATACCAAGGGGCCACGCTGTCCACCAGGGTCATCGCCAGCAATCGCTCACCCGGGAAGGAGTCGTCGATCTCTTCCTCGAAGTTGTCCACCGGAGGGGCTTCCAACCGTGAAAGATGATCTGCAGCAACATTCTCGGCTCCCTTCTTGTCCCGGATCTCGATATCAAACTCCTGCAGCAGCAGGATCCAGCGGATGAGCCTAGGCTTGGCATCAGCCTTGCTCATCTATTAACGAATCGCCGAGTGGTCAGTGTAAACCACCACATGAGAGAGCACCAGATAGGGTCGGAACTTGTCAAACGCATACACCACAGCGAGGAGCTCCTTCTCTGTGGTGGTGTAGTTCTCCTGTGCATCGTTCAAGGTCTTCGACGCGTAGTAGATGGGCTGGAAGTGTTTCTCGCGTCTCTGACCCAGAACTGCTCCGACTGCATAGTCACTCGCATCGCACATCAGCTCAAAAGGAAGAGACCAGTCAGGAGTCACCATGATAGGGGCATGGGTAAGCTTCTCCTTCAGAGTCTCAAATGCAGCTGTGCACTCGGGAGTGAACTGGAATGGCGCATCCTTCTCCAGCAGCTTGGTCAACGGCAGGGCAATCTTCGAGAAATCTTTGATGAAGCGCCGGTAAAAGCCTGCATGACCCAGAAAGCTGCGAATCCCCTTCACAGAAACGGGAGGAGGTAGCTGACTGATCGTCTCAATCTTCGCGCGATCTACCTCAATCCCCTTCTTGGAGATCTTGTGCCCGAGCACGATGCCCTCACGAACCATGAAATGGCACTTCTCCCAGCTGAGTGCCAGATTAGTCTCCTCGCACCTCTTCAGAACGAGTTCCAGGTTATGGAGACAGTGAGTGAAAGAGTCTCCATATACCGAGAAATCATCCATGAAGACTTCCATGATCTCTCCAACCAGTCGATCGAAGATAGCCAGCATGCATTTCTGGAAGGTCGCCGGTGCGTTACACAGCCCAAATGGAATCCTCCGGTAAGCAAAAGTGCCGAAGGGGCAAGTGAATGTGGTCTTCTCCTGATCCTCCGGTGCAATAGGAATCTGGAAGTAACCAGACATGCCATCCAGGAAGCAATAGAACTCATGGCCTGCCAACCTCTCCAGCATCTGATCAATGAAAGGTAGGGGAAAATGATCTTTCCTGGTGGCGTCGTTCAGGCGCCGGTAATCGATGCAGACTCTCCAGCCGGTCACGGTCCGCATCGGGATCAACTCCTTCTTCTCATTCGGGACCACAGTCATCCCGCCTTTCTTCGGGACCACCTGAGTGGGGCTGACCCACTTGCTATCAGATATAGCAAAGATGATCCCTGCATCCATGAGCTTCACGATCTCTGCCCGGACCACTGCCTCCAAGTTAGGAGACAAGCTCCTATGTGGCTGCCTGACTGGCTTAACCTCATCCTCCATCAAGATTCTGTGAGAGCAGAAGGATGGGCTAATGCCTCTGATGTCGGTGATCTTCCATGCCATGGCCCGGGCATACGTCTGCAACAGAGCCACCAGCCTGCTCTTCTGCTCGGGGGTCAGATCCGAGCTAATAATAACTGGGAGCTTATTCCCCTCCCGGAGAAATGCATACTCCAGATGAGATGGGAGGGGTTTAAGCTCCAACTCTGGTGGCTCCTCCAATGATGTAGCGAGCCGGGGCGAGATGGGGATCGGCTTGAATGGTATCTCTCGCCCCTCGCTCGCGGCCTCGTCCAGCTCCGCTAGCTGCTCCTCCAGCTGCATATCCTGTGATGCCTGTTCCCCTAGCAAAAGACAACGCTCAAGGAAATCATCAGTACCCGCACTCGTGATGGCGAGTGCGGTCTCAAAATCAGCAACAACATCACAGTAATCAAGATCATCATGGAGCTGGGGGTGTTTCATATTATCAGAAACAGAGAAGGTGATTTGTTCACCCCCAGCTCTTAAAATCAGTTTTCCATCATTAACATCAATCAGCGCCTTGGCGGTGGCGAGAAAAGGTCTACCCAGTATCAATGGCACATCAACATCCTCATTTATGTCCAAAATCACAAAATCAACAGGATATGAAAATGGCCCTACTGCGACTATCAAGTCCTCTGCTATACCCCTAGGATGCACAATAGATCTATCAGCAAGCTGGATGCTCATCCTAGTATTACTGGGTTCACCTAGGCCTAGCTTCTTAAACAGTGAATATGGCATGACATTAATGCTAGCGCCTAAATCCGCCAAGGACTTCCCTACATGCAAACTACCAATCATGCAAGGGATAGTGAAACTCCCTGGGTCTTTTCGCTTCTCTGGTAGTTTGTTCTGCAGGATGGCAGAACACTCCTCGTTTAGCATCACCGTAGACAGCTCCCCAAGCTTCCTCTTGTTGGTGAGGAGATCCTTCATGAACTTGGCATACTTGGGCATCTTCGATAATGCCTCCACGAAGGGCATGCTAATATTCACCTGCTTCAGCATTGCCATGAATTTGGCAAACTCAGTCTCCAGTCGGTCCTTGTGCAACCGAGTAGGAAAGGGAAGCTGTGGTACATACTCCTTCACCACTGGTTGCGGTGTAGGAGCAGGCACCTCAACCTCCTTCTCCATTTCTTCCTGATTAGCTGGAAGTGCTGAAGCAGGGGTCTCTCTCTCTGCTGCCCGAACAGGTGGATCGGCAGTCACCTTGCCACTCCTGGTTGTGATGGCACTACAGTTGGCATCCGGGTCCTGCGGGTGAGGGATGGTCTGACCAGGCAAAGTACCTGGAGTCCTCCGAGCAACAGCCTGGGCAACACCACCAAGCTGGGTCTGTATATCTCGCAGCACAGCCTGTGTGTTTCTCTGACCAGCTTCTAGCTCCAAGAACTTGCCTGAAGCCTTCTCCATGAACTGCTCAATGTTATTGAATTTATTTGCACTGGAGGTGGCCAGAGAACCCATCAGATCTCTCAATTCCGCCATCGGGTCACTCTGTACTGGGGCTGCAGGTGCTGCCCCTGCCTGCTGAAATGGTCGCACCTGTGACTGAGGTGGAACTGGTCTCTGTCTGGGCGGGTAGAGTGGCTGCTGTGGCTGCTGAAATTGCCCCTGTCTGGGCTGGTATGGAGGCCTCTGAAAACCGGGTGGTCCCTGGGAAGCTGGTGGTCTGGGATTTGGCCCAGCCCAAGAAAAGTTAGGATGCTGGCGCCACCCCTCGTTATAGGTGTTGCTGTAGGGGTCAAAGCGCCTGGCATTCCCGATGAAGTCCACCTGCTCCTGGGGAGTAGACGACTCCCTCATCGCCTGACAGTCCTCCACGGTGTGATGAGAGCTCTCACACCACTGGCAGTGCATCGCCTGCGGCTGTCCTGTACCTGCAATCAAACCCAAACGATCGATAGCTGAAACCAGCTTCGATACCACCTGCACCAAATCAGATGACTGGGTGCCCACAGCATGCACACCCCGTCCTGGTGCTCGTCTCGATCGCCTGGCCGTGCCCCAGTCGTATCCGTTCTCCGCCATCTCCTCAAAGAGTTGATTCAGCTGTGGCGGGGTTTTTGTCAGCATGTTCCCGCCACAAACCGAATCAATCAGCTGCTTGTCCTCCGGGAAGAGGGCGTGATAGAAGGTGCCCACCATGAATGCATCATTGAAACCATGATTGGGACACCTGAGAAAGAGGCTGGTGTATCTCTCCCAAGCATCCCTAATGGTCTCATCCTCATCCTGAGAAAAATGTGTAATCTGCTTCTGCAGATCAGCTGTCTTGGATGGAGGATGGTAGCGGGTGAGGAACTTGTCCGCCAGGTTGGCGAACGTGGTGATGGAGCCTGGAGGTCGAGTGTCTAGCCACTCCTTGGCCTGCCCCTCCAGAGTGAAAGGGAAGTACCTCAGCTGGATGGCATCTGCTGGTACCCCATTGATCTTGATTCCATCGATGAGCTCGTGGAATCGCCTGAGATGTGATCGAGGGCACTCTCCCTCCTTACCACGGAACACCACTGAACCGCGCAGCATGGTGATCACTGAGGTACTCACCTCAAAGTTGTTGGCTGGGACATGAGGGTGTTGAATGGCTGACCTCATGTCTGCAGCCCTAGCGGTCCCGTAGGATCCCATGGTCTGCTCCTCCGGGATCACATCACGGTTCTCTGGATCAGCCATCTCGCCTTCTTCTTCATCTAACTGCAGCTGTGATAGCTCCTCCTCCGCAGCCAGTCGTGCCTTTAGAGCCCGCTTGAAGTTCCTGCAAGTTCGTTCAAGCTCCTGGTCTAACGGTAGTAGATCTCCCGACTGGCTACGGGTCATGCACTACCTGCACACAGTCGGCAGAAACAACCCGTGAAGGCACACAGGTGGAAACGAAAAATGGAATAAAGAAAAAGCTAGAGTAACAAATTATCACGTTTCCCCAATAACCTAGAGGGGTCCCCGGCAACGGCGCCAAAAACTTGACACGCCAAAACACAACACCAAACTGCGACCAAGTGTAATCGCAGTCCAGGAATGCAGTAACAGGCAAGTTAAATTATCAACCCGGGGTCTAGATCTACTGCTTACTCCGTGATTCTCTATTATCTAGCAAACTAGTTCGAGTGATTGTTGTGAAAAGTAAAAGCAACAAGAAAGCAGTAAATTGTTCGGTTTTCAAAGTCAGGAAAGAGTCACTCGGGATTGAGTCCCCCTAATTCCCTAGTTAGGTTCAATTGTAATTCCCTGGGTTGATTTACTGTTGATTAGACTGCGGAAGATCCGACAGTAGCTTGGAATCTCTTAAGCTGACCAAGCCCTCTCAGTCTAACTACCCGGCAGACGACTAGTCTTCACCGGGAAAGAAAGCTGAGGCTATGAACACAGAACTCCACTACTGGAATTGAATTCCAGTACAAAGCAGCAAACTGGCTAACTCTCGTATAGCCAATCTCCTACTATCGAATGAAGAGACTCTAATAACCTAATTAGATTCTATCTATCTTAGGTTGCAGCAGAAATTGAGAAAAGCTGATCAGACTCCAATCAATTCAATAAACATGCGTCATTCGATTAAAATCAAACAGTAATATCATCCCAAGTCATTACAATCAAATCCCTAACACAAGGAACTAGGGTTCTTCATACCCAAGTGAGAGAAGGGTTCTACTCCATAGAGAGAGAAGAGAAAACAAGAATCGGATTAGTCATACTCATAACGATGAGGAAAATCTGCTCCGGGACGATGATTTCCACTCCTATGACGATCTCCAAGCTCGATTCGATGAAATCCAGCTCTAAGACAGCTTCTAGGATGTGTTCTTCGCACTTTCTCTCTCTAGGGCTCTGTTTTTGCTCTGAAAACACGATTCTCCCACTTTTGGCTCGGAATAGGCTCTAAAACCAGGATTTCCCGACTCGCACGGCCAGGATGCACGGCCGTGCAGATCACCCACTTGGCCGTGCGGCTCCAAAACGCGGCGTATCAATTAGTTCGACCTCAGGCTTCTCGCACGGCCAGGGTGCACGGCCATGCGATCTTCAGGGGTTGCCCGTGCGTGGCCTCGGCATAAAACGCACGGCCATCTTGCTCACATGCACGGCCTTGCGACTCCCTGGTCTGCCCGTGCAGCTTCCTTGAAACCTCGCCATTCGTCTGATCTTCGTCCAGTCGACCCCAGACTCGCTCCCAAGCCTTCATTCACGTACTAGGACCTGAAATAACACAAACAAGCACAACCTAGCGTGAAATCGGCCTAAAACACGAGAATCAATACCTCAAACGGTGTAAGAATGGGGGTAAAAACATGTGTAAATGACGGTCTATCACCCAACATTTGCCCCTTAGGCGGGAGAAGCTTTAGGTTTTTGCGTCTAATTGACTCGTTTTGCGATTATTGAGCGGATACGGACCGCTAAGCCCATGGTAAGCCTCCAGGGCGGCTTATGGTCGTTTCCCGTACTTTGCCCTTTTGCCCCTAGTCGCGAGAATTTAAAGCGACGGGCGCCTGAGGGGTAGCCCGGGGCGGTTTCCTTAGCCTTCTCCTTTTCTGCCATTTGTCGTTCCTCGGGCGCGGAGCCCTGACACCGAGAGGCGGAACGTCACCCTGACATGGGGAGGCAGAACGTCACCTCGGGATTTTGCGAGGTTTGAGGCTGTCGCGTCGGGATTTTGAAATTCCCTTTTATTCGCTATAAGTGCTTTGGAGGGAGAGTTCGAACACCAACAACCTTCCTAGTTTTAGAAGTTCTTCGTCCTCTTCCCCCTTTTTCCCTCTCTGCGCTCGATCAGAACTTGCCGCCGCCGACGCCTATAAATCCGATCGAACTCGCCAGATATGACTTTCCCTTGCTTTCTTCTTGCATTGTTTTGTGGGTTCGCTCCCGTTTTTGTGTTCGTCTCATCTTTTCCTCTTGAGGACTTTGGAATCGCGCCGCCATTCCTCGGCGATCAGCCTCGCTCAGAATGGCCGGCGGCGCTTTGCCTTCCTCTCCCGACGCCGGTGCATGTGATGCTGCCGCCCGCGGGAGCGCTCCCATCGCAGTTTCTCCTTCGGTGGTCGTCGGAGTGGATGTTCCTTTGAGCTCCGCGGCTCCGACAGCGGTTCCATCCATGGCGAAGAAGCCAGCCGGCGCTGCTGTGGCCGCTTTTACTTCTCAAGGTACGAACCGCTCTTCTCCCATTCGAAACACGTCTGAGTGTGTGTGGGATTTATCTGGACTAGACTTATATGTGGGGAATGCCTCTGAGTTAGACGGCTGTCTTGTTGGGGAACGTATAGACTTAGATGACTATTGTGCTAACATACGCCCTGTAGCAGTTGGGGTTATGACTACATCTTCGGCTGTGGGGGATAATTTGGGAGAGTTTGAGCGGGTAGGACTAGATAGCCCTTCGTTGGAGGAGGACGTCGAGGTGAGCAGTGATGGGGTGCGCTCGGAGGCGTCTCCTAGTACTTCCTCCTCTTTGGAGGTGTCCGAATCTAGGGAGGCGAGACCGCCTTTGGTCGCCGTTCAGGATTCGGTGTATACTGTTCTCCATCACGCGAGTATGTGGGACGGAGAGGCGATCCCTTCCGATGTGTACGAGCAAGGACCGAAGAACTCTGGGGCGGTCTTTAAGCCGGAGCAGGTGTTGCACCGCCTTAAGACGCTTCGGATGCCCCCTGATTGGCAGTACGCGGCTCCTTCGCAGAGTAGTCGCTCTGGGTCTTGCCCCAGCGGTTGGATACCAATTCTTGTGGAGCACGTCAAGCTTGGCTTGCGGTTCCCGCTTGACCCCATCCTGACTAAAGTTTTGCACTGGCTGAATTGTACTCTGGGGTGGCTTTCCCCAACGATCATCTTCCACTCGGTGATGTACCGCCTGGCGTGCGACCGCATTAAGGAAGAGCCTTCCTTTGAAGCGTTCAGGTTGATTTACAATATCAGGGACTCGCCCAACTGCTGGTCGATCGGGAGGCGGGAGAATTCCGTCGGCTTTGTTACCGGTGCGCCTAAGCTGGACTCACCTTGGTACAAAGAGTACTTCTTTGCCAGACCATCCTGGAAATGGTATGCGGGCGACGCCGAGCCTCTGACAGGGTATGCGGCTCTTTCCGCTGAAAATGATGGGATGCGGCTCCTTTGAAACCACTACCGTACAGGAAGCTTGTCGTTATAAAGAATGGGATGCGGCTCTTTCCGCTGAAAATGATGCTCTTTTAGCAAATGATACTTGGGACCTTGTTCCGCGGCTTTCTCATTATAATGTCCTTGATAATCAGTGGGTGTTTCGGGTTAAACATCATTACGATGGTACTATTGAGTGCTTCAAGACTCGTCTCGTGGCAAATGATTTTCATCAACGTCTTGGGGTTGACTTTACCGACACCTTCAGTCCGGTAGTCAAATCCGTCATAGTTCGTACGGTATTCACTCTGGCTCTTTCTCATGATTGGTCTATTGCTCAATTTGATGTCAATAATGCCTTTCTTCAAGGCCCTTTGGAGGATGAGGTATATATGGTCCAACCTCCGGGATTCGTTGATCCAACGCGTCCTACACATGTGTGTCGTCTTAAACGAGCTATCTATTATCTTCGTCAAGCTCCACGGGCTTGGTACACGACTCTTTGCACTTTTCTACAGGACTTTGGTTTCCAGAAGACGCATTCTGATGCCTCTCTCTTTGTTTATTCTCGTGGGCGGACACTACTTTATTTCCTGGTCTATGTTGATGACTTACTCCTCACTGGCAATGATTCGGCTATGCTCTCCAGCTTTCAGCAGGCTCTCTCCAATCGTTTCTCTTTCAAGGCTCTTGGTGATGTGAACTATTTCCTGGGTATTGAGGTTATTCCAACCTCCACTGGATATATTCTGTCTCAGCATAAATATATGGTTGACATTCTCTAGCGCTTCTTTATGACCAATGCTAATGCAGTTGATACGCCCACGACCGCTTCTATGACACTAAAGCTTGATGACGAGTCTCCCTCCACCGATGCTACTTGGTTTCGCCACGCCATTGGTGCCCTGCAGTATCTTGTCTACACTCGTCCTGACATCGCCTTCTCTGTCAACAAGCTCTCCCAGTACATGCATGCTCCCACCGCCTCCCACTGGCAATGTGTCAAACGTCTTCTTCGGTATATTTCTGCACCCTCACACATGGTCTTGCTATTCATCGTTCGAGTGCTCCCCTCTCGTTGTCTGTTTTTGCTGATTTCGACTGGGCGGGCAATCCTGATGCTCGCACTTCCACCTCTGGCTACCTTATTTACATCGGCACCACCCTCATTTCCTGGCGCTCTCAAAAACAGCGAACGGTCGCCCGATCGAGCACCGAGGCTAAATATCGTGCTATCGCTCATGCCGCTGCCGAGTTGGAATGGGTCTAGAATCTTCTCACCGAGCTCAAGCTTCCCCTGCAGTCCCCGCCGACACTTTACTCTAACAATCTTGGTGCCACCAATTTCAACTCCAACCTAGTCTTCCACTCTCGTATGAAACATCTCGCTTTGGACTATCACTTTGCTCGCCAGCTTGTTCAGGATGATCTCCTCCGCATTAACTACATTCCCACGGCTCAGCAGCTTGCTGACTCTCTCACCAAGCCTCTTCCTGCTGCTCGCTTTCTTTTGCTACGATCCAAGATTGGAGTCGTTGACACGACCTCCATCTTGCGGGGCGTATTAGAGAGATTAAATAAATAAATGTATTTTATTTTATTTCTTTTATTCCCACTCCTATGCTGTTCCTCTCTTTATGGAACGTGGAGTCCCTTTATGTTTTGAACCCCTGTATATAGTTCAGAAACCCATCAATAATAATAAAGTCAAGGATTATTCTCCTCAAATTATCTTCCCAATATCGCTGACAAGAGATACCCTATTATTAGCAACTGAAAATTGGCTCACAGGTCTTTGAGGCATGAACTCCTGGATTCTAACTCGTGAGAGTGGAAAACTTCGAAACCTAATGGTCTCGACCGAAGAATATGCATCTGCCTCCCTTCGGAAGCAATCCTTTATCATGAAGGGGATAATAATCATTAGCACTGTTCTCTTGGCTACTCTAGACAACACCGCATTTTTTCATTTATTCACGTAAATATGAGCGTCTTGACACCATATTGGCATTATTCACGCAATCAATAATGTTTAGTTACGCAACCTACTGTTTATTCACACATATTGTTATTTATTCACGTCGTTGTAAAATCAAATTTTAAACTTTGAAATATATCAAAATAAATGTCATTGTAGATTATGATCAATCCAACACATTTTTACATATTAATTGAGAATCCAAATTTTATTGCATAAAATATAGTCAATACAAATTATTAGAGAAAAAAGTTTGAATTTCCATTTACGTGAATAAACATAGTATTACATGAATAAACACCAAATGAATTGCCAAATTTCACGTTCTGGGATCGTCATAATCCAGAGTGCATTCAGATTCGTCACATCATTGTGTTCCTAACTTGTCAAATGATTGTGCATTTGAGTAGAATTATTAAACCACAAGTCCAAAAAAATAAATTTAATGTTCCTTAAGAAAAAATTGGAATCTACTGTTCACAGAGGAGTTTTATGATCACATGTGGCCATTGTTAGGTAAGTCTGAATTTACCACATTGGGTTGAAAAAGCCTGACCGTTGATTGCCTTCAGATTTCTTTGCATCGATGAACTTATTTATAAACGACCACACCTCATCCATAATACCCTCTTTTCCCATGCATCCCATTTGTCCAGTCGGAGCAGTTCACGTGCATAACCTTGTGGTCCATAATCATGTATAATTTGTCACATCACCGTCACATCATCATTTATGGAAGACCCCTAATCATTTCCCCTGTAAATTTTATCTCTTTCGTTTTAAGTCGTAATTAAAAAAAATTCATAGATAAATAAGATAAATTGTGCTCTACAAAATGATATTCACTTTGATATATTTTTGGAACAAAAAAATTGAGACATTTAGTACCAGTTTATAGCATGGTGGTAATGCTCGGTATAACATAAAATCATACTACGTGATACTGAAGTGTACCATGGTGATATGAACACACCAGAATGTATAATGGTTGAATACATGATAGTAGGAATATACGAGCTGTCATTTGCCACATTCATCATTGTATACCACCACTTCGCTCATACCAGGGTGGTATGGAGTGGTACATTTTGGTCATGTATTTTTTCCCCCAGAAGTTCGTAGATCGAATATCATTTAGACTTATATGCAAAAAATAAGTATTAAATCTATTAATTTTTTTATTACCCAGGAACCTCAGCCTCATGTGCAACTACTAAACCTGTAGGCCACCTACAATCAAATTCGACGCCAACAGGGCTTCGCACCCAACAGCCTTGTACCTCCGGGAACACCAACGGGCCTCGCTTGAATTTGAACCTGTGATCTACAACTCTCAAGCCTTCATTGTCGCGGCAGTTTTACCGTTCACTACAAAAAAAAAGGAGGTTTGGGGATGACAAAAGTCGTCCCCATAAATAGCAAAAATCGTCCCTATAATTTTTGGGGACGACTATGTTGTCCCCAATTTGTGGTTCCCTATACTCTTGTCCTCTATTCTTTTGGGGACGACAAAATCTTAGGTCGTCCCCATTACTAGGGACGACAATCGTCCCCAATACTTGCGATTCGACGTCTTATTTCTTTTCCATGAAAGACAACTTGTCGTCCCTATAGACATGCCTTTGACGACAAGAAGTCGTCCCCAGAACATTACTTTTAGAGACGACATGTTGTCACCTATATGGCTTTGGGGACGAATATTTGCCCCTTAACTTGTGTGCAGAGGACGATGAGTTGTCACCTATGCAACTTTTGGGGATGACTATATGTCCCTTACTTATGTCTTTAGAGTTAAGGAATCGTCCCTTATGTAACTTGTATAAAGGACATGTTGTCCTTGAACTTATGTCTTCGATGACGACTAATTGTCACTTATATCCCTTGTGGGGATGACTAGTTGTCCCTAACCTATGTGTTTGGGACGATTAATTGTCACCTATGAAACTTATAGGAACGACCAACCGTGCCGTAAGAGGTGCCTTCTGGGTTGCTAAATTGTAACCTGACAACCAATTGTCCTTTAAACTCAATCTACGGGGACGACTAATAGTCACCTATGTAACTTGTAGGGATGACTAGCGGTCCTTTAAACGGTGTCTTCAAGAACGACAAAATTCACACATTTGTAAGTTGTAAGGACGATCATTTGTCCCCTAATCAATGTCTCGGGGAAAGCCAAATTGTCAACTATGTTATTTTCAATGGGAAATGTTTGTCACGTGAATTATAATTGATATGGAGGAGTTTATGTTGAACAACAAAGCATGATAAAAGTCAATAGAGAAAAATGTCATAAAATCATCTCAATATCAAAATTAACAACAAATATAATACAATATAATCTTAATCTCATACTAGTAAGCTAATATTCATCATTTGAAATGCTAATAATGCTAACACTTGTCTTTTCTATTATGAGATTAAGATGACAGTGTCAAATGATGAAAACTAATATGTCAAATGAGTTAGAAAATTGGGGATACACTGCATTATTTGTATGCTCACTCAAGACTATCAACCTGGGTAGTGGCAACAGTGACACTGTCTTTTCCTCCGCCATACTTTCATTTCAGAGGCCCCAAAGCAGTGCCCATCCATTCAGAAACTTCCAACTGCTTCACCTTGTTCGACTTGTCCGGCACTCCGGCACTCCAGCACACACTAATGCATTGTTTGTGGCAATCCAGGTACTGTTCGACTTTCCCTGGGGCTGGCAACAATATATGGAGATTCCCTATTAGTGGGCTTCCTTATCCCAAACACTAAACACCGAAAGCCAGCAAAAGAAACAAACAGTACCTATTACCTAAGCAATACCATGGAACTTCTTTTAAGCCCTAAACACAAAGAAGAGGGGCAATTTCATCATGATAGACGCGAGAAGGGGTGGGAAAATAGAAAGACAAGTATTGCAGGTTTTAGAAATATCTAACTGAAGGAGAATAGCTTACCAAGAAATAATCGTAACGTAATCAAATGAGAGCTCGAAAAGCAAACTATAACCAGCCGCACGGAGCCGGAGAAGAAGCATAAAGGCAGCTCGGGAAATCTTAGTATAATGAACAAGAAGATGTATTATAAGGGAGAAAAAATGATTTGTGTTTATCTCGAGAGATTCTTTCTCGCCTAAATGGTTTTTTTGTTTATTTTAAGGAAAACATATCAGACTGGAAATCAAATTACCGCCAAAGCCAAAAACCAAGCCCGCCAAGAGGGAAGAGATATAAGGATATTTGTGTTTTCCTTCGTATTATTTTGCGGGACGGAACTGAATGCGGGAATTGAAAGGGATTTTTTTTTTCAAATAAGGAAGTGGATTTTTTATGGAGATTGGATTTTTTGAGTGGCCACTGGCGACGAAGATTGTCAACCGGTTTAGTCCTTGGTCCGGTCGAATAAGTGGGTTCAGAGTTAATTGTCCGACCATTTTAATCTGGATTTATGAAAAAAGTCATTATATTTAGGGATGGCATATGAACGGTTCTATCTACGGTTAACCTACTATTCTATAGAATTTGACCACTCAATAATAAACCATTAATTTTTTCGATTCATCGTCCTGTCGGTTCTGAAAACAGAAAACAAATATAATAAACTAACCAAAAAAATCATAATTCAAACATAAAAAGGAAATAACCCTCCCACTCCCACATTCCAACTTTTTTTAAGAAAATAATAAAAAATAAATGGAAAAGGAAAACTGAAAATCACCTACAACTCAAATTCTCCAAAGGGTAAAAGAAAAAAGGACATAGGAAAAAATGTTGTGTTTCGCATTTATCATAATATGCTTGGAGACCAAAAGATCGCCCCGTCTAAAAATAAGCAACAATAAATAAAAAAAGTTCGCCAGCCTGCAACTGCAAGCAAAAAAACCCACTCCAGTTTTGTGATTTGAGCGAGATTTGTTTTGGGGACAACTAAATAATATTAATAATTAATAAAAATTACATTCCTTATTCTATAGGGACAATTTATACGCTTGTCCTTTATACCACTTAAAATTGTATTTGCGGAGACAAGATAAAGGAACTGTCCCCTAATATTGATCCCCAAACCTCCTATTTTTTGTAGTGGTTAGACTATCTTACCTTTGATTTAAAATCTATTAAATTTAGATACCAAACAAATATGAAACTCAAATCCATCCATGAGACAGAGGGTGGAGAAGGAAGCTGCTATGAGTTGATAATTACTATAACACCCTTAATCAATTATGTTAACATGGTGGTAACACTGGTAGATGTTATCACCATATCCGGTCCCTTAATTTCGATAGACACTTGTTGGAGTTATAGTTTATAGACCAAGTACACGCGTACGGGGTGATGCAGTTTGCCGCAGGCGCAAGAACGGCCGCAGTGCAAATTTATAACATCCAAGTTTCATGGAATCTACTATGCACATCTTCTCCTCAATAACCATGAAGGAAGCTAATCAGTAAAGCAATCCCCCACTTCCATTCTCCATTTACACATAATTACCACCTACAAATAGTAGTTTCGGTGGTGGATTGCAGTCGGAGTCATGATGTGAATTAGCCGGCCGGCGTCCTCTCGTCTTGTTTTGTTTCTAGCTTGTGGTGGGGAAGCTTATAAGGCAGTACTGGCCGCGGTGAGGGTGGAACGGCCGTCGCTCGCGGTCCGGCGGGCAAGGCACCGGAGCTGGATGTGCGAGGTAGGTTGGAACATGTTCCCCCGGCATCAACACTGATACGCCTTTCGCATATACTGTCATCTGAAACTCAACCAAAGCAAAATTCAATGTACTGGTAAACCAGCTAGCATTTACGAAAACAAGTACTTGTAAACAACTAAAGAAAACACTCCGCAGAGGGGATTCCATCGTTATCATCAACTTCACAAATTGCTATGGCTTGCACCCAATGATTATAGAGCGCCCAATAAGAGATCCAACAATCTTGCACCTTATAACCATGTTTTTTACATATTGTACCTAATGATAGCAATGGGCAGGACGGGTATCTCAATATTCATACTCGTTCCGTACTAAGTGCGAGTCAGGTTGGGTGATACATGCACGAGTACAGGGTGGGATGGGTCAACTCATTCTTATATGATATTTGAAAAAATAGGTAAATATTTAACTCTTTCACAAGAACATATAGAGAAAATACTTCATAAATGAATGAGAAATATAGTGAAGGATAATTAAGCCTAACTATGTGAAAAATATAATCTTGAATTCTTCAGGTTGAAAATATGATTTCATAATAATCAAAAGAGGAGGAGAAGTACACGTATTAAGGTAAATCAGGATAAAATATGTTTAGAACGAGATCGAATAAGACGAGACCACTCAGAAGCAATACTCATATCCCATCACACACTACTTCATTTCTGATAATACTCGCTTAGAACATATGAAATCACGCGGGTTAAATCAGAAATTGACATCACTATATTTGTCCCGTGAGCACACTAGAAAAACTGCCGAGCATCAAGACATAATTCCTTTACCTTACCCACTAGCAAGACTTGGATTTAAAGAAACGGAAAAAGGAACCCTTTTCTATTCTTTTCTTTTCTTGTCCCCATATTTCATGCCCGTTTCCACAAATCATGGGTCTGAAATCTGAATTGAAATTCAATAACGGATTCATAGAATTTCCCCCCAAAAAGTAGTATTACGTAGAAAACCAAGAAAGTCCATTGGCCATGACAAATGCAAAGTATGGGCCTAGCTAGGGATTTGGTTCACTAATAGTTAATAGATATAAACAAGAGGTGAGAGCAAATTGAGAATCACAAGGTTGGGAAACAATGGGAAATGGCCTTTTTTTTATGAAGAGGAAATGGCCAATTTTGATAATACTATGTTTGTGTATGCATCTTTAGAGACATAATTTGCTCATGTACAACAAATTACAAGGCGTGTGTAATCATGTTAGCGGATTCTTGCTTTGCACGTAATGAAAATGAGAATATATTGTGTAATTATTCACTCCGCACTAGATCAAGGCAGAATGGATATTTTAGGAATTGAACCAAACCCGTATGAATATAGGGCTCGTTTATAGAATTGGAGTCTAAATCTTTATATTGTAATTAATTAAAAAAAATTAACTCTTCGGATTGTAGAAAATTTAAATTTTTGTATAGTTTGATAACTATCATTTTTAAACGTTCAATAAAATAGAAATTCTATTTTTTATCAAAAGACATATTTATCCTTAATTATAAGATTTCAGTGTGACTCGACAAATATTAAGATTTATTGATAAGGGTATTTAGTGGTATAAATAAAAAAAAGAAAAGTCAATAGGGGGAAAATTTGACAAATCAAAATATAAAATCTCTCTAATTATAAAAAATTTGATATATCTATATTTTAGAGATTTGAAAGTTGTTAAGTGAAATCCATGATAAAAAAAAACAACAAAGAAAAAACATATTTTCTACTGAATCTATGGTCAAAATCATTTTTCCCAAACGAGTCCAAAATGTATTTCAATTTTGAATTTTATCAAATCTTTTCCAAACACATTCAAAATGAAACATGATTGAGTATTTTATATAATATTATTTGTCTCGATTTTCTTTTATCTTTTATTCTAAGATCAAATTGAAAGATTGCCAACTCTTGTATGGAACATGGTCGTTTGGTTTTGGTATATACATTGTTTATAATGTATTGTTTTTTTTTTTAATTTTTTGCACAAACAGTACATGCATTGTTTGCTTGATGTCACACAAACTATCACTCAAAATAAGGGGTCATTTGATATATGTGTATCTAAATGATGCATTTAATGAATACATGTATTGTATATAATGCATCATTTTTTTGTTTCAAAATAAAATACAATGCATGTATTTGATTGATGATGTGACACTTGAAATCATTAAATATGAAAGATTTACAATCTCAACTATTCGGTGAGATTGTTGAGATTGTGTTTTGAGATAGTTAAACATTACATCAATTCTAATAATCGCAAATATCAAATGACCTCTAAGTGATAGTTAAATCTCAAGTTTTTTGTGAGATTGATGAAATTGTTTGATTGAGATTGTTAAATCTTTTTTTCTTCCAACTATGTCCCTACCTTTTTTATGTGTGTTGCCTTCTTATATATAAAAAAACAAAGGGTAAAAGTGACATTTCACCCAAAAAGTAATATAATTATTTAAAGACAACAATAACTATCACATAAACCAAACGATGTAAACTATAATACGCAAATTTTCTTATATACATATATATGATTATGCATGCATTGTGATAATGCATAAATTTAACTATCACCAAACCAAATGATCCATAATTCTACTAGTGTGGTGCATTGTAGGAGTGATAGTCAGTGCAGTTTCGGTTTAACCAAACCGACCGTTCGGTTAACCACCATCGATAAGAGGCCGAAACAGACAACCGAAACCACCACCGACAACCTTATCAGTTAGCCACAATTGATAACTCGTTATGTCGGTTCGGTTAATCGGTTGCCCGCACACCCAATTATTAATAATAAAAAAGTTAAAAATATTCTTTTTTTTAATATGGCCTCCTTCCTTCATAGATTTTTTTGCCTACTTCCTTCTTCCAGATCTAGCCTTTCTTTGCCTTCCTTCTTCTTCCAGATCGAGCCATGCTTCATCATCCACCCATAAAACCTTCATCTCCATAAATCGATTTCCTTCTTGAAATCTTGCCCACAAATCCTCCGCCACGTCAAGCAAGGGCGGATACATGGGCCTCTAAGGGTGTCCCGGGACACCCCTAAAATTTGGGAAAACAATTATCCAACCTCCGATAATAGTTTCGTATGGGTATACAAAATATAATTGGTAATCCGGGACACCCTAACATTTGAAAAAATGGTTATCCTATCCTCGATAATAGTTTGCTTATGATTAACAAAATATAAGTGGTAATCCGTGTTATTCCAACCTAGGACACTACTATTATCAAACATATTCTAATTATGTTGCTACTCATTTGTTATTCTATTTTAAACATCATGCAACAGTAAAACGCTATTTCTTTATCCCCAACTATTTTCAATACCTAATAATTAAACTACGTACACGCTACCTTTAATTTTGAATTGATTTTATGGTTACATGGCAAGTGTTGAAAGAGTCTTTTCTACTTCGAGCTACATTAAGAACAAGGTTAGAAATCGAATATGTGATAAGTTCGTGAAGTATTGTCTAGTAGGATATGTAGATTTTTTTTTAACAGTGCAGATACGGAGTTTATTTATATTATTTTTTCAAAATATGAAAACACGTCATGAATTTTAATAAAAAAATTATACAAGTATGATATTTTTAATATACGAATTATTTAATTAAATTTAATTTTTAAGAGGACACCCCTATGAAAATTTTCTGAATCCGCCACTGACGTCAAGAAGGAAGGGAATACGGTTTCCGATTTGGGTTATTGAGGTCAGCGATAAGAGGTTGTCGAGTGGCGATTTGGGTCCACGATAAGAGGTCTCCGAGTGGAGATTGGGGTCAACGAGTCAGCGATTGTCAAGATTGGGGTCAACAATTGGTCGTGAGATGAAAGCTTCGAGGCCGGCGAAAAAGGATGGCGGACGGCGGGGCGACGACCGAGATGCTTGAAATCAGGGTTCATGGAGGAGGGGAAATGATTTGTAGGCTAGGGTCTAGGTGTTGTGGTGGAGGGGGAAAGAAGAAGAGGAAGAGGAATTGTAGAGAAGGAGAGGAAAAGAACTCGGCGGCAGAGGAAGAATTCGATCTTCTTGATGGGGGAGGAGAACCCTCAGATATGTATCGGTGCACTGATTTTTAATCGGTTTGCAACCGACAAGGAAAGGAAAAGAACTCGACGGCAGAGATAGAATTCGATCTTCTTGATGGGGGAGGAGAGTCTCGGTTATGCATCGGTGCACTGATTTTTAATCGGTTTGCAACCGACAAGGAGAGGAAAAGAACTCGACGGCAGAGATAGAATTCGATCTTCTTGATGGGGAGGAGAGCCCTCGGTTATGTATCGGTGCACTGATTTTTAATCGGTTTGCAACCGACAACCAGCGGTTAACTAATAACCTAAATCTTCCAAACCGAAGCCGAGACCTACATGTTTTTATCGATTTTCGGTTAGCATATTAATCGAGTTTTTCGTTTCACTTTTAACCTAGCCGACTAACCGGTCACCGACTATCACCCCTAATGCATTGCATACTTTATTTAAAAAAAAATTGTATTGTAGTAGTGTGTTGAAAATTGAGTGTGTTGAAAATTGAGCATTTTGTGGGCTCTTGTCCATGGTCGTATCAGAAGAGAAGATCCTCTGCTAGTAACCTACCTAGCAAATGTTTATATAGTAGTAGGCGGCGTTTTATTTGGAGCAATAATTAATTATAATAATCGAGGAGAGGCGGGGAAAAGCAAGGTACCTACGGAAGGGGACACTAGGAGACAAAATCCACATGATGAAGGGCGTGCATGATGGAATATAATGGACCCATTATTATTAATTAATTAATTATTAGTCCTCATGTTCCTACAATAAACCAGATTTAGTTTATTGAACATTTATCCTTTTAATTGACGAATTTTAAAAATTAATTCAGAAGAAGTTCCATATAGCTTCCCCCTTTTCGACTAAAAACGGAAATTTCAGTTAAAATGAAATGAAAACAAGTACATAAATAAAAGAGAGGTAAGGTCTACGATGGAAGCGTAACTCTTTGTTCTAAATATATGGATAACAATATTTGGATCTTGATTATCCCTTTGTTTTTAACAAACTTGCCTCGAAAAACAATAAATTTAGGAGTGAACACGTGGTTGGTTAATCCGCGAATTGATATCGATCCACTCGTAAATAACCTGATCTGCAAGCAGTGGGTGATTGATGTGGGTAGATTGCGGATTGATAAATCTCCCACCCTCACTTATGTGGGTGGGTGGTGATTGGATTGCGGGTCACTCGAATAACCCGCATCCGATTTTCACATGAAAGAATGTCGTTTCTTATAGTATCGAATATTAATCATATTTCCAAACAGCACTACAGTTAGTCTAACTGTATATTTCTAATGGATACTTGTTAAATTGATACTACATTTTTTCACATTAAAAAATATTGGATATAGGAATAGGAATTATGGTTAATATCCATTAAATATTGATATGAAAACTATAAACTATTAATTGTACCAAAACCAAAAAAATGCGTAAGATTCTCTACACAAATGGTTGATAGAGTAGTAAATTTTTTTATACAAATTACTACATGGATTCACTTGAGACAAAGTCAGAAGTGTCTAAATTGATACAGTCTTCCTAATTTGCTATGCGATTATTATAAATGTTAGTCAACTTTCTTAATGGCTTGTTGGAAAATGTTTTTGCCGGTTAACCCACGACCCAACAGCACCCATCCGCCACCCACCCGACCCGAGCCGCAGAAGAATGTGTGTAGATTGCAGATCACTTTATTCCAACTCGCTAGTAAGCAGGTGGGTCAATTTGAGACGAAAACTCACCCAACCCGCCCATTGCCCACCAGCTATATATCATCTTATCAATATTATATATTTTCATATTATCATATGATATAATCTTTTATACTCTCATGATGTATCATTAGGGCTGGAAGTTTGGTACCAGTATTGGGGATATACCGAATACCGTACCGAATTTGTCTATATTTGGTATTACCGAATACACGTATTATTTCTTGGGATTGGAATTGTGATTGAATTTCAATTGTTATTCGGTATTAGAGATTACGGGATTGGGATCGAGATATACCGAAATACCGATCAATACCAAAATATAAGCTAGTTTGTATTTTATCCTCTCAACTAGACTCTCTCGTTTACTGCTACATGACCCTCAACCACCAAAAGTGTCATTTAATTATACACAGATCATTCCATCACTATTAATAGTCGTCTCTCAACCTCCAATTCGTCAAATTAAAGATTATCAATGACAAGAACTTGAGATGTCTCCTCTCCTCCACTCTCCTTAATAATGGCCTAATTCAAAACTCTTTTCTTATTCTTTTTCTCCTAAATTAAACAATAAAATCTAATTTATATATTTAATTATTAATTGAAAAGGTAATTAATTTCGTATTCGATAATACCGATTGTGATACCGAAATATTTAGAGATTGGAATTGGGATACCGATATTATTTAGGGATTGGGATCGGGATTGACTTTAGGGTGTAATTCGGTATTCGTGATTTCCGTATTTGATATTTGGATACCGATACCGTACCAATTTCCACCCCTATGTATCATCATGATATAACGTGGTACACTAGATTAAAGTGTTATTTTTGTTACAAAATATACGAAAGTGGCTGTTATTGAATAATCAATATGATTTTTGTGAAAAAATTAAAATCTAACAAAAGCAAATGACATTTATTTCGTTAAATATTAATGAAATAAATAATTATGCATATAATAGATTGATGGTTAATTGGTTATACACAGGATTCGTTTTCTACAATACAAGTAGTGGTGAAAACTGAAAAAGAATAAACAAAAAAACCTCCATCGGGATGAGCACTATAAGTAATAATTCCGAGATTAACGAGGAAAAGGGGTTGCGTTAGAGTGCCGTTATGAGTGTATATATTATTAACAATGGGATAATGCAGCGTGATTAATTATGATGATTGACGTAATGCAAACAGCCCCCACTCTTCCACTAGGCTAGCTAAGCTATCAAAAGAAGTCCACACAAACTCATTTTCCCAATGAATAATCATAGGAATTGTTGTTGTGCTTTTTTAATTTAATTTATTAATCCGTACCCGCCGTAAATCAAGCCCAGGAAACTTTCAATCAAAGCCAAAAAAAGCCCCTAGAAACGGTGAAAGCCTTCATAATTGCCCCCTCGTTACTAATCATTCTTCTTGATACAAACTATGGACTTAGTATATATTAATTCAGTGAGTCTGTCGAACCCGTTTATATCATCATGTTAGTTTGACAAGTGATATAGCATGACTGGTGGTATAATCGGTTTATACCAATTCATGTTGATTTTAACAAAACATGTAAGGAAGTGAAAATCATCAACACTTAATTAATTTAGATATATATATATATATGATTCAGGCTCTAAGAGTTACATCTATATTTAAATAAAATTCTAAAAATTGAAAAATCATCATACATAAATACAAATATTTATCGTAAACATCCAAAAATTTATAATTGAATCCAACAAATAACATAAACATCTAAACATTCATACCTGAATAAAAAAATAATATCATCATTTAACTTTCAAATTTTTTTAAAAAATATTCTTAATTAAATTCGCTGAATCAATATAATTTTGTTTAAAAGTAAAAAATCGATCATGCATGTCATATCATTGCATTCCATTCAGCCTTCCATCGAATCTCGGCTTTTTGTAATTATGATAACTCATTTCTACCCTAATAAAAAGAAAGTTATTTGTTATTGAGGAATATAAATTTATTTTTATTGTTAGGTTCTTAATAAATTTGAACCCATGGGCAAAACGGTTAAAACAGATATTTGGTTGCATAAAGAAGAAAAATTATTGCATCACCGTACAGGCAATTCATATAAAAAGCAACTGAGGAGCAAACAACCGAAAGAAGGGGATAATGCCGCAAAACAGAATCCACAACCAGATTTGTAAGTTTGTCAACATTTGGCCAAAAAAGCAAAGCTTAAAAGTAAGTTGAGAGTGCTATCATTCAGGGGTTGTTTACTTGTGGGATTTGGGTGATGGATTTGGAACTCAAATCCCAAGCATTATGGAGTTGACACAAATCCTTTGTTTGTTGAGGGGGTCCACGAATTTGGATCTAAAAAGGGGTCCAAATCCGTGAACCCCACGGATTTGTAAATCCCACATTTCATTTGGGATTTGACAATAGAAAGGAAAAAATGTGAGACAAATCCATCATAAATCCATGATAAAAAATCAACTAAACAAACAATGTACTCTTCCAAATCCATGATGCAACAAATCCATCATAAATCCAAAAAAATTTAAAACTCAAAACCTTCATTTTCAAATCCAACAAGCAAACGATCCCCAATAATGTGAACAAAGCAAGCATTGCTGCATTGCCTTCTGGTACCAACAGTTAAACGTGATTCTGAACCTAACATTTTCTTATTTATTATGACCAGCTAGTTGGTAAGGTTGCTGTGTTTACAGGTTTTGATCTAAGAACATGTTCATTAGTTACGTCGGATCGAGAGTTCCACGATTCATAGTGTCATTACACAGATGTTGTTACAATTATGAAAATAATTGTCACCACATGCCTTCAACGTCCAACCGTCTAAGTACATACTTATTAGTTATTACTTAAGTTAATAGCTGATTTGTTATAATGAAAATCTGTTGCTAGTTTAGTGTAGTAATTGGACTGATTTCCAGGCAGCCAAAGAGGAGAAAGGGAAAACAACACAAAAGCCAAGGAGAAATGAAAAGAGGATGATTGAGAGAAGAAGCGTACTTTAGGAGAAGGGTAGCCGAGCTTCCCATGCAATGCGAACTGTGCCTCGAGATCCGATGAAGCCATGGCAACGGAGGACGAAGAAGAAGGGAGCTGCAGTGACGATCTCGGCCGTAGAAACCTCTCGAAAATGGCCATAACTAAGAACATCGATATGAGGATCGCTGTAGCGACGAACCCAAACGATACCGCGTCGACCGAGTTGTCGAAATGCCTCCAGTGGTCTTCCCTCTCCGAATTCAGCGACGCCATCGCCGCCGCCGGCGGTGGCACCGTTATCCAGCTGTCGTCGGCGCCCATTTTACCAACAAAAGCCGAAGACAATTAAAAAAAGCAACAATCAGAGAGCTCCCCCTGTTTTTCCCCTGTTCTTTTCTTCTTTCACCACAATTTTGATTGCTTCTGCCGTTTACTGAATTGAGAGTGACCCAGCTACGATTTCCGCGAACGGGGTCGTGGGCTTCCAAATTTTGTGGAGAAAATGGATCGCCATGGCTGGAAAGGGGAAGAAAGCAGACGGTTGAAAACAAAGGCGGGGAGGAAGGATTGGCGGATGAAAAAAACAAGAAACAGGGGAGTGGGGGAAACAGAGAGAGGGATGGTGGGGATCAGTAAAACTCGAGGCTCTTGTCAATGATGACACTTTTTTCTGCCTTTTTCTCACTGGAAACCAAACAACTGAACAAGCACAGTTGAGTCGTGGGAAAAAGGAGAGACTCAGAGACAGAGAGAGCAGCAGAGAGAGAGAGACAGAGTTGAGCGAGTTGGGAGTCGAGACTGCGAGTCTCTTGAAGCCTGAAAAACAGAGCTTCTGCTTTTGCTTTTTCTAGCCTTTTTTTTATCTTCTTGGGAAAAGGGGTAAATTCTAGTTAAATTTATGGACCAAATAAACATTGACCCTCTGTTTCTTTCTTTTTTGTTTTTTTTTTTTAGAAACTTATACCCTCAAGAGTCAAGAATCAAGATGTAAAAGTGAGGTGAGTGAATAGGGCAATAGTCAAAAAGCGTGTTTGTATATAGAATCGTTTTGGTGATTTAGAAATGTAAAATCATAAATTATTAAAATTTAAAGCGTATTTTTAACTACATTAGCTATAAAAAGTGTAATTTTGCGTAGAAGCTTTTGGGTGACCTAGAAACGTAAAATCGTAAGATTTTAACTTTAAGACGCTATTTTGACTATATTGATAGTTATAATCATGATGCTCTGGTTATTATTAGTAGGATTGTCCAACAATTGTGTTGAAATGCTTACTTCAAAACATTTTAACATAGAAATAAATGAATTGATAAGTTCATATATTTGACAAGTTTGTAAGATCTACGTATAAGTGGGGCCTTTGTATATGTATCTAGCAAACATGATAGCCCACAATAAGCTTCATTAAGCAGACAACTTTCATAGTCACTACTCACTACACTATCGTTCTTAGATCAAGTGATGATTGCTAGACTCATTGATTAAAAATAAGATGAGAAGTGATCATATATTTGACAAGTTCATTGATAAGTTCATATATTTGACAAGTTTGTAAGATCTACGTGTAAGTGGGGCCTTTGTATATGTATCTAGCAAACATGAAAGCCCACAATAAGCTTCATTAAACAGACAACTTTCATAGTCCCTACTCACTACACTATCGTTCTTAGATCAAGTGATGATTGCTAGACTCATTGATTAAAAATAAGACGAGAAGTGATCATGTTTATAGGAGATGACTAAAGTCATTAGATGAAAAAACATCTTTATTATTTAAAAAACTTTTAAGCACATATCAAAACTATTTTAGCATTGAAATTTTTTCAAATTTTAATGACTAAATATATAGCAGGTAGTTATCATAACAAGGTAAAGCATATCAACCATTATCATCCCAACTTTAAAATGCACATTGTCCTCAATGGACTAAAAGATAGTGAGTTCTGGTAAAGTTGGAACGGATTACCTCGAATGTCGTTAAAATCCGAATTGATACTCCATTGTAGCTAGTTCTCCATAAATGTTTTGAAGAGACTCAAAATAGTCTAAACAAAATAAAAGTACTATTGGTTTCCTCAAATCTTCATCTCCTACATGATGGGTCCTCCTGGTGGTGGTGCACTACCTAGGTAGAGGGCTAGAGGCCTCGAAATGATCTGGTGAAGTCCTCTACCACGAACGGCTCCATTGTTATGCCTCTCGTTGTCTCCTTATCCAAGCTCAAGTATCCTCCATCTCCATATGTCTTTCCTGCTCCAAGGTATCCCAATGTTTCTCATTCATGGTCTGGTAGTTGATAAGGCTCTCCTATGTACGTCCTACGGCTGCTCTCAATTCTGCCAGCTGGTCTCCAAAGTTGCCATGCTGAGGTGGTGTTGGTAGTGGGTGTCCAACTCCAAATACATGCTCAGGTAGTCCCATTTCTAGCATGGAGCTGGTCTCGCACGAAACTACACCACAATATAATCCCAACTAGAGTCCAAGTTTTTAAACTCTAACTGGGTGTAGTATAGAGCAAGTATTTAGATATCAACCCAGGCCGGTCCGTCTACCCCTACTTCAGTCGTTGTAATCATTATCTAGCAACAAAGTTTTGGTTTAAAAGTTTGCTAATTGTAATAAAATAAGGTAAAGGTAAATGGTTTTGAAAACTCTTTTGTGGAAGGATCACTCTGGTGTCGCTTCCCCCTAACTACTACCATGATATGTGAATTGGAACGATTGCTTTGGGCAAGGTAACCGCGAACCGTAGAGGGATGCATATATGGTCGGAGACCACAATCTCAATTGCTAAACCGAGGTATACATTAAAGGCCGTGTCACTCGACCCTCTCGGTTTAGGCAATCGGTAGTTGACTTACTCCCTCACTCAACTCAAAGGTCGGGCGGCTTAATCATGATTAACCGACTTGCTTAATTCAACATTGAGGGTTGCCCTAAATTAACCTAGTTAGGTGGCTTAAAAAGCTGAAGAAAAACCAACTCGATTGAGTCCTTTGGAAGGGGGATTTTCCTCTCTAAGCTAGGTTAAGGTGGCTAATTAGATTGCTAGCACCAACATGCACAAACCTAAAGGTGCTAAGCACAATTATGCACAATCCTTAGGTTGCTAAGCACCAAAATGCACAAACCTAAGGATGCTAAGCACAAAACATGCACAACCCTTAGGTTGCTAAGCACAAGCATGCACAATCAACATGAATAATACCTCATCATTGAATTAACTAATACCCAATGACAATCATTCAATTCACATAAAAGAAGCTACATTGTAGAGTTAGGGTTTCACAACACCCAAGTGAAAGGAGATATACTCCATGCTATAAATGGGAAAAACAAAAGGAGAAGAGGTGGAAACCATCTTGGAGGATGCTCCCAATTAGAGGTGGCAATTTCAATCCAATCCACCAATCCAATTCATCAATCCATTAAAAATATCCACCTAATCCAATCCATTTAAATCCAATCCATTTGATCCAAATCCAATTGGATTGGTGGATTCATGGATTGGATTCATGGATCATTGCCAAATTACGGTTTAGTACCTATAATTTTTATTTTTTACATTTTGGTACCTAAACTTTAATTTTTTATACGAAAATATCATTGGAAAATTACGTTTTGGTACCTAAAATTTTTCATTGTGACATTTTAGTACCTAAACTTTTTACATTTTACATATTGGTCCTTGGTTGAGGATGTCATTTGGATTCATGGATAATCCACCAATCCACTTGATCCAATCCATGAATCCACCAATCCATTAGATCCAATCCATTTGATCTATTGATCCACCAATCCAATCCATCAATCCACCAATCCAATCCATTTGCCACCTCTACTCCCAATCTTCTTGGCCCTTGTGTTGAACTTTCCTTGGAGAAAATCTTCCCAAAATCCACCTTGAAGCAAAACCCTAGCCTTCTTCTCCCTTGGTTCGTGTTTCTCTCTCTAGAAATCTGAAGAAGGCTTTTCACACAAAATGGACTATCCCCTCTCTCCTCCTTTTAACTCATCTTTTAAACCAGAGACGAGCTCAGTTCACGGCCGTGAACCATGAAACACGTCCGTGAACTGCAGGCGTGCGCCAAAATGCACCGCTTCGTTCACTTCTATTCACGGTCAACAACCTCCGTTCACGGTCTTAGTGACCGTGAACTCACCTTGTGTTAGTAACCTTTGTCTTGGCTCTGGACGTCTCGAGGTTAACGGTCAAGGGCTCTTCTTCACGGTCGTGCAAGACCGTGAACTTCCTGGGATAGCCGTGAAATGGCCCTTTTTCACCTCTTCTCCCGATTTTCGATCATTTTCGTCCAATTTTCAACTCTGAGGCTGGTTTCACCTGTTAAACGCTGAAACACACTAAAACACGAGAAATCTAGCGTAAAACCAAACTTTTAGGCCCGAATCAGACCTAATGAGTGGCAACTGAATGATGGCCAATGAGGAGTAGCCGGCAACTGAATGATGGTCAGTGAAGTGTTGCATGAACAATCTGTTGAAGATGCACCTCTGGCTTGAGCTTCCTGTTGCTCCTATTGTCAATGTTGCGAGCAACTCTTGAGTGAAAACGCCATTGCTCTCTCCTCTTATGCTGAATAATGACAAGAGACCGGCATCGTCGAGTCTCGATCTCAATGGTGCTCCCCAGCCTTGGTACTAGTTGAAATATGGCCAGTTCAGCTCTCCCTAGGGGTCCACCAGTATGTCTGTCCATTTTTGCACTTTCTTGGCACTACAAATGTCAGTGGGGAACTGGGGGAAAGGGTGCATGGGTGCCTCTAGTATGTCTTCTTGTATCTCCAGCTCGCTATCAGTCTCCCACACCTTGGCCTCTCGCAGAAGCTGCCCACTCTTGCTCCTCGATCTCCCACTATCCGGCCATAGCTCTCCACTGCTGTTACTAGCGGATCATCGAACAAATCAGAATTGAGAACATGACTCCCTCGAACTCTCTTCATTTTCTATCACGATCATTGGTTCCCTCTTGTTGAGTCATGTAGACCGTAGGGGTGAAACATGCTCTCGCTCACCTCGGGTGGACTAGGACCTCATGGTCCTCGTGATGAAGATGGTCATCATCTCCTTTCTTCTTGTGTCGACCCATCCATTTGGGAAATCAATTCATTTTCCTACTCAAAAGAAACTAAGTTAGTATAGATCATAAGGGATAACCCCACACTTTCAAAGTGTGGCTTCTTTTGTAAGCTAATCATATAACTTCTCAAGTATGTATTAACAAGATTGTAACCCATATACTTTATTTATCATTCAAGCTCATGTAAAGAAAGGAAGTATTCTAGTTCAAAATGTAAAAGTAGCATAAAGTACGGATAAGGAAAATTTGAAAACTTTGAAAGCTCCAAGTTATAAGATTAGGCAAAGGCGGATCAAGAAGTTGGCACAAGTAAAATGACATGACATTTAATCCAAACCTAGTAGTGAAATTAATACTAACAATGTTCTACTCAAATTGCAATTTCGAAATCACAAAACTTCTACTAAAGTTTTTAGACATGTAGCATAGCTTACGTCTAACGCTCAATTTGAAAGATGCTATACTAGAATTTTGAAAATTTTGGCATGACATTTGCTAAAAATCATCAATCCATTCAAGTATCGGGCTTGACCTAAACTCTCATCTCCTCGAGGGTACAATTTCCCCATCAACGCCAATCTCACTTCTCTCCGGGAACTCCTGCTCCAAAACAACAGTTTATCCCACGAAATCCCACCCAAAATCTACCGCTTGGCAAGCCTCCAGATTCTCAATCTGCACACAAATTTCCTCACAGGAGAAATCCCTCGAAACATATTTGGCTGGTCCAATCTCATTACCCTCAATCTTGGGCAAAACAGGCTCGTTGGAAACATTCCTGATCCACTCATCAGTACTTCGGAGCTCCGGTATTTCAATCTCGAATACAACAATCTCACTGCGGTGTCCCTCCATGGCTTGGCAATATATCATCTCTGCAAGCAAATGAATTTTTTAATTAATTGATTTGGGACATTAAATAATTAAAATAAAAATTAGAAGTGTTTAGGAGTAAATGAGGGGTAATTGAGTCATTTTGCATCTCATTTAACGGTCACTTAACAGATAATTGGATGGAACGGTAAACTTGTTACGTTTTAATATTAAAAGTGTATATTTATGCAAAAATTTAATAAATGAATAAGTTTTTGTTAATTTATATAGTAGAGGGATACAAAATACTATTAACCCTACATTATATAAATATAATAGCATTACATTAAAGTATTAACAATGAGACGAAATACATTAATAATTAAACTTCTCATAATTATTAACATTAATAACAATTACGTTACATCAATATTGATGACATTACATTACAGGACTTTGCTATGGTGACTTACAAGTCAATTTTTTTTTTGACAAAAACTTACAAGTCAATGTAACTGGACAAAACGGTCGACCTGTTCACTGATGAGGTCGACCTATTTGGACAAAACAGTCGACATGTTCAATGATGAGGTCGACCTATTTAGACAAAACGGTCGACCTTTTCACTAATATGGTCGACCTATTTGGACAAAATGGTCGACTTCATTGTTGAAATGGTCCACCAGATGTACTATTTTTCATTTGCTATGTTGAACAAACAGTTAACCTCTTCCACTAAAAGGCACTATACAAAAAAATGGTCTACCACTTCCATCAAGTGGTTTACCTCTTTCTCCAAGTGGTCCACCTTTTTTAATTATTGATCCACCTAATGAATCATTCCTAGTGATATCATCATATATAATTAGAGTCCAATAATAATTGATATGTTTTTAGTAAGATATTTAAAATTAGTACAAAGGCTGCAAGCATAGATGACAAGTTTCTCTAGTGAATGTTCTCCAGTAGATTTGAAAAATGTTACGCATATTTATTTCTTATGATGCGTTACTACAAAAACAATTTTATATTATCGGTCTCCTATTGTCCATTATTTTTCTAATGTAAGTATTAGGTAACTGTATTATCTAGGGGTGGGCAGTGGGCGGGTTGGGTGGGTTTTCATGTCAAATTGACCCACCCACTTACTAGCGAATTGGAATAATTGTGACCCGCAATCCACCCACATTCTTCTGCGGGTTAGGTGGGTGGCGGATGAGTGCGGTTGGGTCGTGGGTTAACTCGCAAAAGCAATTTTCCAACAAGCCTTTAAGAAAGTTGACTAACATTATAGTAAGTTCATAATAAATTAGTAAGACTGTATCAATTCGAACACTTCTCACTTTGTCTCAAGTGAATCCATGTAGTATTTGCATAAAAAGTTTTACTACTCTATCAACCAATTGTGTAGAGAAAACTTACGCATTTTGTGATTTTGATAACATTAACAATTTAAAGTTTTCATCCCAATATTTAATGGATATTAACAATAATTTACATTACCATATCCAATATCTAATGGATATTACACAACACAGTAACTAATAATAGTAGTCAAAACAACATTTTTTCATGTGAAAATAGAATGTGGGTTATTCGGGTGACCCGCAATCCACCCACCACCCACATAAGTGCGGATGGTAGATTTATCAATACGCAATCCACCCACATCAATCACCCATTGCTTGCGGGTCGGGTTATTTGCGGGTGGATCGATTTCAACCTGCGGCTTAACCACCCGCGTGTCCACCCCTAGTGTTATCTGGTTGACTGGTCGCCGAAAGCGGAGATCATTTGCCGAAAGAGATATGTAAACTATTTTTCAAAATCGGTAGGCTGTTTTGGCGGAAGCAGTCTACCTCCTCCAACAAGCAATTGTAATTTGATGGTAAGTGTGTCACATGTCGACCCATTGCCAGAAGCAGTAGATCGGCTGCCTTGAGTGGTATACCACTTGGTGGAAGAGGTCGACCACTTAAGGTAATTGTGTCATCAGGTCAACCCATTTCTAAAGCGGTAGATCGATTGACTCAAGTGGTATACCACTTGGTGGAAGAGGTCAACCACTTGGAGGTAAGTGTGTCATCAAGTCGACCCATTTCTGGAAGTGGTAGACCACTTGGTGGAAGAGGTGGACCGCTTGAAGGTAAGTGTATCATTATGTCGACCCATTTCCGGAAGTGGTAGACCGGATGACTCAAGTGGTAGACCACTTAGTGGAAGAGGTCGACCATTTTCTTGTAAAGTGGTCGACCACTTGATGGAAGAAGTCGCCCGTTTTCTCCAAGTTATGTTGACTTGCAAGTTGCAAGTCACCGTAGACATACCCTATATTACATTATATTGTTAACAATGAGCCTAAAAGTGACTAAAACATTAATAATTAAACTTCTCATAATCTTATTCTTATCTTATCTTATTAACTTATATTATGGTCATTGTGGAGAAAGTTTTTGCCACTAGGACAAAGAAAGTTCCACAATTTTCCATGTCATTTTTATCATTTTAACATTTTAAAGTTACTAATTACATTAAAATAAAACTAAATAAACATGTTTATTAATAATCATTTCAAGAGTTCAACCAGTAGGATAAAGTATATTTGATGCTATTAATCACAACTAAACACATATATATCAATCAACATAACTAAGATTTAGTCATGCAGCCTAGGAGCTCAAACGGTAAACATTTCAGTTGTTTAACCTATAGAATAAAATCTCTTTGATGCAATTAGTCACAACAAAATTCATACTCATGTTATAAAAAATGTATAACACATTCTACAAAATATTATATAACCAGTGCCTAAACAATCGCTCTGGCCTCTCTCTTCTTTCTCTCTCCTTCTGACCTAGCTGGTGTATCCCGTTTGGTGGCATGGCTGCGCCGGAGTCGGCGAACTGGGCTCAGCTTTTTGGAGTGGGTGAAGGCAATCGACTTCGGTATGTTGCACCTGCTTTGGTTGATGGAGAATTGGTTATCCCTTGAGCAGTACGGGATGAGGGAGCGGTTCGGTGGCGGAACGCGTTGGTCAGTCAATTTCTATCAGAAGCTCCGCCGATCGCAATGATTCGTTGCTGGGCTCAACGTTTTTGGGGGAGAAATGGTAGATTTTTCGTATCAGTATTCGGATCGAACATGTTTCTGTTTCAATTTGAGAGTGCGGAGACGAGTACCTGGGTTTTTGAAAACAGGCCATGGCATTGTAAGAATGTTCCTCTCTTTCTGCGAAAATGGGTTCCTATAGTATAGTCGCTAAAGATGGATCATTCTAAACTGCCTATCTGGGTTCGTATTCGCGAACTACCGCTGGAATACATGACAGTGGAGGGTTTGAGCAAGGTTGCTAGCCTGTTAGGTACGCCACTGTGGATGGATCAATCGACCAAGCTGGGTACTCAAATGGGTACTGCTAAAATCTGTATTGAAATGATGGCTGGATCTTCTTTCCCAACGGAGCTTCGGATTTGAGCGAAAGGTGAGGAAGGTATTTGACTCGCCTCTACCGTCACACTGGAAAATGGCCAAGTGTAACCACCTACTAGAGCGTAGTATAGCGGGTTTGGGTTTTAATGTCAATATGGGTCCTAAGTATGCTGACTACTCCGTGAATCCTTATTATTTAGCGACTTAAACGTAGTGAAGGTCTCAGTAAACAAACAAGCAAACCAGTAAAAGGTTGTTTTCAAGTTGAGAGAGGTCACCCGGATATAGTTCCCCCTAGACTGCAGTTAAGCCAGATTGTAATTTACCAAGCTCAAATTCAAAGATAGTTATACTGTGGGAGGTTCTTAAACAGTCTGCAGTCTCGACTAAAGGTCTCCAGACCCTCTCAATCAGAGTCCCCAGCGGGCGACTAACCTCCACCGGAGTAAACAGATTGAGGCCCTAACGAACCAAACCTCATCTACCGAAGTAAATCCGGTACAGAATAGTGAATTGACTCCTTGACTAAAGTCGTCAATTCACTACCTTCAATCAAGGGTGCTCTATCAACCTAGGGAGATATTCTCTTTCTAGGTCAAAGCAGAAATAACAGAAATTTGATAAGGATTCATGCCATTCAATAAATCAGACCTCAATTGAATATAATCAAATCAATGGATTCATACTTGGGTTCATACAATCAGATCTAACATACAAATCTAGAGTTCTTCATACCCAGGTGAATGTGGAAGTTACTCCATGGAGAGAGAAGCAAACTCTAGCTCAGAAGCAGAAAACATGCTGTGAAGGATGGGGTTCTGCTTCTGGTCGTCAATCGACACTTCTCCAAGCATTATCGGGGCTCCACTGATGATGAAGATCGATCTAAGGCGCTTGGGAACTCTGGTTTGTTGCTTTCTCTCTCTAGGTATCACTTTATTTCTCTAAAACTCGGAACCCTTCAAAAATCAACCTTCTTTCCCTTAAAAACCAGCAGGCCGCGATCCCCGGTCGGGTCCCGGGCGGGGATTTCAAAAAGATGCGCAGAGCTGAAGGGCATAATAACAGATCGAGGTCCAGAATGCCCAATCGGGTATTTATGCTCTTAGGCCGGGAACCCTCCTGGACTCCAGACGTCCCAAAAACACGAGTCCCTGGCCTCCTCAGCATTTCACCCGGCCGGGTATTATTACTCATGGCCGGGTATTTTGCTTCTCCAGCACCCTTCAACTCAAACGTCCTCCTTTTGACCCAAAACTCATTTCTTCGCCTTAACGTCAACGCCAAGTCCTGAAATATGACATAAACACACAACCTAGCGTGAAATCGGCTTAAAACACGTGAATCTCTTCTCCAACGGCTCAAGAATAGGGGTATAAACATGTGTAATTATTGGTCTATCAAATTCCCCCACACTTAACCATTTGCTTGTCCCCAGGCAAACCTAACTCAAACCAATGTAGCTCTCCAGACCTCTATAGCAACAAACAACCCTGATCGTCGGTAGAGGATTTCCTAAATCATATAGCAGCTTACGAGGTCAACTAGTCTTCTAAGACGTCCCCTATCTCTCTCAATGCGAGTACTAGACTCAAGTCAGGATCATGAGAAGAAATGGAAGTAAGACAACCAGTTCATGGATAAAAGGACTCACACCATTCACAACCAAGGACTCATTGTACCGGGGTGCTCTTGCACTTCAATTCAACGTTGGAACCCCTTTTTTCACTGTCATTTTACATTTCTCTTTTTTTTCACCTGGCAAGGGTTCCAACTACAGTCTTTTGTACGGTCGACCCTTATTAGTCGAGCAAGAGCAATTTATGTACACATGGCACTCGCCAGAGTACTTCTTTTAACTCCTTTTCCTCAACTCGTGTGGAGGGTCAATGAAATTAAGGGGGTCGGAAGCTCTATCCGTGCCCTTAAAAACACATCCTCGAGTAGGCAAACCGTTCAACGGGTGAAAATTTTACTTGTACTAGAGACAGCTTAGCTTGACCTTGTAGGTGTATCCCACTAAGGATCACTAAAATCTCTTCCAAAGCCCGATTTTGTGCAATGAATGGTGCCACACACGTTGGGCTTACCCCATGTTTAAGATTTCAATGATTTCGACATGGAGGACCAACTGCTTTTCATTTCCCACATGAGCACCCTGTTCGATACACGAGTCCAAAACACAATTCAAACGGAGTCACCATTACCACATGAATTCAACGGTCGTCAACCCCATCTGTCGGTGGTGGCAGAGGTGGTAAGTGGTCCCACCGGGTAGTCCAGTGGTGCTCCTGTGGCAGGTGGCAGGACCGGAGCAGGTGCTCCTGGTACTCCATCATCCGGCGGCCACGATCCCGCTCCCGCTCGATCCGAGCACTGGTGACTACTAGTTGGGCCTCCATCCAGTCGATGCGCTCATCCACAACCGTCATCTGTGAATGGTACTCGGCCTGGTGGGCCGAATACTGCTGGTAGAACTGGACCTGATGGTCCTTGAGCTGCTGGTTCTGGAGCCCGAGCTGCGAAAACTGGAGCCCCATATGCTGGAACTACTCCGTGAAGAAGTCCATCAACGAGCCAGAAGCCATCGACGGACCAGAAGGAGCGGAGGAGGACTCGCCTCGCTCGGATCTCCGTCGAGGCTGAAGATCCCCTGGGGGGAGAGCGGGGGCTCCGGCTCATCAGCATCCATGGCCCCGCCATCATCATCATCATCGGCCTCTTCCTCACCGGTGTAGTCCTCGTCCTCCTCATCCTCATCAAGATCTGCATCCTCCTCAGGAGGTAGAGATAGCCCATCCACCCAGGAATGCGCTCCATCAGAGGCCAGTAGAAGCGCGTTGTGGAGCACCTCCCTTCTGAGGGGGGTGGACCTGCCCCGTGATGAGGCATCCGTGAGTCCCTCCAGGTCGATCTCGAAGTGGCACGCCAGTCGGGTGATTAGGGGACCACAAAAGAGGTGGTTGGGTTTCTCGTGGCACCGAGAGAAGGTGTTGGCCATGAAATAACCCAAGTGTAGCATGTGCTCCGGGTGCTCCATCGAGTACATAGGGTAAAGCACCCGCTTCGGGATCTTGTGGGAACCGGTGGCATTAGGGACGATCGAGCGGGTGATCGGTTGGTTGAGGATGTACCACTACGGCTTGAGGGTGGAGAAGTATGTCTGGCCGGCGTCGAAGTAGTCCATCCCATAGGCGCGTCGAGCTATCCGGAGGTAGAAAGCATCCTGGTTCCAGTCCTTCGGATGTGGGATCTCTACCTCATGGTGGGAGTAAGGATGGTACTGGATCCCTAGGGCGATGGCCAGCCCATCGATGCTCATCTGCCGCGGGGTGTCACCCAGCCTGAAGGTGACACCGGTGGGGGAGTCCCGGGCCGCTTTGGAGTGGTACCGGAAGGTGGTGTAGAACTCCCACACTAGCTCTGTGTAGGTGGGCTTGTCAATGATTAGCAACGTCCGCCAATCCGGGTGGCTAATGGCGGTGTCGATCTTGTTCAAGCAGTGAAGCTGCTCGAAGACCCCCCACACCAAATGGTGATGGCGCTGGAGCACTCCGCGTATGACCTTGCGGTACTGATCAGCGTACTCCGGGTGCAGGCGCAGATCCTGCATGAATGGGTGATCGAGCGACATGATCCTGCAAAATCAACAAACCCAAAGGTGGAGCCAAGAAAATACTCGTTAGGACCAACAGTATGGGTTCATCACTTCCCCACACTTAAGGACCACCTAGGCTAACAGATAAGCACAAACGGTTGAACTGCAAGCAACACAACCGCAATCAAAACTAGAATCAAGCACAACCGACCCATTCAAGCAACCGGACATCACATAATAGCCAATCACAACCACGACACCCCTTACCCTAAGCCAATTCAAACATGTCATGCAAATTACAATTCTCGGTCCTAAAATCTACAGTCCGATTTTCCAGAAAATAACAAATTGAGCAAACAACACACCTGGAAACTCAAGTAGGACCGTAAAAGGGACGCGAGGAGAGGGTGAGGGATGCGAAACACGCCCGAAACGGGCCGGAAATCTCGCCGGAAAATGGCCGGACGGTGGCCGGAAAGTCGCCAGAAAATTGGCCGGCAGCGGAGGACGGTGGCCGGCGCCGGCTGGGGCGACAACCGGCATCACTCACTTAAGAGAGAGGGGAGAGGAAATGAGAGGGAAGAGAAGGGAAGTTTGAAAAAAATAAGAAGAGAGAGAGTGTGCTGACTGGGGGTTTGCTTATAAAGCAAAAATACCCGGCGTGCCTCAAACATACCCGGTCGGGTATTTTTGAGTCAAGGTCGGGCTTTTCCCCTTTTTGCGCCCCGGAACACATAAGGGGTCCTGGCCGCGACACAAAAATACCCAGTCGGGTATTTTGTGTCACGGCCGGGTATTTTCCCCTTTTCGGCCAAAAATCTCTTTTTCTCATTTTTTCGAACTCCCCTGCACGAAAACACCAAAATGAGGCATACCAGACGACCAAACTTCAGCAAAGGCGTGCAACTGACTCAAAGACAACACAAACACAGAAAAAAGGAAAAAAGAAATGCAAACCGTGGTGGGGTTGCCTCCCCACAAGCGCTTCTTTATCGTCTTTTAGCTGGACGCCCATGGTGGATGCTCAGAGGGGTGCAGGAACAGGTGCCTTCAAGAGCGGATCCACATCGCTCTTGAGGTACAGTTTCAGATGGTGGCCATGCACCCGACGGGTGTGACCACCCGCATTTGCCAGCTCGACCTGGCCATCTGGCAAGATGCAAGCGAGTGAGTACTCGGATGGCCAGGGTGGTTGTGATTCAGGAGGTGGGACCAGCTCATAGTGGTCGCCAGCTTTCTTCCGAGCAGGCTTAGCCACCTGTGGCTTCGACCGCCACCCCTCATTGATCTTCTTATTTGGTGGTGAGGTCGAAGGGAGCGGCGGCGAAGGAGTGAGAGGAGAATCCTGCAAAATGAGAGGCACAGAAGGATACACGACAGGCTCGTGCACCTGGTGAGAAATAGCGTGCAGAGGCAAGGTAGCATGCATGTTATTATCAGCGATAGAGAAAGTTATCTGCTTCTCACCATCTCTCAAAACCAAAGTCCCATCACGGACATCTATGAGGGCCCTGGCGGTGGCCAGGAAGGGCCTTCCTAGAATAAGTGGCACTTTTGTGTCTTCATTGATGTCTAAGACAACAAAATCCACAGGATAACAAAACCTGCCAACCTTAACCAAGAGGTCTTCCACTATACCCCTAGGATGAACCACAGATTGGTCAGCTAATTGAATACTCATCGTAGTGGTGCTGGGTTCACCTAGGTCTAGTTTTTTGAACAATTTGTATGGGATAACATTGATACTAGCACCTAGATCCGCCAGGGACCTCTCTACATGTAATTTGCCAATGGAGCAAGGGATAGTGAAATTACCTGGGTCCTTCTGCTTTTCTGGCTCTGTAGAATGGCCGAGCACTCCTCGCTCAGCATCACGGTCGATTGATCCCCAAGTCGCTTTTTGTTGGTCGGTAGATCCTTCATGAATTTTGTGTACTTGGGCATCTTCGAAAGTGCCTCCACGAACGGTAGGCTGATGTTGACCTACTTCAGCATTGCCATGAATTTGGCAAACTGAGTCTCCAGCTTATCTTTGTGTAGTCGAGTGGGGAAGGGAAGCTGGGGAACGTGCTCCTTAACCAATGGTTGTGGCTTGGGAGCAGGTGCTTCCTTCTCCATCCTCACTTCTGCATCGTCGACTGGAAGTGCTAAAGCATGTAATGGCTCCTCCTGCCAGGCCGGGGCAGGTACAGCCGATGTTGGCTTGCCACTCCTGGTAGTGATGGCATTCAGCTGCTGGTGACAATAAAAGTAGTACATGTTAACGAAATAAAATGTAATACACTAGATGAAGAAAAAATGTATCGATAAAAATCTGGAAGAAGCAAGTATAACGAACCTAAAATAGAACCACCTTTCAATCCGCCTTCACGCCTGTAACAATAACAGAATTTGTTTCCAGAAATCCAACTATGGCCGACGATAATGGAAGAAGCGGCCTACCCATGATCATGATTCATAACTGGGATGACGACATCAATTGAGGATGGGAGACTATTGCTGGAAGAAGGCGGCAGCGACTTGATGAAAAAGGGAGTTTGCACTGACGAAATACGAGAAGAACCCAATAGAGTTCGGTGATCAGTTAATTGTTGGTTTATTGGAGATTTTAAAAAAGAGTTAGAGAAATTTACCCACTAACCTTTTCTTTCAGCCAATTAGTTGCTGATTTATATATTATTTAGTGTATTTATAATTTATTTTGAAGTGGAAGGATATAAGTTATTTCAGTGAAAAGCAAAAAAATCAGAATTAATTAATAGGAATGTATTAGTAGTTTCAATTTATTTTTCGTGTCTAAAATTAAATGAATTTTACAATCGGAGGCAATTCTGAATGTTGCACATGGTCATTATCCCAAGCTCTTTTTTTTTTTTTGCTGCAAAAGGTTTGTCATCTTAATCTTATATTAAATAAACAAGCAATAACAACTTTTTTCTTTAGCCCTCTTGATGCTTATGTTTAGCAGCAAGTAATGATTTTCCTATGTCCTTGGCAAATCCTACATGTCTATAATACTAAGGCATCTCCAAGACAAACTTAGCGAGAGGGACTCGCCGGGTCCGGATCACCTCAGTAACCGACCTATCAGTAATGGTCAGTAACCATCCATCTCACCGTCCATCGCGCCATCTTTCCAGCCGTCAGATCAGGCAAATTCACTACACACGGGGGCAAAAAAGTAATCACGTCTCTGACAATTTGAATTGCAGACGTGACAACGACAACCGTCCCGCCTTCTCTCCTTCTTTCTCTCACCTTTCAAGCGACAGTTCCACTTCCCTCTGCTCTCTAACTCTTCATTCTTCCTCCCGATTCTCAATTCTCTCACCAAAATTGCAGCAAAAACTTCCAGAAAATCGAACGATTTTCGCAAAGGTTTTCGAAGAATCATTCAACGATACACTGTTCTCGCTTCTTCGTCGAAAAACGAAGGGTTTCCAACTTCAACGAGGCTCAAAAATCGTTTTCGCACAAAATATCAAGGTAAAACCTCATTTCTTTCTTCGAAATCCATCCACAGAACAATAGAAACAGTATCTCAGTCACTCTTCATGTGAAAATTGTAGTAAACTCGCTAAATTACCGAATTGTTACCATGCGTTGCTGAACTGATGTAGAATCTGTTGTGTTTTGCTTCGTTACCATATGGTAATGTGTGGTAAGCTATGATTGCATGTTGTAAAATAGCAAAAAAAACATAAGTCCTGCTGTGTTTTGCTTCGTTACCATATGGTAATGTGTGGTAAGCTATGATTGCATGTTGTGAAATAGCAAAAAACCATAAGTCCTGCTGTGTTTTAGTTTGTTACCATATGGTAATGTGTGGTAAGCTATGGTTTCATGTTGTAAAAAAGCAAAAAACCATAAGTCCTGCTGTGTTTTAGTTTGTTACCATATGGTAATGTGTGGTAAGATATGGTTTCATGTTGTAAAATAGTAAAAAACCATAAGTCCTGCTGTGTTTTAGTTTGTTACCATATGGTAATGTGTGGTAAGCTATGGTTTCATGTTGTAAAAAAGCAAAAAATCATAAGTCCTGCTGTGTTTTAGTTTTTACCATATGGTAATGTGTGGTAAGATATGGTTTCATGTTGTAAAAAAGCAAAAAACCATAAGTCCTGCTGTGTTTTAGTTTGTTACCATATGGTAATGTGTGGTAAGCTATGGTTTCATGTTGTAAAAAAGCAAAAAACCATAAGTCCTGCTGTGTTTTAGTTTGTTACCATATGGTAATGTGTGGTAAGATATGGTTTCATGTTGTAAAAAAGCAAAAAACCATAAGTCCTGCTGTGTTTTAGTTTGTTACCATATGGTAATGTGTGGTAAGCTATGGTTTCATGTTGTAAAAAAGAAAAAAACCATAAGTCATGCTGTGTTTTAGTTTGTTACCATATGGTAATGTGTGGTAAGATATGGTTTCATGTTGTAAAAAAGCAAAAAAACCATAAGTCCTGCTGTGTTTTAGTTTGTTACCATATGGTAATGTGTGGTAAGCTATGGTTTCATGCTATAAAAATGGAGGAAAACATAAGTCCTGTTGTGTTTTACTTCGTTACCATATGGTAAGATGTTATAAGACATGGTTTTATGCAATTACCATATGGTAAAATGTGATAAATATATGGTTTGATTTGGTATGGTAGGAAACCATTATGATACCATATGGTATATTATGGTAAAAAGCATGCTAACACACTATTCCTAATTTCTACATTCAGGTACACTATGGTAAACCAAAGAAAAAGTTTTCGCACAAGGTGCAGCCCAACAAGAGTATCTGCAATTGCAAGGACAATAAAAGATGAGCAGAAAGCGCAACTTGAGAAGTAAAACATTAGTGACAATGAGGCTGATGATGCAACTGATGAGGAAGAGGAGAATGAGCCGGTCTATCAGTCACCGAAAAGACAAAGAAACAAAATTCCAGACCAGTCATCATCACTGAACTTTGATTTGAAGAATATCACAACAGTCAACCAAGTAAGTACAAATTATCTATATTATAGTTGTCCAATTCATGCTAACCGTAAGTCCTTCTGTGTTTTAGTTTGTTATCATATGGTAAGGTGTGGTAAGCTATGGTTTCATGTTATAAAAATGGAGGAAAACATAATTCCTGTTGTGTTTTACTTCGTTACCATATGGTAATGTGTGGTAAGCAATGGTTTCATGTTATAAAAATGGAGGAAACCATAATTCTTGTTCTGTTTTACTTTGTTACCATATGGTAAGGTGTGGTAAGATATAGTTTCATGTTTTAAAATAGCAAAAAACCATAAGTCCTTCTGTGTTTTAGTTTGTTACCATATGGTAAGGTGTGGTAAGCTATGGTTTCATGTTATAAAAATGGAGGAAAACATAAGTCATGTTGTGTTTTACTTCGTTACCATATGGTAATGTGTGGTAAGCAATGGTTTCATGTTATAAAAATTGAGGAAACCATAATTCTTGTTCTGTTTTACTGTGTTACCATATGGTAAGGTGTGGTAAGATATGGTTTCATGTTATAAAAATGCAGAATAGTGATAATAATTGCCAATACCATGTATTACCACCATGGTAACTAACCATACACCATACACACATTACCACCATGGTATCTTACAAAAACTCCCATTATGCAGGCTGAGAATGCAATCAAACTGCTTGAAGCATCAATGAAAGCAATGATGAAAGCAATCAAAGACCAGTACAAAAGCCAAATTGACAATCTGATTAGACACAAGGAGAATCTTGCGAAAGAAAGTTGTGATGAATATGTTCAGCCCACAGAAGGAGAAAAATCTCATTGTGAAAATGATGAAGAAGAGAATGATGAAGAAATTAATGCCAGTTTGAATAAAACACTCAATGAAATATTCAAACAGACAAAGATAGACCAGAACGAAGAGGAGAACGAGGAGCAAACACAGAAAGAAGATGATTCACAACCATCTACAGTTGATCTTGCTGCATCTACACCGAAGGCAAAAGAAAAGGAGCAACATGATTCTGCTCCAGGAGCTGTGGATAGGGAAAGCATCCAAGAAGGAGATCCACTGGGAAAGTTGCAACAGAACCACCAGCACAATCTGTTCAAGAAGGTGTGAATCAGGGAACACCACAACAAGAGGACACCCCGAAAGCAGTTCCAGAACAGACATCTGCAAAAGAAACAGAAGAAAAAGGAGCTACCAAAACAGCAGATCCAATGGATGTTGATAAGGAAACAACAGAAGAAGGGAATACAGGACAAGCTGCGCAAAAGACTGCAGAAACTGACAGCGAGAAAACGGTGTCAGATGATGTTGTTCGACAAGAGGCTCCAAACCTGACAACCGAAGCTGCTGAGAAGCCTAAAGTGACAAGGGAAGACGACATTCCATCCTTCGATCTCAGCCCTCTCAACCATCAAACACCAACGAAGTTGACTACCACCACAACAACCGATCAACCAGGAGAGCCTCGCAAAAGAAGAATCGTGGTGAAGAATGTGCACGGAAACGAAAAGAAGGCAAGAGGAACACCACCACCAACACAGCCACAAAGCACCCAGTCACAGACGGAGTCATATGCTATATGGTCAAATCTGTACACAAACAGCCAAGAGAAGCTCAAGGAAGTCCATGAATGCATAGATGCTTACCTAGAGGACCTGAATTCTCCAACTGTTGAACCAGTTGCTCCACAATCACAAAGATCACCAGTTGAATGGTCAACACCAACACAAACAACACTTGATGATATGTTCAGCAACATGCTGGAGTACATAAGATGCAAAAACAAGAAATTTGTCAAGAGGTAAGTCATCATCTTAAAACTTCTACTGTTATATGATGTTACTGTAGTGATCTAGTTTGTTACCATATGGTAAAATATGGTAAGATATGGTAAAATTAGATAAATCTATGGTTTAATGTTACAAAATGTAGTAATGCACAAGTCATGTTTTGTTTTAATTTAATACCATATGGTTTGATGTGGTAAGCTAAGGTTTGTTGTTAAAGAATGGATTAAACCATAACTCCTGTTGTATTTTACTTATTACCATATGGTAAGATGTGGTAAGCTGTTGTGTTTTACTTATTACCATATGGTAAAATTTGGTAAGCTATGGTTTTGTTGTGGTAACCTATTGTTTGATGTGATAAATTAAAGTAAACCATCCGTCCTGTTGTGATGTGCTTTTATACAGTGATGAGATAATGTTTAGAAGGAAGGATGGAACATTCTTGCTGAAAAGGGAGTCAGTACAGTCGATTGACATTCGCTATGAAATCACATCTGATGTCATCGACTGGTATGGAGATGTAATGAATAGGAATGAAGCAAAAAAAAGGAAAATTCAAAAGGTGGTTCTTCGATTCATCTTTGGCAGTAAGTAAACCCACCCATATTCTGTCAATAGTTCTTAGACAACACATATATAAAACACATAATAACAACGACAACTTTCAGGGTGACTGCCAAGTGGACATTGATAGTGGCAATCCTGTACTAACTCCAGACGATTACTACAACAAAGTGGACTTGGACATCACCAACAAAGAATGGGCAAAAAACCTCAGTTTCACAGAATGTAACCTTGTAAGTATCTCACCATAATTTTTGCAGTGGTTACCATATGGTATATAGTGGTAAAATTAGTTTGCAGTGGTTACCATATGGTATATAGTGGTAAAATTAGTTTGCAATGGTTCTTAACTTACTGTTCATCACTTATATGGCAAGTGCTTACCATATGGTATACTGTGGTAAAATTATTTTGCAGTGGTTCTTCCCTTACTGTGATAACAAGCACTACATCATGATTTGTGTCAACATCAAAGCAGAGAGATTTGAAGTACTCGACAGTCTTCGTCACAAAGACTTTAAAGAATACTACAAACCAATGGCAGAGAGGGTTGTCAAGTACGCAATCAACTACATGAACACACAGTTTGCAGACAAGACAGTAAAGTGGGAGAGGTTTACCTGGTTCAACCTCGAGAAGGTTACACAACCAGATGACAAGTCATGTGGGATGTACATCATCAGGTGGATGAGACACTGGGAAGGTAAGTACAACAGTACCCTGACCAAAGACTGGAAGAGGATTGATCTCATAAATGAAGAAAGGGAGTGCCTGATGTTGGACATCATTCTTGATGAAGAAAATCTTGAACGGGAAAGGATCATGAAAGAAGCAACAAAGTACTGCAACATGAAGAACAAGAGGAAGGATTTGAAAGAAAGGAGATGAAAATTCTATTGGTTTGTGTTAAGTAGTAGGAGGGTATAAGTAAGCTTTTGAGAACAAACTCACAATGTTCAGTAGCCACTTCATTTTAATTAGTAGGATGGTATGAAACAACTTATTATGGTGTGTATTATGACTAAATGAAATGTTCTGTTTTTTATTATGTTAGCAAATACTTAACATGTGTTCTTAATTCCCAAATTACCACATTTTACCACATGGCATGCAATGTAAAATCAGTTAACAACACAGAACTTACAAATTACCACATTTTACCACATGGTATGGCATGGTAAAATCAAATTACCACACTATACCATATGGTATGGCATGGTAAAATCAATTACCACACTATACCATATGGTATGACATGGTAAAATCAAACTACCACACTATACCACATGGTATGACATGGTAAAATCAAATTACCACACTATACCATATGGTATGGCATGGTAAAATCAATTATAACACAGAACCATCACATTTAACTTCCAAATTACCACATTTTACCACATGGTATGGCATGATAAAATCAAATTACCACACTATACCATATGGTATGGCATGGTAAAATCAAACTACCACACTATACCACATGGTATGGCATGGTAAAATCAATTACCACACTATACCATATGGTATGGCATGGTAAAATCAAATTACCACACTATACCATATGGTATGACATGGTAAAATCAATTATAACACAGAACCATCACATTTAACTTCCAAATTACCACATTTTACCACATGGTATGGCATGGTAAAATCAAATGACCACACTATACCATATGGTATGGCATGGTAAAATCAAACTACCACACTATACCACATGGTATGGCATGGTAAAATCAAATTACCACACTATACCATATGGTATGGCATGGTAAAATCAATTATAACACAGAACCCTCACATTTTACCACATGGTATGACACTGTAAAATCAATTACCACACAGGACAACACATTCCACTTCCAAAATATCATATTTTACCACATGGTATGGCATGGTAAAAATAAATTACAACACTATACCATATGGTATGGCAAATCTAAACTCAATTATCACACAGAACTTCCAAACTACCACACCATACCACATGGTATGGCATGGTAAAATCAATTATAAAACAGAACCTTCACATTCAACTTCCAAAATAGCACATTTTACCACCTGGTTTGACATGACAAAATCAAATTACCACATTATACCACATGGTATGACATTGTAAAATTAATTCAACAAGACAAGACAAAAATCCAACAAAACCAATCCAAAAGAACAAAATAGCTTCAACAACTCAACCAGCATCAACTATTCATCAAATAATCCTCTAAGAAAACTATTACAGCTTCAGCCTTAAACTTTCTTCAACAGCCTTCAAATTCTCCTCCTCAATCCTGCTAGTTTTTCTCTTCTTCTAACTTACAGCCCTTGCAGCCTCCGCAACTGGAATTGGTCGTTTCGAAGGCTTGAATGAATCTTTTTTAGGCTTAAACCCCTTCACTTTTTGGACCGGTACATCATCTATACCAAGATAACAAATACAAACTACAATCAATGACACAAAACTCTAAACAGTTGCATACATCAAAACAAAAAACTCTAAATAATTAAAAACTTAATGTCACCGTTAGAAGACGTGCTTGTTCCAGCAGGTTCAGTAATCGATAGGGCTTCACACTTTTTGATCAAATCAGTCATGAAGACCATGGCTGATTTATACAAATCATCATCCAATGCAACCCTGCTGATCATTGATGCAAAAACAACTGACAGATTGAAAAGACGAGAACGATATATCGATGGACTATCAGTAGACGGAACATCAAAAGAAAAGTTCCCTCCAGTTTTTGCTGCTCTTGTCCACCGCTTCAAAATCAAACTGCTAGGAATGTGCCAGAAACTTCAGATTGCATGTTGTAGACCACAACATATCATATCCCTTAATTTGATGCTTACAGATCATACCACTTGACTCCCACTTACGGCAGGAACACTTGATTTCACCGTTTTCAAAATCAACCTTCAACACCCTACTATCCAACCTTGTAAGGTCATCCTCCAATATGAAGACATCAAACATTCCTACATGTCCTTCTGGTTCTATCTCCGTATTTGAAAAAATATTATACGCAAGAGATTCCTTGTACTGATCCAGGAAAAACTTGAATATCTTCGGCGTATACACATTAGCAACTTGCTTCACAATAGGGCTAGTAGAAAACCGAGAATCAGCCAACCTAGATAAGGCATAGTATTCTTCTTGTTCTTCAGCATCCCTCTTATTATCAAGCATCCTCTCAAAGTGCACAAAGAACCTACTAACGCTAAACTCTGACTGCAAGTAATGTCGAATATTACTATTGCAGCACTCACTTAGCTGGGTACTCTTCATTCCCGCACCAAAATGACAATTCACCCATGCTGAAGACCACTTCGTCCTGACTTTGTAAATGCCCTGTAACCAACTGTGTCCCAAAGGTCCCTTCCCAGGAAAACACTTCTCAATCATCTTCTTCCAATTATACTCAAAATCATCCTCATCATCAGCATTATACATCAAATAACTAAGCTCACGAAGGAAGTCAGAGTCACACAAACTTCCCAGATTAACAACTGCATTCTGAGCAATATGCCATGTACACAACCCATGAAAACAATCTGGGAAAACAGACCTTATACCAGCAGCAATTGCAGCAGCCTGGTCAGTAAACATTGATAACCACACCTCCCATGCATTTCAAAAACTGATCGAAAAGCCATTCAAATGTTGCCGTTGTTTCATCATATAGAAGAGCAGCCTCAAAGACAGTCAGTTGGTGATGATTGTTGAAACCAACAAACAAAGCTACAAAAACATAAGAAAATGTGAGTAAAAACAATTCTACCAACATATACCATGTGGTAAAAGGTAAGAATAACAATAATACCAACTCATACCATATGGTAAAGACTTCTAAGAACAAAAAAAAAAACAATCCATACCAGACTACCATATAGTACACACTTCTAACAATGCAAAAACCACCTCAAATAACCTTGTTACCAAGCCATACCATATGGTAAAAGAATTTTAAGAACAAAAACACAATGCATACCAGCCCATACCATATAGTACAAACTTCTAACAACCCAAAAACCACCTCAAATAACCTTGTTACCAACACATACCATATGGTAAAATACTTTTAAGAACAAAAAAGCAATCCATACCAACCCATACCATATGGTACAGACTTGTAAGAACAAAAAAACCATGATACAGAATGATAATAATAATAATCATGCAAACTCACAAAGACAATAATAAACAACAAACTAGAAAATATACCTAGTCGCCGATACTCTTTGTTAGTCCGGTAAGTAGTATCAAAACTAATTGAATCACCAAAATAATGATAATCCATCCTCATCTTCCCATCTGCCCAAAAAATACTAGCAATGTTCTCTTCAACATCAACCTCCACCTCATGGAAGAACCCAGGATCCAGCTGTGCTTGACGTCTAAAGTATTCAAGCAATGCAGTCGCATCACCATACTCCATTGATAACGTCCTAACCGTTCGCAGATGGTTCTTCAAATCATTCTTTGTGAATCCAACAAACTTCCGACCACCACCAGCCCTACTAATTGCATTATACGAAGAAGTCACACCAATACCAGCATCATTCACCTCTGCCAACATCTTATACACAGGAGCCATTCGTCTGCTGGATCTCACATAGTGACGCAGAGACTCAGGAATCATGTCATGGTTGTGCACATTATACCAACGATAGATCTTGTAGCATTTAAACTCTTTAAACCACCTCAGTCGTATATAAGCACGATTACATCCACCCCTGAGTTCTGAAACATTACGAACACGAACCGTCGTATCAACAACACCTGCATTATCAGGGTTATTCTCGCTACCTCTTTTCCAATCTTCCTTATTGCAACAATACTTGATATAATATACAGTTGAAGAACCACCATTGAGCTTCGGACACGCTGATTGGTTATAAATCCTCACACCAAAACCTTCATGATTCCCATAATCAACATAAAAATTATATGCATCATCTGGTGTATTGAACTCTAAGTCCTTCCAAGAATCACGAACAGTAGGATCTATACCATTGAAACCTACAAACATTATGAAGTAACATATTAAATATGTACAAATATAATACCATCATGGTATGATATGGTAAAATGGATTCCACACCACAACAGTATGAAATCTCAATGTATACCAATAATTACAGCTATGATACAAGAGTTACCACATGGTATGGCATGGTAAAATCAAATTACCACACTATACCATATGGTATGGCATGGTAAAATCAAACTACCACACTATACCACATGGTATGGCAAGGTAAAATCAAATTACCACACTATACCACATGGTATGGAATGGTAAAATCAAACTACCACACTATACCACATGGTATGGCATTGTAAAATCAATTTACCACACTATACCATATGGTATGGCATGGTAAAATCAATTATCACGCAGAACCCTCACATTTAACTTCCTAATTACCACATTTTACCACAGGGTAATGCACTGTAAAATCAATTACCACACATAACCCCACCTTTAACTTGAAACTACCACACTATACCACATGATAAGGCATGGTAAAATCAAATTACGACACTATACCAATGATTCCAAACATGGTACAAGTAATTACCACCATGGTATGGTATGGTAAAACTTAAATACAGAGCACAATAACATCACAACACAACACTATAGTATCACCTCTCATCGTATACCAGTAATTACCACCATGATACCATATGGTATCTAACACATTCAAACTTCAATAAACAAACAAATTTGTATATCTTACCTCCTGATTCACCAGAGTTAGCTGAATGATCAAATCCAAGATCGATAGATGAAGAAGCAGTTCCAACAGCACTAGATGAAGAACCAGATCCTACAACGCTGGTTGAAGAACCAGATCCTACAACGCTGGTTGAAGAACCAGATCTATCAATTGGAACAACATCGCCACAATTTACGTAACTCATCTCACCAGAATACTGCAAAAACACCAAAACTCAAAGAACATAACACATGAACAAGCTCGATTAGCTAAACATGAACAAGCTTGACTAGCAGCAATGAAAAACCTCCAACGAAACCAGAGATCAACAGAAAACTCGATTAGCTAAACAGGAAGAATAAAAAAAACTAATATCTAACCTCGTCGTCAATCAATTATGGAGAATCAGAAAAGATTCACCGTCCCCTGTTTCTCAGCGGCTGCTCGCAGTTTCTCTCTACAAAAACCGAATCCAACTCGCACACACGTCGATCAATTATGGAGAATCAGAAAGCTCGATTCGAAGCTCCTCCTCGCAGTTTCTATCGCCGTCGATCAATCAGGGAGAATCGCCGTCCTTGTTTCTCAGCTGCTGCTCCCCTACTCGTAGTTTCTCTCTCCAAAAACCGAATCCAACTCGCGCACAGAAAGATTCGCAACGGACAAAAGGGGGAAGTCATTAATTCAAAAAATCGGACAAAAATGCCCCTGACATCACCTCATCAACCACAGCCACACGATCAGCCCGGCCCAGATCTACGGTCCTAAGGTGGTTACTCACGGGTGAGTAACAAAGGGTTACTCACCCTATCCTTAGCCGGACTCGCCTATATGGAGATGAAAGTGTTGGGAGAAGCTTGGTCAATGACACCAAGAAAATGTGGAAAGAAAATAAGCAGCAAGAACCAAGAAAAGGGAAGTCTTGATATAGAGATCAATGCAGCCATCAATAGATTTGATCGCTCAAATCAAAGCATCAACGGTCAACAAAGAAGAGTATATAAAGGATATAATAGTGGGATGAGCAACTATCTTTTTCGAGAAGTTTTCAATTAAGCTACGGAGAGTACTTGTAATTGAAAATGAAAAAGAGAGTTGTCAGGGAGATAGCTCGAGAGTTAGTAGTGTGATATCAAGATCAAGGTTCTGCAGGGAGTAGAACTTTGAAGGGGATTCTGATCAATGACAGGGAGTCACCCAGAGATCACTTGAACTTGATGTATTGTGTGAATCGGAAACTGAACATCATAGTGAAACGCCAAAGGGTTCAAGCTGAACTCCTTTGGCCGTGGACTAGTCGATACTGATTCATTAGTATCGGAAACCAGGTAAAAATTCCCTGTGTCAATTTACCCTTCAGTTGTTTGCTAATCCAGACTTTAGAAAGTCTTTGTTTCTGGTTGAGTGTTGTTTTGCATGGAAAGTTGTAACAGGGGATCTGAGCAGAGGAGGAAGAAGGGTTCAACCAGCTACCAAGTGACGGGTCACTGAAGAGAAAGGCTTTGACCAAAGCATGTTTGGTCACTCAACGAAATTCTTGGGCTTTAAGCCCGACTATCGTTACTACCCTTAACGATGTTGTGCGTAGCGGATTCGGTTTTTGTTTTTCTTGTGGATTCATCATCCTATTTTGCTGCTTAGTGATTTCCGATTTGGGCAGTCCTATGGTTAGGTTATTTTTCTCTTTTCATATGGAGTTACTTCCTTATCCCCTATACTTCTCTATATTTTGCGGTTTTTGGTACTTTGGTTCTGATTGGGTCTGGAGTATTTCTATGTTCAGATCGGCTTTACGCATCCCTTAATTGCTATTTGTGCACTCTTAGAAATAATCTTGATTGTTTTGTTTTGCAACTCTGCTGTGTTTCTGTTAAAATTAGTGGCTGCAGAATTGGCTATGTAGCTTCGTCGGCGGTAGCGTTGCCGCCGCTTCGTGCATCTACTTCCGCCATGCAACACAAGGTGGGGAGTTGTTTTCCCTCTCGCTGACGCGTGGCCTGCCACCTCTTCTTACGATAAAATAAACTTGAATTTGCTGCTCCCTCCCCAGCTGTAGCGGTGGTGTGAATGTGATAAGTATCACCCTTTGTTGCCACTTGCCAGTTTCTGGTCAGTTCTTTTGTCTTGTTCGTTTCTTTTACCGCTTCCGTCACTTTTTTTTAATTTTCTCTACCCTTTCCATTCGTTTACTGATATATGCTTTTAATATGTCATTTAAGCTCCGATAGAATGCTCAGGCCTACTTGGTGCTCATTAGGTTACCTACTCTAATTTTACCATAATTTGGACATTGTTGCGGGTAACTTGGCTTGCCTTGTAGGGGCAGTTGGCTTTCTTTGTTTTGCAGGAGCCGGAATTCTGGAGTGGACAACATGGTTGATGCTCAGGGTGCCTATGCTCAGTGGTCGGCATTTCGTTTTCTAGTTTTGCAGGCTTCCAATGGAACTTCATAGCTTGCAGCAGTCGGGAGAGTTTCATACTGATCAAGTATTAGTCTCAACAGTGGCATAGCCAGGATTCGAGTTTAGTGGGATCCCATTTACAAAAAATCTTATAACATTGTATTCAATTATCAAATAGATTTTCTTAAAAATATTCAGTTAAGTTGTCATTCATCAAACCATTAGTTATTAAATTTGTACCTTACAGTTTGTGTAACTCATAATTAAAAAGTAACATTTTAATAACTAGATATAATAAATAGTTCCCAAGCAAAATCTAATACACACAAACATTTTATAAAAACACATTTGATGACAAAGAAATTGTATATTAATAGGAAAATTTTGTTAAATTAAGAGCTTTTTAGATATAGCTGGAGGTTTTCGTACACATATTTAGTAGAATTAGAATTTTTAGAATAAGGACTATAAAATTGGGAATTTTCAATGATATATGACCAATATAGTATAATTTATTTGTGTGTTTCATAATAGTAGAATAATTAAATACCATATAAATGAGGTCCTGAATTTTAAATCTACCCAAATTAAACAAATATGTACATACATATAAACATTTAAATTTATCCATGTGGGGTCCTATGACTCCACTCCCTTCCACCTCCCTCCGCCAGTGAGTCTCAACAATAGAGGTTGGCGGCTTTGTCTATTTATTCCTTATTTTGTAGGATTAGCGGTATATCTGGCGAAGGCTTCTAAGTTGATCTGCTATCAGATTTACAAGGGTTTGCTTCTCTGCTTCAATTTTCAGCATGACTAATTCATGATTTTGATCATTTTAAGGGAAGAAATCATGATATTGCTCATGTCGTTAAGATACCAAGGGTTGCCCATATTATGCGAAAAAGGGCCCTCTCTCGTTCGTTCAACATCTATTTAATTTTTTAAATTGGCCGATTTCAGTCATGCACTTATTTGTATCTAGCTTATTCCGTTTCGGAATATCTTTGGAAAAAAAAAGTAATGATTTGCCTCTAAAAGTACTAATAAGAAATATAAAAAGTGAAGTTATTCTCAAATAGTTATGAAGGAAAAAGTTTAGAGGACAATTATAAAAATGTGTTGCTAAAAACGATATCTCATTCCAATTAAAAATAAATATAAAGTACTAAGCATACTGGAGGCAATTAATAACCCTTCTAGAGGCAAATAATATATTAGTCTATAAAATTTATGAAGCAGATTCATGGGCTAGATTTGCAGGGATTCAAAATTGAAGGCTTCTGAGAGCTTCACGGCGGGGCATTATTGTCTTTTCACTCCTGGCCGCTTAATGAAGTGAACCTTTTTGGGCTGGAATTAATTGGCTGGCTAAGCTCCATTTTGGGCTGGAATTAATTGGCTGGCTAAGTGCTTCGTTTTGGGCCCGAATTGGGCTTTCCTTTGTGCTGCGCGAATTATACTGGAAAAAACGCGAACCCATTTCCCTGATAAAATCCTAAACTTCTGAAACCAAAACACATGAGCTCAAGCAAAACAAAACATTGACAAACAGTATAATTTTATCTTTTTTTCTCTCGTCTAGCGAGAGTTGCGGAGCGGTGGAACTAGGGTTTCCCTAAGGTTTCCGAGGCGATTTTGGTGCTGTGATCTCCGACTGATATAGATTTTCTTCTCCGAAAAGGAATAGAGGTTTTTGGAGTGGAACAACTTCTTAAGCTGCGACGTAGTCGACATTTTCAGAACGGAGTTCTGAGACTTACGAAAATCCTTCAAGGTTTCTTATAAAGGCGAACGAGTTCACGGGTAGAACGGGAGAACTACGATCACAAAGAAAGACGTGCTAACCAAGGCTCTTGCTTTGGTGAAGGAAGCTACAGGTTTTCAAGATGGCGGCATCTCTAGACAGTGATGATATACCGATAGTAGAGGAGTCCATGAAGGACAACATGAACCCAACAGGGGCAATTGAGGATCAGCTACACAATATTACTCTTGAGGAAGATAAGGAGGAGCCACTTGAGGTTGAAGATGATGATGTCGACGTGATGAGAATGGAGGCAGTGCGACACCTAGGGCTCATTGGCCTCCTGGTATCAGACAAACAACCCAACATTAAGTCGATGAAAATAGCCCTCTCCAAAGCTTGGGGTTTAAAGAAAACTTACCAGATCACGGATCTGCAGAACAACCTCTTTGCTTTTCAGTTCCTGGATTTTAATGATAGGAACAAGGTCTGCTATGGTGGACCGTGGCATTATGAGAATTGTATAATGATCTTCAAAGCAAGCTGGATGATTCAAAAGCCTACAGTGGCTGACCTGCATGAAATAGACATATGGATACAAATAAGAGGTTTCCCAGCAGAGTTGAGAACCAAATCAATGGCGGAAAAAATCGCCAAACGTTTTGGGGAGCTAGTCCATTTTGATGATGATGCTGAGAAAATATGGGAGGACTACATGCGTATTAGGGTGCACATGTCCATCAATAATCCGCTGAAGAAAAAAATCAAGCTGAATGTGGGTGGAAGATTGATGGAATACCAGATTAAGTATGAAAAGCTCCCACTTTTTTGCCATTCCTGCGGAAGGATTGGCCATGTGAAGATCAAATGTCCTCGACCAGCCCAACTAGCCGAGGACCCCTATGATTTTGAGCTCAGAGCAGCAGCCCCAGCTCCTCGCAATTGGCTCTCCCTAGGAGCACGAAAAGCAGATGGAGAGATTTGGAGGCAATTGAGACAAAAGTTTGAAATTGAGAGCACTGGATCAAACCAGGAAATTGGAAAATCACGTGATGAAGGAGTAGTACACATGGACATTGAACCAAAGACACAGGTAGTGGGAAAGGAAGGTGCGGATATAAACTCAGGACAAGGGGTCAGAGAGCATACCTTACTAGCTGCAGATCAGATTAATGAGAGACACACCCCGGAAATGACACCAGCTGAAGGGGGTTCGAGCAAGCAAGGTCAGGGGAAAGTAACTGAAGCAAAACAGAAAAGTCAGTTAGAACAGGCAGATCGTAGTAGACAGTTGGGAGCAGTACAGAGATTCATCATGGAAGAAAAAGTGGAACCAAATCAAAAGAAACAGAGAGGGAAAGGCTGGAGAAGATAGGAACAAGGAAAACCACGAGAACAAGGAGCCAAAACTCTAGAAAGTCCCCGGCAATGGCGCCAAAAACTTGACTCGCTAAAACACAACTCCTAACAATGGCCAAGTGTAACCAATGAAAGGGACTGCAGTATAGTGGCTCAAGTGATAAATATCGAATCCACGGGTCTCTAGAGTTACTATTACTCAGCTTCAGTTCATTATCTAGCAAAACAGATTAAGATGAAAGAACTAAAACTACTCTAGCAAACTACAGTTAAAGTTAATCTAATTACAGGTTGGTAACTCACTTAGGTATGATTCCCCCTAGCCACTAGCCAGATTAACGATTGATGATCTCTAACATGTTTCACTTTCATTCACAATGCGGAGAATCCTTAACTAGACCTTGAGTCTCGACTAAAGGAACAAGGCCCTCTTGAGTCAATTGCCTAGAGGGACGTATCCTTCTCTAGAACAATCGATCAAGGCGTTCTGAACTAGACTCCCTCTATCGAATGAGGTTCTCAATCGATACAAAGCAGTGAATCAACCCTCGACTAAAGCAATCGATCCACTACTATCAATCTATGGTGTCTATTGACCTAATCAGGTATTCGCTATCATAGGATCAAAGCAGAATCAATAATCTCGACTAAAGCAGAATTGAATCGTGAAAACATGCATAGATTGAATATGAAGTCAAGATTATCAAGTCAGAGTACTCATACAATCATCCAATCAAACAAACATAGCTAGGGTTCCTCAAAACCTAAGTGAAGGGAAGTTACTCCATAGAGAAGAGAGAGACTGCAGAAATCTGATCTAGATCTTCAATCTCCATCTCCAAGCTTGATTCCCGAGCTCCAATGGCGAAGAAATCCTCCAAAATAGCTCCAAGAATGTTCCCAAGTCGCTCTCTCTCTCTCTAGGGTTCGTCCCTTGGGTGTTTGGGATCCAAAACCCAGCTCTCCCCCTTTCCTTTTGTTGAAAATCGGGTTTTAAACAGCAATTCCCGACTCACACGGCCAGGCCACACGGCCGTGTGGCTTTCCCCAGCTGCCCGTGTGAAGGCTCGGTGATTTCCACACGGCCACGACCCGCACGGCCGTGTGGGGTTCCAGGATGCCCGTGTGGCTTACCCAGCCTCTGTTTAACGCTTCATTTCTCCCTCGTCCGGACTCCGAATCAGTCGTCGTTTGATCCCAGACGCTCGTAGTCTCGTCCTCTTCCTTTTCATGACAAGCTTGCATGATTCTTTGTCCATGAAGTGAGGTAGAAATCCATTCTTCTTCAGGTCATGCCCAAGTTTCTTCTCCCGAATCGTCAATTGATCTCTGATTGACTTGAAACTTGCGCCTATGCTTCACTTTATGTGCTAGGACCTGAAATGTGACAAAGGAACACAACCTAGCATAAAATAGGCCAAAGACGCGATAATTCAAGCTCAAACAATCAAGAAACAAAGGGGAAAACATGTGCAACTACCGAGTCATCAATAACCCTCGCTAAAGAGGACCAGACAGTGTCAAAGAAAGCTCGGATGCTGAACTTTGTGGAAGCCGGAGAAAATGGGAAGGCTGGAAGTAATAAACTAACGGTTGGCGGAGAGGCGGTCCCTGTTAATGAGCAGGTCCGCCGAGCCCAATGAGCCTCTTGAGCTACAACTGTCGGGGACTCGGGAACACCCCGGCAGTTGAAAAAATGAAGACGCTACTGCGTCAAACAAGTCCCGATGTCGTGTTCCTGATGGAGACTCGACAATATGAGGAGGAATGGAAAAAGAAGATCAAGGAATTTGGATACCAACATGGACATGGAGTGGCAGCATCAGAGAATAGAGCAGGGGGATTCTTTTAATGTGGAAAGAGGACGTGCAGATAGAGGTCAAGGATTGTGACTTGCATTTTATTGATGTTCAAATTAAAATGATAAATTGGAGGTTCACTGGTATATATGGCTGGCCACAGACTCAAAACAAGCACAAAACTTGTGAACTGCTAGAGAAGCTACATAGGCAGGTTAGCTTACCTTGGCTGGTAGCAGGGGATTTCAACCTAATGATAGATCACCTAGAGAAGAATGGCAGACATAGCCCTAACGAACGAGAAATGGATATGTTCAGAGACTGTTTAGATAGGTGTAAATTGGAAGACTGTGGCTACTATGGTCGCACTTTCACATGGGAAAACAATAAGAGTGATGAGTTGTACACGGAGGAAAGGCTAGACAGAGCAGTTGGAAATGAAGTATAGAGGAATCTTTATCCGAACTGGCGGGTTTACCACTTAGAGAGGTGCGGTTCTGATCACGTACCAATTCAAATAAAGTTCGATCTCGAGGATGAAGAGGTTACTTGGGGATGGAGCTTTAGGTATGAACCCTATTGGGAGAGGCATGAAGATTGTGGCAAAATAATAGAGGAAGGCTGGAGAGAAGCGGGTGGAGGTAATATTATGGACCGAATGCAGAGTGTGGAATCAAAGTTGAAAACATGGATTGTCCAAGCTTTTGGCTCGTTGAAGGAAAGAAGAAAAAAAGCAGAAAAGGCTCTACGAGCCCTGGAGAAGAGAAAGAGAACCAAGGCAGTTCAGCTCCAAAGAAAGATTATCGAACAGGAGCTAAATGAAATCATCCTACAGCAAGAAATAAAGTGGAAACAAAGGTCTAGAGCCGACTGGCTCAAGGAGGGAGATCAAAATACGGGGTACTTTCATCGTAAAGCATCTGAAAGAAGAAGGCGAAACACCATTAAAAAAATACAGGATGAAAGGGGACAGGTATTCGTGGGACAGCAGGGAGTTACAGAGTGTTTGATGGACTACTTGAAGAGACTATTCAAGGCAGGTATAAGGCCTATGGAGAGTAAAATCTTACCTACTGTTCAAACAAGAATCACAGAGGAGATGAACCAAGAACTCCTAAAACCATTCACAGATGAAGAGATTTGGGGAGCCCTGAAACAGATGGGCCCAAACAAGGCTCCTGGTGCGGATGGGATGTCAGCTAGGTTCTTTCAGAAGCACTGGGATGTGGTAGGGCAAGCAGTAAAGGAGGAACTACGTGGATATTTGGAACATGGAGAGTTTCCACAGCTACTAAACCACACCCTCATTGCCTTAATACCGAAGACAAAGAACCCTCTGACACCTATGGAGTTTAGACCGATAAGTCTGTGCAAGGTTCTGTATAAGATCTTGTCAAAGGTCCTAGCAAACAGACTCAAAGGGATCCTGGACCAAGTCATTGGTGAACAGCAGAGTGCTTTTGTACCAGGTCGGTACATAACAGATAATGCTCTAATTGGTTTCGAGTGCTTTCATGCTATGAAACAGAAGAGAAAAGCAAAGAAGAGATTCATGGCAGCAAAGTTAGACATTTCGAAAGCCTACGACAGGGTAGAATGGGATTTTCTTGAGGCAATAATGAGGAAAATGGGGTTCGCAGATAGATGGGTACAACTCATAATGCATTGCATCACTACGGTTTCCTATTCGATTCTAGTGAATGGCCATCAATCTGAGGTTTTCAAACCAGAAAGGGGGCTCAGGCAAGGGGACCCCATATCCCCCTACCTGTTCCTCCTCTGTGTTGAAGTCTTGTCTGCTTTAACTACAAAAGCAGTGGAAGAAGGAAAGTTGCATGGAATGAAAGTCTCATCTCGTGGACCCAAAATTACACACCTGTTGTTCGCAGATGACAGCATCTTTTTCCTGAGGGCTACATCACAGGAATGTCATCAACTTAAGGAAATCCTACGAGTTTATGAGGCGGAATCTGGGCAAGAGGTAAATATGCAGAAGTCAGAGTTAATTTTCAGCCCTAGTGTAGATTTGGATAAAAGAGCAGAGTTGGCGGGGATCCTACATATGAAACAGGTGGAGACATATGCTAAGTACCTTGGATTGCCTACGGTGATAGGTAAAGAAAAGAGGACAGTGTTTGAACCTTTGGTCAACAGAGTCCGGAAAAAGATCAAGCATTGGAAGGGACTTACCCTCTCCATTGCCGCGAAGGAGATTTTGATCAAAGCAGTGGCGCAATCCCAGGTAACATACATGATGTCTATATTTCTTGTACCAGATGGTGTGTTGAAAGAGGTAAGGAGAGCAATATCTAGTTTCTGGTGGGGACAACAGAAAGAAGAGCGCAGAATTCCGTGGAAAGCATGGAAAGAAGTATGCAGACCTAAAGAAGAAGGGGGTATGGGGTTTCGGGATCTACACGCTTTCAACATCGCGCTGCTAGGGAAACAAATCTGGAATTTGCATACCAATCCAGGATCCCTAGTGGCAAGAATTCTGAAAGCTAAGTATTACCCGAATACAGATGTGCTGCAAGCAAAACTAGGAGCCAACCCGAGCTATACTTGGAGAAGTATATTGGCTGCTCAAGAGCTGGTGAAAGGTGGTATGCGATGGAGAATTGGAAATGGTGCTAAGGTTAAGATCTGGGGGGACAAATGGATCCCAACGGCAGAGGAAAATAATTTTCAAGTTACCACCATTGAAGGAGACACTGAAGAGATTAAACAGGTGGCTGACCTGATAGATCATGAAGACAGAGTTTGGAGACACAACCTTTTGCAGCATTTTTTCAACCCAATCGATCGAGAGCGAATAGTGGGAATCCCTATACCGACACAACCAGCAGAGGATATTCGGGTTTGGAGCCAGGAGAGATCGGGGATGTACTCAGTAAAAACGGCTTACAGGTTGGTGATAAAGAAAAGGGATCCGACCCTAGAGCTTGAGGTACAGGACGAAGAAGGGGAAGAGGTTTTAGAACCAACAATAGAGGTGTATGACCCCATGAATTGGAAAAAAATGTGGCAACTCGCAATACCGGCCAAAGTAAAGATTTTTCTGTGGCGCCTAGTCCATAATATCCTGCCGACGGGAAAGAATATTGAGACCCGGAAAAAAGAAGCAGCAACAGAATGTCCATTCTGCCATAGCGAAGAAACCCAGAACCATATATTCCGTGAATGCCAATGGGCGATTAGGGTGTGGAGACAAACAGAGTTCAAACCACTTTTCGAGTTTGAACCAGGGCTGTCGCCGAAGAGTTGGGTTTGTGAGGTAATGGAGCGGGTGAATGATGAACTGATGGGTCAATTCGCTACTTTCCTTTGGATGATATGGTATGAGCGCAACAATCATATGTTTAATCGGAGGAAAGCGGAGGAATGGGAAGTGGTGGGGAAGGCATTAAGCTATTGGGAAGAGTACAGCTCCTATCACAGACAAGAGAAGCTAGAGAGAGAGTCGGAAATGGTTACCTGGACACGACCTCCGACGGGATGGGTCAAAGTAAACGTTGATGCAGCGGTGTTGAAGGGAGAGGGGACAGGTTTGGGGATGATCATGCGCGATGCCGATGGAGCTTTTCTGCGAGCCGCAGTGCGAAGGGAGAGGAGGTGCTGGCCTCCAAAAATTGCCGAGATCAAGGCGGTGGAGTTTGGCTTGAAGCAATTGGAAATGAGCGGTCACCGTCGGGCGGTGGTGGAGACAGACTGCCAACAGGTTGTGCATGCGCTCCGGAGCAAAAGCCAATCAAGGCTGGAAGCGGGCCATCTAATCAGCGAGTTACAGGCTACAGCCCAACGTTTGAGGCCCATCAAATGGGACTTTGTGAAGAGGGAAGGAAATGAGTCGGCCCATATCATGGCACATATTAGATGTAACTGGGAGGTAGAGGAGATTTGGGACAACAGGCCCCCAATTATTCTCTTAAACAGTTTGGATAAAGAGGCCCGAGCTCCTTAATAAAATGATCAGGTTTCTATAAAAAGAAAAAAAAACATTGACAAACAAAATTGGATCACCTGTGCAAGACAAAGTAAAGCAAAATAAGTTAACAGTAAACTCTCGACAACGACTGTTCCTTCATTGGAGATACATGCGGTAGAGATATAGAGAGTAGATACGAACAGACTAAGAATTTCTATCAATAGAAAATGCTCTATACGTTTTAGATTGGAGGGGCGATTAACGGTTGCTCAAGAACTCGCCAGTGTTGAAGATCTGAACAAGCTGTTGATGAGCTTCTTATTGCATGCGATTCACAAGAACTCCGAAATCTGTATTCTTTATGTGATTGTGAAATCCACAGTTGATTAGAGGAGGTTGATATGTGGTTGCTGATATTGGGGATTTTTTGTGTTGGAAGCTAGAAACTTTTGGGATTAGGGAAGAAGCAAATAGAGAGCAGTTATGGGTAGATAAGCTGGGGAAGATGATGATAGAAATAAGAGATCGATGGGCTTGCTGGGAAACTTGATGGTGGAATTGGGATTCTGTCAATTTTGGGTGTGTTGATGTATACCGAAAAAGAAGAAAAAAAGAAGAGGTGAGATACAGAGGAAGTAGACGACTGGAGGAACTCCTTCACTCCTTGCCTTGCCTGTTTACTATTTGTGGGTATTGATATACCTAGCCGGCTAGCCCACAGTAGAAAAAAAAGGATAAGCAAAGTTAAGAAGATCAAGCCCACTTTTAATAGAAACAATTTTAACTAAAAGGTCCAACCCATAATTGATAGCCCACACATTGGCTATGGGTGGATTATTTACCGTAATGAAATTAGTACAAATTCTAGCTCATGTTTTGGTCCAATCCAAGTTTTGTTTCTCTATTAAATATTATATATTAATTAAAATATATTATATTGACGCCCTTAAACCATGGGACCCTATTTGGATAATATTAATTAAAATAATTTTATATTGATGCTTTTTCAACGTTCTCAAAATATAGTTCTTACAAAATGGACGCTTTTGCGCTCTCGCTCCCGCTCTCGCTCCCGTTCTACGAATCGGTAAGCTAAGTTCAGTGTTGGGTAACCTAATTCACCAGATTTGGGGTCAAGCTCTTGCTCTGGAGTAGCAAACCGCGAATTTATGGCAGTGCGCAAATAATTCACGTATTTTAATTATATAGAGCGCTTAAAACCTTGAATCCTTTGATATCTGCCCTAAGAAATAGAGTTGTTGTTTATTTTTTCCTCTTATGGTGTTGTTGCTGGTTGTAGTCGTTAAGAGGAGGTGAACAAAGGCTTTGGAGAGGGAAGATATTCCGATGTTGAAAATTGATGAAGCCGCAGGGTTGGAAGCAAAGCAAGTAGAAGAAGCTTTGTTGGATTTTTTATTTTGAATTTTTGGAGAAAATTGACGATACCGAGAAAATAAGATAGGCATTTCGTATGGATGAGAGATGTGTGGATTGTGATTAGGGGTGTTCAAACGGATTGGTTACCGTGGTAACCATATTAACCGGTAGCATTCGCTTAATTTGGTTTGGTTAATTTGGATAATTGGTTTGGTTTGGTTAAATAATTTAGCTAATTTGGTTTAGGTGGTTTTGTTTGGTTTCAACACTGCTAACCAATAAAACCAATTAACCAATTAATGATACACCTAATATACAAAATTATTTATACTTACATGCAACCAGCCAAACCAAACTTTCGTGATTCCCTATTGTATTTCCATGTGCACAACAAACCAAAACATTATGGATCAAAAATTAAATGGGTCTGCCTATATTTACTAAACCAAAATATTTTGGACAACTTCTAGACTTTAGGATTACGTACAATACCATGACATCCACCTCAAACTATGTATAGTTTAAGTGTTTTGTAGGATAGCTTTAACTTCCTGACGAGGGGTATTGGTATGTATTTATGTTTAGGGGTTTTTTGTAAGCTACCTATATTAGGTGCAAAGATGATGAATGATGTATTAACTCGAATGATGATGATAATTATGGATGGTTAGTCTTATTATTATTGCTTATATAAAATGATAGTTTATGTTTGTTTTCATGTAATGTTATGTTATTTGGTTAATCCGAATATCCGATTAACCAAACCAATTAAACTTTGGTTTGGTTAATTTGATTTTCATGTTAATTTGGACGGTTTCGTTAAGACATTTTATTCCATGGTTAATAAAATGTAGGCTTAATTGGTTTGGTTATTACCACGGTAACCATTTGAACACCTCTAATTGTGATGGCTTTGTAGTTTGCGTAGGAACTAGAGAAAGAGGAGAGTTAATAGTTTATTATTTTATAGAGTAAAAGTATTTATCTGCACTTTTTGTTTATTGTAATTTGTAAAAGGATCGTTTATAGTCTCAAACAAGTGACTTCTATATTCTAAAGTATTTATCTGTCAAGTTAACCGGGGTATATGTATTTGGTAAAGGTAAAGGTTTTTCTTTAGTTGAAGATTTTAAATGATTAACCTTACCTTTATATACTGTATTGTATAAATGAACTCAAGCCAATAAAAGAACATGATATCAGCAAGTGCGATAGGGGGCACAAAAATTTATATGTGCGTTTATCCGCAATAATAAATTTAATGGTTGTATTTCGAATACTTAGATTTACGCTAAATTACTTTATTGGGTAATTTCTTTCTTATTCTTATTAGTCATAGTTGCATCTCTGTTTCAGGTAAACCATGAATGAAACACCTTTACAACTCTCTAGCTATTGTGAAGTTGAATTTTTGTTTATCTAAAAACGTGTATTATTTCATTCATAATATCTGTAAAAAATTGTTTGGTTGCATTCAAAGAAGCATTGAGTTTTTAAAGCTGAATGCATCTTCAAATTTAGTAGGTATTGATTGCCATTAACTGCCATAATTGTTTGGTTGTGTTCCATGAAGAACCGATTTTTTAATGCAGCCCGCATCTTCAAATTTAGTTGATTAGTGGTTTGCGATTGTTATTAACAGGTCCTTCATTTCTTTCCTCTTCCTATTCCTACTACAGTACAACCGTGTTGGTTGGGTTCTATGGTTTAAAATCAATCTAGGATCGGCCCTCATCTGTGTAACAATTGGTAGTCATGTTTGGCTCTCAAGAGGCCGATGTACTTTCGCAACTGGCAGAATTTGTTAATTTTTTACACTTACGTTATGTTCATTATTTTTCCAATGCTTAATAGGTTTATGCGATTGTTTTTTCTTCCCCGGGGTTGATGAGAGCCCTTTTCAGCCTAAAGCACCGTCCAAACACCAAATTGTTTTCGAAAGGAACCGCCTTAATCAAAGATGATTAACTCCTCTGTCTGACCTTTCCATGCATGCACTTTAAAATCAGCAATTTCAATATCATATTATAAAATATATATTTAGTCATTGTTGTCACATATTTGGTCACTGAAGTTCACTATATACAACCAAATTATTTAAATTTGAATTATCCTTTATTGCACCCTTGCTAAATCCTGTAGTGTACATATACATATATGGTTCAGGCTAGCGTGATTCCGGGTGTACGTTAGGATATCGTACACCCGTTGAGTTTTACTATTTAGATCATGAATTAACCGGAGTTTTTGGCATGATAATATACTCTAACCTCTAATGGGTAAACCCCAGTCCCTAATTTTCTAACCCAACTCATGAGATTCGTTTAATCTTAAAAAGTAAATCAACAATAATTTTGACAAATCAGGACTGTTGATTTTTATTTCAAGATTAAATGAATATTATGCTTTTGATTAGTGAATTGGGGACTGGGGTTCACCCATTAGGGGTTATGATATAATATCATGTCCCAAAATTTGGTTAATTCATTGTCTAAATAGCAAAACTCAACTGGCGTACGGTAGACTAAGGTACGCCCGGGCGTACGTTAGCCTTTGCCATATATATAACTTAAATAACTTTGTTATATGTCACTACTTATGCTAGACTAAGGGAATGAAAAAACACTATTAAAAAGGGCTTTGATGAAGTTGTCAAACAATGTGCCAATATTTGTTCAATTGTAAACTAACTTCACTTCGACTTTCTCATTCAACCATGTTAGCATGTTTGCAAATCTTCATTCGTTGCATGGACCTATCTTCAATGTAATATTATATACATATATTTTTATTATTTTTATTTATTCATCAATAATATATATTTATTGCAGGGAGATTATATATTGTTGCTGGCCATATATACATCTTAGAGTCATTTGGTCAGTCACCCATACACAATACATTGTCCAACGGAATATTAGTGACAACTTCCCATCATGTCATATATATTTAAAATTTTGCAACTTCATATCCATTACTCGCATTGTTATCAACAAGGATGCTCTTTACTCGGAAAATCACTTCAATTAACATATTGAATTCTATTAGAGACCAGTAATTTCTTTCATTCTTAAGTGCAACTACGTAGGTATTATGAAAAGCACCTCTAATATTCAATTCTATGATCTACTTAAATATTGAAAGACAATTATTTATTTATATATTCATCTTTTCATTGAATAATTATATTTATTTCTTAAATCATATTTCTCCTCTTTTATTATATTCTAATCACATTATGCATTCCCTAACATCTATCATATCCATCATTATATATAATTAGTGGAAAAAAAAGCTTTCCCGGCCAAAGGCCGGGGCCCGGTGCTAGTTGTTTATAGTATATTTTAAGAGGCAAATATATTATGTGCCGCAAATATTAGTCGCTAAAACCTAATTTTCTTGTGGTGAAAATTGAATTATGTCTTTGAATAAATTATTGATTAGATAAAATAGCAACGTTACTTTATTGTATTAATCAAAGAGCAATGTATTGTCCAATTTCACATAGTATCATAGGTGTTAAAGCTTGCGGAGCGAAAAATTCCCCAGAAGCTCCATGACGAGGCGCTGCAATTCTATGATTCAAAGTTTTGCAGAGTCTGTGGTCGAGGAGGAGGTGCTTGGTCTCGAAATCGATCATAAGATGCTAATTGACAATTGTGGAGTTAAAATTGAGTTTCGGCAGAGAAGGAGTCTCCGCGATGAAGGAGGGCCCCACAGGAATGAGCTGGAGTATAAGAGGGTGTTGACTAGCCTACAGAGATAGGTCCCTTTCCTGCTTCCTCTTAATCACCAGCAGTAGCAGCGGTGGCGGTTTCGCCGACCACCGGGTTTCAGCAGTAGGGGAAGGGTGAATGTCGCCGAACTCGAAAACCCTATCCAATGGATTCTGCATTTTATTGTTGCAGAAAATTAGTGTTAAAATAATTAGGTATTAGGTTAAATTTTAAATTAGATTAATTACATCACAATATGAAAATATCATTTAACTGTAGAACACGTATACCACAAAAATTATTGGTTGTTTGAACTTGTGGGTTGGGCTTGACCCGTTACTAAGCAGAGTATTTGATTTTGCTTTGTGTAGGATAGCTCTGCCACATTTTGCGAGTCTTGTCATGTTGCTCCCTCCTATTTATATAGTTATACTTCCTCTTGGTGAAATGGTCTTCTCTTAGTATTCCTTTTGATTTGGGAGATTCTTCTTTTGATATTTCTTTGATTTAGGAGATCCTGCAATCACACATTTACAACTATAGCAAGTAGTAGGGATTAGAGGGATTTTCCTGTGATCTAAAGGAAGAAAAGCAACAAAAAAAAAAACGGATCAAAACCTATGGTTGTTCTACATAATATCTTCATTTAGAAACCCATTTAGAAATGTACTTTGACATCCATTTGATATAGTTTAATTTTGTTTATACTAGCAAATCCACAACCTGATGGCTGATGGTATCCTAGAAAATGGTGCAAAAGTTTCTTTGAAATCTATTTCTTCTTCTTGATCATATCATTTGGAAACCCAACGAGCTTTGTTTCTAATGATGTTTCATGTTTCATCATATTTATTTCTCAAGACCCATTTGGATCCAATGATTGGTCAGTTTTCAAGTCGACGTACAAGATCTCAAATTTGAGCTCGTGCTAATTGGTTGAGTTGTTCTTGCATAGCTAGATTTCAATATTCATCTAAGAGAGCCTCTTTAATATTCTTAGGTTTTATTTGGGATAGAAATGCACAGTGTACAAAAAAAAAAAAAGAGAGCAAAAATGTTATTAGCTTTAGATCAAGTAACTAGTTGAGCACGAGGGTCACCTATGATCAAGGAAGGAGGGTGCAGTTTCTGTATGTGAGAATGTGCATGATGTGAAGGAGGGTTAGTTGCCTCAGGTTTAGCAGAGATTGGGATTGCAGGTTCTAAGTTTTGAGGACTCGAAATAGTATACTCGATCAATGTGATAAGAGATTAATTGCAAAGTATTCCTCTTTATTCTGTTGTTGACTTTCATCAAATTTTAAATGGATGGATTGCTCAATTCTGTTGATTTGTTTGTTCAAAACCCTGTAAGTTTTGCTTCTGATAGGATATCCTAGAAAAGTGGCTGGTCTGGAATCAAAATTTTCTAGATGACCTTTTATATTTAAGATGAAGCAAGCAGGGACTTCCAAAGGGATGAAGGTAACTAAAGTTTGGTTTCTTTCCCATTCGTATGGGTCTTTTTGAGTTTACTCCATTTGAATGAATTCAAGTATTCTTTTAGTGTTTATATCAAACTTGCTTTTTAAAAACTCTCCAGTGTGCTTTCCTAAAGCCCTTGCGTTACATAAGAATTCTAATTTTTTTTACTTAAGGAGGGAAGTCCTCTGACTATGTTAAGTCTAGATAATTTTCCTAAGACACCCGTGCTTACATGGCCCAGTCTTCTGTGGTAGGGTTGATGTGTGTCATTAATACTAGACAAATCCTAATGTTTGCTATATGGTAGAATTGAATCACTAAAGTGTGAACAGCTTGCTATATCAACTCTTATTTTGGTTCAATTCGGTTCTAACAATATCTTATATTAACTTATATTATGGTCGTTGTGGAGCAAGTTTTTGCCACATAGGACAACGGAAGCTTCACAATTTTCCATGTCATTTTAACATTTTAAGTTATTACATTAAACTAAAACTAAATAAACATGCATATCAATCATCACCACCAAGATTTGAACATACGACCTATGAGGTCAAACTATCATCATTTCAAATGTTCAACCATCAGGATAAAGTATATTTGATGCTACTAACCACAACAAAACATGTATATCAATCACAATAACTAAGATTTAATCATGCAACCTAGAAGCTCAAACTGTAATCATTTCTTTTTTTTTAACCAATAGAATAAAATATCTTTCATGCAATTAATCACAACTATTTTTTAACCAATAGAATAGCTATCACGGTTACAATTGTGTATTCTATTTTATAGCATTGATATCATTAACATCTACAAATAAATATTTTTAGTTTATAATATGTTTCATAATTTTTTATAATTTCTTAAAAATAAGTACAAAATCCGAAAAAACATAAATTTAGTTGGTATACAATTATAAACTTTTACATAATTTGACATGGGATTTTCTTTTAAAATTGAAAATTGAAAAGTAAAGAATAATCTTCTTCTGCATTCCAGAACATGAAAAAATTTAACATTTTGTTTGTACGAACTACTATAAATATATGAATCAATGTAGTTATGTTGCAATTTGTTAGAAAATACTTACTACAAATATATGAAATATATCAACATAGTTCAGTCATATGCTACAGTGATATATACACAAAATTTCATATGTTTAAGAATATCACTAGACACCAATGGTCACCAAATTCTTTTGTATATTTTTCAAAACCGAATTATGGTTATATGGTTTAAATATGTTTGTGACCAATTGGTGAAAGAAGTTACAAAAATGTCATGTACATATACATAATGCATTTGTCATTTTTAGGATTGAATTTGGCATTTCTCGCATATTAAAATGATATCATTATCTTTTCTTTTATGTTATTCCAACTTATTTCTCTTTTCATTTTCCGTACGTCATTAAATATTCTTCCATGCACAATTATAAAACACATCGTCTTTACTTTTTTCTAATGTAATTATAATTCCTTTTTTTTCTCTTTTTATTGTTTGACATAAGTTCATTTCTTTTCCCTGCATGAGTGTAGATGTGCAACTTTGAGTCATATTTAGATGAATAACACCTAAGTCAAGCAAGATTTATAAACGAATCTTAAGCTATTGGATATATGATGGTTGATATGTAAATAACTATTTTAATCCTTACTTAATGTGACACCCTAATACATATATTACTATTACTATTTTTAGTAACCAGTTATACTCGCCGGATAACCTTACTCATAAGATAATGATCTATATCTTCTCAGTTACCTTTAAGAGTATAGTTCAAAATGACTTATTGTCCCTCCCATTGACCATGGCAAAATATAGAGTATTCAGTTTCCCGTCATCCACCTCTCAGGCCTTACTGGCTTAACTTAACTGTCAAGATATATCTGATATGCTATATCTTATTCAGTCAAATAAACATCAATTCATCACCACATGCCATATCACATTCATCATCTCAAACTCAAAGAATTCATACATCACAACATAAGGACCATCACCCAGTCTCTTGATAAATCACTGTTTCAACATGTATGCATCAAATATCACATCATACTGGCATTACCATGTAACCCCTGTCTCAACATAGCAAAACATCATATCATCCAATCTTAAATCATAGTATAAAACACCATAGAAAACCATCATCATCGACATGCACATTTCCTATATCACATCATAGAAAGTCATCACTTAACCACATCATAAGTAATATTTATACAATGATTCAATCAGATGCATGGTTAGGTTCATTGCATTTTACATCTTAATTTGCCAAGTCATACACTCCTCGGGTAATATAGTAGATGACATGCATACCACCACATATCGTACCTAGACTGGTGTCCTATAAATCCATTGCAAATCATACCCTAACCGATGTCATGTATACCAGGGTGAGACGTACCCGGAACAGTGTCCTGTAAAACCAACGCAAGATCATATCATGACGATGTCCTGTAAATTCAGTTACTATACTGACTGCACAACAAAGCGCATTTATGTTTGTATTAAGTTATCACACAATTCCAGTTACAGGCAGTCACATATTAAATATTGGAGGATAATGTGAAGTGAAGACAAAGTGTCTCCATAACTAACATTTGCTTTGATATCATTCGTACAATGTTGAAGGTAAGAAGCATAGCAGAATAGTTTGGTTGTAGTTTGATATAATGGTGGAAAAGGCTAGCGTACACTCGAGGTGTAATATGCACCTTCATTCATACCTATTAGTTGTATGTTAATATATTTTGAAAAATAAGAATCGGTTGTTATTATTTTTCATTAAATGAATCGTACGATTTGGATTAGAGAATAAAAGACTGTGTTTCACCTATTAGAGAATATGGTATAACATCATGTGCCAAACTCCGTTAATTCATGCTCTAAATACCAACTCTATAGGAGTACGGTAAGGTGGTGTACACGCGCTTAAACCATGTACAGCTTATGAAGTTGACAATTTTCAGCCAGTCAAAGTTTCGATGGTCATGAATAATATTTTCCAAGCGGTGATGAAGTTACAGCATTGTTTGACTTTATTGTAGATCATGATTAAAATCTAGAGTAAATGTAGCGCCCCTCATATAAGGTAAGTAAGTGATAATAGGTAACAATCATAAATAAATATGAAAGGTAGGAATCTGATACCATTGAAAAAAATGACAAATAATAGAAGGAAAAGTACAAACAAATGAACTCGCCGCCCATCGGACGGGCATAAAATTAGTCTATACAATAAATAAAAGCCAAATGAGAACTTGAAGCTCCATTTCAAATTTCCTGCATCCAGAGTGAAAGTAGGAAGGACATTTTGGTCTTCACAATTACTTTTTTTTATTCATTAAAAAGACACTTACTAGGATTCGAACCATGACCACTTTAAAGAAAAGCAAAGATCATAACCAATCACACTAAGTACATTTGTTGTATCTTCTTAAATTTAAAACATATAATCGCAGAGAGGAAAAAACTCTTTCCCCATTTCAAATTCCCTGCTCCAGGAGCGTTTGTCTCCAGGAGCGTTTGTAGGAAGGGTAGAATAGAGAGTGTCAATTTTTTTTCTTTTTCCTCTGTGGAACGGGCCAACTTACCATACACATGCGGATTTAAACGGGTCCAGGAGTGTCAATTTTTTTCTTTAAGTCCTTTTATTTCTCCGTGGTGGTAAAATATATATGAAAAGGCAAAAACAATACTCCTTTTTATTTCTAAAAAGAAAAAAATTAACAATAAAATAATGCATGGATTCTAATGGGCTAACCGCTAATCATAAAATAAAAGAGTTGAATGGGCCTGACCTACACGGGATTTGCCCATCAAGTCAAACAAATGAACATCATGGGTTTTCAATTCTAAAACAAGCTATTTTCTCTAGCATAATATATATTATGCTATTATTTTATATCTTAGTGGCTAAAATATAATGTATTTTGAAGTTATTCAATGGTTCAACCTCGAACAACCCAATTAGATAGTCCAATTTTTATCATTTCAAATATATATTATGTAATTATTTGATATCATAATGATTAAATTATAGTGTATATTATAGGGAATCGTTTGGTATTTGTTAGTAAAAAACTAAACAGAAAGATCTATTTGGTTGTTTTTAACACTAAAACGATCCTAAACATATTCAGTTTCCTTTCGAAATTCTATAGTTTTATTCCCGAATCAATGATGTGCAAATAGGAAATTGCAGTCATCTCTTTTCTTTCATTATTTTTTATTTTCAAATAGAAAGTTTAAAGGTAAAGAATAATTAGAGTTTGGCATGGGTCGGTCAAACATGCTGAATTTCAAGTTTTGGCCCGTTTTGATCAAGTCTAATTTATAATCACATGGTTCCCTGATACCCGATAAATATCTCTATCCAAACCAATTTGGCAGGTGAGTCCGTGTTTACCACCATTTTCTAGGGATACAGGAACGGTGGTTCCTATCCCAAATCGTGTTGTTCATTCTTGATTTCTTTCGATTTTATCATGGCTTGGCAAAAAACCAGAAAGTACAATGATGACAAGATGAAAGTTTTATAAAGCAAATTAATCGGCCAACGGGCCGAGTAAAAGCTAGCAACGATTGTGAGATGCTCATTTCCCGAAAACCGGCGGGATAGGCGATTTTTTATTCAATTTTCTGGAATTCGGTTTCTATAAAACTTACTCCACCTCATCATATTACCAGAAACAATATTGTTTCACAAGGTAATAGGTACTTGATTTTGGTTCATAAGGCTGATTTTTGATTCGTTGTATCATTCATGTCTCTTTCTTATGAAAATTAACTATTTTTATCACGTGTTTCTAAAAAAAAAACTATACAACAATAAGCTATATACCCTCTTACATTATCAAATTTCATACCTCACTTTCCTCCGGCCAAATGGCCGGGTCCCACTAGTTGGTATTTATAAGAACCTAGCTCATTATAACCACGACTTGGACAAATCCCAACATATCGGGCTCATATTAAACCACGTCAAGTCGAAACCATCCACTACAATTGGACCGACATGGTCCCATGGTCTAGCGGTTAGGACATTGGACTCTGAATCCAGTAACCCGAGTTCAATTCTCGGTGGGACCTATCCAAATTTTTTCAACTTATCTTTTCATCTTACCGTCTTCCGTACCAAAACAAGGAGAATTTCTTGGCCTCTTCCTTCTTCTCGACATTTCCATCCATGGTTATTCATGGCTCTTCTTGCTCCCACCAGTGTAGCCATTCCCAAGCTCCTCCTTCCTCTTCCTTCTAGTCACACCAAACAGCTAGGCTCCCCCGTTTCTTCCTCCGCGGTCTTTCTAGACCATCTCTCCGGCCGCCGCCCGTCACCGAATTCGATTCGCTGGAGAAGAAGAAACAGGAGTCGAATCGTCGTCGTTTCTTTCACTGAAGAGAAGGAACAAGTGGTTCCCGTGAACGATACTGATTCTCAACATCTCGGCCCTCTTTCTTCCGCTATAGTCGATGAAGGCGGCGGTGACGAGAGAGGGAGAATTGTAAGCAGAGGGATTAATGCAGCCATCGTTTTGGGTTTCGGGACTCTTGCTGTCTCCAGGTTGCTCACCATAGATCATGATTACTGGCATGTAAGTGATTTCGGTAGAAGAAGAAAGAACTCTGTTTGAGAGAATTTGGATTTTGCTTGAACTTTTGGTTTTCAAAATTGACGAAACGCTTTTTTTCTTTTTTCTTTTTGGTTCTTCTTCAGGGATGGACTCTGTATGAGATACTAAGGTATGCACCCGAGCACAACTGGGAAGCATATGAAGAAGCTCTGAAATCAAACCCTGTGTTGGCCAAAATGGCAATTAGTGGAATCGTCTACTCCATTGGAGATTGGATTGCGCAGGTAAAAGCTTTTGTTATGATACCCCTTTCTTTCTTGATGTGTGTTTTTGTTCCTTTGCTCTGAAACCCTAATTGCTTTATTCATGCAGTGCTACGAGGGAAAACCGCTGTTTGAGTTTGATCGAACACGCATGTTCAGATCGGGCCTCGTTGGCTTTACACTTCATGGTTCCCTTTCTCATTACTACTATCAGTTCTGTGAGGTGATGAGCTATGTCACTGCAATTTATCTCAACCTGCTCTATTTTTCTGAGTTTGTGTTGGGGTGTGATAAAAAGGTCTTACCATGTTTTTCCGCTTGTTCCAGACTCTTTTCCCTTTCCAGGGTTGGTGGGTTGTCCCGGCCAAAGTTGCATTTGATCAAACAGTTTGGGCTGCAATTTGGAACAGCATCTATTTTGTGGCGCTGGGTTTCTTGCGATTTGAATCCCCTGCCAATATCTTTAGGGAGCTCAAGGCAACTTTTTTGCCAATGCTAACTGTAAGAGTCTGTTCATCTTAACTAAAGAAGCATATACATTTGTACATGTAGACCCTAGCTTACTCTTTCGGGAAGTTCCGGCTGTCCTTGGTTCTCTTACACAGCAGTGCATGATTTTACTCTACAGGCAGGATGGAAGCTATGGCCATTTGCCCATTTGATTACTTATGGCGTTGTCCCAGTCGAACAAAGGCTTCTTTGGGTGGACTCTGTGGAGCTCATTTGGGTTACTATACTCTCAACGTAAGTATCAAATGTTCAGCAACTTGAACTGTCTCTATACTCCAGCTTTATTCTTCCATTGAGGAACATTTCCTTTGTTGATGGTTTCTGCGTGAGCTTGAATGATCACCTGCAACACTAATTTTGGAATTTCAATTCTTTCAGCTATTCAAACGAAAAGTCAGAAGCCCGAATATCTGATGATGCAGCTTCGGAGACGGAGTCCATTTCTTCCGGCAACTCTTCTTCCAAGGTTGGATTGCTAAACGGTCATTCACATTCTTTGTACTGCTTCAACTTGTGTGAAAATATACATCTACAAGAACATCAGAAAACATAATTCCAGCTGAATACGAGCTCTCAGACAAATCCTGATCTCTACGTCTGCGGGGCAATTGATTTTGAATCCACTCTAAACGAAGACCCTTTAGTTGATTGAATTTGCACTTAATCTTCCGGTTCTTTACGATGACAGAAAACAGCGAGAATTGAGAAACATAGCGTATGAATTATATGTGCTGAGCAGAATTCAGTTGCCTCATTGGTAAATACTAGTCAGCTTTTGATATCCTTCGACTTCACTGTCATGTATTTGCAGGAATCAAATCAATCGTGAAGTAGGGCGTTCGAATGAGATGTCTTCACTCTTGGTAGCAATGGTTAGGATATTTCATCAATCATCTTGCTGTTCCATGGAGGCAGCCACCTTCAAAAGGGAATGCAGCTGCTGAAAGGGCAGGTCTCATCTTATAGAGGAACTTTGTATATTGAATGGTAAATATACTGTGTATATGATTGTGTAACACGATATCCATTACATCAAAACAAGGTTTAGTGAAAATATTCAGATTTGCTCTATTTTCAACCAAGAAAGGTCACAGTGCCATTGATTATTTGATTTTGTCCGGACTCTGCCTGAAAGAGAGTTAACCATGCCCATGATTTTATCAACCTCCAACAAATTCAACCGAGAAATAAGTGAAGAAAAGCTACGATTAAATCGTTAGGTATGGACTCAATCTGTAGCATTTACCCAACTTTATAGACACCGAGTCATATATAGACACAAAACCGGTATCTAGTCTAGTTGCTAGATTGACAGTTCGACACCTTATACTGCTCCAACCCGAAGTGTAATACAGCAGAAGAAAGGAGGCAACATCTTTGATCTCCAGAAACTTTCTGGCATTGCCAGACAGAATTCAGAAGGTAACAAGATAGGACTCCCTGCTACTGCTCGTCTTCCAACTGTGACCTTCCTGCGGAGACCTGGCTCGGGCTTCTGCTCCTGCCCATCATCTTCTATTGCCAGAGTGGTGTGTAGGTTTGCGGAGAAGATTCTTGATTCATTTTACGATCCAGAACTAACAGACCACTGCACAGTCATCCATCTCGGAAATTGGATATTTGAGCTTTCCAATTGGAAGCAGAGGACCATGCTGACACAATCTGCAGATCTTCATTGATCAACACATCCCAAACCTGCTATGATAATGTTGACTTTAGTACCTCTGCATAAACAAACAACACCATAAGTACCATGCATGCATTTCACAGTCTGCAGATGATTTGGCTTGACGAATGTTTCCATGTATCAGATCAACTGTAAATAGATAAAATATGGGTTAATACCTTAGTTTGGCCCGAACTATAGACAAACTTTCTACTTTGGCCCGTGGTATCGGAAATTGCTATTCTGGCCTAAACTATGTAGCATACTTTCTTATTTGGCCCGGAGGCGGGTTTGACCGTCAAATTAGACGGTCAACTCGGTTGACCGTTAGTCAAAGTCCACCTCACTTGCCACGTCAGCTATCAAGGAATAAAAAATTATTATTTTTTGAATTTTTTAGTTTTGTTTACTTTCTAAAATTAAATAAAAATAATTTGGGGAGCTTTTTTAAGTAAATTTTTTTCGTTTATTATTTTTATTATTACAAAGTAAAAAAAAATTCAAAATTCAAAATTAATTTTTTATTCCTTGATAGCTGACGTGGCAAGTGATGTGAACTTTGACTAACGGTCAATCGAGTTGACCGTCTAATTTGACGGTCAAACCCGCCTCCGGGCCAAATAAGAAAGTATGCTACATAGTTTAGGCCAGAATAGCAATTTCCGATACCACGGGCCAAAGTAGAAAGTTTGTCTATAGTTCGGGCCAAACTAAGGTATTAACCCATAAAATATTGCAGAGCTCAGAAAAGAGAGGGGATCATACAGAACTCAAAGGTTGAGATGAAACTTACCTCCCGTAAATCATTGCATCCTGACTTACATCCTTGCGTCCTTGCTATGTGAAGATGCAAGAACTTCTGCTGTTTCCATTGGCAAAGATCCAGTTGGGTATGGAAGCCAAATGCTGCAGTGTCATCAAATGATCAGAGGTCGTCCTTTCCTTCTCTTTTTGCCCACCAAACTAAATCCCAAGATAACGTGATGGCCTGTTTCTCCTTGCATCTAGCCCTAGTTGAAACACTCAGAACGGGCAGGCATCCCAAGTTCTGAAACAGCAGATTATGGCTCATCCGGAGCCAATGCAGTGTCAACAAAAAAATCTATTTCCATGATGAATAGAGCATTAGGCAAACATTTCTGTGTTGCCTGTGATCTCTCGACCATTAAATGAAAGCAGCAGAAATTTGAAGGTAGATACGGATAAACTAGATATCAAGGAGAATTCGGAACTTCACTCTCCTTTTAACACTACCCATTCTATCATATCCAATACCAATCTTGCTATGCATCAATTTCAAGGCTAGATCTACATTCCCAGCTTTCCTTAATGAGTTCAGTAGAGCAGTGCGAACTTTTCCAGGAACTTCCCGGCCCCTGTCTATAATCCCATCAGCCAACTTACATGCCTCCTTCAACCTTCCTGCTTTACATAACACATTCAGCATATCTTCATATGCTGTCTCGGGAATAACACCCATCGGTGCTAACTCATCCAAAATCTTACAAGCTCTGGCTATCTTCCCACACAGACAGAGCCCAATCGATAGGGCTCTAAATGCAGCCGGTGTTGGTGTAATGCCTTTATCAGTCATCATATCCCATAGCTTCAATGCCTCTTCATTTCTGTGTTCTCTGAATAATCCACTCATAAGAATGGTATATGTATAAACAGTTTGATCACAACCTTCAGCTTCCATTCTCTTAAAGAGACCTAATGCTTCATCAATCTTACCACATTTGGCAAGTGCATCAATCAGAGCATTATAACAATATGAATCAGGCAGACAACCTTCTTCCCTCATCTCATTGAATAGTCTCTTTGCTTCATCGACTCTCCCAGCCTTGCCGAGACCATCAATCAAACTGCAGTAAAATATAGCATTTACTGCCACTCCATTTTCTTTACAGAAGTCCAAATAACTAATCGCCTCTTCCAACCTCCCACTCTTACACAGGCAATTGATAATGACACCATAAGTAACCTCATCTGGTTCAAGCCCTTCCCTTTTCATCCTCTCAAAGAGCAGCATTGCCTCTCCTGTGTTACCAATTTTTGCATTGGAGTCAATCAAAGCCGTGTATATTGCAACGTTAGGCTTGCATCCCTTTTGAATCATATTCTCGAAAACAGTATACCCTTCGATACATCTCCCTTCTTTACAAAGCCCTCCGATCACTAAGCTATATGCATGAGGCGGGATCTCCAGCCCCCTTTCGCACATTTCATGATACAAAGACAAACACGTATCAACATCACTCTCCCCATAACATGCTTGAATCAGTGTCATGTAAGTGATCTTGTCTGCTGGCAAGTTTGTCGATTCCATGTCTCTCAATCTTTCAAAGGCCTTCCGGGTTTTGCCCACTTGGCAATACCCTTTAATCAATGTATTATAAGTAACAACATCTGGTTGAATCTTTCCATTACTCATGGCCTCAAAAACATGCTCCGCAGACTCTATATACGATGCTTTAACTAAACCACTCACCAGAAAATTGTAAGTAAATAGACTCGGTTCAATGCCATTTTCCTTCATCCCACGCCACACCCACAATAACTCCTCCACCATTCCTAAACTCCCAAAGCTCTTAATCAAAGAATTTGCGGGTGAAACAGTCATCAAGAAACCCTTTTGCCTCAACTCCAGAAACACACGTTTCACTCCATCCAAATCGACATTTCCAGCCAAAACACCAATAAGAGAAACGTAGCATTCAAGGCTGTGAGCATACCTAGTTTGCTTAACAGCCCAAGCGAAGAACCTCACAGCAATTTCAGGCTTTTTCTCTAACTCCACAGACTTCAAAACAAAACACACGAAATTTGGAGACAGCTTGATCAAGAACTTGGTACAGAAAGAGTCGAGATTGGACTCCATACCCGAAGAACTGTCCAAAAGCCCGAGTATCTGGTTGACCCACGGAGATGGTTTAAGCTGATGAGAAGATCTACATGCTACGTCAGAAAGATCATGGAAGGGCTCTATCCATTCGGGTGGAGGCAGACCGCTGGCCGAAAGAATCCACCTGACTTTCGAGGCGAAAACTTGAGGCGCTTCCAGTTTCCGGGTTTCTTGTGCGAACCCACCATCGGTACGGGACGGAAGAAGTGAAACAATACGACGGGCGGACCACAGCGAGGTTAGAGACCTCAGTCCCGCCGCTTGTAGCATTGGAGATTCTTTAATTCAGTTCTCTAATGGCGGTTCGCAACCTGCAGGGTTTTCTTAGATTTTTCAGGCGGGTCGGTTCGGTTTAGGATTTCGGTTTGTTTTATTGGTCCTCCTCCAGTGCTCCTGTCCTCTTAAATTAAAATAGAACCAAAAATTAGCGCGGAATTCCAATTTCCAACCAACAAACGGGGACAGAAAAGGTTGAGAGAAATCTCAGATCCCCAAAACAACTGCTCCCCCGCTAACCCTCCTCCTCCTCCTTCTTCTCCATCACAGAGATCTCCGACCAACTGGCGAAAAGCTCCGCTCCGGCCACAATGGCGAAGCTCGAACCGCTGGACAACGAGCCCAAGTCGGACTACGACAAAGAGAAGATGGCGAAGAAGAATAGGAATCATGGGTCTACAAAATTCTTCGTCTTCGTCGATTACTTGTTCCTCTGCATTTTTCTGGGCTTCCTTTCCTTCATCGTCTTCAAGATTGTTGGTGCTTGGTGATTCGTTTCTCTCTCTTAACTCGCCCGAAACACCAAAATTTTGGCTCTCAGTTCAATTCGCTGCTGTCACTTTCATTATCGCTAATTTATCAGTTTCGGACTTTCGGTGATTTGCTTTCTGGAGTTATTAGCCATAATTATCCAGACTCTGCCTTTCGGGTCTGGTTTAGAGAGTTGTTATACCGAAGCTGTAGAATGTAACATTCATTATTTTCGAGAAATTCACTGTGGTTGCTGTTGTATTTTTACACTGGTTCACTGTTAATTTTCGATCAACTAAACGAACAGGTTCTCTTACTTTTACCAAGTTCTGAGTGCTATGGCAAATCTCATTGGAGGAAAAGGAATTATCTCCAGTTCTGGTTTTTATCGTTGTCTGCGGATTATGAGATTTCTATCATGATCAACATGGGTGCTAGGAAGGAACCCTTTTTTACAAACTGTACATTGCATATGGTGGTTATCATTTGAATATGGTCTTGTCTTTTGAATAAGGTCTTTCCAATATGCAGAGAGATATGGAAAGTTTGCTACTTTTTCATCCACATAAGTTAGCTTGTGCTTAGGGAACCAAGGTTTTCCATGGCTGCAGAATCTAGATAAAGTTCATATTGGCAAGAAAACAAAAGCTTCATTGTCATACCAGATAGGAAATTCAGGGCACTCATCTGGTCTCGATCAAGAAACCAGGGCAGACTCAAGCACACCAACAATTAAAAAAACATTACAAATAACTGGAACTCAGGGCATCTAGGAACTGGTCCAAGTTCCTCTTATTGCAGCAACAGAAACAGAAGAAAAACTGCAGGAATGGCAGGTCAAGGGCGAGCAGCAGCAGGACCCCTTTGAGGCAATGGGACCTCAAATCCGGGGTTCGGCACAAATGTGTCATCAGCGCCTGGAATGTACTTGCGGGGAGCAGTGTACGGCCTGAAAGAAGGAATGCGGAACCTTGGAGGCAACACTCTTCCGATCCCCCGAACAGTCAAGTTGTCAGATTGGAAGAAGTTGGGCTGCTTCGCGTCTTCCTTGACAGGGCGCCCTGCAAGCACTTGACTGCAGGATACAATGAGCAGGATGAGGAAAGCGAGGAGGGGAGTTTTGGAAGCCATGTTGTTAGCTCAGAAAGAAGCAGGGTCTATTTTGAGCTTCTTGGGGTTTGTGGTTGATGAATTGAGGAGATGGGGATTTTCTGATTCTCCTTTTAAATACTCAGAATAGCCCACCTAGTTTCGTCAGCTTGGTAGCGGCTATTAATATTGATCACTGTGTTGTTGCATATGAAAATACATGTTGATGTTTTGGCGGAGAAGTAGATGTTATGGAGGTATGTACGTGAAGAATACCACCCATTTAACTCTCTTCTGTTAGGTGAAATCTGCTGCGGTGATTTATTAAGGAGTTGCGTTTTGCAGAGTAAGGCATTGCAGGTTTTCTTTGATTTGGCTCCTGGCCGAAAAGGGAAGGTTTAATTGTGGGGAGGTGTAGGATTGGGTTGTTGAACCCACAAATCCACCCGTAACTGAATCGATCATTGTGTTGTGGATGGTTTATATGGGTCTCGATGACAACAACTCGAAATTTTGGGTCATATTTTGCTCATGATCCTTTTACCGTCGATCAAGAAGGTTTTCTGGTGGTTCAGTTTAAGAGGCAAACTCGCCTTCTTGTTCTTGGTTTTGATTCATATAACAATCCTCTCGCTCTAGCTGGTAGCTCTTCTGACTCTTGTGGTCAAGGTGCCAAGACTGGTTGTAAACATATTGCAATTTTCGAAGTGCATGTAACAATACCTTCTGGATCAGGCATTCAGTTGCTCATTTCTTTAAAGAGCTATAATTGCAGTGAATTGAACCAAAATAATGCACTGTTGAGAAGATAATTCTTCCTATTAATATCTGTGAATTACAACAAACACCAAACACAAATATATGAACGATATTACTAGTACAATGTTAACTCATGGGTTCTAATGCAAACTTTAGAATTATGTGGTAGACATGATTGTAATCTTAAAATGATATGAATTGTCGTAGGAAAAAACAATTATAGAAATGACGCCTCATAATACTCAATCGAATGTCAAAAGTGCTAATCATAAATCACCACCAACCAAATCTAACTTAATGAGTCATTACGCTATGATATAATAACTCACCACTGAAAAACATGCATCAATTAAAAGCAATAGCAGAAATGCTAAGCTAGTCTCAATTGATAGCTCAAGTATCAAAGTAGTTTAGCCCTAGAGAACCAACACATACATTTATCGTTATGCATTGCCCAAGATTAGGAGTGTGCAACAATCGAGCTTACACCAAATCGAATCATACCGAATTGATACTTGGATAGAATCAAGTCGATCTATATTTTTCGGTTTGATCTTGGTATGAATTATTTTAGTACGAAGAAGAAAATGACTGAAATTGAATTTGAACACCAAATAGAACCCACTACAGGAAATCAGGTTTGTAGTCACGGGATCTTATTCACGGGACTTTTTCCCGTACTTAGAAGTATGTTAATAGTCATGGGAAAAATTACCGTATTTGATTGTATAGTTCTAATCACGGGAATTAATTTGCCTGTTTTTTAGTCTTCCTTTCCCGTGATTAATTGTTAGTCACGGTAAATTACCGTGAATAATGTTACAATTTACCTTTAAAATTTTACGTGAAACTAACATACCGTTTAGTATAAATGAATCCCATAAGTTTTGGGGAATTCATTTTGAAATTAAAAATTTTCGTGTTCAGTATTTGAAATAATTCATTTTCAATTTAAAATTTTGAATTCGACGAAATTGGAACTAGTTATAGCAATTCCGAGAGGTTAAGATGAAATTTCCAAATGAATTCCACAAGTATTTGCTAATTATAATAAAATGGCATAAGTATCCTCATATATTAACTAAATTACTTCTACATGTATTATTTGGGGCTTGCTGTATGAGGAACATCGACAATAATTTTACTGCAACGCTAGTAGCATATGTTGGTTATTTGATATTTATGCTTCGATTATATCAATACATTGATAAGCCACAAGAACACTTTTGATATTCTACTTATGGGATCAAAAAGTATTTTAGAATATGGATTTAATGAATATTGTTTCTGCCGGAAATTAATAGAGTTTGTAGTTGGAAACTTCTAGTTTAACTTGCTCCAAAAAATTCTCACATCTCTGATAATGTCTTTTAAGAATTCTTGTTTAATTGGACTCTTTTTGAAAACCAAAAGTTCCGCAATTTTGCTCTCCCGCATTTTTTCCCCGCCATCCCAGTTCTAAATTTTGGCTCATGAAATATTTGGCTTCAGACTCCACTAATGGTAAAACTTTTGGCGCTCCCCAAAACTTTTGGGTTAGTTTCAAGTTTTAGCCAAACCCCCACTCTGCCAGTGCCAGCGGTATCCCAATAATAAACCCACAGTCTCTTCGTTCCATAGACAAAAACCTCGAGAAACACTCTCTCGCATTCATCCTTTCTTCCCCCGACGACCCTCGGCCACTCCGCCTGCCTCACCGTCGACCTTGCCTTTTGCTCCCCGAAATGCCCTTACGATGCCCTCTCAGGTACTCACAGGCTTTTCCTTTTCTGCCTTTCTTCCGATGCTCAACCCAATCATTAACCCAGCCACACAAACCCTCACTTCCCGGTTTCAGGTGCGCACCACCTCCGCTTCGCACCATCGGAAACCATTGCAGCGTCGCCTCCCTTTTAAATTCATTCAGAGAGATGTGCTACTGCCAGCCAAATGCGTTCGCATCAGTGCTCCTCCTCCGGCCTCCTTGGCCTCTTGCATTCTCGGCCCTTTCTTCTCGATGGGCTCTCTCGGTTTTCACTCCTCCTCTTTCAAGAGTTTTGGATGGTTTGGTCTCGATTTCATCCATTAATTGCAGATTTGGGGTTGACATTTCAGCTTTGGGTGAATTGTGGGTAACTGATCAAATTGTGGACTATTTTTTTTTCTAAATCAAACCTTTCGCCTTCCAATTGAACTTGGATTTGATCCCCCTCAATGATTTGTAACAACATCTTTCTATACTCAAATTGGGCTTGTATGTTTGATTGATTGCTGAATTCCTAAATTGGAAAATAGGGTTCCGCATCGAGACGATTGAGGGTTCTGAGCAATCGCACGAATTAAAGTTTTCCCCTTGATAGTATATTTAATGTTTCGGGTCTATGTGAGGCTTTTTCCTTTACTGAATGCCAATGCTTTTACATGATGTTCATGAATGTTTCTGTAGTTAGACATGCTTCCTGCATGGGTGTTGGCTGCTCTGATTTTTCTTAGAACCAGTACATCATACGTGTACTTACATTTTGCTGCTGATGTACTGTGGTTTCTGCACAAATTTTACATTTTGTTTCATGGTGGAGAAGCTGTAATTCGAGGTAAAGCTCAGTCGTAATGAGGATGAACGAATACCAAATGGATTCCGGATTTGGTGAAAATGACATAGGAGAAGCTCTGTCTTGTCCTCTGCCTCTCTAAATCTGAGCCTTGTGAATCTTTTTGTTGCCACAGGAGCTGGAAGCTTTGGCAGACTTCATGAGGAAAGAAGTATCTTGTGAGGAAGAAGATTGATTTAGTGAATAAAAAATTCAAGCCACTGGGACAATCAGTCCAGAAGAAGGTATAGATATAATAGATTGGATGTTTTTGTTCGTTAATATATTGGATAATTGCTACCTTATCACAATAAGTTATTGCTTTTGGGTTGGGTTATCTTCCTGTTATGAAGTCATGCTAGATAAAGATTTGATAAAGGCCCTCTGCCTAGTTTGCTTCCACCCCAAGGAGACTTTTATTAATTTCTTCCTAGACTGCAGAGTTGGTGATTGCTTTTGGAACTAGGATGAGTTTCATTACATGTTGTCCCAGATTAGTTGCTAGGAGAATTTAGCTCCCAAGTGGATGAATGAAAGTTAGCTTACAAAGCTGCCACTTGCTCAATTTGTCATGTTGTCACTGAAAATAAATGCAAGGCTTCTTATGGAAGCCAACTTAAGGGGATAATGGCACCACTTTGGCTTTTGTAAATACAAGATTTCAAGGTCATATTGAACCTTGTAGCATGATATATATTGGTGCTCTGCTTGTGCTTCTGAATGGCAGATGGATTGTGTGCTTGATTCAGTGAGTTGTGAGGCTCTTGTTTTTTGGTTCTCATTATTTGTAGAAGCCCTGTAGAAAACTCAACTTCCATGCACTATAGATGTGTTTTTTCCATTAAGCGTACTAAATCTAAGCTATTCGAGGTATTAGAAGTTGGATTGGAGTTCAACTAACTTTTCATTGAGGGCTGATATTTTAATTAGACCCTGATTTCTTCTCTGACGCATCAATAGTATAGTTGAGAGAATTCCATACTTGATTAACCAAATCATCTTTACAATTATAATATTGCTACCTTGTTATGTTTCTTTTTCTTTGTTCCATCCTTTGAGTTCAAGTTTGATATTGCCATTCTCTATTGATGAAGATGATCACATCATACAAGGTTATATAATATTGGTAATTTTTTATATTGTTGTTCATGGCAGATACAACGGTGCAAGATGTCTCAGATGAAGTCCATGGAACATATTTTTTTTGGTACAAGAAGGATGAAATTTTGAAGTTAACTCTAGATAGACAATTGTGATGTTCACTTGAGAACCATAGAAGTAATAATTAGTTAGCTTATTGAGGAGATCTAGGTATTTAGCTATTATTGTGATATAGATTGTAAACATTATAAAATTATTTATAACAAGATATGAGACTTTCGATTGTTGATAATAATATTATTTTGTTGTTATTTAGTGGCAAGAAACTTTTAGACTTGATTTCTATAATTAGTAATTAAAAAAATTCATAATTAATCATAAAATATTTCGTGACTAGTGATCTTAATTAGCTATAGTCAAATACCGTGACTAGTGTTTAGTATTTAGGCACGGGGAACCAATGACTACATGTAGTAAATACCGTGACTAGTGATTGAAGTCTAGTCACGGGAATCAGTTAGTCACGGTACTCACTACTAGTCACGGTACACAATTAGTCACAGAGCTTTATATTACGGTAAATTTCCTGTGACTAAAACTATTATTCACGGGAAACATGCTTTTAAACACAGGATTTACCATGATTAAAGAACATTTTTCTTGTAGTGACCAAAAGAATTGCAATTGAGGAAAAAAATTTATATTGTTGCAGCAAAATGTTTATCCACAATAGTTAAATATATATATATATATATATATATATATGGCAAAGACTAGCGTACGTTCGGGCGTACGGTAGGTACGTTAGTCTACCGTACGCCCGTTGAGTTTTTCTATTTAGACAATGAATTATCCGAAGTTTGGGGCATGATAATATACCTTAACTCCTAATGGGTAAATCTCAGTCTCCAATACACCAATAGAAAGCATAATATTCATTTAATCGTGAAATCAAAATCAACGGTTCTGATTCGTCGAAATTAGTGTTGATTTTCATTTTAATATTAAATGAATCTCATGATTTGAATTAAAAAATTAGAGACTGGGTTTACAAAGATTAGGATATATATATATATTACTTTCGGCTCCCATTTTGTGAATTCTCTAGATTGGCAAAGGGATTAAATCATTTTCCCCGTTGATATAGTGCCTTGCATTGGCGTTGACTTTGAACTCCTTTATCTTGTATGTACATACAATTGGTTTAAGTTTATCCTTAACAAATGCTATTATCAAATGGTTTAAGTTTATCCTTAACAAATGCTATTATCAAATAAAAAGAACCTGAAAATATAACAAACTCATTCTAACTCATCAACATGTTGTGCCCAATTCTCGACTCATTTTTGCCTGTATTTCATGTAATTGTACTAAAATTATTTACCATTTTATTAATATTACCTCATATTTTAACAGTAATAATATTGTAAATAGGCGATAACTCTTATTTCTCAAATAATTTTAAACATTTATCATGTTATGGTTTATTTATCATTTCTTAAAATGAAAAAAAATCAATATTACTAATATTTTACCTTTAAATTACACAAACGTATGAATTAACCTATCTCGACCTGCGCTTTTTAATAAAGTACTCGATCTGAATCTGACCAACAACAATGCGAATATTAGTATCACTGGCGGATCCAGGGGGTGGCCACCCCGGGCCCCGGCCCAGCCCTCCTCTGGATTCGGAGTTAGTATAGTCTTTATGAATTTTTCGATTTAAGTTATTCGGCCCAATGTTCTTTTATAACAAAATTGGGTGTAACTAGAAAAATGATTCAAATTAACATATTCAAATCACTACTATAAATTTAGCCTAAAAATTCTACCTCCAAAGATTATTATTCTAAAAAAACAATGAAATATAAAATTCTAAAAGTCTAAACGTAAAAGACTATAAGAAATATGAGTTTTAATTCCTTAAAAATTTACTAAAGCAGCTAGCGTATATAAGTATGGACACACAATGCACGATTGATTTGTCTAGCGTTGACGCTGATCGTATCACCAATTACTACGGGGAGAACCTTTTCAACAATGAAACATATGAAAAATTATTTGTGCAACAAAACGAGCGATGAATTTCTCGCCGATTGCTCAAGTATTTTATTTAAAACAGTGTATACTATTGGTATGGAGGTAGACTTCATTATTGATGTATTCGCTAAATTAAAATACCGTAGTGTACAATTTATATTGTAAAAAAAACTATAATATTTTTTTACGGTTCTAATTTTCTAATGAAATGCGGCCCAGTGCTCTTCTGTGTTCTGGATCCGCCGCTGATTAGTATAAAGATATCCACCTCATTTCCTAGAGAGGCCGTTTCACTCACTATATTGGTATGCGATTGTATTAAGAAAGAGGAAAGGAATGAAAATAAACCATCCAATCCAAGTCATCTTTCAAAGCATGTGGACATTTTATCCTGGCCAGGTAACATTCACCAGCTCCGACGGCCCATAAATAAAGTCATCATCAATCTTTGTCCTTTACACTATACCATAATCATTTAAGCTTTACCTCTTCCAACTCAAGACCCATACTTCGTCCTTTTCCTTTTGGCTTTACAAACAAACTTCAACCAGAACGATCTAGGCAATATGATATTCGAAATAGGATCGAAAAGCGACACAAGTATCCGTAGACTCACTGAGCCTACAAACTTTAATGAAGCCAAACCAGCCGGCCGGCCGGCCTTATTGTTGGTGTAATAATGTCCAAACGATCTCAACTACTTTTTGAGGTGATATGATCATTTCAGTTGATTATAAAACGAAACCCCTGAAAGCAGCATCTTAACTACTTTTGAGGTGAACATTTCATCCACGATTCCACCAGTCAACTTTCAGATACAAATTCATAATATCATACACACAAAATGTATTGCTTCAAGTTCAATCCATTGACACAAAGTATCCCCCATTCCACTACAACGCAACCCTTTGTGACAGCTACAAACAAACAAACAGGTAGCTGCAGCAGCAGTAGCAACAAAGTTGACCTGCACAAACTTCTGGCATTGCCAGAAAGCACCACTAGAATCTTAACATAAGAATCTAACCCAAACAATGAGTCAGCTTCAGACAGTCACTCCTCCGAATTGAAAGTCAACACTGGGGGTGAAACAATGATTTCTAAGTGCTTGGTCTTTCGTCTGAGAATCTCGGGAGCTGGACAAGTGAGTTCACTCGCGTCACGCCTTCCAACCCTGACCAACCTTCATCCTCGGCGGCACCTATCGTCGTCCCATCACCCCCTGCTGGTCTTCCGTACGCCTCGTTTTCCTCCGAGGACCTCACTGTGAAGTTCCGTTGAAGGCATGGCTCGGACTTCTGCTGCCCCCCATCATCTGATTCAGCTGCATTACCAGAGTGATTGCTTTGTAGGGTTGCAGATGAAAACCCTTGTTCCTCACAGTCCGATTCCGAATCCATTTTCCCATCGAGAAACAAACACACCACTGCACAGTCGTCCATCTTGGAAGTCGGGTATTTGAGCTTCCATTCCCGAGCAGCTGAGTCCACCACTAATCTCGCAGCTGACGACCGAGCTGGAGCTGAGGACACAATGTCCACCACCTCTTCGTTGCTCAAAACATCCCACACCTGTTTAATAATGCCGACTTAGAAACTCTCCATAAACAGAAACAACCTTTTCAGTACCGGTTATGCATTTTACAGTCTGCAGAATAGTAAGGGGTCATTTGGCTGATGAATTCAGTGATGGATCCCTATCTTCTTAGAAGTAATGGCATTTCAAACCCTTTTTCATTTGTTTATGGGACCCACACATGATCCACATGCCACAACCCATCCCACTACTCCATGAACCAAACAATGGATTTCAAAATATAGCAGACATACTCTGCAATTCCCAAAAGTCAACTCTGAGGGGATCAACCGTAAGTAGATGGAAATTTTGCAGAGAAGAAAGATCCAGGTTAACTGTGTCATTGAGGTGAAAATCTATTTGACATGTGAAAGTAAAGTGATGAAAGCATGAAAGGCCAGAGGTGAGAATAATATACCCCATCGGAAGCAAGAACAATGAACTGATCTCTCTCAGTCAGCAGACGGTGAGAGAATTCTGGTATGGATATTACTCCATACTCCTTCAAACAAAAATCTCCGAATGCACGGGCCATTGCTAGGCCAGGGGCATCATCAAATGGTAACCAAACTCTTGAAACTTCAGGCTCATCTTGTAAAGCAAAGACCCTACCTTTACACCGCTTAATCCGCTCAGCCTCTCCTGTTTTCATAGATTTGAAATCAAATTCTTGGTTTTGTTCGCATGAACAAGTCAGAGAAAAGCAAAAAAACAGAGGAATTGTAAGAATATGTCAGCTACTTGGCAAATCAGGCTTTAGGTCAACAGTTAACTGGATAGCCACCATGGAGTCGTTGCTGTCTTTGGAACCCATGATCGCACGAGAATCCCCAATATACCCCATAAACAGATTAGAGCCCTGGAAATTAGATCCCACACGGAAACAAACTATGAGAGAACAGCTAAATCAATCAAAAATATGGAGAGAAACAGCTGTGGTTCTTAAAAGTACCTGTTTCACTATGGTTACTGCAGTACTCCCACTACAAAAACAGTCCAAGTTGGGATGGGATTTGAGCTCTTTATCCATGGCTTTATAAGACTTCATAAATGCTTCTCTCCACAAAGAATCCAATTTTTCCTCGGTTGATCCATCTTTATCCAGGTCTCCTCCATCTTCTAACCTCTTAGAATTTCCATTACAGCATATTTGACCAGACCCATCTTGCTTGGGCTGATTAGTGTCCAAGAAAGACATCAATTTTCCAGGCAAGGTATCCCTCACTTTCCTGGCAACAAGATGGCCGTGTGGTCCATGGCCATCAAAAACTCCACAAAAAGTCACATCTTCTGGCAAGAAATCCTACAGCAATAGAAACCCAGCAATTATTTTTTTTATAAAAAGAAGGAAATAGAAAGTCTTTAACATCCAAAAGTAAGGAATGAAACGCACCTCCCACACAATCATGGCATCCTGATTTATGCCCTTGCGGCCTTGCTGTGTGAAGATACATGAACTTCTGCTCTTTCCATTGGCAAAGATCCTGTTAGGTATGGAGGCCAAATGCTGCAGTGTCATTGTATGATCAGAAACTGTCTTCTTGGTTCTCTTCTGCCCACAAAACCTGATCCCCAGGCGAGGTGATGGGCCTTTTTCTCCATTGTTCCTGCTGCTACAAGTACTCCTAGTGCTGGTTGAACAACAAGCTCCCATTTTCCTCAGAATGAACAACAAGGCATCTCTAGCTGCAAGTAAAAGGGGGTCTTTTCTGTTTGCCAGAGCAGATCTCACATGGAGCTTCCCAAACAGCTGCGAATGGTCAACCAATCCAGAGCCTCCAAAGATCTCCACTCATAAAAACCACAACCCTCCTTTATTAAGACCTCCAATATTGGGAAAACCACGGTCCCATTTTTATCCTCTAGTCAAAAGCAATCCGCCACAGTTGCCCCGATCGATAGGCCAAATTAGCTGAGAGCAACAAACAAAGAAAGAGACATTAATTTAAATGAGTTATTTATTGCACAATTTGGCAGAACTTCAACTTACCTCAAACCTCTACAAGAAAGAAAAAAAAAAAGGATCAGACAACTACTATAAATCCATTTTCTTTCTTTTCTTATTATCTTATTCATGTTATCATGTGACCTTTGGAATATAATACAATTGAAAGGCTGTCCTGGTGTCTCTTTGTCTTCCTAGAGCATCCATCCATGTTGACACATCATTTGAAGGATATCACTATGTAAGGCAACCCAATCTACTAAGAGAAGAAACAATTTTCAAGCAAATAGAGACAGGAAACGGAGGAAAAATCGGAACAAAAGAAGGATCAAACCGAGAACATACCCCGGAAAACAAGAGGGGAAAACCTCAAAATTTAAGTGTCCTGTTTCTAACAACAGATGGAAGCTTTTGTCCTAGACTTTGCAACAGCTTGCAAAAGTTGCAAGCCCAACCCAGCTTACAGAAGAACTCAAAAACCCTCAAAACATACGGAGCTGGACCATTTATTATTCTTCGCCCCCAGACACATGGACAAGCAAATACACAGATACAGACAAGAGAAACTCCTCTTAAAGTTGGTGTGAAACCGCCTTAATGTGTTAATGGGAACAAAACAGTAGATGACAATTAAATGCAGCGCTCCATTCCCAAATTGGGTACCTCTCACTTCAGCACAGCGAAGATTGAAACGGAAGTTCCACCCGTTCAATTACATCAGCATTCCAACCAGACCCCATTGTTTATATTCAAGCCCCAACCATCAACTAAGGATCTACGATGATTGGTTGCTGAGAAATCCGAGGGCAACGACAGCCCAACTTGTGGAAGGAGTTTTGAAATGGGAAAGGGAGAACTCTCCTTCACTTTGAAAAGAAGATAAGGGGAAAAGAGATGGAGGGCTAGGAAGAATTTTGACAGACTTCGAATTCCCACTCGGAGAGAAAATCGAGAAGGGATAAAGCAGAAAACTTAAGAAGGCAGAAAGGGACGAAAAAGAAAAGGGTGCGAAATTTGTCAAAAGTGAATCAAAGATTGCCTAAAGCAAGAGAGCAACAGGATATGAAGTAACTAATCAATAATTAATCATTGAAGAGGAAAAACTCAAAGCAATTTTCCTTCCTGCTTACTCACCCTGTTTGGCAAGCTAGAAAATCCAGCACAACACTAGCTTGGTGAAGAGGAAAGATTCAGTCAACGACATAATGACAGCACCAACAAGAGTCAACCAGTAATCCATGCCAGTAAACAGTGCAGAGTAAAGAAGTTACCATTTTCAGAAATGGAAACCATCCAACTACAGGACCGAATTCAACGTTTTATCTTTTCCAGATACCGATCAGGAAAACGCGCCGGAAAACTAGGAACAAATACAAGTTCGGTGGATCTGTGGATCGCAATTCATCCAACCCAGAAAAAACAACAGAGAACAGCCCATGGCATTTGGCAAAATCTGATGACTGGAAACTTTCCCTTCTCACAGGCAAAAACACAAACAGGTTGGCAGCATTCATCCCAAGGAGCCAAAGCGCCCAACCCACGAACTCAAATCAAACCCCGAAAACGACATATTACTTACAACACAGAAGAAGGCAGTATGAAGCGAATCATTTCACAGGGGAGGAGATTCGAGGAAATTCAGAAGATAGAAAGAGAAAAACAGAAGGTTTACCTTTTCCCCCTTTTCTTCTTCCCTTTGTTGATCAGCTCGGCGTTGGGTTCGCACTTTCTATCTAGGCTGTGAATGGCAAAATCGCAACTTGGGCCAGAGAGAGAAAGAGGGCGTTGGGCGTTAGCACTAGATATACAGGTAAGTGAGACTGCTGTGAGATAGAAAGGTGGGGCCTTGCATTTATTGCTGGCAAAAACCAAACCAGGAGGCAAGAAGTAGCAACTCTCCTTTTGTTCTTTTTTCTCTAACTAGCGGCTTCAGAGCGTGGAGGAGAGAGATAGGGGTAATTAGCATAAATGGTAACAAACTTTTGCACTTAGTACAAAACGGTCACAAACCTTTAATTTGTAACAATACGGTAACAAAACTTTGAAATTGTATTAAATGGTCACCGCTATTTAATTTGTGACCGTTTTGTGTTAAGTGCAAAGGTTTGTTACCGAATCGTTACAAATTAAATGTTTGTCATGTTTTGAGGTCGCGTAGTTTGTTCGTTAAGTATATGACACTAACCACTTGAACGACATATATGATGTCAGGTCATGTGTTCATCGATATATTTGCTTTGCCGAATAAGAATGCCCTCAGTTGACCTTTCAATTTCGATACCAAGAAAGTAAGAAAGTAGACAGAGTTTTTTCAACTAAAAAGCAGTTCGAAACCTGTTTGTGAGCCATTGAATTCTCTCATTGTCATCCTTTATGACGATCATATCATTCACATACATTAACAAAACTACCATACAACTAGAACGAATTGTAACGGTGATTGAGCGTTCAAACTTTTGAACTTAATTTGTACAAAACGGTCACCAAAAGTCTAATTTGCAACGACACGGTAACAAAAGTTTGAACTAGTATGAAATGGTCACACTGTTTAATTTGTGACCGTTTTGTTCTAAGTACAAAGTTTTGTTATCAAATGGTTACAAATTAAAGGTTTGTGACTGTTTTGTACTAAGTGCAAAGATTTATGACCATTTATGCTAAATACCCGAGAGATAGAGATTGCAATGGCCGGCACGGCTGACAGATATGGTTGCTGTCGCTGGTTGGGCTGACCCGACCCACGAATATGAATACGGCCCGAGTGTTCCCCTTTTCAATTTTCATTCTATTCTCCTTCACCATAGCGTTCGTTATCTATAGGCTTGGAACCCATCCGAAACTTGCACAATGGAAACCCATCCGAAACTTAATGGTGACCAAATTACCCGTCTGACGTCGGTATTTGGTGGATTGGAGTATATGCCCAAAACCCATGAATAGCGGGTGATGTGTGGCAACGGAGGTCGTGGTATCCGCCACATCCCCGCCCGGTATCGTAAAATGAAGTCACTTTCGAAGTCAAATGAAGGACAGGGAAACCCTAATCCTCATTTCTTCTTGGCTTCCCATCTGACTGCTCCCATCCCCTTCGAGACCCTCACCAAACCCTATATCCCTAGCCAATTTTCTCTCCATCGAATCCCCCAAACATTCATTCCGCTCCAAAACCTCGTTGATTCCCCACGAATTCCTCCCAATCCATGCTATTTATATATCTACGATTGCTAGTAGGTAATCATTATCTCCCAATTTGACCAATTGGGGGCTACTTTTGTCGGCAATTTCATCGGGGAACAGCATGCAGAATCTTAAATTGCCTGATGCAATCTTTGATTTGCCGTTATTTGGGGAAATTGGCGCGATATCACACACCGAGATAAGTTCTTTCTCCCTTTTCCTTTCGTATTCAGTTGCACCTATTGGCTTCTTCCTTCTTCTCATATATATTGTAACCTCCTGCTTAATTTCTAGGTCACTAGTCAGTCTAAGTTCTCCCCTAAACTCATTACCTCCACTCTGCTCAGAGCACAATCGCGATAATTACTAATGAACCTTCCTTATCCAGGTTCATTAGCTAGGTCTTTATCAATTGATGAATGCAAATGTTATTTTGTTTGTTTTGACTTTGTTGGGAGTTCTTCAGGTGCATTAGGCATCAGCTCACCATCTGTAGTATGGTGAACAGAGCCTCCCTCTCCAGATTACAGGTTAGGCATAGCCTTACTCCAATTCAACTCTCGATAGCATGTGTGATTTGTCTGAGTTGTTATGGTTGATTGATTACATGCAATTGTTTTATTGTTTATGTAGATGAATGATGCTACTGAAAATTGTGATTTGAATGTGAATGATTCTACTATGCCTTGTAATCAATACGGTAATGGTAATGCTACTGCTAATGGTTCTGGTAATGATGTCTTGACAAATGGAAATGAAAATGCTGAAGTAATTCTTGAGGAAGATCGCAAATTGACTTCTGATGTCTGGCCATATTTTGCAAGGGTGAAGTTTAATGGGGAAATTAAAGCTAAGTGTAGGAACTGTCGAAAACGATTAGGTCGTGATACTAGTAATGGAACCTCTCACTTGAGGAACCATTATAAAACTTGCACCCAAAGAAAGATACATGATGGTATATAGAGAGTTCTTGGTCCTGATTATAAACCAACTAGAAAACCCCTCCTATATGCTACTCAATTCAATTCTGATGTGTCTAGGAAGTAGTAGTAAACTATGATTATGGTGCATGGCAAAATGAGTATCCCCTGAACATTGTTGAACACTTGGGTTTAAACGTTTTTGTTGTTCTTTGCAACCCCAGTTCAATGTGCCTTGTAGAAATACAGTGAAGAGGGATAAAATGGGGTTATATGCGGCTGAAATGGTAAAGTTTCAGAAGGTTCTAGATGTTAATATTGGTAGAGTTGCAATGACCATTGATATGTGCACTACAACCAACCAAAAGAGGGGGTTTATGGTAGTGACTGGCCATTTTATTGACAATTCTTGGAAGTTTAAAAGCATGAATGTATGTTGGTTCAAATGAGATGTTCTGCTAAAATCTAAATCTTATTGTGAAAGATGGGTTGGAGGTCATCAAGGATGACATTGATTTGGTTAAAGAGAGTGTTGTGTACTTTAAGTCCACTCCTAGGAAGGTACATACCTTCTTTCAAACCGCTAAGAAGTTTAAAGTGCCTTATGAGAAACAACTTGTGCTTGATTGTCCAACAAGGTGGAATTCCTCCTATGATATGCTATATGTTGCAGTGGTATAGTCAATACAACAATGTCACTACTAGTATGCACTGAGATTTTGCTGCCATTGTCATTGAGAAACTGGAAATTTTCAGTGAGATTACTAAGCTATTTTCTGGTAGCAAGTACGGCTACAAATGAGCCGAGTCGAGCCGAGTTTTGACCCAGCTTGAGCTCAGCTCGTTAATAAATGAGTCGAGCTTGACTTCAGCTTGTTTACTAAAATCTTAGATTGTGTTTGACTCAAGCTTGACTAGAGTTTGGCTTCTTAATGAGCTCACGAGCTCTACTCGAGTTTGGCTCATCAATCAGCTCGCGAGATAGGCTCTAGCTCGGGTATCATATCATTTAGTTCATAAATTATAATTTTTCATATGATGTTATTTGATAATAATTTGTATTTAAACAATCTATGATAATATTTGGTCATATTTGGTCATGCCTTCATAGTATTAAACATTATATATGCTAATATTTGTAATCTAACAAATGTATGAATTATCAACAAGCCAACCAATAAGTTATTAATCGATCCACCCTTAAGTTGCTAATAAAGGAGGTTTGCTAACCATACTATCGAGTTAGTTTATAGCTCAAAATGAGCTTACTCATGAGTTGAGATCAACAAGCCACCGAGTCGAGTTGGCTCACGATCCTTACAAGCTTAACATGGAGCAGTTTGAGCTCGGCTCATTACTGAATGAGCAGAGGCTCGAACGAGCTTTTTTCGAATTGAACGTCAAGCCACTCGTGAGCAGCTTGGCTCATTTGCAGTCCTAGTAGCAAATATCCCACTAGCAATATGTTTTTCCCCAAGGTTTGTGATATGAGATTGAAATTGCTGGAATGGTGTGCTGGTACCAATTCTCTTATCTCTGGTATGGCTGGAAGTATGTGGTTGAAATTTGCTAAGTATTGGGATGATATATACTTGGTCCTGGCAGTGTTAGTGGTTCTTGATCCTGGATACAAGTTGCACGTAATTGAGTATTATGCTACTAAGTTCGGCACTACTAATACTGACTCGGTGGCTGATAAGATAAATCAATGTATGTCATTTGGTGCTTGATTACCAAACCAAGGCCAAGAACAACAATTATGGTTGTTCAACTGCTTATGGTAGTTCTTCTGGTCCTGGAAATGATGATCAAGATTTTGATCTCTTTGTGAGTCGAAGGAAAAAGAGCAAAGCAACTTGACTCGCACGGAACTACACCACAAATTAATCCCGACTAGAGTCCAAGTTTTTAAACTCTAGCCGGGTGCAGTATAGAGCAAGTATTTAAATATCGACTCGGACCGGTCCATGTACCCCTACTTCAATCGCTTAAATTGTTATCTAGCAAAACGGTTTTGGGTTTTAAAACTAAGAAAACTACAAACTAAACTAGCAAGGAAAAGTAAATAAAGGAAAAGTCTAACTAAGGGAGCTTCACCTAGGAGTTGCTTCCCCTTAACTAGCTACCAAGACTCGTTGGATTGGAACGATTGCTATGGGCAAGGTAACCGCAAACCGCAGAGGGATTCATATATGGTCGTAGACCACAATCTCAATTGCTAAACCGAGGTGAACATTATAGGCCGTGTCACTCGACCCTCTCGGTTTAGGCAATCGGTGGTTGACTAACTCCCTCACTCAACTCAAGGGTTGGATGGCTTAATCACGCTTAACCAATTTGCTTAATTCAACATTGAGGTTTGCCCTAAATTAACCTAGTTAGGTGGCTTAAAAAACTAAATGAAAACCAACTCGATTGAGTATCCCACGGAAGGGGGATTTTCCTCTCTAAGCTAGGTTAAAGTGGCTAATTAGATGGCAAATCACCAACATGCACAAACCTAAGGATGCTAAGTACAATTATGCACAATCCTTGGGTTGCTAAGCACCAACATGCACAAACGGATGCTAAGCACAAAACATGCACAACCCTTAGATTGCTAAGCACAAGCATGCACAATCAACATGAATAATACCTTAATCATTGAATTAAACAATACCCAATGACAATCATTCAATATGAACAAGTAATTAAAAAGTATTAGTTAGGGAACTTGACACGCTAAAACACAACACCAAACTGCGCGACCAAGTGTAATCGCAGTCCGGAAATGCAGTAAGTGGCAAGCTCTATTTGTCAACCCGAGGTCTAGATCTACTGAATACTCCGTGATTATCTATTATCTAGCAAACTAAGTCGAGTGATTGTGATTTTAACTAAAAGCAGTAAGAAAGCAGGAAATGTTTCAAAGTTCTTTAGCAAGGGAAGAGTCACTCGGGAATGAGTCCCCCTAGCTCCTTAGTTAGGTCAAGGTTGTAATTACCCAGGGTTGATTAACTGTTGATTAAACTGCGGAAGATCCAACAGTAGGTTGGAATCTCTCAAGCTGACCAAGCCCTCTCAGGCAGGCTAACCGACAGGCGACTAACCTTCACCGGGATAGACTGCTGAGGCAATAAGCACAGAAATCCACTATTGGAATTGGGTTCCAGTACAAAGCAGTAAATCGATTAACTCTCGTATAACCAATCTACCACTACCGATTGATGAAGCTCTAACAACCTAATCAGATTCTATCTATTTCAGGTTGCAGCAGAAATCAAGAAAAGATGATCAGACTTCAATTGACTCAATGAATTATGCATCAATCGATTATAACCAATCAGTATATCAATCCCAAGTCATTACAATCGAGATCCCTAACACATGGAACTAGGGTTCTTATACTCAAGTGAGAGATGGTTCTACTCCATAGAGAGAGAGAGAGAGAGGAAAACAAAAATCAGAGTAGTCATACTCATAAAGATGAGGATAATCTGCTCTGAGATGTCGATCTTCACTCCTAGGGACGCAATCTGGGCTTCAATGGTGAGAAATCCACTCCAAATAGCTCCTAGGATTTGTTCTTTACACTTTCTCTCTCTAAAGCTTTGTTTTTTGCTCAAAAACTCGATTCCCTCTCCTTAGGATCGAAATTGGGTTAAAACCCAAAATTTCCCAACCACACGACCGTGTGGATTCCCAGTTTGCCCATGTGAGAGCCAAAACGCAACGTTTCAATTAAGTGCCTCCACGATTGCTATACGGCCAGAGCTACACGACCGTGTAGAAAACTGGCTTTGCCCGTGTGACTTCCCTGGAATTTCCACACGGCCTCAAGGGACCCAGTACACGGCCAGTGTGGCCTTGCCCGCGTAATGGGATTCCACACGGCCACGCCACACGGCCGTGTGGCTGCTAGGTGATAGACCGTCATTTACACATGTTTTTACCCTCATACTTACACCGTTTGAGGTGTTGATTCTCGTGTTTTAGGCCGATTTCACGCTAGGTTGTGCTTGTTTGTGTTATTTCAGGTCCTAGTACGTGAATGAAGGCTTAGGAGCGAGTCTGGGGTCGATTGGACGAAGAACGGACGAAGGGCGAGCTTTTGGAGGAGTGCACGGGCAGACCAGGAGGCTGCACGGCCGTGCACATGAGCCATTTGGCCGTGCGCCTCATGTCGAGGCCGTGCACGGGCACATTCCAGGCTTGCACGGCCGTGCGCCTGGCCGTGCAAGGAGGCTGAGCTTGAATAAATGAAACGGCGCGTTTTGGAGAGTTGCACGGCCAGAATGGGGTGGTGCACGGCCGTGCACCTGCCCGTGCACCTGGGGAAATCCGGTTTTAGTGCCTAATCCGAGCCAAAAGTGGGAGAATCGTGTTTTCAGAGCAAAAACAGAGCCCTAGAGAGAGAAAGTGCGAAGAACTCATCCTAGAAGCCGTCTTGGAGCTGGATTTCATCAAATCGAGCCTGGAGATCGTCATAGGAGTGAACATCATCGTCCCGGAGCAGATTATCCTCATCGTTATGAGTATGACTAATCCGATTCTTGTTTTCTCTTCTCTCTCTATGGAGTAGAACCCTTCTCTCACTTGGGTATGAAGAACCCTAGTTCCTTGTGTTAGGGATTTGATTGTAATGACTTGGGATGATATTATTGTTTGATTTTAATCGAATGACGCATGTTTCATGAATTGATTTGAGTCTGATCAGCTTGTCTCAATTTCTGCTTCAACCTGAGATAGATAGGATCTGATTAGGTTGTTAGAGCTTCTTCATTCGATAGTAGGAGATTGGCTATACGAGAGTTAGCCAATTTACTGCTTTGTACTGGTGTTCTTGACGCCAGTAGTGGAGTTCTGTGTTCATAGCCTCAGCTTTCTATCCCGGTGAAGACTAGTCGTCTGCCGGGTAGTTATACTGAGAGGGCTTGGTCAGCTTAAGAGATTCCAAGCTACTGTCGGATCTTCCGCAGTCTAATCAACAGTAAATCAACCCAGGGAATTGCAATTGAACCTAACTAAGGGGCTAGGGGGACTCAATCCCGAGTGACTCTTAACTGCTTTTGAAAACCGAACCATTTCCTGCTTTCTTACTGCTTTTGCGTTAAACAACAATCACTCGAACTAGTTTGCTAGATAATAGAGAATCACGGAGTAAGCAGTAGATCTAGACCCCGGGTTGATAATATAACTTGCCTGTTACTACATTCCCGGACTGCGATTACACTTGGTCGCAGTTTGGTGTTGTGTTTTGGCGTGTCAAGTTTTTGGCGCCGTTGCCGGGGATCCCTCTAGGTTATTGGGGAAACGTGATAATTTGTTACTCTAGCTTTTTATTTTCTGCATTTTCTTTCTTCCACCTGTGTGCCTTCACGGGTTGCTTCTGCTGATTGTGTGCAGGTAGTGCATGACCCGTAGCCAGTCGGGAGATCTACTACCACTTGACCAGGAGCTTGAACGAACCTGTAGGAACTCCAAGCGGGTTCTAAAGGCGCGACTGGCTACGGAGAAGGCGCTGTCACAGCTGCAGTTAGAAGAAGAAGAAGAAGGAGAGATGGGTGATCCGCAGAACCATGCTGTGATCCCCGAGGAGCAAACCATGGGATCCTACTGGACCGCTAGGGCTGCGGACATGAGGTCCCCCATTCAACACCCTCAGGTCCCAGCCAACAACTTTGAGGTGAGCACCTCCGTGATCACCATGCTGCGCGGTTCAGTAGTGTTCCGTGGTAAGGAGGGAGAGTGCCCTCGATCACACCTCAGGCGATTCCACGAGCTCATCGATGGAATCAAGATCAACGGGGTCCCAGCAGATGCCATCCAGCTGAGGTACTTCCCATTCACTCTGGAGGGGCAGGCCAAGGAGTGGCTAGACACTCGACCTCCGGGCTCCATCACCACGTTCGCCAACCTGGCGGACAAGTTCCTCACCCGCTACCATCCTCCATCCAAGACAGCTGATCTCCAGAAGCAGATTACACATTTTGCTCAGGATGAGGATGAGACCATCAGGGATGCATGGGAGAGATACAACAGCCTTTTCCTCAGGTGCCCCAATCATGGTTTCAACGATGCATTCAAGGTGGGCACCTTCTATCACGCCCTCTTCCCGGAGGACAAGCAGCTGATCGATTCGGTTTGTGGAGGGAACATGCTGACCAAAACCCCGCCACAGCTGAATCAACTCTTTGAAGAGATGGCGGAGAATGGTTATGATTGGGGCACTGCCAGGAGATCGAGGAGAGCACCAGGACGAGGTGTGCATGTTGTGGGCACCCAGTCATCTGATTTGGTGCAGGTAGTATCGAAGCTGGTCTCAGCTATCGATCGTTCCGGGATGATTCCAGGGACCGGACAGCAGCAGGCGATGCTCTGCCAGTGGTGCGAGAGCACCCATCATATGGTGGAAGACTGCCAGGCGATGAAGGAATCGACCACACCCCAGGAGCAGGTGAACTTCATCAACAATGTCAGGCGCAATGACCCCTACAGCAACACGTACAATGAGGGGTGGCGCCAGCATCCTAACTTCTCCTGGGCTGGGCCAAATCCCAGACCACCACCTCCACAGGGACCACCGGGCTTCCAGAGGCCACCATATCAGCCCAGACAGGGGCAATTCCAGCAGCCAGGTGCAGCCCCTGCTGCCCCAGTGCAGAACGATAAGATGGCTGAACTGCAGGACTTGGTGGGTTCTCTCGCCAGTGTTAGTGCTCAGAAATTCAACACCTTTGAGCAGTTCATGGAGAAGGCCTCGGGTCAACTCCTGGCTCTGGAAGCTGGTCAGAGGAATACACGGGCTGTTTTGCAGGATATCCAGACCCAGCTGGGGAGCGTGGCCCAAGCAGTGGCTCAAAGGGCGCCTGGTACTCTACCAGCGCAGACCATCCCTCATCCTCGCGACCCCCACGAGACGGCCAATGCCATCATGACCAGGAGTGGCAAGCTGACTGTTGATCCCCCTGCTCGGGAACCGGAGAAAGAAAGCCCTGTCGTAGCATCTCCAGCGGTGGAACACGAAGTAGAGAAGGAGGTTGAGGTGCCTGCACCTAAACCGCAACCAGTAGTGAAGGAGTATGTCCCTAAACTCCCTTTCCCTACTCGGTTGCACAGAGACAGGCTGGAGACAGAGTTCGAGAACTTCATGGCCATGCTCAAGAAGCTGAATGTCCAAGTGCCCTTTCTTGAGGCACTATCGCAAATGCCAAAGTATGCAAAGTTTCTGAAAGAGCTTCTCTCAAAGAAGCAGAAGCTGAGTGAGCTGGCCACTGTGGAGCTCAGCGAGGAGTGCTCGGCTATTCTGCAGAACAAGCTGCCGCAGAAGAAAAAGGACCCAGGTAGTTTCACTATCCCGTGCTCTATCGGTAAATTGCATGTAGAGAAGTCCTTGGCGGATTTAGGTGCTAGTATCAATGTTATTCCATATAAATTGTTCATGAAACTAGGCCTAGGTGAACCCCGTGCTACTAGGATGACCCTTCAATTAGCTGACAGATCGGTAGTGCATCCTAGGGGTATAGTGGAGGACCTTCTGGTCAAGGTTGGCAAATTCACATATCCTGTGGATTTTGTTATCCTGGACATCAGTGAGGACACAGAAGTGCCTCTTATACTGGGAAGGCCTTTCCTGGCCACCGCCAAGGCTCTCATAGATGTGCATGATGGGACCTTAGTTCTGAGGGATGGCGAGGAGCGAATAACATTTTCTGTTGCTAACACTATATCTGATTCGTTACCTCTGCATGCTGTATCTCACCAGGAGCACGAGTCTGTCGTGTATCCTTCTGTGCTGCCTGTTTTGCAGGACCCGCCTCTCACATCTTCGCCGCCACTCCGGACCACTCCATCATCCAAAGAACAGGTCAAGGAGGAGTGGCGGCCGAAACTGCAGGCAGCTAAGCCTGCTCGCAAGAAAGCCGGAGACCACTATGAGCTGGTCCCGCCCCCACCTTGGCCATCCGAGTATTCACTCGCTTGCATCCTACCGGATGGCCAAGTCGAGCTGGCAAATGCAGGTGGCCACATTCGTCGTGTACATGGCCACCATTTGAAGCTGTACCTCAAGAGCGAAGTGGATCCGCTCTTGAGGGCACCTGATCCTACACTTCCCTGAGCATCCATACTGGCGTCCAGCTAAAAGACGGTAAAGAAGCGCTTGTGGGGAGGCAACCCCACCGAGGTTTGCATTTTCTTACTCTTTTTTCTTTGATTTTGTGTGTTTTTGAGTCTTGAGACGCTGATCTGGAGTTACGTGTCGTTTTTGAGTGAAAACAGGTTGATTTCGGGACCCCAGCAAGGTGCACGGCCAGAAAATCAGCTTGCACGGCCGTGCGCCTTGGCTAGCCTGGCCGTGCACGCTCTCGTCGCAAGTTGCACGGCCAAAAGTGCATTGTGCACGGCCGTGCACATCCTCGGCCAGGCCGTGCACCTTGCACGGCCAACATTTCAGCTCGCACGGCCGTGCAGCACCCTCGGCCAGGCCGTGCGAGCTCTCACACCAAGTTGCACGGCCAAAAGCACCTTGTGCACGGCCGTGCAACTCCCCTCGGCCAGGCCGTGTCGGCCTGCACGGGCAAAACGCCAAGGTGCACGGCCGTGCGCCTCTGCCCGTGCAGCCGAGGCACGGGCTCTATAAATGCCCGTCTCAGTGTGTCTGTTTTTGTTTTTTTTTTTCCAGACTTTTGAGTGTTTGCTCCATGTGTGCGGAGCTTGGACTTAGTGTCGGTTGTTCTTTTTGTTTTTGGTTTTTCATTTGTGTTTTGATGTAGCCGTCTGGGCTAACACTTATCCCTAACACCAGTGTGCTAGTGTTTCTGATGTTCGATTTGTGCAGTATTGACCACTTCCCCGTTCGCTTCTCGCTGACTGGTCCACTTCCAGTCCCCCAGCAGTGTTCTTACCCGGTAACATCGTTCCCCCTTATCTTTCCCTCTACTCCATTGAGGGCAATGTCGTGCTTAAGTGTGGGGGGATGTTCTGTATCGGTTGGAATATTTTAGATGGTGCTTGGAGCCTAGTCCACTATCCGAATCTTACGATTTGAGGGCTCCAAGTACTGCTGTTTGATCATATTGGCACTGTGTTTTAATGGATGAATTGATTGGTTTTCGGATTAATGCATGACAACTTGTTTGCGACTAGGACAACCTATGATGAGGACTGAGATGTGCAGTAGAGTGATGTAGGGGTTCAGTTTTTCAACTGTTTGCTTGCCAATTGTGACTTGATCTGACTTGATCTGATTACTTGTTCTTGACAGTCGTTTATGCATCTAGTTCAGGGTATCAGAATGTGAGATAGAGCATATAGGTAGCCATGTGAGATTTGAGCCTGCTCGTTTCTTTCTTGTGAGATAGATCCCTCTTCCATGATGTGTAGCATTCACGTTGTCACTAGCTAAGATGATGGGGGCATAGGATTAGCCCACGCCCAAAACTGACTGTCCTGATGTGTCATATCCCCTAGTCAGCCCCTTTGAGCCGTGTGTTATCCTTTCTTTTGGTCTATAATGGAAAAAATCACCCTTGTTGCATCTTTTAGAAGGTTCCACAGAGTGGTTTTTACATATTCTCTGCTGTTTCTGCTTAAGTCTATGTGAGTGTTGGAGGCAGTGCTTAAATGTTGGGCATGTGTTTGAAATGTGCAGAAGTGGTGGCTCTCTTAAGAAATGAAAAGAAAAATAAAAGAAAAACAAAGGAAAAGTGAAAGCAAAAGAGAGCCACTACCAAAAATCTGAATAATGCCCAGTAAGTAGTGTTTCTTAGCAGTCTGGCTTGGAAATGCTGATGTTTATGCCTCCTTCGCTCTTGTGCTCTTAAGATATTGAGTAATGCAGGATAGCAGAAAGAAAATACCGGGTTGTTGACTGTGTTTGTGTGTTTGGAAAATGTGGAACCTTTTGCTATGAATACTTCCACCACCTAAAAGGCCTTTTCCCCATGTCCAAGACCCTAGCCAGTCATTTGAACCTGTGTCTAAGACCTCCTGATTAGTTAGTGGTGACACCCCATATGTGAACTCTAGCATTTAGAGGCTGCCATCATGGTGAAGAGATGATAGGATTGAGAGAAATAGCATGCGCATCTTTCGCATCAAATTGTCCTGACCCCACTGGTCGAGAGTGAGTGATTCATTTTCATTTTCTATATGCTCTTGTACCCCGGTGAGGACCTAGATTGCTCGGTCTCTATTCTGATGTTTTGAGTTGGATGCATGAGTTGACTGTTTTGAGTAAGTGGTTGAATCAAGTCTAGGTTGGCCAGTGAACAGGAGGGAGACTCTTCCTTTACTCGATTTGCTGCACTCGAATGTCCTTTGTGGTGGTTGTCCAGGTTGTTATTGAGGTTGTGCATGTATTGATGTTTGAAAACCAGTGCGATTCACGTGTTTTGTGCCTTTATGACTTGTCCCCAATGTTGGTTGATTGAAATATGTAAGCTTACCTAGTGTCTGACTTGGTTTGCTTGGGGACAAGCAAACGGTTAAGTGTGGGGGAGTTTGATAGACCGTCATTTACACATGTTTTTACCCTCATACTTACACCGTTTGAGGTGTTGATTCTCGTGTTTTAGGCCGATTTCACGCTAGGTTGTGCTTGTTTGTGTTATTTCAGGTCCTAGTACGTGAATGAAGGCTTAGGAGCGAGTCTGGGGTCGATTGGACGAAGAACGGACGAAGGGCGAGCTTTTGGAGGAGTGCACGGGCAGACCAGGAGGCTGCACGGCCGTGCACATGAGCCATTTGGCCGTGCGCCTCATGTCGAGGCCGTGCACGGGCACATTCCAGGCTTGCACGGCCGTGCGCCTGGCCGTGCAAGGAGGCTGAGCTTGAATAAATGAAACGGCGCGTTTTGGAGAGTTGCACGGCCAGAATGGGGTGGTGCACGGCCGTGCACCTGCCCGTGCACCTGGGGAAATCCGGTTTTAGTGCCTAATCCGAGCCAAAAGTGGGAGAATCGTGTTTTCAGAGCAAAAACAGAGCCCTAGAGAGAGAAAGTGCGAAGAACTCATCCTAGAAGCCGTCTTGGAGCTGGATTTCATCAAATCGAGCCTGGAGATCGTCATAGGAGTGAACATCATCGTCCCGGAGCAGATTATCCTCATCGTTATGAGTATGACTAATCCGATTCTTGTTTTCTCTTTTCTCTCTATGGAGTAGAACCCTTCTCTCACTTGGGTATGAAGAACCCTAGTTCCTTGTGTTAGGGATTTGATTGTAATGACTTGGGATGATATTATTGTTTGATTTTAATCGAATGACGCATGTTTCATGAATTGATTTGAGTCTGATCAGCTTGTCTCAATTTCTGCTTCAACCTGAGATAGATAGGATCTGATTAGGTTGTTAGAGCTTCTTCATTCGATAGTAGGAGATTGGCTATACGAGAGTTAGCCAATTTACTGCTTTGTACTGGTGTTCTTGACGCCAGTAGTGGAGTTCTGTGTTCATAGCCTCAGCTTTCTATCCCGGTGAAGACTAGTCGTCTGCCGGGTAGTTATACTGAGAGGGCTTGGTCAGCTTAAGAGATTCCAAGCTACTGTCGGATCTTCCGCAGTCTAATCAACAGTAAATCAACCCAGGGAATTGCAATTGAACCTAACTAAGGGGCTAGGGGGACTCAATCCCGAGTGACTCTTAACTGCTTTTGAAAACCGAACCATTTCCTGCTTTCTTACTGCTTTTGCGTTAAACAACAATCACTCGAACTAGTTTGCTAGATAATAGAGAATCACGGAGTAAGCAGTAGATCTAGACCCCGGGTTGATAATATAACTTGCCTGTTACTACATTCCCGGACTGCGATTACACTTGGTCGCAGTTTGGTGTTGTGTTTTGGCGTGTCACTAGGTCTGGCCGTGTGGTTTCCTCAGCTTCTCGCCAAACATCCAACTTTCGTCCAATCGACCCCGAACTCGTTCCCTAACCTCCAATCACGTACTAGGACATGAAATAACACAAACGAGAACAACCTAGCGTGAAATCGGCCTACAATACGAGAAATGAGGCTCAAACGACGTAAGAATGGTGGATAAAAACATGTGTATATATCAAGTCATCAAATTCCCCACACTTAACCGTTTGCTTGTCCCCAAGCAAACCAAGTCAGATACAAGGTAAGCTCAACACATTTCAATCATACCAACTTTGGGGACAAATCATATAGGCACAGAACATGTGAATCATACTGGCTTTTGATCATTGACACATGGACAGCTCAACAGCAACCTAGACAACCACCACAGAGGACATTCGAGTGCAGCAAAATCGTGTAAAGGAAGAGAAATCCTTTCTGTTCACCAACCAACATAGACTTGACTAAAAAACTTGACCAAGACAGTCATCGCATGCATCAAACTCAAGACATCAGAATCAAGACCGAGCCATCTAGGTCCTTAGCGGGGTAAAGATCATAAAGAACAAGGAAATGAATCACTCACTCTCGACCAGTGGGGTCAGGACAATTTGATGCAAAAAATGCGCATGCTTATTCTCTCAAATCCTAACGTCTCTTCACCATAATGACAGCCTCTAAATGTTAGAGTTCACACAATGGATGTCACCACTAACTAATCCGGAGGTCTTAGACACAGTTTCAAGTGACTGGCTAGGGTCTTGGACATGGGAAAAAAGCCTTTTATGTGGTGGAAGTATTCATAGCACAAGGTTCCACAGTTCCAAACCCAGCACATTCACAGCCAATCAAACCAGTAACTTTCTTTCTGCCATTCTGCATTACTCAAATTCTCTAAAGCACAAGAGCGAAGGAGGTCACAATAATGTTATTATTTCTAAGCCAGACTGCTAAGAAACACTACTTAATGAGCATGATTCAGAGTTTTGGTAGTGGCTCTCTTTTGCTTTCATTCTTTTTTTTCTTCTTTTCTTTTTATCATTTCTTGAGAAAACCACCACCTCTGCACATTTTTCAAACACTCGCCCAACTTTGAAGCATGACCTCCAACCCTCACATTATATTTAGCAGAAACAGCAGAGAACATGCAAAAATCGTGGAACCTTCTAAGAGATGCAAAAGGGTGATTTTCCATTGCAGACTGAAAGAAAGGTAAGTGCATGGCTCAAAGGGGATGACTAGGGGGTATGACACACCAGGACAATCATTTTGGTCGTGGGCTATTCCTATGCCTCCGTCATCTCAGCTAGTGACAACGTGAATGCAAAACATCATGGAAGAGGGATCTATCGCACAAGAAAGAAACGAGCAGGCTCAAATCTCACATGGCTACCTATATGCTCTATCTCTCATTCTAATTCCCTGAACTAGATGCATAAACGACTGTCAAGAGCAAGTGATCAATCCAAGTCATAGTTGGTAAGCAAACAGTTGAAAAACCGAAAGCCTACACAACTCTACTGCACGTCTACGTCATCCTTATAGGTTGTCCTAGTTACAATCAAGTTGTCATGCATTAATTCGAAAGCCATTCGATTCACCAATCAAATCCACAGTGCCAATATGATCATGCAAACAGCGGTACTTGGAGCCCTCAAATCTCGAGATTTGGACAGCGGACTAGGCTCCAAGCACACATATAAAGATTCCAACCAATACAAAGCACCTCCCCACACTTAAGTTCGACATTGCCCTCAATGGAGCAGAGGGAAAGAAAAGGGGAACGATGTTACCAGAAGGAAAGACTGCCGAGGGACGGGAAGTGGACCAGTCAGCAGGGCTAGCATCAGCAAAACACACTGGGTGATAGAAACCATAGTTCCAAGTGGACAAACCGAAAACAAACGAAAGGAAAAAAACCTTGGCGGGGTTGCCTCCCTACAAGCGCTTCTTTACCGTCTTTTAGCTGGACGCCAGTAGGGTGGATGCTCAAAGAGGTGAAGGAAAGGTGCCTCCAAGAGCGGATCCACATCGCTCTTGAGGTACAACTTCAGATGGTGGACACGACGGGTGTGACCACCAGCACTCGTCAACTCGACCTGGCCATCCGGCAGGATGCAAGCGAGTGAATACTCGAATGGCCAAGGAGGTCGAGGCTGAGGTGGCGGGACAAGCTCATAGTGGTCTCCGGCTTTCTTTTGAGCAGGCTTAGCTACCTGCAGTTTCGGCCGCCACTCCTCCTTGATCTTTTCTTTTGGTAACGGAGTGGATGGGACCGGCGACGAAGATATGGGAGGGGGATCCTGCAAAATGGGAAGCACAGAAGGATACACGACAGACTCGTGCTCCTGGTGAGAAACAACATGCAAAGGCGATGAAGTAGGGAGAGTATTAGTAATGAAAAATGTTATTCGCTCCTCGCCATTGCTCAAGACTAAGGTCCCATCATTTACATCTATGAGAGCCTTGGTGGTGGCCAAGAAAGGCCTTCCTAGTAAAGGGGCACTTCTGTGTCTTCATTGATGTCCAAGATAACAAAATCCACAGGATAAAAGAATCTGCCAACCTTAACCAGATGGTCTTCCACTATCCCCCTAGGATGAACTATAGATCGGTCAGCTAATTGAATACTCATCCTAGTTGCACTGGGTTCACCTAGGCCTAGTTTCTTGAACAATTCAAGAGGCATAACATTGATACTAGCACCTAGATACGCCAAGGACCTCTCTACATGCAATTTACCTATAGAGCACGGGATAGTAAAACTACCCGGGTCCTTCTGCTTCGGCGGAATCTTGTTCTGCATAATGGCCGAGCACTCCTCGCTGAGCTCCACAGTGGCCATCTCGCTCAGCTTCTGCTTCTTTGAGAGAAGATCCTTCAGGAACTTCGCATACTTAGGCATTTGAGATAGTGCCTCCAGGAAGGGCACTTGGACATTCAACTTCCTAAGCATGGACATGAATTTCCCTAACTCTGCTTCTAGCCTGTCTTTGTGCAACCGAGTAGGGAAGGGGAGTTGAGGGACATACTCCTTCACTACTGGTTGCGGCTTAGGAGCAGACACCTCAACCTCCTTCTCCGCTTCTTCTTCAACAGCTGGAAATGCCGAGGTAGGTCTCCCTCCCGCTTGTCTGGCCAGGACAAGTGGGTCTGCAATCACCTTGCCGCTCCTTGTAGTGATAGCATTACAGTGGGGTAGGACCCAGCAAGGTACCCGGAGCCCTCTGTGCCACTGTTTGAGCCACACTCCCCAGCTGGGTTTGGATATCCTGCAAGACAACCTGTGTGTTCCTCTGGCCAGCTTCAAGAGCCAGGAATTTACCTGGGGCCTTTTCCATCAACTACTCGATAGTGTTGAATTTATGAGAATTGGAACTGGCAAGAGAACCCACCAAGTCCCGCAGTTCAGATATCAGATCATTCTGCACTGGGGTTACAGGGGCTGCACCTGGCTGCTGGAAGGGTTTCGACTGTGGTTGAGCAGCATGCCCCCTGCATGGGCTGGTAGAGAGACTGCTGCTGTTGCTGGAATTGCCCCTGCTTGGGTTGATATGGCGGTCTCTGGAAGCCTGGCGGTCCCTGGTAGGGCTGGGAATTTAGACCAAACCATATGACAAGCCGCGGTTTAGACCGTACCGTACGGTTTGGTCCGGACCGTTAGACCATGAATACAATTTGGTCTGGTCCATGATTTGCCTCTTTCACTTGTGGTCTGGAACGGTTTGGTCTGGTCTAGACCGTGGTTAACCGTCCAGACCGTGACAAAAATTAACTATACCATCTTACCATTAATGTTGTCTGCTGAACTTTGGAAGTGTAATTACTAAGTTTCCTTAATGGATACAGATGCAAAAATTCTTTCTGCACTCATACAAATTGAAGTTGAAAAGGGATACAGATGCATCCACAATCTCTTTGCTCAAATCTCGACCGGCTTTCAATGTCTAAACCATTTATATTAATTACTTATATTCTATTTAATTATGTTCTTATCACACCTAATTTGTGCATATTGAGCGACCACAGCCCACAAGTTCTTTTATTTTAAAAAATTTGTATAACATGAGTCACTTCAGTTTATGAATATCACATCTCAGTACAAACACTTGCAAAATTGAAATTGCTAAATATATGTACGTGTAGGATCAATATTAATAATATCCTTAAGTTATCCACTTTTGTGGCTCAATTACTCAATCTCAACTGTGCGTATTTTGCTCGGAATTCAGTAGAGCTTCAAAAGTTGGAGAGTGATCTCTCTAGAATTACTTTTGAATTTGCACTTTATAATTTGTTGAACATATTAGTATTGAACTATGGATGTTTTTTGATTCTTAATCTCATGTTATGTTGGGTTGTAGACTTGAAATTGTTGGTGTTATGTTGACTTTTGAACTTTGTCGGATTAGTTGTCAATGCGTTTTTTATTTTAGTCACTAGCTAATATTTAACATTGGATAATATAGGTTTTGTTGAACATGGTCTACTCGGTCCAGACCGTACCGGACCGCACAGGCATGGTCTGGTCTGGACCGTATAGGTTATGGTCTGGTCTATGGTCTCTGTTCTACCCTCTCGGTCTGGACCGCAGACCGTGTATATGGTCTGGTCTGGACCAGACCACGCCGTTTCCCAGACCTAGTCCTTGGGAGACTGGTGGTCTAGGATTGGCCCCAACCCAGGAGAAGTTGGGATGCTGGCGCCACCCCTCGTTGTAAGTGTTACTGTAGGGGTCATTGCGCCTAGCATTTTTGATAAAGTTCACATGTTTCTGGGGTGTAGTCGACTCCCTCATCGCCTAACAGTCTTCCATAGTGTGATGGGTGCTCTCGCACCACTGGCAATGCATCGCCTGCTGCTGTCCAGTCCCTGAAATCATTCCAGAGCGATCGATGGCTGAAACCAGTTTTGATACCACTTGCACCAAATTAGACGACTAGGTGGCTACAACATGCACACCCCGCCCTGGTGCTCGTCTCGATCGCCTTGCAGTTCCCCAATCATAGCCCTGCTCTGCCATCTCTTCAAAAAGTTTATTCAGCTGTGGCGGTGTCTTGGTGAGCATATTCCCGCCGCAAACTGAGTCAATCAACTACTTGTCTTCCGGGAAGAGGGCATGGTAGAAGGTGCCCACCTTGAAAGCGTCGGTAAAACCATGGTTGGGACACTTGAGGAAGAGACTGGTGTATCTCTCCCAAGCATCCCGAATGGTCTCATCTTCATCCTAAGCAAAGTGGGTGATTTGCTTCGGTAGGTCCGCCGTCTGAGGAACTTATCCGCCAGGTTGGCGAACGTGGTGATCGATCCGGGAGGCCTAGTGTCCAGCCACTCCTTAGCCTGCCCCTCCAAGGTGAATGGGAAGTATCTCAATTGGATGGCATCGACTGGGACCCCGTTTATCTTAATCCATCGATGAGCTCATGGAATCGCCTCAGGTGTGATCGGGGGCACTCCCCCTCCTTGCCATGGAATACCACCGAGCCGCGCAGCATGGTGATGACAGAGGTGCTCACCTCAAAGTTATTTGCTGGAACTTGAGGGTGCTGGATGGGCGACCTCATGTCCGCGGCTCTGGCGGTCCAGTAATACCCCATGGTCTGCTCCTCGGGAATGACCACATCATTGTTCTGTGGGTCCCCCATTTCTTCATCCTCGTCGATTTGCAGCAGTGCTAGAGCCTCCTCCGCAGCCAGTCGCGCCTTTAAAGCCTGCTTGAAGTTCCTACAGGTTCGTTCAAGCTCTTGTTCTAATGGTAGTAAATCTCCCGACTGGCTACGGGTCATGCACTACCTGCACACAGAATGCAAACACAACCCGTGAAGGCACAAAGGTGGAAGAGAGAGAATGCAGTAAAGAAAAAAAAAACTAGAGTAACAAACTTTCACATTTCCACAATAACCTAGAAGTCTCCGGCAACGGCGCCAAAAACTTGACACGCTAAAACACAACACCAAACTGCGACTAAGTGTAATCGCAGTCTGGAAATGCAGTAAGTGGCAAGCTCTATTTGTCAAACCGAGGTCTAGATCTACTGCCTACTCCGTGATTATCTATTATCTAGCAAACTAAGTCGAGTGATTGTGTTTTTAACTAAAAGCAGTGAGAAAGTAGGAAATGATTCAAAGTTCCTTAGCAAGGGAAGAGTCAATCGTGAATGAGTCCCCCTAGCTTCTTAGTTAGGTTGAGGTTTTAATTACCCTGGGTTGATTAACTGTTGATTAAACTGCGAAAGATCCGACAGTAGCTTCGAATCTCTTAAGCTGACCAAGTCCTCTCAGGCAGGTTAATCGGCAGGCGACTAACCTTCACCGAGATAGACTGTTGAGGCAATAAGCACAGAAATCTACTACTGGAATTGGGTTCCAGTACAAAGTAGTAAAACGATTAACTCTCGTATAACCAATCTACCACTACCGATTGATGAAGCTCTAACAACCTAATCAGATTTTATCTATCTCAGGTTGCAGCAGAAATCAAGAAAAGATGATCAGATTTCAATTGACTCAATGAATTATGCATCAATCGATTATAACCAATCAGTATATCAATCCTAAGTCATTACAATCGAGATCCCTAACACATGGAACTAGGGTCCTTCATACCCAAGTGAGAGACAGTTCTACTCCATAAAGAGAGAGAGAGAGAGAGAGAGAGAGAGAGAGAGAGAGAGAGGAAAACAGAAATCAGAGTAGTCATACTCATAAAGATGAGGATAATCTGCTCTGGGATGTCGATCTTCACTCCTGGGGACGCAATCTGGGCTTCAATGGTGAGAAATCCACTCCAAATAGCTCCTAGGGTTTGTTCTTCGCACTTTCTCTCTCTAAAGCTCTGTTTTTTGCTCAATAACTCGATTCGCTCTCCTTAGGCTTGAAATTGGGTTAAAACCCAGAATTTCCCGACCACACGGCCAGGCCACATGGCCATGTGGATTCCCAGTCTGCCCGTGTGAGAGCCAAAACGCAACCTTTCAATTAAGTGCCTTCACGATTGCTACACGGCCGTGTAGAAAACTGGTTTGCCCATGTGACTTCCCTGGAATTTCCACACGGCCTCAAGGGACCCAGTACACGGCCAGTGTGGCCTTGCCTGCGTAATGGGATTCCACACGGCCACGCCACATGGCCCTGTGGCTGCTAGGTCTGGCCGTGTGCTTTTCCTCAGCTTCTCGCCAAATTTCGTCCAATCGACCCCGAACTTGTTCCCAAACCTCCAATCACGTGCTAGGACCTGAAATAACACAAACGAGAACAACCTAGCGTGAAATCGGTCTACGATACGAGAAATGAGGCTTAAACGACGTAAGAATGGTGGATAAAAACATGTGTATATATCAAGTCATCAGATCTACAACACCCAAGAGAGAAGAGTGAGTTTCTAGAGAGAGGGAGGGGAGATTACAAAGAAACCTCCAGATCTTCTTATTCTTCTAGGCTTGATTCCTAGCTTCCAAGCTTGAACAATGCTTTCAATTAAGCTCCAAGATCACTCCCTCTCTCACTAAAACTCCCCTTTAGTGCTTTGGGTTAAAACCCTAGAGAAAGAAAGTGTTCCTTCTCCAAAAGCCAGCTCATCCTCTCTATCCCCGTTGTTGTCTTCATATTTGCCCGAAAGTGATCAGTTCACGGACTCGTTGGCCAGTTCACTGTCGTGAACACCTAAACGCGTCCGTGAACTCAGTCATCTCCAAAATGCACCGCTTTGCTTCCTGGGTTCACAGTCAATGGCCACAGTTCACGGTCTTAGAGACGGTGAACTGCCTTGTCGTCATTAACTTCAAGAACCTCGTTGGACGTCTCGGTGTTCACGTTTTGTGGTCAAAGTTCACAGTCTTAGGAGACCGTGAACTGCAGTTGTTTCCTGGGATGCCTTCACGTCACTGTTACGAGGCAATTGTCACGGTCTCTGACTTCAGACTTTTCTTTGGTTTTTGCACTTTTTGACCTCCAATTATCCCAAAATTCGACCTTGACCCTTCCACACGTGCTAGGACCTGAAATGTATCAAAACGAGCACAACCTAGCGTGAAATATGTTGAGGAACGATGAAATACTAAGCTAAACGAATAAGAAATGAGAGGTAAAATGTGTACATTTGGGCCGAATCACAACTCTAATTCATAATGAGATGGATCACTATCTTCTCGAGGACCTTATTTCTCATAGGCCAGCTGATTTTGATATATTGATATGGTGGAAACTGAATGTCCTTAAGTACCCCACTTTGCAAACAAATGCAAGGGATTTCTTGGTCATACCAGTCAAATCAGTGGCTTCTAAATTTGCTTTTAGCTCTGGTGGGAGGTTATTAGACCCTCATCAGAGTAGGCTGCACTATAATACAGTGGAGGCAATGATGTGTACCCATAGTTGAATTATGGGGGAAATGCAACAAGGTAACCTACAATTACTCCTTCTGAGCTTCTTAATGTTAAATTTTTGAATGCTAATTGTATTTTTTGCATCTGCAGAATCAGGAAAGGTTGCAGTCGAGATAATGGAAGGGGTGTTTTCAGCTGTAGCAATTGCAGATTCCAGTACTGAAGATCAAGAGGAAGCTGGTAAGTTAGTTGGTTACCAATTCTCTCTTATGTGTAATTAGTTCAATTAAGATTAGTCCTTAGTTTCAATTCTCTAATTGTTTTTTTTTATTCTTGCAGATCAAGGGGGACTTGTGATGAAGAAGCATCTAATATCCCTAGTTGACTGATTTGTTGAAAGGTTCAAGGTATAGAGCCAAACTTCTGCCTATTTTACTTGTTCAATTTAAGATGAGGTTCAATTTTCTAACTGTGTTTGCTATTCTATTTCTTGCAGTGATTGCTTTTGAAGGATGCATGATGATGTTGAGTTGGTTACCAGCATACTATTGCTTGCTCTAGGAGGAATGGATCAAAGGAACTCATGGAACTCGTGTGTTAGTTTAGGTTTTAGTTGAATTTCTGGATGATCATATTGGGACTGATTGCTTGATTTTTCATTCTCTTATTTTTGAATCTGAACTCTATTTAGTAGATGTAGTGATGAACCGTCCGACCTTAGATTTGAGTGAGGAAGTAAGCCGATTACCGATTGTCTACACTGAGAGGGTCGAGTGACACGACCTTTCATCCTCACCTCGGTTTAGCAATCGAGACTGTGGTCTCCGACCACATACGCTTTCCTCTGCGGTTCACGATTAATGTACTTAAGGCAATAACCCACGTAGCATGGTAGCGGTTAGGGGGAAACGAAACCCAAGTGAGTTTCCCCCAAAAGAGTTTTCAAACCAAATTACCTTTGCTTTCTTTTATTTCAATTGGCAAACCTTTAAACCAAAGTTTTATCGCTAGATAATGATTTCACAACCGAATTAGGGGTAGACGGACCGACCTGGGTAGATATACTTGCCCTATACTGCACCCGATTAGTGTTTAAAAACTTGGGCTCTAATTGGGGTTTAATTGTGGTGTAGTTTCGTACGAGTCACATTTTCTATAATATTGGATCTTCAGTCCTCATTTTGGGGTGACAAATTTTCTCTCTTTACACTCAAGATATTATCTCTCTTTCTTGCATCCCCTTTCTAGGATTTCCCTTAAAGATTTGATCATTAAAGGGAAATGGAGGCTACCAACCCACGCTTTTGCATTGTTTCACAGGACCAAAAGTGACTTATCTCATTTCCCTCAGATTCTTCTAAGTTGTGATATCGAATCCAATTTAATTGATAAACTTCTTTCATCAAGGTTTACTTAAAGAAACTTGCTCGGAATAATTGGTGCCCATTTGGGGCCTCCTTAAGAAGAATCCTAAAAACACTCTTTCTTAATGCAAAAAATAATTTTGTCGACTATAGTATGTCGCTAACAGTAATTCCTAATGACTTGCTAAAAAACGACTTCTAACAATGACCAAGTGTAACCAATGATGGCACAAGTAATAATATCGAATCCATGGATCTCTAGAGTACTATTACTCAACTTCAATTCATTATCTAGCCAATCAGATTGAGGTTTGATTAACTAAACTACTCTACAAGCTAAACTAGTTTAGACTAGTGATTATAGATTGGGAACTCACTTAGGTATAATTTCCTTAGGTCCTCAATTAGATCCAAGTTGTAATTCCTTTTAGTTGTTTCACTGACGATCAAACTGCGGAAGATCCGATAATAGCTTGGAAAGTCCACTAAAGAAGACCAAGCCTCTTAGACAAAGTACTCGGCGGGCAACTAACCTCCAACAACATAAAATGACAAGGAAATAAACAAATATCTCCTCTATTGGTAAGAATCCCAGTACAGAGTAATGAATCGATTGACCCTTTCACAATCAATGTCGATGCTTTCTTCCTAAAGTAAAGATTGATTATTGGGACCAAGCTATGCGAATTTTTGTCCATTGTTTCCTTCTTCTTCTATAAATGAAAAAGTTCCTACTGTGTAAGAAGCATCCCTTACCGTTTTTTGTGAAATAGGGATTGACTACTTCCATTGAAGAAGCTCTCTTAACCTAATCAAATTCTATCTCTCCAAGGTTAAAGCAGAAATCTAGATAATGTCATCAAGACTCAATTGACTAAAATAATCATGCCTCAATCGAACAAAACCAATTGATATAATATCCAAAGGTTCATACAAGAAATATCATAACACATGGAACTAGGGTTCTTCAAAATCTGAGTGAAGAGAAGTTACTCCATAGAGAAGAGAGAGAATATAGTATAACTTTCTAGATCTTCAATATTCATGTTTGGGCTTGTACCTCGTGCTTCTAAGGAAAAATAAATCCTCCAATTCCGTTCCAAGATCGCCCTCAAATAGCTTTATTACTCTAGGGTTTGTCCCTTGGGTGGTTGGGATCCAAAACCAGCTCTCCCCCCTCTAGAAATCGCAAAACAACCTTTAAACCCAAAAACATGCCACAAGTCACGGCCAGAGTCACTGACATAACTTAGGTCGTGACATGACAAATCAATGATGAGTCATTCAACTCTCGAGGGTCAAGTTACGGCCCAAAAGGTCAAGTTACAGTCATGGTCGTAACTTTGAAGCCAACTCGTGACTTGTGAAAATGATTATGTTTCCCTATATTCGAGTCACCCCTTAGAGCCTCAATTCTGAAAATTCACCCCCAAGCCCGTGACTTGGGGCTCTCTGCCCGGGGCTTGAGGTCTGCGTCCACTTTTTGGCATGTTTTAACCTTGAATTGACCCAGAACTTGCTCCTAAGCTCCCTCTACCTGCTAGGACATGAAATAGGGGAAAATGAACACTACATAGCATGCAATGGGCCTAGGAAAGACGCATACCAAGCCAAACCATCAAGAAATGAGGATAAAACATGTAATTAGGTCATTATCAAACTGCCCCACACTTAACCATTTGCTTGTCCTCAAGCAAACCAAGTAAGACACAAGGTCAGCTTAGCCTATATTTCATGAAAATTTTGGGGACATATCATATAAGCACACAACACAAGAATCTCATCAGTCATTTAGAACAAACACACAAACAACAACAACATTGACAACCCTCGCAAATGACACTCAACCCAACAAAATCATGAGAGAAAGAATTTTCCCTCTGTTCTCAGAACAAAACATGACATGACCCAAGCACTCGCACACTAAAGTTAACCATGCATAAAGTTCAAGTCACCAGAACTAGAGACCGAGCAATCTAGGTCCTCACCGAGATAAATATTATGTGAATATGAATCACTCACTTTCGACTAGTGGGGTCAGGACAATTTGTTGAAAAGATGTGCATGCTCATTCTCTCAATCCTAATATCTCTTCACCATGATACCTCTAAGGGTTAGATTTCAGGCAGTGGTTGTCACCACTAACTCATCAAGAGGACTTGACTGGTTCAAAATGAACTAGCAAGGGTATAGGGCATGGGAAACAAGATTTTAGGTGGTGGTAACAATTCAAGTTGTTGGTTGTTAATTTAGCTTTTAATTTCCAGTTTTGCAAGTGTGTGTGTTCTTTGCTTATGCTAGACTTGTTGTTTTCCGATCGTGTGTAGGTGGTGCATGACCCGGAACAACCCGGCGCCCTTGCTACCACTTGACGAGGACATAAGCCAAACTCTCCGACTTCTAGTAAGGGAGAGAGAGCTAGCCGAGGAAAGGAGAATGAGTGAAAGAAGGACAACAATTGGATCCCGGTGTTAGTGGAGAAGTAGTTGAAGAAGTGGAAGTTGAACCCGTCATTGAAGAGGAAATGGCGGGGAACCAAAGGCAAGATGGAGCCTCTCAAGCCCGCCATATGAATGAGGAGGCGGGAGAAGAAGGAGCCCCGACGATGATGGGGTACTATATGGCCCCAAGGCAGGCGGACATTCAATCGCCGATCCTACATCCTCCGGTGGTGGCAAACAAGTTCGAGATCAAGCCGGCTCTAGTGATTATGATATAAAGTAATGCTCTCTTCCACGACCATGAAAGGGAGTCACCAAGAGAGCACGTGCAGAGATTCTTAGAGCTCGCGGGGAGCTTGAAGATTAATGGTGTGTCGGCCGAGGCTTTGCAACTAAGGCTTTTCCCATACTCACTCTCGGGGAAGGCACTTAGGTGGCTAAACAACCGCCTACCTCGGTCTATCACCTCATGGGACGACGTCCTTAACAAGTTTATGGCTCGTTATTGCCGCCTTCGAAGACGGCAAAGTGGAGACAGAAGATTACACATTTCGAGCAAGAAGAGGACGAGACCTTGAGGGATGCTTGGGAGAGGTACTCTGATTACTTTCTTCAATGCCCTCACCACGGGTTTGAGGAACAGTTTCGGATTGAAACCTTCTACGGAGGCCTAATGCAAGAAGATAAGATCCTCATTGACTCCTTGTGTTAGGGGAAGTTTATGAATATGGCTCCGCCCCAAATAACCGAGATCTTAGAAGACATGGCCCTGAGGGGGTATAATTGGGGATTGACTAGAAGTGGAAGAAGAAGCAATGAAAGGGGAGTGAGAAGCGTTGGTACGAGTGCTTCGCTTGAGGCAAAGTTGGATAAGTAGCTTGAGGTTATGCTTAAAGATAAAAGGCAAGGAAAACGGGCGGTAATGTTGTGCGACTGATGCTCGAGTACTAGCCACGAGATATCAGAGTGCCAAGCAATGAAGGAGGCAACCACTCCGGAGGAGCAAGTCAACTTTGTGGCAAATGCTAGGGTCAACAACCCGTATAACAATACTTATAACCCCGGATGGAGGAACCACCCCAACTTTGCTTGGGCATCACCGGGTAATCCAAGGCCCCCGGGTTTCCAAGGCCCCACGGGGAACTTCCAACCTCGGCCAACCTTCATCCAACAAAGGCCCCAACTCCAAGGCTCAAACTTTCAACAGCTGTACCAACCACAAGGTGCCCTAGGGTTCCAACAACAACATCAACTCGACAAGTTATCCATGCTTGAGGACCTAGTGAACACCTTTTTGAGTACGGGTAGCCAAAAGTTCGAGAAGATTGAGTAATTTATGGATGTGGTGACTACAAGTTTACCTCGGTTGAGGCGGGTCTCCGAAGCCATCAAGCGAGCCTTCAAAGTTTTGAGGTGCAAACCGGCAACCTTGCCGGTATCCTCACCGAGAGAACCAAGGGAGCTTTGCCTTCCCAAAACGTGGTGAACCCCAAGGATCAAGTCGGGGTGAAAGCACTTCAAGTGAGGAGTGTGAAGGTGGTTCCGGAGGTCACCACGGAAGAAGCAATAGAGATGGAAGAGTCCAACAAGAAAGAGACCACCCCGAAAAAAGGAGAGAAGAAGCCCTCGAGGAATGAGAGGAAGGCGGCGAGGCAGCCATCGCCGGAGGATGGATATGTGTCACCTCTTCCTTATCCCACAAGGATGTACAAGGAGAGGTTGGACAACGAGTGTGGAGGGTTCATGGAAATGCTACGCAACCTCCACCTCAACATCCCATTCCTCGAAGCCATGGCACAAATGCCAAGATATGCCAAGTACCTCAAAGGATTCCTCGTCAAGAAGCCAAGGCTTGAAGGCCTCGCCAACGTGACTCTTGGCGATGAGTGCTCGGCTTTCCTCCTCGACCGCTTGCCCGAAAAGCGGTCTGACCCAGGTAGCTTTACTATCCCTCTTGATATTGGTGATCACCATATAGAAAATGCCTTGGCGGAACTAGGAGCTAGTGTGAATGTGATGCCCTACAAGCTTTTCAAAAAGTTAGAAGTAGGTAAACTTAAGACCTCTAAGCTTAGAATCACCTTAGCCGACCGTTCGGTCATTAGCTCGAGAGGTATAGTAAAGGACATGATGGTGAGAGTGGGCAAGTTTTGCTATCCCACCGATTTCGTGATTCTCGACATAAGTGAGGACTCAGATATGCCCCTCATACTCGGTCGTCCCTTTCTTGCAACCGCCAAGGCATTGATAGATGTTAATGAGGGAACCCTAATTTTGAGGGATGGTAAGGAGAGAATCAAGCTTGAAATTGATCCTAGGGTGAGGAGTGATGAAGTGAATGATGTGAATGAGAGTGGAGGAGAGCCTCCTAAGGCAAACCCCACCATTACTTGTGTTGTCTTTGATGATGTTGAGCAAGAAGTTAAGAAGGGTCCTAAGCCAAAAGGACCGAGATTGAATGCTTGGAGAAGAAGGATGAAGGGGGCTTTGACCCGGAAGACGGGGGAACCCGAAGTAAGGTTGGCCAACTCAATGAGCCTAAGATGGGAGGCTACAAGCCTCGCCCCGAGAGTGTGGTGGATCCGCTCTCGGTGGCATCACGTTTGAATTCGTGATTGATCCGCAACCGTCAAGCTAATGATGATAAACAAGCGCTTGTTGGGAGGGGGAGAAGCTAGGGTGCTAACTCCATAAGGGGTTAGCACCGTCCTAATTATCATCTAAACCGTTCATTTTTATTTAAGATCTAATGGCTAAAAAAAGAAAAAGGGTATAATAGGAATAAAACTATAGGTGTCAAAACAGAACCCGACCCGAGTAACCCGCCCGTTTAACCCGGCCCGCAACCCGACCGCAACCCGAACTGACTAAAAGTCAATGACCCGTAACCCGCCCGACCCACAACCCGATCAACCCGCAACCCGATCAACCTGCAACCCGACTAGCCCGCAACCCAATTAAACCCGAACCCGATTAACCCGAACCCGATTGAACCCGAACCCGACTAACCCACAACCCGATTGATCCGAACCCGACTAACCCGAACTCGCCCGATTGACCCGAATAATTACTGTATTATATAATATATATTCTTTCAATATGAATTTTTTGATTCTAAACCAAGGCAAAACCATTTTTTATTTCTCTAAGTGATGTTCAAAAACTAAATTTACTTGAAATGATGTATTTTTAATAAAATTATAAAAAGTAAAACATTAAGTTCACTTGAAGATTAAGTTCATCTTTTACAATTATCTATAATGTATTAAAAACTTGGAGGTCCAAATTATATGAATGTATTGAAGTTGTATCTAACATTTCATTTTATCACATAAATGTTTGTCGAGTAGTTATTCTAAATTTTCATTTTGAACTAAATATGAGTGTTTATAGTTTTCGTGTCTAATTTAACTCGATATTTAAATAGCAATGGCTCATCAAATCATCACCTAATTATAGCTTGGCAGACTTTGTTATGCAATTATGCTCAATAATGCGCCACTCACCAGTAGCTAGAAATCTCAATTTATTGATGATAAATTAAGCATAAAAGTACAAACAAACCAAACAAGAAAAACTCTTAATACATCAGCACATTTGGACAATCAAACAAGAAGATTTTTGGAGAATGCATTTCAAAGGAATCTAAATTCCCCGGTTGCAGCCACGGCTTCACCCTCGTGCTGTAAAAAAAACAAACGCAGATTCCTACTGATGCAAGCTGCAGAAATACGAACGCCCAATTTTAGTGGCAATCCACCAATCCCATTCTTTCCTTGGAGAATAACAAGATCCACGCAATATACACAAAAACTAACTCTGAATAAAACACCAACAAGCCCCTAAACATACAGCTCGTCCCATCCCTTCTTTAAGCAAGCCCGACCTGAATTTTTCATCATCATCCTCCATTGGAGCAGAGATTACCCCCTTGCAACACAGAAATCAATTATATCATGTAAAACAAACACAGTATCTATAGCAACATGAGTATTTGTGGTTAAGAGTATAGTTGGATTTGGACATAGGTGAAATAAGTTATTGATCTTGCATATATAATTGAGTTCTTGATCCTGAGAATGAAATCGATGCTGAATATATGAAAATCAGGACATGTAACAAAAGAATTTATAAGAATAATTTTTTTTTTCTAAAGTAAGACCTTCTAAGTTATATGACGACATAGCAATCTTTGTATCTGTCCACCATGTTTCTTAAACTCTGATGCATCAGCAAAACACCCTCTATTCACCAAATTCGGGACATACAACCCTCCTATAACAACTGCCTGAAAACGTTAATAGCTGAGCATGGATTAAATTGCAGCAATTGCTTTGACAGATTGTTGATGCTGCTACTTCTTACATGTTCATACAGCCTGCAAATATAACCTAAATGTACTCAAATGGAAGGTACACCGTACATGCATAATATTATAAAGAAACAGAGGTTGCTAAAAAGCCTTTAAAAGCTAGACATCCATTATAAGAAACAGAGGTTGCTAAAGCAATTAAAAGAGAGAAGATAATCCAGTCAGCCGGTAGGTTTTAGAACGAAAGAAAGATGGCAGAAAACCAACCCGAAAACGAAAGCAAAACTCACCATCTAACCAAACTGTGGTCTATTTTACCTTCACTCTGCTGACTGCCGAGTTCCCTCGCCGACTCAGTTATCTAGATTCAAAAAATGACTATCAGAAGTCAGTATACAACCAATAATTAAAAACACTAATTATGTTACTTCAACTCACTCAACCCCATCGAGACTCCATGCCGAAACTCGATGGGAAAGAGCGAGATTCCTTGATAGGTGGTGGTCTCCAATTCCTCGAATTAGAATCAGCTAGCGAATTAGGGTTTCCAGTAAACCGTTGTTTGCCATCTCTATAAATGGCGTTTCCTCCCAAAATTCCTTTGCCATCTTCCTCTTTGAGGATTCTTTAAAGAAGTGGACTCTGCTTTCTCCTTCTCGAATCGCAATGTAAGCCAACCTAAAGAGAACATGCAGTTCTTTGGAGAGGAAAAATACTACTTAATGGAAATGAGATGGAAATGAGAAGTAGAAAGACGACGAGAAAGAAATGTAGAAAGGGAAAGGATAGGATAGCGGGAATGGGAATGGGAAAAGGGAAAAGTTGGGCAAAAAATCTCAAAATATGAAAATAATGGGGGGAAGTTTCCCTCCTGTAATGAAAAAAGTGGCGCTAATTTTCCCTCCTAAAATTTTTGGAAATTTTATAAAGTAAAAGAATAATTCTTTTTAATTACATATTTTTTTATTTTTCTTGATTCACGAAAATTTTATCATGATTATTCTTTAATCATAGAAAACAAAGACTACAAGAGAAATACATTAATTTTCATGACTAAAATTATACAATTAACTAATTAAGTACGAGAAGTTTTTTCGTAACTCTTGACATGTTTTCATGTATCGTCATGACATGTTTTATTGTTGTTTAGGGCCCAACGTGTGCCTAGCACCTTCTTGAATCTTGATTATATGAGTACTATGGCATATGAGATCAATGTATATTATACTAGCATGATTGATCTAACTATATAAACTTGTTGAAATACATTAATTGAAAAAAATGTTCAAAATAATGGAAAGACTCGTGTTGTAAAATATGTATGATTTACTGAAGTTATAATTACATAGAGGATTGTTGTTTGTTTCTATTTTTTATTTTATGGATCATTATGGGCAAGCACATAACCAAAGATTGTTGTTTGCCCGTGTGCATCAAGAGTTTAATCAAACATTGACATTGTTGTGAGTTAAGTATAAATCTAAACGAAACTCATTAACTCATTTCACCATTGTTCAACAAACCAATTCATATACTGAACCTTAAAGTCTAAATGTTACTTAGTAAGTAACTCGTATTTGATTAGCGATATCTATGTGATATGTGTGTTTAGCCTGTATAAATTTAAGATATGATACAAAAGTCATATGTGCAATAAATATTAGCCACATATACAAAATCTCAACCCAAATTAAATTTTAAAATACGTAGTAGAACTAACCTATGAGTTACATCACTAACAATAAATCAGTAAGTTGAAAGGTGTGTAACCTGACCAACCTACAAGATATATGACCAATAGTAGACTAGTTTATGACTTATGAGCTATATAATGAGCAACTAATCAAATTGGTTTGCAATCATACATATACAATTAAGTTGTCATGTAAGCTTAAATTGACTTAAGTTTCGAGCTATGTAAGTATTGAAGTTTTACATATCTTACACCACTTCGTTTCATCACTTGAATGTTCGTGGAGTTAGTTATTTTAAGTTTTTGTTTTAAACCGAATACGAGTTTTTTTATTATTTGTCATGTACACCTTTTAATTTGTGGTTGTATTATAACTATTGGATGGACATGTTGATCTCACCATAACTATTAACTAATCTACTTTACCAATTATGATTAATTATATGGTAAGTTTACAAGTCATACGATTGCTACAACTCAATCATTTAAAAGAGTACAAAACTAATTCAACACTTGACAAATTTATTTAATGTTCATAAGTAATATACAAGGAGAGAAAAATTGTCTAAAAATTAAGACAAATATTTAAAATTACTACAATAAATAATGTGTAAGTTGTAACAAGTAAAAAGTAAGTGACACAATGCGCTAATCCGAACAACCCGCAACCCGATCCGCCCGACCCGTAACCCGATTGACTCGCAACCCGACTGACCAGCAACCCGATGAACCCGCAACCCGACCGACCCGTAACCCGATTAATTCACAACCCGACTAACCCGCAACCCGATTAACCCGAACCCGATTGACCCGTAACCCGATGAACCCGCAACCCGATGAACCCGTAACCCGACTGAACCCAACCCGAACCCGCCCGAACCCGCCCGATTGACACCTATAAATAAAACCAACAAAATATTAAATTTAAAATTTAAAATTCTAATTTCCATGATAGAGGCCGCATTTTGTGGGATCATTGTGACGGTTTGTATCTTTTATTTTGGGCAAAGGATTTTATTTTCATTTTTTTATTTATTTGGAGATCTTGAATGGAGAGGGTATTTGCGGAGAGGAATATTAAATCGCCGGCGACATCTGGAACTCCAGTGAAAAGCTACTGCCAGAATCACTACTAATGATAGATAAAAAAACTGAAGAACACTACCAAAATAATGCTCAAGCAATAGAAACACTACCACCTAAGATCTTAACAATACTACTACTACGTACAAATATAGGGAATACCACTTGCATATTTCATTCTCAATTAAAAAACACTACTACATAATTGCATAATCACTACTAATGCTAGTCCTAGATCTAAAGAACACTGCTAGGTCCTAAAACAATCGGAGAACACTACCAAAATAATGCTCAAACAATAAAAAACACTACTACCATAGATTTGAAGAACACTACTACAACCTATAAAAATAGAGAGCACTACTTACATTTTTCATTCCCAAACATTAAAAAACACTACTACAAAAGTAGCTTAAAAACACTACTAGGATGTCCAAAACCACTCCCAACCAATGGGCTCCGGTGGAATCAACAACGACGAAAATCATCGACACAAACCCAAGAGAAGAAAGAGATTGCATGCAACTGCGTCGTTGAACAATGGAGAGATGCGTCAAAGCATAAAACCGATTACACCTAGAAGGTTCAACTGCGGTGGCGGGCCCGATGAATCTGGGTCAGAAGAAGAGGTCGACGACGAAATTGAGTGGATCTCGGTCGAGAAGGGATGCCGACGCCGACAATGGATGCCGACCGGGAGAGAGAAGACAACAATAGAGGAAGAAAGATTGGACGGTGGAAGCCGACCGGAGGAGTGCAAACGAACGAAAATGGCGATGGCAAAAGCGATTGAAAAGGAAGAAGAAAGAGGAAAAAGGGAAAGAGAGGAGGTATACGGAGGAAGGGACTCTTCTCTTCTGATTCACCAAATCTCTCCCACAATCTTTAATTTCCTAATATCACGCTAACTCCCAACACTACAAAATCCCAAAATGCCCCGCCTACAAAATAACCATTAGATGCAACAAAAATAAGTGGACGGTGATTACACAAGTTGGCACCCCATCTCATCCCGTTGGGAGGGAACCCAACGAAGGTTAGAAAGCATGAACTACTACTACTATGTATTGTGTTTGTAATAACCTCGCCTTGAGAGAGTCGTATTGTGCTTGTGTGTATTTTTTGTTGTCTCTCCTTGAAGCTCAATTATCCTACCCCAGTTCGATTCCTACATTCACTCACCAAGCCCAAGTGGTAACATCACTCTACCCCTTTCTTATGCCATTGAGGGCAATGCCGAATTTAAGTGTGTATGTGTGTGTGTGTGGGGGGGGGGGGGTAGTCTACTAGTATGCTTATGTGAGTGAGATGTTGCTTGGAGCCTTTTGTATGCCCAAATTTCAAAAATTTGAGGGCTCCAAGCAATGTTTGCATGTTCAAAGGGACCGGATGGTGGGAAATTCTCGTGTTTGTGGCATTAATCTTGAATTGTGCATGTGATTGAGAATATCCTATGATGATGACTGAGAAGTTCATTAGGATAGGCCAAGATTTTAGTTCTCAAAGTGTGCATAAATGAATGGATTTCTTGACTTGATCACTTGTTGTTTACAATTGCCATGCATCGTGTTTGTGAATTGGAATAGATGGTTGGGTAACTAGGTATCCTGTGAGCTTTGAGCCGTTCGTTTCTTTCAGTGTGATAGTTCCCTCTTACCACGGTGTGTAGCATCACAAGTTCACTAGCAAGTATGATGGAGGCATAGGATTAATCCACGCCCCAAATGTTGATTGTTCCACAATGAGTCATCCTTTAGTCAACCCCTTTGAATCGTGTGACTACGTGACCCGTTCTTGATTTAGGAGCTTCGTTCGTGTGAGCTTAAAGGTGTTAGTAGAAAGACCACCAAATCATTTCTTCGTGTCCAAACATGAGTCGCCCGTGTGTCGCGGAACTCTTACCATTGAGTTTCCATAGAGGTGCTACATAGGAGGTTCGTGAGTGTTTCTTGCTAGGAGTGGAAAATGGAGTGTAGTGTTGGAGTTAGTTCCTCAAAAAGAGAGCATTGGTCGATAAATGTTTAGGTGGCAAGTGTTTTTACTCTCTAATACCCCCTCAAAAAGAAAAAAAAAGAGAAAGAAAAGAAAAGAACAGAGAAACGAAAAAGAGGTAATAAAATGGGGTAAATAAAGTAGAGAGTGCCACGAAAAACCAAAGTACATGCTCTAGGAAAGGGTTTCTTGGCACCCAAGCCATGGAAACCCCCCACATTGTTTAGAACTCCTTCACTACCAAACCTTAAAGAACTAGCAAGAGTTGACCGAGGAAGAGTGCTTCAAGGTAGTTCATGATGGGTGATAGTTGGAAGGGAGAGATAATGGTTTTGGCCGTTGCTAGTGGCCTTTGATTGAAGAGAAGGGTTTTAGTCAAAACCATAGACCCTTCGGATTTTGGTTGAAGATGTAGAACCTCACGTCATGATTGCCACCACCTAAAAGCCTGTTCCCCATGTCAAAGCCAATCGCCAGTCATCTGAACCCGTGTCTAAGACCTTCAGACGAGCTAGTGGTGACAACCATCCCGTGAACTCTAGCGTTTAGAGGTTACCGTCGTGGTATTGGGACGATAGGGTCGAGAGGTTACGAATATGCACATCTTTTCCACCAAAAAGGTCCCGACCCCACTGGTCTTGAGAGTGAGCGATTCATTCTTGCTTTGCATGTCATATCATACCCCGGTGAGGACTTTTGTTGCCTTTCCATTTGTTCCTCGGACTTGAATTCCATGCATGGTTGGTTGTGGTCGATAAGTGGTTTCGTTGAGACTTGCATTTATCCATGAATAACTTGAGAAATTTTCGTTTGCCCGTTTTGGTGGCTTTGAATGGTGTTTGTGGTGGATGTCGGTATTGCTTGTAACGGTTCATGTGTTGATTGTCAATAAACATCGAGAATTCCCGCTTCGTTTCCTTTGAGTTGTCCCCAAAGCATTTGTGAAGGTTGAAATATTACCGTGTGCGTGAAATGGTTTGCTTGGGGACAAGAAAATGTCTAAGTGTGGGGGAGTAATTCGGGCCTATTTACACATGTTTTGCCCCCGTTTAACTTAGATGTTTGTGCCAAATTCTCTCATTAATGGTTGGTTTTACGCAAGGTTCTTCATGTTTGAGTGCTTTTCAGGATTTAACAGGTGGAACCAGCCTCGGAGTCGAAAGATTGGCGAAAAGGATCGAAAACCCGGAGAAGAGGTGAAAAAGTGCAAGTTCACGGTCGTGCAAGACCGTGAAGAAGAGGTTAGGGCATGGATTCAAAGGAGATTTTGGGAAGATTTTTCCAAGGAAATCCCAGCTCAAGGGTCAAGAAGAGAGGAGGCATCCCCAAAAGATGGTTTCCACCTTTTTCCCTTTTGGTTCTTCCCACTTCTTCCATGGAGTAGTCCTCCTTTCACTTGGGTGTAGTGAAAGCCTAACTCTACCATGTAGTTTTCTTGTATGTGGTTTGGATGATTGATATTGGGTATCGTTCAATTTAATGTTTGAGGCATTATTCACCATGATTGTGCATGCTTGTGCTTAGCAACTTAGGGGTTGTGCATATTTTGTGCTTAGCATCCTAGGGATTGTGCATAATTGTGCTTAGCACCCCTAAGTTCGTGCATTTAGGTGCTAGTAATCTAATTTGCCAACTTAGCCTAGTTTAGAGAGGAAAATCCCCCTTTTTAAGGGAGACTCAATCGAGTTGGTTTTCCTTCCGCTTTCTAAGCCACCTAAACTAGGTGGAGTTAGGGAAATCCTCAATATCTAATTGAACAAGTCGATTAATCATGGTTAAAGCGTCCGACCTTAGAGTTGAGTGAGGAAATAAGCCGATTACCGATTGTGTAAACCGAGAGGGTCGAGTGACACGACCTTTCATCCTCACCTCGGCTTAGCAATCGAGACTGTGGTCTCCGATCACATTGGTCTCCCACACAAACGCTTTCCTCTGTGGTTCACGATTAACGTGCCCAAGGTAATCGTTCCAACCCACGTAGCATTGTAGCGGTTAGGGGGAAGCGAAACCCAAGTGACATTCCCACAAAAGAGTTTTCAAACCAAATTAACTTTGCTTTCTTTCATTTCCATTGGAAAACCTTTAAACCAAAGTTTTGTTGCTAGATAATGATTTCAACAACCGAAGTAGGAGTAGACGGACCGGCCCGAGTCGATATATAAATACTTGCCCTATACTGCACCCGATTAGAATTTAAAAACTTGGACTCTAATTGGGGTTTAATTGTGGTGTAGTTTCGGGCGAGTCACATTTTCTATAAATATTGGATCTTCACTCCTCATTTTGGGGTGACAAATTTTCTCTTTTTACAATCAATATATTTTCTCTCTTTCTTGCATCCCCCTTTCTAGGTTTTCCCTCACCGATTTGATCATTAAAGGGAAAACGGAGGCAATCAACCCACGCTTTTGCATTGTTTCATAGGACCAAAAGTGACTTATCTCATTTCCCTCAGATTCTTCTAAGTTGTGATATTGAATCCAATTTAATTGATAAAATTCTTTCATCAAGGTTTACTTAAAGAAACTTGCTCGGAATAATTGGTGCCCATCGTGGGGCCTCCGTAAGAAGAATCCTAAAAACACTCTTTCTTAATGCTAAAAATAATTTTGTCGACTATAGTATATCGCTAACAGTAATTCCTAATGACTTGCTAAAAAACGAATTCTAACAATTGCCAAGTGTAACCAATGGAAGGGTCTGCAGTATAGAGGCACAAGTAATAAATATAGAATCCACGGATCTCTAGAGTACTATTACACAATTTCAATTCATTATCTAGCCAATCAGATTGAGGTTTGATTACCTAAACTACTCTACAAGCTAAACTAGGTTAGACTACTGATTACAGGTTGGGAACTCACTTAAGTATGATTTCCTTAGCTCCTCAATTAGATCCAAGCTGTAATTCCTTTTAGTTGTTTCACTGATGATCAAACTGCGGAAGATCCGATAATAGCTGGGAATGTCAACTAAAGAAGACCAAGCCTCTTAGACAATGTACCCGGCAGGCAACTAACCTCCACCAGAATAAAATGACAAGGAAATAAACAAAATCTCCTCTACTGGTAAGAATCCCAGTCCAGAGTAATGAATCGATTGACCCTTTCACAATCAATGCCGATGCTTTCTTCCTAAAGTAAAGATTGATTGTTGGGACCAAGCTATGCGAATTTTTGTCCTTTGTTTCCTTCTTCTTCTGCGAATGAAAAAGTTCCTACTGGGTAGGAAGCATCCCTTACCATTTTTTGTGAAATAGAGGATTGACTACTTCAATTGAAGAAGCTCTCTTAACCCAATCAAATTCGATCTCTCCAAGGTCAAAGCAGAAATCTAGATAATGTCATCAAGACTCAATTGACTAAAATAATTATGCCTCAATCGAACAAAACCAATCAATATAATATCCAAAGGTTCATACAAGAAATATCATAATACATGGAACTAGGATTCTTCATAATCTAAGTGAAGAGAAGTTACTCCATAGAGAAGAGAGAGAATATAGTATAACTTTCTAGATCTTCAATCTTCATGTTTGGGCATGTACCTCGAGCTTCCAAGGAAAAATAAATCCTCCAATTCCGCTCCAAGATCGCCCTCAAATCGCTCTATTAGTCTAGGGTTTGTCCCTTGGGTGGTTGGGATCCAAAACCAACTCCCCCCTCCAGAAATCGCAAAACAACCTTTAAACCCAAAAACATGCCACAAGTCACGGCGAGCTGTCGAGGGTCAAGTTACGGCCCAAAAGGCAAGTTACTGTCATGGTCATAACTTTGAAGGCCAGCTCGTGACTTGTGAAAATGATTATGTTTCCCCATCTTCGAGGTAACCCATGGAGCCTCAATTCCGACAATTCACCCCAATGCCCGTGACTTGGGGGTCTCTGTCTGGGGTTTGAGGTCTGCATCCACTTTTTGGCATGTTTTAACCTTGAATTGACCCAGAACTTGCTCCTAAGCTCCCTCCACGTGCTAGGACCAGAAATAGGGGTAAATGAACACTACCTAGCATGCAATGGGCCTAGGAAAGACGCTTACCAAGCCAAACCATCAAGAAATGAGGATAAAACATGTAATTAGGTCATTATCAAACTCCCCCACACTTAACCATTTGCTTGTCCTCAAGCAAACCAAGTAAGTAAGACACAAGGTAAGTTTAGCCTATATTTCATGAAAATTTTGGGGACTTATAATATAAGCACACAACACAAGAATCTCATCAGTCATTTAGAACAAACACACAAACAACAACAACAACTTGACAACCCTCGCAGATGACTGACACGCCAAAACACAACACCAAACTGCGACCAAGTGTAATCGCAGTCCGGGAATGCAGTAACAGGCAAGTTCAATTATCAACCCGGGGTCTAGATCTACTGCTTACTCCGTGATTCTCTATTATCTAGCAACCTAGTTCGAGTGATTGTTGTGAAAAGCAAAAGCAGTAAGAAAGCAGTAAATTGTTCGGTTTTCTAAAGCAGGCAAGAGTCACTCGGGATTGAGTCCCCCTAGCCCCTTAGTTAGGTTCAATTGCAATTCCCTGGGTTGATTTACTGTTGATTAGACTGCGGAAGATCCGACAGTAGCTTGGAATCTCTTAAGCTGACCAAGCCCTCTCAGTCTAGCTATCCGGCAGACGACTAGTCTTCACCGGGATAGAAAGCTGAGGCTATGAACACAGAACTCCACTACTGGAATTGAATTCCAGTACAAAGCAGTAAACTGGCTAACTCTCGTATAGCCAATCTCCTACTATCGAATGAAGAGGCTCTAACAACCTAATCAGATTCTATCTATCTCAGGTTGCAGCAGAAATCGAGAGAAGATGATCAGACTCCAATCAATTCAATAAACATGCGTCATTCGATTAAAATCAAACAGTAACATCATCCCAAGTCATTACAATCAAATCCCTAACACAAGGAACTAGGGTTCTTCATACCCAAGTGAGAGAAGGGTTCTACTCCATAGAGAGAGAAGAGAAAACAAGAATCGGATTAGTCATACTCATAACGATGAGGATAATCTGCTCCGGGACGATGATTTCCACTCCTATGACGATCTCCAAGCTCGATTCGATGAAATCCAGCTCTAAGATAGCTTCTAGGATGTGTTCTTCGTACTTTCTCTCTCTAGGGCTCTGTTTTTGCTCTGAAAACACGATTCTCCCCCTTTTGGCTCGGATTAGGCTCTAAAACCAGGATTTCCCGACTCGCACGGCCAGGGTGCACGGCCGTGCAGACCACCCACTTGGCCGTGCAGCTCAAAACGCGCCGTATGGTTTAGTTTCGTAGGCCTCTCACACGGCCAGGGTGCACGGCCATGCAGGGTTCCCGTCCAGCCCGTGCTCGGCCTCGGCCAAAACCACACGGCCAGAGTTGCACTTTGCACGGCCGTGTGGTTTCCATGGCTTGCCCGTGCGTGGCCTCGGCAAAAGGCGCACGACCTGCATTGTCATTCGCACGGCCGTGCGATGCCATGGATTGCCCGTGCAGCTTCCTTGAAACCTCGCCATGCGTCCGATCTTCGTCCAATCGACCCCAGACTCGCTCCTAAGCCTTCATTCACGTACTAGGACCTGAAATATCACAAACAAGCACAACCTAGCGTGAAATCGGCCTAAAACACGAGAATCAACACCTCAAACGGTGTAAGAACGGGGGTAAAAACATGTGTAAATGACGGTCTATCAAACTCCCCCACACTTAACCGTTTGCTTGTCCCCAAGCAAACCAAGTCAGACACTAGGTAAGCTTACATATTTCAATCAACCAACATTGGGGACAAGTTATAAAGGCACAGAACACGTGAATCGCACTGGTTTTCAAACATCAATACATGAACAACCTCAATAACAACCTGGACAACCACCACAAAGGACATTCGAGTGCAGCAAATCAAGTAAAGGAAGAGTCTCCCTTCTGTTCACTGGCCAACCTAGACTTGATTCAACCACTTTCAAAACAGTCAACTCATGCATCCAACTCAAGACATCAGAATAGAGACCGAGCAATCTAGGTCCTCACCGGGGTACAAGAGCATATAGAAAATGAAAATGAATCACTCACTCTCGACCAGTGGGGTCAAGACAATTTGATGCGAAAGATGCGCATGCTATTTCTCTCAATCCCTATCATCTCTTCACCATGATGGCAGCCTCTAAATGCTAGAGTTCACATATGGGGTGTCACCACTAACTAATCAGGAGGTCTTAGACACAGGTTCAAATGACTGGCTAGGGTCTTGGACATGGGGAAAAGGCCTTTTAGGTGGTGGAAGTATTCATAGCAAAATATTCCACATTTTACAAACACACAATCACAGTCAAACAAACCGGTATTTTCTTTCTGCTATTCTGCATTACTCAATATCTCAAGAGCACAAGAGTGAAGGAGGCATAAACATCAGCATTTCCAAGCCAGACTGCTAAGAAACACTACTTAATGGGCATTATTAAGATTTTTGGTAGTGGCTCTCTTTTGCTTTCAATTTTTTTTCTTTTGTTTTTCTTTCATTTTTCTTTTCATTTCTTAAGAGAGCCACCACTTCTGCATAAATTTCAAACACCTGCCCAACTTTTAAGCACTACCTCCAACACTCACATAGACTTTAGCAGAAACAGCATAGAATATGTAAAAACCACTCTGTGGAACCTTCTAAAAGATGCAACAAGGGTGATTTTTTTATTTAAAGACCAAAAGAAAGGATAACACACGGCTCAAAGGGGCTGACTAGGGGATATGACACATCAGGACAGTCAGTTTTGGGCGTGGGCTAATCATATGCCCCCATCATCTTAGCTAGTGACAACGTGAATGCTACACATCATGGAAGAGGGATCTATCGCACAAGAAAGAAACGAGCAGGCTCAAATCTCACATGGCTACCTATATGCTCTATCTCACATTCTGATACCCTGAACTAGATGCATAAACGACTGTCAAGAACAAGTAATCAGATCAAGTCAGATCAAGTCACAGTTGGCAAGCAAACAGTTGAAAAACTGAACCCCTACATCGTTCTACTGCACATCTCAGTCCTCATCATAGGTTGTCCTAGTCGCAAACAAGTTGTCATGCATTCATCCGAAAACCAATCAATTCATCCATCAAAACACAGTGCCAATATGATCAAACAGCAGTACTTGGAGCCCTCAAATCGTAAGATTCGGACAGCGGACTAGGCTCCAAGCACCATCATAAATATTCCAACCGATACAAAGCACCCCCCCACACTTAAGCACGACATTGCCTTCAATGGAGTAGAGGGAAAGATAAGGGGAACGATGTTACCGGATAAGAACACTGCTGGGGGACTGGAAGTGGACCAGTCAGCGAGAAACAAACGGGAGAGTGGACAATGCTGCACAAATCGAACACCAGAAACACACTAGCACACTGTGCGTTAGGGATAAGTGTTAGCCCAGACGGCTACATCAAACCACAAAGGAAAACCAAAAACAAAAACAAACGACACTGAGTCCAAGCTCCGCACACATGGAGAAAACACACAAAAGTCTAAAATGACAAAGAAAACACACTGAGACGGGCAACGAGTACAGCCTACTCGTCGCCAAGATCGTCGAGGTCTATGTCGTTCATGAACGCGTCATCATCAGCAGCGCCAGCAGCACCGTCATGTGGAGGGGAGTCATCCCAGGGAGTCCTCCAGACAGGTGGCTCGCCCGGGAGCAGCTGGAGCAGGTGCTGCTGAACCTCCTGCATGCGCCGGGAACGACGCTTCTCCCGCTCGATGTGGGCGAGAGTCACGCCCTGCTGAGTCTGGATCGTGTTCAGCCGCTCGTCATAAGCAGCCATCATGTTCCGGTACTCGGCCTGGTCTGCCGCGTACTGCTGATGGAACTACATCTGCTGGTCGAGGATCAGCTGGTTCTGGATCCTCAGCTGCTCGAACTGATGGGCGAAGTAATCCTGTCCCTGGAAAGCGGAGCTGCTACCCCCGTAATGGAAGTCAGTCTGTGGTGGATCATCATCAGCAGCAGCAGCAGCATCCACCTCCTCGGGATCCACCTCATCAGCAGCCTCCTCCTCCTGGCCCTCTGGCTGGGCCTCTGGTACGGGCTCCTCGGGGATCGGAGGTTCCGGAAACCCATCGACCCATTGAACACCGTTCCTCTCCCGCAACAGCAGCATCTTCCTGATCGTCTTGCTGCCAAAGATGAGGGTGTCCCCCTCCTCGGTGCACCCCTGCAGTGAAAGGCCAAAGAAGGTGGCCAGGCGGGTGATGAGGGGGGCGCAGTGGAGGCTCTTCAGCTCTGTAGCCGTCTTCTCGAAGGTCCTGGCCACCACCGAACCCAGGTGGAGAGGATGGCGGCGCTGGCGGATCGAATGGATGAAGTACAGGGTCCTCTTCGTGATGGCGCTGGCACTGTCTCCTGCAGGGGTGTAAGACTTCGTCAGCAGGTGGTGGAGAAGTCGGTTGTCGAGCAGCAGGGTAGATGCCTTCGTCCTCCCGGACCGGAAGGGACGCGTCTGGCCTGGCCGAGCCAGGCTGGTGTACAGCCTCCCGAAGTCCACCTCCGGTGGCTCATTTACCTCGGTGACGTAGTCCTGACGGTCGTCGAGGTCGAGGTCGAGAGCCTCGGCCAGCTCGTGGTAGCTCAAGGACCGGGGGACACCGCCCAGCCTGAATTGGACGGCTGTACCGTCCTGCCAATTGGTCGTGGAATTGTGCTTGAAGGTCGTGTAGAACTCCCACACCGGCTCGTAGTAGACCTTCTCGCAGAGCATGAGCAGACGGCGCCATGCGGTGTTGGCAACGGCGGCGGAGAGTTGCTCGTAGCAGTGTAATTGCCGAAACTCCCGTTTGGACCAGCAATGGTGTGACCCAAACGGGGTTTCCGCGACCTCCCTGAAGCGCCCTGCGGTGGGGCCCCTCCGTAGATCCCGGATGAACGGGTGCTGGAGATTAGGTTTCGCCATTGCCCTGCAAAACAGCAACCCAAAGTGGAACCAAAAGAGCCAAAGAAAAAGGTCAAGCACACCCCCACACTTAAGAACAGAAAACAGCCTAACCATGGTTTCATCCATAGTTCGGTGGTCAAAAACTCGATAAATCAAGCATAATCTGGGTGGGGGTGCACATTCACAAGAAAATAGGCAACTCAAGGTTCACATCCATAGCAAATACAACCTCAAACTACATCATTAAGGGCCCCAACCGGTGACCACAACATGGCATGGAAAACAGGCATTTCATCGAACACCTTGTGTGCACTACTAAGTTAAACATGAAATTGGCCAAATTCTTGCACATAAGGGCTCAAACAAGCAAAGGGGACTTTGCCCAACACAATTCATTCACATCCCATGCATTCCCCTCAATCAATTTCACAAAAATCAAATGATTCAATAAGGTTCTCTAACATACACCCTACACACTCAATTCTCCACAATTAACATAGTTAGGGGCAAAATCAAACCTGGAGACTCAAGTAGAGGTGTAGGGGATGATGAGGGGAAGACAATGGAAGCGACGAAACGCTGAAAAACTGGCCGGAAATGTTCGTCGGAGTCTCGCCGGAAATCGCCTCCGGCGACTAAAACGTCGCCCAAACTCGCTCAAAATCGAGGGATAGGCCGCTTTGGGTGTAGAAAGAGTGGGTTTGTTGTTGGTTTGGTGAAAAAATGACCCAAAGTGGACGAAAAAATCGAAAAAGGGTGGTTTTGTCGCGGTTTTCCGGCGAGGGCAGAGGATTCCGGCGAGTGGTATATGGTTTTCTGACCAGAATGGCCGTGCAGGCCATATAAATAGGCCGTGCCTCGGCCGCACGGGCAGGCGCGCACGGCCGTGCACGGCGTGCTTTTGCCCGTGCAGGCCGATACGGCCTGGCCGAGGAGATGCGCACGGCCGTGCACATGGCACATTTGGCCGTGCCATAATTACCGAGAGCCCGCACGGCCGTGCGAGGCAATGTGATGCCCGTGTCAGACGCACGGCCAGGCCAGGCTGAGCGCACGGCCGTGCAATGTGCACTTTTGGCCGTGCGCTTTTTACCGAGAGCTCGCACGGCCAAGGGGAGTTTTCCGCACGGCCGTGCAAGTTGAGGTCCTGGCCGTGCGCCATGCTGGAGCCCCGAAATCAACCTGTTTTCACTAAAAAACGACACTTGACTCTGGATCAACGTCTCAAGACTCAAAAACACACAAAATCAAAGGAAAAAGAGTAAGAAAATGCAAACCTCGGTGGGGTTGCCTCCCCACAAGCGCTTCTTTACCGTTTTAGCTGGACGCTAGTAGAGGAACTAAGGGTCCTCGAGCTTGATCAGCAGCTCTGCGCGCTCGACAGCACCTCCCAAGTACAACTTTAGGAGGTGGCCATTCACCTTGAATGGCTCGGTTTGAGCATTGCTGATCTCCACCGCACCATGCGGGAAAACTTGGGTCACCGTGAAGGGACCCGACCACCTCGAACGGAGCTTGCCCGGAAAGAGTTTCAGGCGTGCATTAAAGAGCAGAACACGATCACCTACCTGAAACTCCTTCGGGCCCCTCAACCTAGCGTCGTGAAGACGCTTGGTGCGCTCTTTGTAGAGCAGGGTGTTCTCGTAGGCGTGGTAACGCCACTCCTCCAACTCCAGCAGCTGCAACTTACGTTCTATACCTGCAACACTCAAATCCATGTTTAGCAGCTTAATGGCCCAGAAGGCCTTGTGCTCTAGCTCTACCGGCAAATGGCACGCCTTCCCATAGACAAGCCTGTAGGGAGAAGTGCCAATCGGGTTCTTATAGGAGTCCTATACGCCCAGAGAGCATCATCGAGCTTGGTGGACCAGTCCTTGACTGATCCACCGTCTTTTCAATTATACGTTTTAACTCCCGGTTCGTCAGCTCGGCCTGCCCATTTGACTGGGGATGATAGGCCACCGACACCTGATGCTTAACGCCATAGCGAGAGAGGAGTTTAGTGAACTGCCCCTGAAAATGGGTTCCTCTATCACTAATAATGGCGCGAGGTATCCCGAACCGGGAGAACAGCTGCTTCAGAAATGAGCAGACCCGTCTTGCATCATTGGTGGGCATGGCTTGAGCTTCTGCCCACCTCGAGACGTAGTCCACTGCAACCAAAATGTACAGATTGCCAAAAGATGGAGGGAATGGGCCCATGAAATCGATACCCCAAACATAAAAAATTTCACAAATATCATATATATGTTGGGGCATCTCATCCCGGGCAGAAATGTTACCTGACCTTTGGTAGCGGTCGCACTGGCGTGCGAAGGTGTCTGCATCCTTGAAGAGCGAGGGCCAATAGAAGCCCGACTGTAGCACCTTCCGCGCTGTGCGGGTTCCTCCATGATGACCTCCAGTAGGTCCCTCGTGACATTGAGACAGGATGTCTCCCATCTCATACTCCATGACACAGCGCCGGATCACGCCATTTGCTCCGATTCTGAAGAGGTAAGGATCCTCCCAGAAGTAGTGCTTCAGATCGGAGAAGAACTTGAGCTTCGCATGAGTAGCCATCCCCTTGGGTAACTGCTTGCCCACCAGATAATTGGCAAAGTCAGAATACCAAGGGGCCACGCTGTCCACCAGGGTCATCGCCAGCAATCGCTCACCCGGGAAGGAGTCGTCGATCTCGTCCTCGAAGTTGTCCACCGGAGGGGCTTCCAACCGTGAAAGATGATCTGCAGCAACATTCTCGGCTCCCTTCTTGTCCCGGATCTCGATATCAAACTCCTGCAGCAGCAGGATCCAGCGGATGAGCCTAGGCTTGGCATCAGCCTTGCTCATCAGATAACGAATCGCCGAGTGGTCAGTGTAAACCACCACTTGAGAGAGCACCAGATAGGGTCGGAACTTGTCAAACGCATACACCACAGCGAGGAGCTCCTTCTCTGTGGTGGTGTAGTTCTCCTGTGCATCGTTCAAGGTCTTTGACGCGTAATAGATGGGCTGGAAGTGTTTCTCGCGTCTCTGACCCAAAACTGCTCCGACTGCATAGTCACTCGCATCGCACATAAGCTCAAAAGGAAGAGACCAGTCAGGAGTCACCATGATAGGGGCATGGGTAAGCTTCTCCTTCAGAGTCTCAAATGCAGCTGTGCACTCGCGAGTGAACTGGAATGGCGCATCCTTCTCCAGCAGCTTGGTCAACGGCAGGGCAATCTTCGAGAAATCTTTGATGAAGCGCCGGTAAAAGCCTGCATGACCTAGAAAGCTGCGAATCCCCTTCACAGAAACGGGAGGAGGTAGCTGACTGATCGTCTCAATCTTCGCGCGATCTACCTCAATCCCCTTCTTGGAGATCTTGTGCCCAAGCACGACACCCTCATGAACCATGAAATGGCACTTCTCCCAGCTGAGTGCCAGATTAGTCTCCTCGCACCTCTTCAGAACGAGTTCCAGGTTATGGAGACAGTGAGTGAAGGAGTCTCCATATACCGAGAAATCATCCATGAAGACTTCCATGATCTCTCCAACCAGTCGGTCGAAGATAGCCAGCATGCATCTCTGGAAGGTCGCCGGTGCGTTACACAGCCCAAATGGAATCCTCCGGTAAGCAAAGGTGCCGAAAGGGCAAGTGAATGTGGTCTTCTCCTGATCCTTCGGTGCAATAGGAATCTGGAAGTAACCAGACATGCCATCCAGGAAGCAAAAGAACTCATGGCCCGCCAACCTCTCCAGCATCTGATCAATGAAAGGTAGGGGAAAATGATCTTTCCTGGTGGCGTCGTTCAGGCGCCGGTAATCGATGCAGACTCTCCAGCCGGTCACGGTCCGCATCGGGATCAACTCCTTCTTCTCATTCGGGACCACAGTCATCCCGCCTTTCTTCGGGACCACCTGAGTGGGGCTGACCCACTTGCTATCAGATATAGCAAAGATGATCCCTGCATCCATGAGCTTCACGATCTCTGCCCGGACCACTGCCTCCAAGTTAGGAGACAATCTCCTCTGTGGCTGCCTGACTGGCTTAACCTCATCCTCCATCAAGATTCTGTGAGAGCAGAAGGATGGGCTAATGCCTCTGATGTCGGTGATCTTCCATGCCATGGCCCGGGCATACTTGTGCAACAGAGCCACCAGCCTGCTCTTCTGCTCGGGGGTCAGATCCGAGCTAATAATAACTGGGAGCTGATTCCCCTCCCGGAGAAATGCATACTCCAGATGAGATGGGAGGGGGTTAAGCTCCAACTCTGGTGGCTCCTCCAATGATGTAGCGAGCCGGGGCGAGATGGGGATCGGCTTGAATGGTATCTCTTGCCCCTCGCTCGCGGCCTCGTCCAGCTCCGCAAGCTGCTCCTCCAGCTGCATATCCTGTGATGCCTGTTCCCCTAGCAAAAGACAACGCTCAAGGAAATCATCAGTACCCGCACTCGTGATGGCGATTGCGGTCTCAAAATCAGCAACAACATCACAGTAATCAAGATCATCATAGAGCTGGGGGTGTTTCATATTATCAGAAACAGAGAAGGTGATTTGTTCACCCCCAGCTCTTAAAATCAGTTTTCCATCATTAACATCAATCAGCGCCTTGGCGGTGACGAGAAAAGGTCTACCCAGTATCAAAGGCACATCAACATCCTCATTTATGTCCAAAATCACAAAATCAATAGGATATGAAAATGGCCCTACTGCGACTATCAAGTCCTCTGCTATACCCCTAGGATGCACAATAGATCTATCAGCAAGCTGGATGCTCATCCTAGTATTACTGGGTTCACCTAGGCCTAGCTTCTTAAACAGTGAATATGGCATGACATTAATGCTAGCGCCTAAATCCGCCAAGGACTTCCCTACATGCAAACTACCAATCATGCAAGGGATAGTGAAACCCTGGGTCTTTTCGCTTCTCTGGTAGTTTGTTCTGCAGGATGGCAGAACACTCCTCGTTTAGCATCACCGTAGACAGCTCCCCAAGCTTCCTCTTGTTGGTGAGGAGATCCTTCATGAACTTGGCATACTTGGGCATCTTCGATAATGCCTCCACGAAGGGCATGCTAATATTCACCTGCTTCAGCATTGCCATGAATTTGGCAAACTCAGTCTCCAGTCGGTCCTTGTGCAACCGAGTAGGAAAGGGAAGCTGTGGTACATACTCCTTCACCACTGGTTGCGGTTTAGGAGCAGGCACGTCAACCTCCTTCTCCATTTCTTCCTGATTAGCTGGAAGTGCTGAAGCAGGGGTCTCTCTCTCTCCTGCCCGAACAGGTGGATTGGCAGTCACCTTGCCACTCCTGGTTGTGATGGCACTCACGTTCTCATCCTGGTCCTGCGGGTGAGGGATGGTCTGACCAGGCAAGGTACCTGGCGTCCTCCGAGCAACAGCCTGGGCAACACCACCAAGCTGGGTCTGTATATCTCGCAGCACAGCCTGTGTGTTTCTCTGACCAGCTTCTAGCTCCAAGAACTTGCAGAAGCTTTCTCCATGAACTGCTCAATGTTATTGAATTTATTTGCACTGGAGGTGGCCAGAGAACCCACCAGATCTCTCAGTTCCGCCATCGGGTCACTCTGTACTGGGGCTGCAGGTGCTGCCCCTGCCTGTGGAAATGGTCGTGCCTGCGACTGAGGTGGAACTGGCCCCTGTCTGGGCGGATAGAGTGGCTGCTGTGGCTGCTGAAATTTGCCCTGTCTGGGCTGGTATGGAGGCCTTTGAAAACCGGGAGGTCCCTGGGGAGCTGGTGGTCTGGGATTGGGCCCAGCCCAAGAAAAGTTAGGATGCTGGCGCCACCCCTCGTTATAGGTGTTGCTGTATGGGTCAAAGCGCCTGGCATTCCCGATGAAGTCCACCTGCTCCTGGGGAGTGGACGACTCCCTCATCGCCTGACAGTCCTCCACGGTGTGATGAGAGCTCTCACACCACTGGCAGTGCATCGCCTGCGGCTGTCCGGTACCTGCAATCAAACCAGAACGATCGATAGCTGAAACCAGCTTCGATACCACCTACACCAAATCAGATGACTGGGTGCCCACAACATGCACACCCCGTCCAGGTTCTCGTCTCGATCGCCTGGCAGTGCCCCAGTCGTACCCGTTCTCTGCCATCTCCTCAAAGAGTTGATTCAGCTGTGGCGGGGTTTTAGTCAGCATGTTCCCGCCACAAACCGAATCAATCAGCTGCTTGTCCTCCGGGAAGAGGGCGTGATAGAAAGTGCCCACCTTGAATGCATCATTGAAACCCTGGTTGGGACACCTGAGAAAGAGGCTGGTGTATCTCTCCCAAGCATCCCTAATGGTCTCATCCTCATCCTGAGAAAAATGTGTAATCTGCTTTTGGAGATCAGCTGTCTTGGATGGAGGATGGTAGCGGGTGAGGAACTTGTCCGCCAGGTTGGCGAACGTGGTGATGGAGCCCGGAGGTCGAGTGTCTAGCCACTCCTTGGCCTGCCCCTCCAAAGTGAATGGGAAGTACCTCAGCTGGATGGCATCTGCTGGTACCCCATTGATCTTGATTCCATCGATGAGCTCATGGAATCGCCTGAGATGTGATCGAGGGCACTCTCCCTCCTTACCACGGAACACCACTGAACCGCGCAACATGGTGATCACTGAGGTGCTCACCTCAAAGTTGTTGGCTGGGACATGAGGGTGTTGAATGGGTGACCTCATGTCCGCAGCCCTAGCGGTCTAGTAGGATCCCATGGTCTGCTCATCTGGGTTGATCACCTCGTGGTTCTGCGGATCACCCATCTCTCCTTCTTCTTCTTCTCCTAACTGCAGCTGTGTTAGCGCCTCCTCCGCAGCCAGTCGCGCCTTTAGAGCCCGCTTGAAGTTCCTGCAAGTTCGTTCAAGCTCCTGGTCTAATGGTAGTAGTTCTCCCGACTGGCTACGGGTCATGCACTACCTGCACACAATCAGCAGAAGCAACCCGTGAAGGCACACAGGTGGAAGAGATAAAATGCAGTAAATAAAAGCTAGAGTAACAAATTCTCACGTTTCCCCAATAATCTAGAGGAGTTCCCCGGCAACGGCGCCAAAAACTTGACACGCCAAAACACAACACCAAACTGCGACCAAGTGTAATCGCAGTCCGGGAATGCAGTAACAGGCAAGTTCAATTATCAACCCGGGGTCTAGATCTACTGCTTACTCCGTGATTCTCTATTATCTAGCAACCTAGTTCGAGTGATTGTTGTGAAAAGCAAAAGCAGTAAGAAAGCAGTAAATTATTCGGTTTTCTAAAGCAGGCAAGAGTCACTCGGGATTGAGTCCCCCTAGCCCCTTAGTTAGGTTCAATTGCAATTCCCTGGGTTGATTTACTGTTGATTAGACTGCGGAAGATCCGACAGTAGCTTGGAATCTCTTAAGCTGACCAAGCCCTCTCAGTCTAGCTATCCGGCAGACGACTAGTCTTCACCGGGATAGAAAGCTGAGGCTATGAACACAGAACTCCACTACTGGAATTGAATCCAGTACAAAGCAGTAAACTGGCTAACTCTCGTATAGCCAATCTCCTACTATCGAATGAAGAGGCTCTAACAACCTAATCAGATTCTATCTATCTCAGGTTGCAACAGAAATCGAGAGAAGATGATCAGACTCCAATCAATTCAATAAACATGCGTCATTCGATTAAAATCAAACAGTAACATCATCCCAAGTCATTACAATCAAATCCCTAACACAAGGAACTAGGGTTTTTCATACCCAAGTGAGAGAAGGGTTCTACTCCATAGAGAGAGAAGAGAAAACAAGAATCGGATTAGTCATACTCATAACGATGAGGATAATATGCTCCGGGACGATGATTTCCACTCCTATGACGATCTCCAAGCTCGATTCGATGAAATCCAGCTCTAAGATAGCTTCTAGGATGTGTTCTTCGTACTTTCTCTCTCTAGGGCTCTGTTTTTGCTCTGAAAACACGATTCTCTCCCTTTTGGCTCGGATTATGCTCTAAAACCAGGATTTCCCGACTCGCACGGCCAGGGTGCACGGCCGTGCAGACCACCCACTTGGCCGTGCAGCTCAAAACGCGGCGTATGGTTTAGTTTCGTAGGCCTCTCACACAGCCAGGGTGCACGGCCATGCAGGGTTCCCGTCCAGCCCGTGCTCGGCCTCGGCCAAAACCACACGGCCAGAGTTGCACTTTGCACGGCCGTGTGGTTTCCATGGCTTGCCCGTGCGTGGCCTCGGCAAAAGGCGCACGGCCTGCATTGTCATTCGCACGGCCGTGCGATGCCATGGATTGCCCGTGCAGCTTCCTTGAAACCTCGTCATGCGTCCGATCTTCGTCCAATCGACCCCAGACTCGCTCCTAAGCCTTCATTCACGTACTAGGACCTGAAATATCACAAACAAGCACAACCTAGCGTGAAATCGGCCTAAAACACGAGAATCAACACCTCAAACGGTGTAAGAACGGGGGTAAAAACATGTGTAAATGACGGTCTATCAATGACATTCAACCGCAACAAAATCATGAGAGAAAGAATCTTCCCTCTATTCCCAGAACAAAACATGACATGACCCAAACACTCGCACACCAAAGTTAACCATGCATAAAGTTCAAGTCACCAGAACTAGATACCGAGAAATCTAGGTTCTCACCGGGATAAATATTATGTGAATATGAATCACCCACTTTCGACTAGTGGGGTCAGGACAATTTGTTGCAAAAGATGTGCATGCTCATTCTCTCAATCCTAATATCTCTTCACCATGATACCTCTAAGGGTTAGATTTCACACAGTGGCTGTCACCACTAACTCATCAAGAGGACTTGACTGGTTCAAAATGAACTGGCAAGGGTATAGGGGATGGGAAACAAGATTTTCAGGTGGTGGTAATTATTCAAGCACAAGTTCCACAGTATCAAACCAAAACCACATCAATAGCAGTCCTTCTCTGCTAATGATGTTTTTATCACTTTTTAAATACAAGAGTGTAGGAGGTACATTTTTTAGCACCATAATTACTTTGTGGCGTCTCTTTCTCTTATTATTCTTTTTTTTTGTTTTTTCAATTTTTATGAGAGCTACATACTTGCCACATTTTCAAAACCTTAAGAACACATTGCTCATTTTTAGGCACTTTCTCCATCACTCACTTCAAAATTCAGTACAAACCATGCAAAAATCAACTCTCTAAAACTTTGAAGAAACACAAAGAAGACTCTCACATATACAAAGAAAGGACTCATAGCTCATAGCTCAAGGGAGTTGACTAAGGAATATTATGATCAGGGCAATCAATCTTTTTGGGCCTTGGGGTAATCCTATACCTCTATCTTCCTCATTAGTGGCAACGTGAATGCTACATATCATGGTAAAAGTCAACTTATCACATAAAAAGAAACGAGCAGGCTCAAATCTGACGTGGCTACCTATATGCTTTATCTCTCATTTTGATTCCCTGAATTAGATGCATAAGAAATGGTAAGTGGTGAGTACTCAATCCATGTCACAAATTGGTTTTAAGAAAGGGAAAACTGAACCCCTACATAGTCCTATTGCATATCTTAGTCATCTTAAGATTTGGACAGTGGACTAGGCTCCAAAACAACATCAGTCATCACACCCAAAAAACAATAGACCCCCCCCCCCCCCACACACACACACTTAAGCACAACATTTTCCTTAATAGATGAAAATAAGGAGGATAGAACGAAGTTATCAGATAAGGTGGTGAACGATGGAGGATGGGATAAGAGGTGCGTCCCATGGAGAGAGAATCGGTGGAACCAAAAGCACCACACAAAAAAACTCACAAAGGTTGAGTTATTGACACGAAAATAAGAAGACTGACTCAACCAAAGAGCAAAGGGAAAGAAAGTGCAAACCGACTAGCAAGGTTGCCTGCCAACACGCGCTTCTTTCATGTCGTTAGCTGGACATTGGCTCCTAAGTTTCGGTCCACCCTAGATTCACCTTGAATTTGATGTTCTCGTCAAGGAGGTGGAGTATCAAGTCACAAGCATGTGGTTCAACAAGTGAATAGGCTTGTGTACTCGAGTTAGATAAATTCTCCACCCTCGGGACCTCTCCTTCTTCTCTCATTGTCCTTAACCATGTAAGACAATATCAATTGACCACCATTGCATCCACCAAGATGGATTAATGTAGGTGTGGCATTCTTCTCGCAAAGAGACACTGCAAATTTGTTCTTCTTTATTAGCTCATTAAGGTCAAGGGGGGAGGGGGGGATCTCTAGAATGACCTTAACCACCTCGACCTCATCTATTTATTGGAACTCAGTTGCTTCTTCAACCATCCTTCCTTCTTCAGAATTTGGTTTCTCCCCTTGTGAAAGATCAAGAACTTGCTTTTCATTTCTTTCTTCCTCCTCCACAACTTCTCTTATCACCCAAAATTCCTCATCCTCAAGCAAGGATTGGAGATCAAGTCTCCATGAAAGGTTCCCGATAAGATTAGCTTGCATCTCCACATCCATTCCCATCTTTTCAAAGTGGGAATCTGGAAAGCTTTGGTCTGCCACAACAGGACATTCCTAATAATTATCATCACGAGAGTTCTCTGTGATAACTTTAGTCTGCTCCATAGTGTCCTCGTGATATACAACTTCCTCCTCCTCCTCTCCTTTTGTATGGTAGCAAAAAGAAAATTTTGAGCAAGTTGTGGACATGTTTACCCAATGACCTCTATGTTCTTCTTCATGCACTGGAAGATCCTCTCTATTCCCTGGAGGTAGGAGGAGTCAGGAAGGGCAAGGGCTCGCATCTAAAGGTCCATTTTTTTGAATGGTTTTTCGATATCCAGAAAACTTCTCAATTGCAAGCTCAAACTAGCTCTTCCGTTCTAAATTGGAATGGAGCATGGCTCTACTGAATGGCCTATGAAGGCCATCATGGCTAACTTCGGCTCAGATGGCCCCTCATGTTATAAAAGGAAATTTTCTTAATAAGGAGGTGGTTCTTGAAATGCCTAAGGGTCTAGTTGTGCAATGTAGAAGGGTGGTGGTTCTTCCTGGAACCCGAATCCGTAGCCTTCTCCGTACTGTTTATCCCATGAAATCTTGGAGTAATACCAACTGTTGTTGGTTGATATCCCACTGGTCGTAAAAGTCATATGGATTGATGATTAAATCAAAAACAAAAACACTCAAGTCAAAATCAAGGGTTGAAAAGAAAAAACAAAAGAAACAAAAGCTAAATTAATAAACTTTTGCTTTTCCTAATCATCAAAAATCCCCCGACAACGACACCAAAAAATTGACTCACTAAAACTCAAATCCTAACAATGCCCAAGTGTAACCTATGAAAAGGTTTGCAGTATAGTGGCACAAGTAATAAACATCTAATCCATGAGTCTCTAGAGTTACTATTACTCAGCTTCAGTTCATTATCTAGCAAATCAAATTGAGGTTTGATTAACTAAACTACTCTACAAGCTAAATTAGGTTAGACTACTGATTACAGGTTGAGAACTCACTTAGGTATGATTCTCCCTAACTCCTCAATTAGATCCAAGTTGTAATTCCGTTTAGTTTTTTCAATGATGATTAAACTGCGAAAGATTTGATAGTTGCTTAGAATCTCGACTAAAGAACACCAAGCCCACTTCGACAAAGTACCCAACGGGTGACTTACCTCCACTAGAATAAAATAATAATGCAATAAACAAAAGATCTTCTATACTAGAATGAATCCCAATACAGATTAATGAATTGATTGACTCTCGCATAATCAATTCACTACTTCAATTGGAAAAGCTCTCTTTACCCAATCAGATTCTATCTCTCCTAGGTTAAAGCATAAATCAAAAGAATGTGATCAAGACTCAATTGACTCAAATAATCATGCCTAAATTGAACAAAACCAATTAGTATAACATCCAAAGATTCATACAAGAAATATCCTAAAACATGGAACTAGGGTTGTTCTAAACTAATTGATGGGAAGTTGCTCCATAGAGAAGAGAGAGAATAAAGTATAATTTTCCAGATCTTCAATATTCATGTCTACACTTATTCCTCGAGCTTCCAAGGTGAAAAAATCCTCCATTTCCACTCCAAGATCGCCCTCAAATCGCCCTGTCACTCTAGGTTTGTCCCTTTGGTGTTTGGGATCCAAAATCCAGCTCGCCCCTCCAGGAATCGCACAACAACCTTTAAACATAAAAACAGGCCAACAGTCACGGCCAGAGTCACGGGCGTGACTTTTAGGCCATGACCTACCAATTCGATGACGTTTCATACAACTTTCGAGGCTCAAGTAATGACCAAAAAGGTCAAGTCACAGTCATGGCCTTGACTTGAAAGGCCAACCTGTGACTTGTAAAAATGCTTATGTTTCCCCGTTTTCGAGTCACCCCCTGGAGCCTCAAGTCACCCCCATGCCAGTGACTTGGGGTCTCAGCCCTTGAGGGGTGTACTTTCACTTTTTGGCATGTTTTGACCTCTAAATGAAACAGAACTTGTTCCTAAGCTCCCTCCACGTGCTAGGACCTTAAATAGGGCAAAATGTTCACTACCTGGCGTGAAATGGGCCTAGAAAGATGATTACCAAGCCAAACAATGAAAAAAAAGGATAAAACATGTGTAATTATGCCATTATCAGCTAGTTATATCTAGGTCGTATTCCGCAGGGCTTCAAGAAATGTCCCAACTTTAGATTTACTAGTGGTTTTTGAGGTTTCCAGGTGGATTCGAGGTGCCCCTCGTGTTATTTTTTTTACTAATTAAAATGTAGCAAGTAAAGAGCAGAAAGTAGATTGAGTAAACACATGGTAAAATATTGTTGTATAGGGTAGTTTCACTTAATGTAGCCAACTACCTATGCTCCATCCTCTTGGCCTCCATCATTAAGCGTTCAACTCCTTTGGATTTAGTTGGTTCTTTCCATGAGAGCTCTACCTCCAATCCCTCTACATCTTTGAACTCCACGTTTTCGAGGCCTCCCACACTGCCTATTCCTTTGTCTTTAATAACAACCGGGGATCCTCCATCTCGTTGGACAACGTGGATGTGTCCATGATGTACAACAACGACAACATCTTTCCTGAGTGAATCTTTAGGAGAGTCGGCTAGGGAGAGAGAATGGGGGAGGGGGAGAGGTGTCTAGAGAGAGAGAGGAAGGGAAAGTGAATCTTTAAGTTTTAGGAGAGAGAAAGTCATAAGTGTAGCAATAATTTATGATAAGTTTTTTGTTTCCAAAATTACCTCCGGAGCAATCGTGATCTTCAGTTTAAAAAAGAGAGGGGGGGGGGAATAAAATGAATGATTTCAAAGTAGGCTGTCATCGTAACCTATTATGAGGACACCTGCTCTATACACCAATTATTTTTCTATTTTTCCATATTTTTTAATCTCACTATCAATATTGCTTTACAATAATTTGGAAACAAAAACTTAATGCTCCTGATTGATACTCTTTCCATATATGACTATACATTTCGCTCTCTCTTTTCCCAAAACCTTAACAAACAACTCTCTCATCACCTCTCTCTCCCACATATCTCTCTCTTTCTCTCTTCGCCTACAAACTAAATATGGCAGCAACCGGCCCATGATACTACCTTGTTGTCGAACACCATAAACGACATTTTGGGTGATGGTTAACGATCCAGCAAACAGTAGGAGAAATTCCGGTGGATATACCTCTTCACCTGTGGCCTGCCTGATGTCTCCCCCTACTCACCACCACTCGTCCCCCTTCCTATCGACCGCTGTCGCTCGCTCCCCCTTCCTCACGCCTCCACCCACACGAGTTTCCCTACTCTTGTGGCTGTCTACTTTGATATTGATATTGTGTTTATTATGGTATTGATTTTGTTCGGGTAGTTTTTTTTTGTATTGATTGATTTTTAATGTGGTATTGGTTTTATTCTAGTATTGGTATAGATTTTTCATAATGGTCGTTTTTTTTTCGTGTAATGATACTGTTTTTTTTTGTTGTGGTAATGGTTTTGTGAAATGGTTGTCATGAACTATTCTAGATTTTTTGTATTGGTATTGGTTCGCGTTAAAAAGGTATTGGTTCGTCTATACTAGTATTGATTTGTTTTGGGTTGCGGCATTGGAGTTCAGTTCTTGGTAGCAACAATGCACCAACCCAAGTCCAATCCCGATTAATCAAATGGAAGCCACCAAAAGAAGACAAGATCAAAGTGAATGTGGACGGCAGTCGGGTAGGAGATCCTCTATCATTAGCTATTGGAGTTGTTTTGAAGAATTGTGGCAGACGGTTTATAGTCAGTTTCTTGAATTATCTTGGAGGGTGCTCAATCCTGCAAGCGGAGCTTCGAGCAATTCATAATGGACTTTCCATTTCTTAATGGTTTAGGCAAACCCACCCCATTGCCATCTAGCTACTTCCCATTTACTTTGTAGGGGTAGGCCAAGCTGTGGATGGACAACCAGACTCCGGGGTTAATAACCACATTCACTGACTTGGCCAACAAATTCCTGACCCGCTATCATCCTCCTTCTAAAACAGCGGACCTGCAAAAGGAGATTACCCATATTGCCAAAGAGGAGGAATAGACTATCTGGGACACTTGAGAGAGATACATAGTTCTCTTCCTGAAGTGTCCCAACCTTAGTTTCATTGATGCCTTCAAAGTGGGTACCTTCTACCGGTCTCTCTTTCTTGAGGATAAGCAGCTAATCGACTCGGTTTGTGGAGGAAACATTCCGACTAAGACGCCACCACATTTGAACCAGCTCTTTGAAGACATGGCTGAGCAGGGTTATGATTGGGGGTCTTTACAAAGATCGCGACGAGCACCAAGCCGGGGGTGTGCATGCCATGGATACCACGTCGTCCGATATGTTGAGTGTGGTCAATAAGCTGGTCATGACACTTGATAGAAATTGGATGGTTACCGGTACAGGGCAGCAGCAGGCGATCTACTGCCATTGGTGCGAGAGCAGTCACCACACAGTGGAAGACTGTCAGGCAATGAGGGGTGGCGCCAGCATCCTAACTTCTTTTGGAGTGATTGCAGTAATTCGTAGCCACCTGGTTTACAGGGAACCCCAGGATTCTAGAGACCGCCGTACCAGGTCCGCCAAGGCTAATTCCAGGTCCACCAGCCGCAGTAAGCTCTTTATTCGTCCAGACATAGGCAGTCTCTCCCTTAGGAGCAGCCGGGCGCAGCCCAGCATCACTAGTACCATGAGATTTGATGTCCGAGCTGCGCGGCATTGTGGGTTCCCTTGCCAAGTCCAGTGCCCAGAAATTCAGCAATATGGAGCGGTCCATGGAGAAGGCCTCTGGTCCGTTCCTGGATCATGAAGCTGGTAAGAAGGCCCTTAAAGCTGGTCAAAGGAGCACAGAAGCTGTTCTGTAGGACATCCAGCTCTAGCTGGGAAATGTCCATAAAGCTATGGCGCAGAGGGCTCAGGGTACATTACCTGGTCATACCATACTTAATCCCAGTGACCCGAACGCCAACTTGAATGCCATTACTACTAGGATCGGGAAGGTAACTCTAGAGATCCTCCAAGCCAGACAGGAGGAAGAAAGACATGTTTCAGCACTTCCAGACGATGCAGAATAAAGGGAGAAGGAGAGAGGTGCCTGCTCCTAAGCTACAACCAGTGGTGAATGAGTATGTTTCTCAACCCGTTCCCTACTCGGTTTCACAAAGACCAACTTGAGACTGAGTTTGCCAAATTCATAACAACGCTGAAGCAGGTGAACATCGGTATTCCTTTCATTGAGGTAGTGTCGAAGATGCCCAAGTACGCGAAGTTCATGAAGTATCTCATCACCAACAAGAGGAAGCTTGGGGAGATGTCCACTATGCACTCAACGAGAAGTGTTCAGCAATTCTGCAGAACAAGCTCCCATAGAAGCGGAAGGACTTAGGTAGTTTACTATCCCGTGCTCTATCGGTACCCTGCATATCCAGAAATCCTTAGCGGACCGAAGTGCTAGTATTAATGTTATGCCATGTCAACTTAGGTGAACCAACTGCAACTAGGATGAGTATCCATTTAGCTAACCGATCCATTGTTTATCCTAGGGGCATCGTGGAAAACCTGCTGGTTAAGGTTGGTTGATTCTCTTAACCTGTGGACTTTGTTGTCTTGGACATCAATGAGGACACAAAAGTGCCCCTTATACTAGGTAGGGCCTTCCCGGCCACCGCCAAGGTGCCATTGATGTGCACAACGAGGCCTTGATTTTGAGAGATGGCGAGGAGCACATAACATTTTCCATTGCTGATAATATGATTGTTCTCTCACCTGTGCATGTTTTATCTTTAGGTGCACGAGTATGTTGTGTATCCTTCTGTGTCTCCCATTTTGCAGAACTCTACGGCTCCTCCCCTTCCACCACTCACGATTCCTTGGTCGCAAAGAGCAGAGTGTAATGAGGAGTGGCATCCAAAGCTGCATACAATCAAGCCTGCCAAAAACAAAGCTGGAGACCTCTATGAGCTGGTCCCCACCCATGATTCGTGACCACCCTGGCCATCCGAGTATTCACTCGCTTACATCCTGCCAGATGGTCAAGTCGAGCTCTCCGCGTGCATGACCACTATTTGAAGATGTACTTCAAGAGCGATGTGGATCTGCTCTTGGAGGCACCTGTTCTTACACCACCCCGAGCATCCACCGTTGGCGTGTAAAGAAGCAGAGTGTAAAGAAGCGCTTGTGGGGAGGCAAACTCACCTCGGTTTACATTTCTATCCTCTGCCTCTTATGATTTTCAAATCTTTTGAGTCTTTCTGGAGTCTTTCCTGTGGCATCGGGTGTCATATTATTGCCAGTGGCTGTGGGGATTTTCGAGCCGAAGCCCGGACGTGATGATTGTTTGAAAATGCGGTGTTTCAAGGGCAATAGAAAAAGTTTGGCAGTAAAAGCACAGACAAATGGGAGGGGAAAGCACGACCGTGTTTCTTCCTCTCCTTGCCTATTTCTCCCAGAGCTTTCCTTTTTTTTTATCTCAGCTTTAAAAACACGGGCGTGGCACTAGTAAAACATGGTTGTGTTTTACTCTGTGCTCGCCAGTGTTTTACCTCTTCTTCGGGCAGCTCTCGGCTTAAAAACCACGGGCGCGACACTGAGGAAACACGACCGTGTTTTCAAATGTGTCCGCACGTGGATCCACCTCGCCTCATTTTGTGTCAACCCGTGTTTGCTTTAAAAAAAAATGAGATTGCAAGCAATGGAACTATGGTTTGTTTTCTCTATCGACCAGTGTGTTTTGATGACTCTAGCTCTGTGAATTTGGACTAGTCCCCTTTCAGTCTCTTATTCCTAACTGGTCCGCTCTCCAATCGCCGCCTTCGGTCGTCATTTCCGGGTAACATCGTTCCCCTTTCATCTGCTCCATTGAGGGCAATGTCGAACTTAAGTGTGGGGGTGCTTAGTGCTAAATAGAACCTATGTTTTTGTGCTTGGATCCTAGTCCACTGTCCAAATCACAAGATTTGAGGCTCCAAGTTCTGATGTTTTGCATGATCATATTGGCATTGTGGTTTATGTGGTGAATCGATTGGTTGTTACCATTAATGCATTATAACTTGTTTGTGACTAAGACAACCTATAATGATGGATGAGATGTGCAGTAGAGTTGTGTAGGTGTTCAATTTTTGAACTGTTTGCTGTTTGCTTACCAACTGCGGCTTGAATTAATCACTCATTTTCTACATTCGTTTATGCATCTAGTTCAGGGAATCAGAATGAGAGATAAAACATATAGGTAGTCATGCGAGATTTAAGCCTGCTCGTTTCTTTCTTGTGAGATAGGTCCCTCTCCATGATGTGTAGCATTCATGTTGCCACTACTTAGGATGATGGAGGCATAGGATTAGCCCACGATCGAATTGACTGTCCTGGTGTGTCATACCCCTAGTCAACCCCTTTGAGCCGTGTAACTTTCTTTCTTTGTGTCTACAATGAAAAATCACCCTTTACCATCTCTTTGAGGTTCCACAAAGTGATTTTTTCATGTTTTCTGATGGAAATAAGATGAGGGTTGGAGGCGGTTCTTAAAAGTTGGGCATGTGCTTGCAAAGATAAAAAGAATGTAGCAAAAGTGGTGGTTCTCTAAAGAAAAAAAAAAAAAACAAATGAAATCAAAAGAGAGTCACCACAAAAATCTTAATCATGCTCATTAGATAGTGTTTCAGAGCAGATTGGCTTGGAGATACTAACATGTTGTAACCTCCTTCACTTGTGTGCTCTAAAGAACTTGATTAATACAGAATAGCAGAGAGAAAGTAAATGGTTCAAATGAATGTTGCTGTGTTGGTTTTGGAACTATGGAAGCTTGTGTTATAAATTTTTCCACCATCTAAAAGGCTTTTTTCCCATGTCCAAGACCCTAGCCAGTCATCTAAACCCGTGTCTAAGACCTTCGGACAAGTTAGCGGTGACACCCGATATGTGAACTCTAGCATTTAGAGGTTATCGGCATGGTGAAGAGATGTTAGGTATGGAGAGTACGAGTATGCACACATCTTGCATCAAATTTTTTCTTGACCCCATTGGTCGAGAGTGAGTGATTCAATTTTCACATTATATACCCTAGCGAGGACCTAGATTACTCTGTCTTGATTCTGATGAGGTGACTGTATTGAATTTTATTCATGAGGTGACTATATTGAATGAGTGGTTGAGTCAATTCTATGTTGGTCGAGTGAACAGAAGGGAGACTCTTCCTCTACCCGATTTGGCTGCACTCGAATGTCATCTGTGGTGGTTGTTTAGGTTGATGATGATGTTGTTGTTGTTGTTGTTCATGTGTTGATGTCTAAAAGCCAGTACGATTCACGTGTTTCGTGCCTATATGATATGTCCCCAAAATTTTCATGGTTAAAACGTTTTGAGCTTACCTAGTGTCAGACTTGGTTTGCTTGGGGACAAGCAAATGGTTAAGTGTGGGGGAATTTGATAACGTCGTATTTGCCCATTTTTGCACCCTTGTTTCTTCACCGCTTGGCTTGAATTTGTGTTTCCTTGGCCTATTTTACGCTAGGTTGTGCTCTTTTGTCACATTTCAGGTCCTAGTTATTAAAATAACGCTTAGGCACAAGTTCGGGTTGTTTGGAGACCATTCGGCGAAGTTCGAGCAAAACACGATCGTGCCTTGCATAGGAAACAACCATGTTTCACCCGGGGGCACACCAGTGCTTTTTAGTGTGAACGTGTTTTCGTCTCAACCACAGAACACGGGCGTGCGTCTTTCAAAACATGTCCGCGTACACAAAGATACTCCGTGGCGTTTAATCTAAAGGTCAGTTCGAGAAGGCTGCTGGAGAATGCAAAACACGGGCAAGTCTGGAGCAGAACACGGTCGTGTTTCACCTTGGGCACGACCATGTTTCATGGAAGCGGCCGTGGAAATTCCATCCACAGCTTAAGTTTCCCACGTGACCTGGTCAAAACATGGTGGGACTAGAGAAGAACACAACCGTGTTCTCGACCTTGTTTCGCCCAATGTCAGGTTTAACAGGATGATTTGAGCCAAAGAGGGGGATTCAACTTTTTGGAGCAAAAATAGAGTTATAGAGAGAGAAAGTGAAGAAAAACAAATCCTAGGAGCAAAAATAGAGTTTACAGCAATGTCCCAACTTCCGATGTGCCATCCTACTAGCCTCTGTTAACGCGTTCAAATGCTCCTACTTTGACTAGTTCTTCTCGTCAGGGCTCTACCTCCAGTCCTCTATGTCTCCGAGCAACTAGGGATCCTCCATCTCATTGGACGACATAGATGTGTCCATGGTGTACTACGGTGACATCGTGTTGCCTGAGTGAACCATTAGGAGAGTCAACTAGGAAGAAAGTGGAAAGGGGGAGAGGTGGCTAGGGAGAGAGAGAAGAGAAAAGGGGGGAGGGTTGGTGAAAATTAAATTTTAGTGGCAAGTGATGGAGAGAATGTCATATATGGAAGGGGTAGCAACCATATGAGGTAAGATTTTTTGTTCCAAAGTTACTTCGAAAGCAATCCCGACTTTAAGTTTAAGAAAGAGGGAAAAATGAACGATGTCGATGCAGTGACAACCCTCAAAGAGATTGTCAACGTAACCTATTCTATATATCCTTCTTCAATAATAATCAGAAATCTGTGAATTTTCTCCGAACTCTACTCTCAACTCACCTTCCTCCTAGCCAATAGAGAAACGAATTTGTAAAGTCAATAATTATCTCAATAATTAGCCAATAGAGTAATGTCTATTTTTTATACAAACCTTTTTCAGATTCTTTTTTATTATCCAAACCTATTAAAATTCTATTAATTAGCCAAATTTTTCATAATGCATCAAAATATTAGCCATTTTTACGTTATCGTTAATAATTTTGTAACTCTTTCTTATTTAAAATACTAAATTTTTGAAAAATTGACCTTCATGTGTCTCTTCCAAGTTAGTATCATGTTGCCAAGTCAATATTACTAACAAAATTACTAATTGAAAGTTAACATTTGGCTAATTCTCAATATTTCGATAAGTTTGGATAATATAAAAGAATCTGAAAAAGGTTTGGATAAAAAATAGACATTACCCTTAATTATTAACGTAAGAAAATTTGTAAACTTGATGAACAATATAGTTTTCCCATTTTTATCAATTATTTGAACAATATAAATATAGATAAATTCTCAATAATCCGAGCTCAACCTAGAATTTGTTCAAAAATCAAATCCATTTTCTTCACTTCTACTGAGATTATCATATTCAATGGGTTTAGTTCAAGATTGTTTATCGGCCAACGAAATTGGTAATGATGTTAGAATGATACTAGCGGCAGCGGGTGCCACTAATCATCATCCGATTGAGGAAGAAAAGTAAAATTAATAAATATGTCGTTTCCTTTGCCTTTTACTTTCTCTATATTCTACAATTTAATTTTCTCTTTTGTCTCAAGAAAATAAACATTAACTGCCATTAATAATTTGAAATGCCCTTTGTTAAATTTTGAATCAGTACATAATAGCATGATTACGAGCAATAACAAGGGTGAAACTGTAGCCAGAATCATTTTCTTTTCATGGAGAACATGTATCACTTCAGGTCTTCTGTTGATGTGACTTGAAGACTATCAGCCGCTATGACTGGTAATCGGAGGTCTCGCTGTAATCTGTAATCTCCTCGATATAGTGAAATTGGCGGTCTCTCACCCGTGGACGTAGCTAACACACATCGTGTTAGTGAACCACATAAATCGTGTGTCTGTGTTTTTTCGATTCTCGCTTTCGTATTCTTGCTTTATCGATTCCGGCGATCTCCCGATCCGTAGCAGCGCGTTTATAACATCTTCCCAATATCATAACTTATTCTTTTCATGTAGAAAATTGGATCACTTTGGCGATCAACGCCAACGCCAAACAGAGGCGGCAGAAAGGAGAAGATTAGAGGGAAGTGAGTTTCGCGGTTTTTGGTAGAGGTTAATGGTTAGCATAGTTTGTATTGGTACGGGAAAGTTATGTTTAAAATACGTACGGGTATTTTACATTGTCTCTAAACTAATGTTACGTTTAATAGTACGTTAATAATCGGAAATATATAAAATTAATTATTTTCATAAATAAATAATAAATTTAACAATTTAATTCATTAAATACGGTACGTGATATACGAGTTTTATACGTGTTTAGTACGTGAGCCATCAAATGAACGGGGGAGAATGAAACGGCTTGACAATAATACAGATACGAAAATTTTAAATGAATAAAATACGTACGAGTACATATACGTGTATTAAACGGAGTATTTACTAACTATGAATTGGTTAGAGAAGTGTTAGGATGGTGCGTTGATTTTAAAATCCAAAATGGGAAATTAGATGATTTATGTATTAACTATTAAGTATAGGATGATGGATAGTGAATTTAGGACAAAATTTAGCAATTTAGTTATTTTACATGTAAATGAAGGTTGAATCGAGTATCAAATGGTTGACCTTATAACTGTAAGTCGATCAGTTTTTCATTTAGTTTAGAATCTATCATTTTTTTAAACAACTTTAGGAATCTACTCAAGAAATCCTAAATAAATTTTATTTGAAGTGTAATGCTCTGATATTTAGGTTCAGGTTCGACCATAATAAATGAACGATTGAATTAGGTTCAATCATATAATAAATGAATGGTTGGATCGACGACCATGTACAAAAAACACAAATGAAAACCGAATCAGGTTAAGGACTAAGGACAAATTAAATTGATTGACGTGGCTCACTTTGATCATTGTATGTCAAAAGTGTTGCAACCGTATGGATTATCAATAAATATTATTATTATATTAACAAAAAATAATAGTGTTACTAAAGGAAGGGGCGTGGGCGGACAAGAGAAATCCTAACCCCCTAATTCTTCCTTCTCCCTCACGTATTTTTCTCCCTCTTTGTGCAAAGGGTAAAAAGAAACGAAATCAATAAGAAGGAGGGTAAAAAAAATGTCCGAACAGAAGCGTGCAAACGACAATACAGATCAACACAAACGAACACGAATTTAACGTGGTTCACTAACACAATGTGTTCTAGCTAATCCACGAGTAGGGGAGAACAAATTTCACAGATTTGAGGAGAGTACATGTTACAACCCAAATTCCGGAACGGACAAACCAAACAAACTAACCTGACTGACCTGACTACAGATTAGGGTGGTGAAGAGTATTTATAGAACTGTTCTCCTAATATCAAACAGAAAACCAAACAACTTTTCCAAACATATAAGAAAAAGATCAAAACAAAGCCCAAACACAAACCCAAACAAATTAGGCCCAAACACAGAACAAACCCAAATCAAATTCAAGTCACATTCTAACAATCCCCATCTTGACTTGAATTCTCTCTCAAATACAAGATGTACCAGACGCAACCAAAGTTGCCAGATGTACCCAGACACGATACATATCGCCAAACTTAGATGCAATCAAAATTGCCAGACGTAACAAACTCTCCAAATCTCTAAATATGACCCCTGCCTCTAAATCCCCCTAAGGGCGGTCAACAACCCAAACCATTCGGCAACTCCAACTCATGCTGAGACTTGTCATAGAAAACTAGCTTGGTGCACTCATCACCAACAAAACATGTCAAAATAGAACCTTGTAGATTATACAGGGCACCCCTCTTGACACCTTTCAAAATCACTTTAGAACCCCTGTAGACATATATCACTCCACCTTGAAAATGAAACCCTTGTTGTCTAGTAGACTTAAAAATATCAGATTCTTAGTCATCCCTAGAATGAGCCTAACATTGTTCAAGGCGGGAATAGAATCGGCTCGTTCTAACTACAACATCCCGATCGATGGCCAAGTATAACCGCCGATCGGGTGTAGCATAGGGCAAGCAAGCAATAAGAATTTATCGTACCACGGGGATCTCCTACTTCAGTTTAGGGTTCGTTATCTAGCCAACCTAGGTTAGTGATTGATAAAACTAAACTAACTAACCTGAACTACCCACTAACCTAGCTATATACAAGGTTGGGAGCTCTCTTGGGTTGAATTGTCCTAGGTCCGTTCTTTGGATCGATGTTGGGTATCTCCTAGCTCGATCGACTTAAATACACTACCGTTTGGAGATGAACTCCCTCGGGTATGAATCGGAACGATTATTCGATGGATGGGTAGTGCTCTATTCAACCTAGGGTTTCGTATAATGCTAGGTGGCCGGTTGATGACTCGATATTTGCACATATTTTTCCCTTTGTTTCTTGATCGTTTAAGCTTGCATTATCGCGTCTTTGGCCTATTTTATGCTAGGTTGTGTTCCTTTGTCACATTTCAGGTTCTAGCACATAAAGTGAAACATAGGCGCAAGTTTCAAGTCAATCAGAGATCAATTGGCGATTCGGGAGAAGAAACTCGGGCATGGCCTGAAGAAGAATGGATTTCTACCTCACTTTATGGAAAAATAATCATACAAGTTTGTCATGAAAGAAAAGAGGACAAGACTACGAGCGTATGGGATGTAACGGCGACTGATTCGGAGTCCGGACGAGGGAGAAACGAAGCATTGAATATAGGGGAACAGGTTCAGCAGTAAAAACACGGGCGCGCCTAAATCAAAACACGGCCGTGCCCATATTTAGGCACGACCGTGTTTTGGCCGACGCACCCGGGCGTTTTTTAACACGGGGCAAAATACGGACGGGCAAAACCAAAGCACGGCCGTGCCCTCAACAGTGTTTTGCCCAGAATCGGGGTTTTTAGGCAGATTGATGCCAAAGGAAAGAGAGAGCTTGGTTTTGGATCCCAAACACCCAAGGGACGAACCAAAGAGAGAGAGGGCGATTTGAGGGCATTCTTGGAGTGGAATTGGAGGATTTATTCGTCTTGGAAGCTCGAGGAACAAGCCCGGACTTGAAGACTGATCATCTGAAGATTCTTACAGCAGTCTCTCTGATAGACCGTTATTTACACATGTTTTTACCCTCGTTCTTACACCGTTTGAGGTGTTGATTCTCGTGTTTTAGGCCGATTTCACGCTAGGTTGTGCTTGTTTGTGATATTTCAGGTCCTAGTACGTGAATGAAGGTTTGGGAGCGAGTCTGGGGTCGATTGGACGAAGATCGGATGAATGGCGAGATTTCAAGGAAGCTGCACGGGCAGACCATGGAATGGCACGGCCGTGCGAAGTACAATCCAGACCGTGCGGGATTCTGCGAGAGCATGCACGGGCAGGCCAGAATTCTCACACGGCCGTGCCATTGAGCACCCTGGCCGTGTGATTTCTGCCGAGGCCGAGCACGGGCAGGCTGGATTCCTCACACGGCCGTGCAACCCTGGCCGTGTGAGATGGCTGAGATTAATTGATGCGCCGCGTTTGGAGCCGCACGGCCAAGTGGGTGATCTGCACGGTCGTGCGGCCTGGCCGTGCGAGTCGGGAAATCCTGGTTTTAGAGCCTATTCCGAGCCAAAAGTGGGAGTCGTGTTTTCAGAGCAAAAACAGAGCCCTAGAGAGAGAAAGTACGAAGAACACATCCTAGAAGCTGTCTTGGAGCTGGATTTCATCGAATCGAGCTTGGAGATCGTCATAGGAGTGGAAATCATCGTCCCGGACCAGATTTTCCTCATCGTTATGAGTATGACTAATCCGATTACTGTTTTCTCTTCTCTCTCTATGGAGTAGAACCCTTCTCTCACTTGGGTATGAAGAACCCTAGTTCCTTGTGTTAGGGATTTGATTGTAATGACTTGGGATGATATTACTATTTGATTTTAATTGAATGACGCATGTTTATTGAATTGATTTGAGTCTGATCAGCTTTTCTCAATTTCTGCTGCAACCTGAGATAGATAGAATCTGATTAGGTTGTTAGAGCCTCTTCATTCGATAGTAGGAGATTGGCTATACGAGAGTTAGCCAGTTTACTGCTTTGTACTGGAATTCAATTCCAGTAGTGGAGTTCTGTGTTCATAGCCTCAGCTTTCTATCCCGGTGAAGACTAGTCGTCTGCCGGGTAGTTAGACTGAGAGGGCTTGGTCAGCTTAAGAGATTCCAAGCTACTGTCGGATCTTCCGCAGTCTAATCAACAGTAAATCAACCCAGGGAATTGCAATTGAACCTAACTAAGGGGCTAGGGGGACTCAATCCCGAGTGACTCTTTCCTGACTTTGAAAACCGAACAATTTACTGCTTTCTTGTTGCTTTTACTTTTAACAACAATCACTCGAACTAGTTTGCTAGATAATAGAGAATCACGGAGTAAGCAGTAGATCAAGACCCCGGGTTGATAATTGAACTTGCCTGTTACTGCATTCCCGAACTGCGATTACACTTGGTCGCAGTTTGGTGTTGTGTTTTGGCGTGTCAAGTTTTTGGCGCCGTTGTCGGGGACCCTCTAGGTTATTGGGGAAACGTGAAAGTCTGTTACTTTAGCTTTTTTCTTTTCTTTTCCACCCTTGCTTTTCACTTGGGTGTTATGTTTTTGTTGGTGCAGCTCTGAAACATGGATCCTCATGGCTTCTCCAACCATTGGGGGTATCAACCACCATCCGTGTGGTATTACCCCGAGACTTCCTGGAGCAATCAAGGAGGAGAAGACTATGGATTCGGATGTCAGTACCAACCCCCCTACTATGGAGAACAACCAAACCCTTGGGAACCTCAAGAACAATATCCTTTTCAAGAAGAGTTCCTGCCACAACCAGAGGGGCCATCTGAGTTGGAGTTAGGCACAGAGGCCTTCGCGGGCCACTCTGCAGAGCAATGCTACGCTTCACTGGAAGATCCGAACAAACAATTAAGGCTTCTCGTGGAGCAGTTCGCTCGAGACAATGAGAGAGCATGCTCCAAGATGGATCTTCAAATCCAAGCCCTTGCCTCTTCTGATCCCTCATTTCTCCATGACATGGAGCAGACTGTTCAGTGCTCAGCAAAGCAAACAGAGTGGGTGAAGCAAGTTTGCTCACATCCTGCTCAAGATCACCTTTCTGCTACTACGCTAGAAGAGGTGGAGAATGACAAGAGCAACGGGGGCGTCGAGGAGCATACAGGAGTTATCACAGAGAACTTCCATGATAATCATGATCAGGAAAGTCCTCTGGTTGCAGGTCACATCGTTCCTCATTTATGCTCTAACATGCTGGGCCTGTGCGAGGAGATGCAAGATGATCCCATTGAAGAAATTGCTTGCGACTTGCTCTCCAATCTGTTCTAGAAGAAGAAGAGCGAGCAAGGATGAGGAAGGAAGTTGTGGAGGATGAGGAAGAAAGTAAAGAAGAGGTAGTTCTTGATCTTTTCCAAGGGGAGAGACCACATTTTGAAGAAGGAAGGGGGGTTGTGGAGGCAATTGGCGTCCAGGCTGAGGATGAAGTTGAGGTGGAAGAGGCTTGCACCGGGCCTATGTTACATTTGATCTCTCCACCAAACTTCGAGGAGCTGCTTGGCAAGGACCCATTTGCAGTGTCTCTTTGCCCGACTAAGACCACATCAACATCAATCCCTCTTGGTGGATACGATGGTGGTCAATCGAATATATCTTATCTGGTTTGGGGCAATGAGACAAGAGCAGACGCGAAGGAGAGGTCTCGAGAGTGGAGACTTCATCTTCCTCAAGGCCACTAGCCATCTTCATCACCTATCACATCACATGCTCGTGACTTGAGACTCCACCTCATTAATGAGAACCTAAACTTCAAGGAGGTTTTGGGGTGGACCGAAACTTAGGAGCTACCGTCTGGCTAAGACGTAAAAGAAGCGCTTGTGGGGAGGCAACCCCACCAAGGTATGTTTTTCTTTTGTTTGTTTTTGTCGGTTTGTCCACTTGGAACTACGGTTTCTATCACCCAATGTGTTTTGCTGATGCTAGCCTCGCTGACTGGTCCACTTCCAGTCCCCCAGCAGTGTTTCAATCCGGTAACATCGTTCCCCTTATCTTTCCCTCTACTCCATTGAGGGCAATGTCGTGCTTAAGTGTGGGGGGTGCTTTGTATCGGCTGGAATATATATCTGTGTGCTTGGAGCCTAGTCCGCTGTCCGAATCTTACGATTTGAGGGCTCCAAGTACTGCTGTTTGATCATATTGGCACTGTGTTTTGATGGATGAATTGATTGGTTTTCGGATTAATGCATGACAACTTGTTTGCGACTAGGACAACCTATGATGAGGAATGAGATGTGCAGTAGAACGATGTAGGGGTTCAGGTTTTCAACTGTTTGCTTGCCAACTGTGACTTGATCTGATTACGTGTTCTTGACAGTCGTTTATGCATCTAGTTCAGGGTATCAGAATGTGAGATAGAGCATATCGGTAGCCATGTGAGATTTGAGCCTGCTAGTTTCTTTCTTGTGCGATAGATCCCTCTTCCATGATGTGTAGCATTCATGTTGTCACTAGCTAAGATGATGGGGGCATAGGATTATCCCACGCCCAAAACTGACTGTCCTGATGTGTCATATCCCCTAGTCAGCCCCTTTGAGCCGTGTGTTATCCTTTCTTTTGGTCTATAATGGAAAAAATCACCCTTGTTGCATCTTTTAGAAGGTTCCATAGAGTGGTTTTTACATATTCTCTGCTGATCTGCTAAAGTCTATGTGAGTGTTGGAGGTAGTGCTTAAAAGTTGGGCAGGTGTTTGAAATTTGTGCAGGAGTGGTGGCTCTCTTAAGAAATGAAAAGAAAAATGAAAGAAAAATAAAGAAAAATTGAAAGCAAATGAGAGCCACTACCAAAAATCTGAATAATGCCCATTTAGTAGTGTTTCTTAGCAGCCTGGCTTGGAAATGTTGATGTTTATGCCTCCTTCGCTCTTGTGCTCTTGAGATATTGAGTAATGCAGAATAGCAGAAAGAAAATACCGGTTTGTTTGACTGTGATTGTGTGTTTGGAAAATGTGGAACCTTGTGCTATGAATACTTCCACCACTTAAAAGGCCTTTTCCCCATGTCCAAGACCCTAGCCAGTCATTTGAACCTGTGTCTAAGACCTCCTGATTAGTTAGTGGTGACACCCCATATGTGAACTCTAGCATTTAGAGGCTGCCATCATGGTGAAGAGATGATAGGGATTGAGAGAAATAGCATGCGCATCTTTCGCATAAAATTGTCCTGACCCCACTGGTCGAGAGTGAGTGATTCATTTTCATTTTCTATATGCTCTTGTACCCCGGTGAGGACCTAGATTGCTTGGTCTCTGTTCTGATGTCTTGAGTTGGATGCATGAGTTGACTGTTTTGAGTGAGTGGTTGAGTCAAGTCTAGGTTGGCTGGTGAACAGAAGGGAGACTCTTCCTTTACTCGATTTGCTGCACTCGAATGTCCTTTGTGGTGGTTGTCCAGGTTGTTATTGAGGTTGTTCATGTATTGATGTTTGAAAACCAGTGCGATTCACGTGTTCTGTGCCTTTATGACTTGTCCCCAATGTTGGTTGATTGAAATATGTAAGCTTACCTGGTGTCTAACTTGGTTTGCTTGGGGACAAGCAAACGGTTAAGTGTGGGGGACTTTGATAGACCGTTATTTACACATGTTTTTACCCTCGTTCTTACACCGTTTGAGGTGTTGATTCTCGTGTTTTAGGCCGATTTCACGCTAGGTTGTGCTTGTCTGTGATATTTCAGGTCCTAGAACGTGAATGAAGGTTTGGGAACGAGTCTGGGGTCGATTGGACGAAGATCGGACGAATGGCGAGATTTCAAGGAAGCTGCACGGGCAGACCATGGAATGGCACGGCCGTGTGAAGTACAATCCAGGCCGTGCGGGATTCTGCGAGAGCATGCACGGGCAGGCCAGAATTCTCACACGGCCGTGCCATTGAGCACCCTGGCCGTGTGATTTCTGCCGAGGCCGAGCACGGGCAGGCTGGATTCCTCACACGGCCGTGCAACCCTGGCCGTGTGAGATGGCTGAGATTAATTGATGCGCCGCGTTTGGAGCCGCACGGCCAAGTGGGTGATCTGCACGGTCGTGCGGCCTGGCCGTGCGAGTCGGGAAATCCTGGTTTTAGAGCCTATTCCGAGCCAAAAGTGGGAGTCGTGTTTTCAGAGCAAAAACAGAGCCCTAGAGAGAGAAAGTACGAAGAACACATCCTAGAAGCTGTCTTGGAGCTGGATTTCATCGAATCGAGCTTGGAGATCGTCATAGGAGTGGAAATCATCGTCCCGGAGCAGATTTTCCTCATCGTTATGAGTATGACTAATCCGATTACTGTTTTCTCTTCTCTCTCTATGGAGTAGAACCCTTCTCTCACTTGGGTATGAAGAACCCTAGTTCCTTGTGTTAGGGATTTGATTGTAATGACTTGGGATGATATTACTGTTTGATTTTAATCGAATGACGCATGTTTATTGAATTGATTTGAGTCTGATCAGCTTTTCTCAATTTCTGCTGCAACCTGAGATAGATAGAATCTGATTAGGTTGTTAGAGCCTCTTCATTCGATAGTAGGAGATTGGCTATACGAGAGTTAGCCAGTTTACTGCTTTGTACGGGAATTCAATTCCAGTAGTGGAGTTCTGTGTTCATAGCCTCAGCTTTCTATCCCGGTGAAGACTAGTCGTCTGCCGGGTAGTTAGACTGAGAGGGCTTGGTCAGCTTAAGAGATTCCAAGCTACTGTCGGATCTTCCGCAGTCTAATCAACAGGAAATCAACCCAGGGAATTTCAATTGAACCTAACTAAGGGGCTAGGGGGACTCAATCCCGAGTGACTCTTTCCTGACTTTGAAAACCGAACAATTTACTGCTTTCTTGTTGCTTTTACTTTTAACAACAATCACTCGAACTAGTTTGCTAAATAATAGAGAATCACGGAGTAAGCAGTAGATCTAGACCCCGGGTTGATAATTGAACTTGCCTGTTACTGCATTCCCGGACTGCGATTACACTTGGTCGCAGTTTGGTGTTGTGTTTTGGCGTGTCACTCTCTCTTCTCTATGGAGTAACTTCCCTTCACTTAGGTTTTGAGGAACCCTAGCTATGTTTGTTTGATTGGATGATTGTATGAGTACTCCTACTTGATAATCTTGAGTTCATATTCAATCTATGCACGTTTTCATGATTCAATTCTGCTTTAGTCGAGATTATTGATTCTGCTTTGATCCTATGAGAACGAATACCTGATTAGGTCAATAGAGCACCATAGATTGATAGTAGTGGATCGATTGCTTTAGTCGAGGGTTGATTCGCTGCTTTTGATCGATTGAGAACCTCATTCGATAGAGGGAATCTAGTTCAGAACGCCTTGATCGGTTGTTCTAGAGAAGGATACGTCCATCTAGGCAATTGACTCAAGAGGGCCTTGTTCCTTTAGTCGAGAGTCAAGGTCTAGTCAAGGATTCTCCGCATTGTGAATGAAAGTGAAACAAGTTAGAAATCATCAATCATTAATCTGGCTAGTGGCTAGGGGGAATCATACCTAAGTGAGTTCCCAACCTGTAATTAGATTAACTTTAACTATAGTTTGCTAGAGTAGTTTTAGTTCTTTCATCTTACTCTGGTTTGCAAGATTATGAACTGAAGCTGAGTAATAGTAATTCTAGAGATCCGTGGATTCGATATTTATTACTTGAGCCACTATACTGCAGTCCCTTTCATTGGTTACACTTGGCCATTGTTAGGAGTTGTGTCATAGCGAGTCTAGTTTTTGGCGCCGTTGCCGGGGACTTTCTAGAGTATTAGGAAAGGCAGAAGTTTGTTACTTTAGCGTTTTTATTTTGTTTTCCACCCTTCTTTTCACTTGTGTGTTTTTGTTTTTGTTGGTGCAGATCGGAATCATGGATCCTCATGGCTTCTCCAATCATTGGGGGTATCCACCACCATCCGAGTGGTATTACCACGAGACTCCCTGGAGGAATCAAGGAGGAGAAGACTATGGATTCGGGTTCCAGTACCAACCCCCTTACTACGGAGAACAACCGGACCCCTGGGCATATCAAGAACAACCTCATTATCAAGAAGAATTTCTCCCACAACCAGAATGTCCATCGGCGCTGGAGTTACCCATGGCGGCCTTCACAGGCCATTCTGCAGAGCCATGCTGCACTCCACGGCTAGATCCAAACTATGAATTGAGGCTTCTCATGGAGCATTTTGCTCAAGATTGTGAGAGATCATGCTCCAGGATGGATCATTGTGTCCAGACCTATCGTGAAACAGAGGAGATCCTCCTGAGCCTTAAGAAGAGCGCCGATGATCTTGAGCGATCTTTCGCACAACCTGCTCTAGATCACCCTTCTGCTACCATACAAGAAGAGGAGGAGGAAGAAGAAGAAGGCTACAAGGACATTGTGGAGCAAACAGAGATTATCACGGAGAGCTCCCGTGAAGATCATGATCAAGAATGTCCTGTCGTAGCCGACCACCCATTCCCACATCCCACACCGAGCTTTGAAGAGGCGGGCATGAGTGAGGAGATGCAAGAAGATCTCATGAAAGAAATTGCTTGGCAACTTGCTCTCCAATCCGTGCTAGAAGAAGAAGAGAGAGAAAGGGTGCAGAAAGAAGTTGTGGAGGATGACAAAAGTGAAGCAGAAGGAGTTCTTGATCATTTCCTAGGGGTGATACCACATGAAGAAGAAAGGGAGGTTGAAGAAGCAATTGGCGTCCAGGATGAGGGCGAAGTTGAGGTGGAAGAGGCTTGCACCGGCCATGAGTTGCATGTGATATCTCCACCAAACTTCGAGGAACTACTTAGCAAGGACCCATTTGCAGTGTCTCTTTGCCAGACCAAGGCCACATCGACATTGGTCCCTCTTGGTGGATGCGATGGTGGTCAATCGATGTTGTCATATCTGGTTTGGGGCAATGAGACGAGAGAAGAGAAGAAGAGGTCTCGAGGGTGGAGACTTCATCTGCATCAAGTGCACGAGCTTCCATCACCTGTCATACCACATGCTCGTGACTTGAGACTCCACCTCATCAACGAGAACCTCAACTTCAAGGAGGTTTTGGGGTGGACCGAAACTTAGGAGCCATCGTTCGGCTCACGACATGAAAGAAGCGCTTGTTGGGAGGCAACCCAACCATTCGGTTTGCATTTCTTTCCCTATTTCTCTTCGGTTGAGTCAGTTTTGCTATTTGATTTTAGAGTCAATAACTCAACCTTTGTGAGATTTTGTGTGGTGTTTGTGTTCTGACCACTCTCTCCTCTTGGAATACACCGCCTGCCCCGTCCACCATCATTCACCCTGGATCTGGTAACTTCGTTCTACCCTCCTTATCTTTCCACCATTGAGGACAATGTCGTGCTTAAGTGTGGGGGGATGTTCGATTATGTATGCGGGTGAATGTTTGGCGTTTGTGTGCTTGGAGCCTAGTCCACTGTCCAAATTTTCCAATTTGAGGGCTCCAAGTACGTGTTTCCTTGCAAATTGCCTGCTCAATATGCTTTGAATTGACAGTCTCTGTAGTAATGTGCAACCTAGGGAGGTAGTGTAGCACTATGGAGGATGTTGAAGTATAAGATTTTTCCTATCTAGCTCTCTGCTATGCCAGTTGATTTTGTGAATTAGTGGAGCTAAGACCGTTGAATTCATGTGGTAATGTGGACTCTGTTTGGATTGTGTTATGGACTCGTGTATCGAACAGGGTGCTCGTGTGAAAAATGAAATGCAGTTGGTCCTCCATGTCAAAATCATTAAATCTTAAACATGGGGTAAGCCCAACGTGTGTGGCACCGTTCATTGCACCAAATCGGGTTTTGGAAGAGATTTTAGTGATCCTTAGTGGGGTACTCCTACAAGGTGAAGCTAAGCTGTCTCTAGTACAAGTAAAACTTCCACCCGTTGAACGGTTTGCCTACTTGAGGATGTGTTTTTAAGGGCACGGATAGAGCTTTCGAACCCCCTTAATTTCATTGACCCTCCACACGAGTTGAGGAAAATGAGTTAAAAGAATTACTCTGGTGAGCGCCAGATGTACAGAAATTGCTCTTGCTCGAGTAATAAGGGTCGACCATGCAAAAGACTGCAGTTGGAACCCCCGCCAAGTGAATGAAAAAGAAAAAAAAAAGTAATATGAAAGTGAAAAAGGGGTTCCAACGGTGAAATGAAGTGAAAGAGCACCCCGGTACAACGAGTCCTTGGTTGTGAATGGTGTGAGTCCCTTTATCCATGAACTGACTGTCTTACTTCTACTTCTTCTCATGGTCCTGGCTTGAGTCTAGTACTCGTATTGAGAGAGATAGGGAACGTCTTAGAAGAGCAGTTGACCTTGTAAGCTGCTATATGATCTAGGAAATCCTCTACCGACGATCGGGGTTGTATGTTGCTATAGAGGTCTGGAGAGCTGCATTGGTTTGAGTTAGGTTTGCTTGGGGACAAGCAAACAGTTAAGTATGGGGGGATTTGATGACTCGATATTTGCACATGTTTTCCCCTTTATTTCTTGATCGTTTAAGCTTGCATTATCGCGTCTTTGGCCTATTTTACGCTAGGTTGTGTCCCTTTGTCACATTTCAGGTCCTAGCACATAAAGTGAAGCATAGGCGCAAGTTTCAAGTCAATCAGAGATCAATTGGCGATTTGGGAGAAGAAACTTGGGCATGACCTGAAGAAGAATGAATTTCTACCTCACTTTATGGACAAATAATCATACAAGTTTGTCATGAAAGGAAAGAGGACGAGACTACGAGCGTATGGGATCTAACGGCGACTAATTCGGAGTCCGGACGAGGGAGAAACGAAGCATTGAATATAGGGGAATAGGTTAGGCAGTAAAAACACGGGCGCGCCTAAATCAAAACACGGCCGTGCGCATATTTAGGCACGACCGTGTTTTGGCCGACGCACGCGGGTGTGTTTTTAACACGGGGCAAAACACGGGCGGGCAAAACCAAAGCACGGCCGTGCCCTCGACAGTGTTTTGCCCAGAATCGGGTTTTTTAGGCAGATTGAAGCCAAAGGAAAGAGAGAGCTGGGTTTTGGATCCCAAACACCCAAGGGACGAACCAAAGAGAGAGAGGGCGATTTGAGGGCATTCTTGGAGTAGAATTGGAGGATTTCTTCGCCTTGGAAGCTCGAGGAACAAGCCCGGACTTGAAGACTGATCATCTGAAGATTCTTACTGCAGTCTCTCTCTTCTCTGTGGAGTAACTTCCCTTCACTTAGGTTTTGAGGAACCCTAGCTATGTTTGTTTGATTGGATGATTGTATGAGTACTCCTACTTGATAATCTTGAGTTCATATTCAATCTATGCACGTTTTCATGATTCAATTCTGCTTTAGTCGAGATTATTGATTCTGCTTTGATCCTATGAGAGCGAATACCTGATTAGGTCAATAGAGTACCATAGATTGATAGTAGTGGATCGATTGCTTTAGTCGAGGGTTGATTCACTGCTTTGTATCGATTGAGAACCTCATTCGATAGAGGGAATCTAGTTCCGAACGCCTTGATCGGTTGTTCTAGAGAAGGATACGTCCCTCTCGGCATCACGTGAAGTTTTAATTAAATCAGTCACGCAGGCTCAACTGACTTATGCTATGGGTATTTTCCGGGTTCCTGACGAAATTATTGATGATATCATCGGCATGATCACTAATTTTTGGTGGGGAGAGAAGGGTAGTGAAAGGAGTGCCCACTGGATTAGCCGAGAGGAGTTGACACAACCAAAGAAGGAAGGAGGGATGAATTTTGTGATCTTAAAGGCTTCAACACGTCTCTCTTGGCGAAACAACTTTGGCGGCTGTCACAAAGGCTGGAGTCACTAGTGGCTCTAATATTTAAAGCTAAGTGTCACAAGAATTTTATGATCCTGGAAGCTCAGCGTGGCTGTAGCCCGAGGTATATTTGACATTCGTTGATGAGCTCACAAGATTTTTTGTACGTAGGGATTAGGTGGCGGATCAACAACGGTTCAATGGTGAGAATTTGGGGAGATAGATGGATTCCTTCGACTGAACATCTGTTCGTGCCATCAGTCCTATGGGTCTCCCTGTTGATTCACTTGTTCGTGATTTAGTGAACCTGGATAACAACCAATGGGATTTGGGGTTGGTCGCGAGCTGTTTTCCAGCTGCAGTGGCAGGTGCTATCATCGAAATTCCATTAAGGGATGAACAGGAACATGATCGTTTGGTGTGGAATGATAGCAAGAATGAGGACTACAACGTTGCTCTTCCTACTGGTGACTCACAAAAAACACCACACTAGAAATCCCCTCTAGAGACCAAGTTTTTAAACTCTAGAGGGGTGCAGCATAGGGCAAGTAAGTTTTAATTATCAACCCGGGCCGATCCATGTACCCCAACTTCAATCGCTTAGGTTGTTATCTAGCAAGCAACTTTTGGGTTTAGAACTAATGGAACATCTCAAACGGCTTAAGAATAGGGGTAAAAACATGTGCAATCGATGGTCTATCAGAACTACAAACTAAACAAGCAAAGAAAAGTAAATAAAGGAAAATTCTAAGTAAGGGAGCTTCACCCAGGAGTTGCTTCCCCCTAACTAGCTACCATGACTCGTTGGATTGAATGGAGTCGTGTGGTGTAGGTGGTTGTGAACCACGAGGGTGAGCAACTAGTGATCGATTTGTCACGGAATCAATTCACTAGCGATCGATTTATCACGGGATCGATCCACTCACGACGTCTAAGGGAACCGCTAGGAGTAGCAACTGGTGATCCATTTGTCACGGGATGGATTAACTAGAGATCAATTTGTCACGGAATCGATCCTCTCACTTAGTCTCTAGGGGTTGCCTAGGTCTCTCCCTCAAACCGGAGTTTGAGCAGCTTAATCATGACATCCTTTACAAACTTGAGTCAAGGGGTATGCTCATCTTTAACCTAAATAGTAGGCACAAAGTGCCCAAGAAAACCAAGCTTCTCAAGCCTACCTAAAAAGGTGTGGTTTTTCTCTAATCTAGGTCAGGCAAGCACACAGGATTTGGAAAGCAGAACTAAGCACAATCACCATGAAAATACCTATAATGCTCAAATTGATGCAAACCCATACAAAATCATTCAACCTAAACAAGTAATTACAAAGTATTAGTTAGGGATCTTGATATCGTTGTATTTGCACATGTTTTCACCCTTGTTTCCTGACCATTTTAGCTCGAATTGATTGTTCCTTGGCCTATTTTATGCTAGGTTGTGTTGTTTTGTCGTATTTAAGGTCCTAGCAAGTAAAGAGGTGCATAAGCGCAAGTTTCGGGTCATTTGGAGGTCAGGTGGCGATTCAAAGAGAAAATTACGGGCAGCCCCTGCCAAATTACGGGCGTAATTGCTCCAGGCATGCCCGTAAACGCAATGCCGAGCCTAATTCCCCAGAATGCCTGTTGCAGAGAAAATTATGGGCAAGAGTCACCTTAATTACGACCGTAATTCAGTAACTACCGGAGAGAGATACCATTCAAGCCGATCCCTATCTCGCCTCGGATCGCTACATGATTGGAGGAGCCTCCAGAGTTGGAGCTTAAGCCCCTCCCCTCTCACCTGGAGTATGCATTTCTCCGGGAGGGAATAAGCTCCCAGTCATTATCAGCTCGGATCTGACACCCGAGCAGAAGAGCAGCCTGGTGGCTCTGCTACAGAAGTATGCCCGGGCCATGGCTTGGAAGATCACCGATATCAAAGGCATTAGCCCATCCTTCTGCTCCCACAGAATTCTGATGGAGGATGAGGTTAAGCCAGTCAGGCAGCCATAACGGAGATTGTCTCCTAACTTGGAGGCAGTGGTCCGAGCAGAGATTGTGAAGCTCATGGATGCATGGATCATCTTTGCTATATTTGTTAGCAAGTGGGCCAGCCCCACTCAGGTGGTCCCGAAGAAAGGAGGGATGACTGTGGTCCCGAATGAGAAGAAAGAGTTGATCCCAATGCGGACCGTGACCGGCTGAAGAGTCTGCATCGATTACCGGCGCCTGAACGATGCCACCAGGAAAGATCATTTTCCCCTACCTTTCATTGATCAGATGCTGGAGAGGTTGGCTGGCCATGAGTTTTATTGCTTCCTGAATGGCATATCTGGTTATTTCCATATTCCTATTGCACTAGAGGATCAGGCAAAGACCACATTCACTTGCCCCTTCGGTACCTTTGCTTACCGGAGGATTCCATTTGGGCTGTGTAATGCACCGACGACCTTCCAGAGATGCATGGTGGCGATCTTCAACCGACTGGTTGGAGAGATCATGGAAGTCTTCATGGATGACTTCTCGGTGTATGGAGACTCCTACACTCACTGTCTCCATAACCTGGAACTCGTTCTGAAGAGGTGTGAGGAGACCAATGTGGCACTCAGCTGGGAGAAGTGCCATTTTATGGTTCGTGAGGGTATTGTGCTTGGGCACAAGATCTCCAAGCAGGGGATTGAGGTGGATTGCACGAAGATTGAGAAGATCAGTCAGCTACCTCCTCCCATTTCTGTGAAGGGGATTCATAGCTTTCTGGGTCATGCAGGCTTCTACCGGCGCTTCATTAATGATTTCTCGAAGATTTCCCGGCCTCTGACCAAGCTGCTGGAGAAGGATGGACCATTTCAGTTCACTCCTGAGTGCACAGCGGCATTTGAGACTTTAAAGGAGAAGCTCACCCATGCTCCCATCATGGTGACTCCTGACTGGTCTCTTCCCTTTGAGCTGATGTGCGATGCGAGTGACTATGCAGTCGGAGCTGTTCTGGGTCATAGACGCGGGAAGCACTTCCAGTCCATCTACTACGCGTCGAAGACCTTGAACGATGCACAGGAGAATTACACCACCATTGAGAAGGAGCTCCTTGCTGTGGTGTATGCATTTGATAAGTTCCGACCATATCTGGTGCTATCCCATGTGGTGGTCTACACATATCACTCGGCAATTCGCTACTTGATGAGCAAGGCTGATGCAAAGCCTCGGCTCATCCCCTGGATCCTGCTTCTGCAAGAATTCGACATAGAGATCCGGGACAAGAAGGGAGCCGAGAATGTTGTTGCAGATCATCTTTCACGGTTGGAAGCCCCTCCGGTGGACAACTTCGTAGAAGAGATCGATGACTCCTTCCCGGGTGAGAGATTGCTGGCGATGACACTGGTGGACAGCGTGGCCCTTTGGTATTCTGACTTTGCCAATTATCTGGTGGGCAAGCAGTTACCCAAGGGGATGGCCACTTATGCAAAGCGCAAGTTCTTCTCCGACCAGGAGCATTACTGATAGACCGATAATTACACATGTTTTCACTCCTATTCTGAAGCCGTTTGTGATGTGGAATCTCGTGTTTTAAGCCGATTTCACGCTAGGTTGTGTGTTTATGTCATATTTCAGGACCCGGCGTCGAAATCGAGGCGGAGAAACGAGTTCTCGGTCGAAAGGAGCCGAGTTGGGACTAAGGGGGCTGCAGGAGGAAAATACCCGGTCAGGTGGCAAAATACCCGACCGGGTATTTATCATTTTGGGCACCCGTGAGAAACAGAAGGGGGCCCGGGCAAATGGCTAAAATCCCCGGTCGGGGATTATTGGAAGAGACCGGGGATTTTCCCTGAGGCCGAAACGGTGCGCTTCAATTATACCCGGTCGAGACCCAAAATACCCGACCGGGTATTTCGATCGGGGATTGCGAACAAAGGCTGTTAAAAGCCTGTTTTGTGCGTTTTTGAGAGAGAGAGCTGGGTTTTGGATCCCAAACACCCTAGGGACGAACCAAAGAGAGAGAGAGCGATTTGAGGGCATTCTTGGAGTGGAATTGGAGGATTTCTTCGCCTTGGAAGCTCGAGGAACAAGCCCGGACTTGAAGACTGATCATCTGAAGATTCTTACTGCAGTCTCTCTCTTCTCTATGGAGTAACTTCCCTTCACTTAGGCTTTGAGGAACCCTAGCCATGTTTTTTTTATTGGATGATTGTATGAGTACTCTGACTTGATAATCTTGAGTTCATATTCAATCTATGCATGTTTTCACGATTCAATTCTGCTTTAATCGAGATTATTGATTCTGCTTTGATCCTATGAGAGCGAATACCTGATTAGGTCAATAGAGCACCATAGATTGATAGTAGTGGATCGATTGCTTTAGTCGAGGGTTGATTCACTGCTTTGTATCGATTGAGAACCTCATTCGATAGAGGGAGTCTAGTTCAGAACGCCTTGATCGATTGTTCTAGAGAAGGATACGACCCTCTAGGCAATTGACTCAAGAGGGCCTTGTTCCTTTAGTCGAGACTCAAGGTCTAGTCAAGGATTCTCTGCATTGTGAATGAAAGTGAAACAAGTTAGAGATCATCAATCGTTAATCTGGCTAGTGGCTAGGGGGAATCATACCTAAGTGAGTTCCCAACCTGTAATTAGATTAACTTTAACTGTAGTTTGCTAGAGTAGTTTTAGTTCTTTCATCTTAATCTGTTTTGCTAGATAATGAACTGAAGCTGAGTAATAGTAACTCTAGAGACCCGTGGATTCGATAATTATTACTTGAGCCACTATACTGCAGTCCCTTTCATTGGTTATACTTGGCCATTGTTAGGAGTTGTGTTTTAGCGAGTTAATTACTTCTGGGAGGATCCTTACCTCTTCAGGATCGGAGCGGATGGCGTGATCCGGCGTTGTGTCATGGAGCACGAGATGGGAGACATCCTATCTCAATGCTACGAGGGACCTACTGGAGGTCACCATGGAGGAAACCGCACGGCGCGGAAGGTGCTACAGTCGGGCTTTTATTGGCCTTCGCTCTTCAAGGATGCAGACAGCTTTGCACGACAGTGCGACCGCTGCCAAAGGTCAGGTACCATTTCTTCCCGGGATGAGATGCCCCAACACATTTCTATCATTTGTGAAATTTTTGATGTTTGGGGCATCGATTTCATGGGCCCATTCCCTCCATCTTTTGGCAATCTGTACATACTGGTTGTAGTGGACTACGTCTCGAGGTGGGCAGAAGCTCAAGCCATGCCCATCAATGATGCAAGACGGGTCTGCTCATTTCTGTAGCAGCTGTTCTCCCGGTTTGGGACACCTCGCGCCATCATTAGTGATAGAGAAACCAATTTTCAAGGGCAATTCACTAAACTCCTCTCTCACTATGGTGTTAAGCATCAGGTGTCGGTGGCTTACCATCCCCAGTCAAATGGGCAAGCCGAGCTGACGAACCAGGAGCTAAAACGAATAATTGAAAAGACGGTCGATCAGTCCCGCAAGGATTGGTCCACCAAGCTCGATGATGCTCTTTGGGCGTATAGGACGACTTATAAAAACTCGATTGGCACTTCTCTCTATAGGCTTGTCTATGGAAAGGCGTGTTATTTGGCAGTAGGGCTAGAGCATAAGGCCTTCTGGGCCATTAAACTGCTAAACCTGGATTTGAGTGTTGCAGGTACTGAATGTAAGCTGCAGCTGCTGGAGTTGGAGGAATGACGTTACCACGCCTACGAGAACACCCTGCTCTACAAAGAGCGCACCAAGCGTCTCCACGACGATCGGTTGAGGGGCCCGAAAGAGTTTCAGGTAGGTGATCATGTTCTGCTCTTCAATGCACGCCTGAAACTCTTCCCGGGCAAGCTACGTTCGAGGTGGTCGGGACCCTTCACGTTCACCCACGTTTTCTCGCACGGTGCAATGGAGATCAGCAATGCTCAAACTGAGCCATTCAAGGTGAATGGCCACCTCCTCAAGTTATACTTGGGAGGTGTTGTCGAACGAGCAGAGCTGGTGATCAAGCTCGAGGACCCTTAGTTCCTCTACTAGCATCCAGCTAAAAGACGGTAAAGAAGCCCTTGTGGGGAGGCAACCCCACTACGGTTTGCATTTCTATCCTTTTTCCTTTTCATTTTTTGTCAGTTTTTGAGTCTTTGAGCATGTCTGGAGTCTTACTGGAATGTTTCTCGTGCCCCGGATGGTCTATTTTTGTCTATGGTAGTGTCCATTTTCGAGCCGGGGCACGCGTGGTTTTGGTTGTTCGAAATTGCGATTTAAAAACTGGAGAAAAGGGCCCTGAGCAGTGAAATTACGGGCAAGGGGGGACCAATTACGGTCGTAATTTTCATGCCCCATGCCCGTAATTAAGCCAGAAGAGGAAAAGAGGCTCGGCAGTGCAATTAAGGGCAGGATCCGACCAATTACGGTCGTAATCCTGCCCGTAATTAGCACAGGGGGCAGTGTGCTCTCGAAAGTGGAATTACGGGCTGGAAGGGGGGCAATTACGATCATAATTGTGCCCGTAATTGCCCCCGGAAATTTAAAAATTGGGCGCCGCCCAAGATTCTCCTCTCTCCCCTCATTTTCTGGTCGACCTCTCTCTCTCTTCCTCACCGGAAAATCGCCCCCACCTCCTTCTCATGTGGTTTTCCGGCCATAACTCACTCATCGGAGCTCCAAATTGAAATCTGAGACCACCCCTGTGCTCCTCTCATCGGCGCCCACAAGCCTATACCAGTGGGTTTGAGTTTGGCGCTGGTTTGGGTCGCCGGAAAACCGCGACTCTTCGGTGCTCTTTCGGCCCGATCTCCCTCCTCCGACCTCCAATCAAAAAACCGCGACCACCACTGCGTTTCTGGAATCCGGGCCCTCATTCCCCAAAGTTTTGGGTCAATTTGGCGGTGGTGAAGTCGCCGGTGACGAAACTCCGGCGAGCCTCCCGGCGAGTTTCCCGGCGATTGTCATGGAGTCTCACTCTTCCCTCACCTTCCCTGTGATACCTCCTTGTGCCTCCAGGTGTGCTTCTCTCTTTTTACTTGTGAATTGTGGAGGATTGGTATTATTGGTTTTAGTGAGGGAATTCGGGGGTTGGGTCGTGCTTGAATGCATTCGGTAGGCCTACGGTTTTGCATGCTTTGTTGTTACTACTTTGATTGGCCTACCGGGCAGCATGTATTTGTGATTGTCCCACTTGGAGCCTAATTTGCTGTCCGGGTTTATTATCCGAGGGCTCCAAGTGCGTTTAATCTTGTGTGGATGGTGATTGGTCTTGAATGTTTTTCCTCCCCTGGGGCCTAGTCCACTATCCGAATTTTATGATTCGAGGGCCCCGGGTGCGGATGATTATGAACTGACCATTGACAAATTTCCATGTATGTTGTTGTGTTTTTGCTGCTTTTTGGCTGCACGACCATGAACACTTACCTGAACATGCTCGACGCCGACCAGAGGAAGACTCTGTGGGACATCCGATGCCGCAAAGTCGTTCAGCACCATTACCTCGATTTTGGGGTCTTCGAAGAGCTGGGTGCTCACAAGGCAATGGAGGCTGCCATCCGCGCTTACTCTTGGCGCCGCCTCCTCTGCCTCGCTGAGCCGATCTATCAGGAGCTCCTCTGGGAGTTCTATTCCACCTTCGAGCACTTCCGGAACCACGCGGGCGAGCACAGCAACGCCATTCAGTTCCGGCTCGGCAGGGAGTCTTACTCCCTCAGCTATGATGATTTCGGTCGGGCACTGGGGCTCCTTCCACCGTTTGCCTGCCACCTGGCCATTGAACAGAACGACAGTCCCATGTTTCGGGACCAGCAATTCTTCGAGAGGATCTGCCTCCCGGAGTTCGCAGGCGCTGTGTTCACACCGGGCTACACCACGGCTACCCAGCTGCGCCTAGAGTAGCGCATCCTCAACCAGTTGTTGGGGAAATCCTACACCCCCAGCGAAGGCTCCACCAGTCATCTTCAGCTCCACACCCTGCACTGCCTGCACTCCATCAGCCAGGAGGAAGACAACCTCCATTTGTCCTCTCCCATCGCCAGGACTGTCGTCAAGGCTTCTCGCTGTGGCCGTGCTCTAGCTTGTGGGCCGGTGGTCACTGCCCTGGAACGGTACTTCTACATCAACCTCTCCGGGTTCACTGTCATACTGCCACCGACACCCTTCTCCAGGGACACCCTATGGCGCCAGCTGATACTGCAGCGCGAAGGGGACGTGACCTGGATCCGGGGACTTCCTCGCCCTGTTCCTCGTGCACCAGAGGGCGATGACCTCCCCGAGGCGAGCGTTGCTGCAGCTCGTCGGACCCCTCGTCGGACAAATCGTCGGACCACACCTTCTGCGCCTAGCGCCTCCACCTCCGTTGCAGGCTCGTCTGTTGCTGCGCCTACCTCCTACATTGCTGAGCAACTGGCAGCCATTTCCTGCCAGAACGAGCAGATCCTTTCTGGCCAGGAGCACATCAACGCCCGACTCGACCGTGAGCGCGAAGGTCGCCGCCGCATCATTTCGACTCAGCATTACATGATGAGCTACTGGGACGTGGACCCTGCTGCTGTTAGCTACCCTTGGGAGGCGTCCCCGGGGCATGAGGATTTCTACCCGCCTTTAGCTGGCCACGGAGGCGATGAGAACTAAGCTGGCTCTGCCTGCTGCCCATTGAGTTGGGCTCTGCTTTTGTCTTTCTTTCCAGACTGAGACTCCGTATTGTGTTTCCTTTTATCTTGTCCTGGTTGTTTGGATTGTAGACTTGGAACTATGGTTGCTTTCACCCAATGTGTGTGTGTGTTTTGTTGCCTCTAACTCTATACCCATTGGACTGGTCCTTGTCTAGTCCTCTGCTATTGACTGGTCCGCCATCCAGTCAACGTTCCTGACCACTGTTTCACGGTAACATCGTTCCCCTTCCCTCTGCTCCATTGAGGACACTGTCGCATTTAAGTGGGGGGGGGTTCTTTGTATTCATTGGAACGTATAAATATGTGCTTGGAGCCTAGTCCACTGTCTAAATCTCGAGATTTGAGGGCTCCAAGCACTGTTGTTTGCTTGATCATATTGGCACTGTGGTTTTAATTGGTGAATTGAATGGTTTTCGACTTAATGCATGACAACTGAGGTGTAACTAGGACAGCCTATAATGATGTCTAAGACGTGCAGTAGAGTTATGTAGGGGTTCAGTTTTTCAACTGTTTGCTTACCAACTATGACTTGGAGTGATCACTTGTTCTTGACATTCGTTTATGCATCTAGTTCAGGGAATTAGAATGAGAGATAGAGCATATAGGTAGCCATGTGAGATTTGAGCCTTCTCGTTTCTTTCTTGTGCGATAGATCCCTCTTCCATGATGTGTAGCATTCACGTTGTCACTAGCTAAGATGATGGAGGCATAGGATTAGCCCACGACCAAATTGACTGTCCTGATGTGTCATATCACCTAGTCAGCCCCTTTGAGCCGTGTACTTTTCTTTCTTTCGGTCTACAATGGAAAATCACCCTTTTGCATCTTTTAGAAGGTTCCACAGAGTGGTTTTTACATGTTCTCTGTTGTTTCTGCTAAATATAATGTGATGGTTGGAGGTAGTGCTTAAAAATTGGGCATGTGTTTGAAAATGTGCAGAGGTGGTGGTTCTCTTAAGAAATGAAAAAATAAAGAAAAACAAAGAAAACAAAGGAAAAAATGAAAGCAAAAGAGAGCCACTACCAAAAATCTGCATAATGCCCATTAGGTAGTGTTTCTTAGCAGTCTGGCTTGGAAATGTTGACATTTATATAACCTCTTTCGCTCTTGTGCTCTAGAGAATTTGAGTAATGCAGAATGGCAGAAAGAAAGTAAGTGGTTTGATTGACTGTGATTGTGTTGGATTTGGAACTGTGGAACCTTGTGCTATGAACACTTCCACCACCTAAAAGGTCTTTTCCCCATGTCCAAGACCCTAGCCAGTCATCTGAACCTGTGTCTAAGACCTCCGGATTAGTTAGTGGTGACACCCCATATGTGAACTCTAGCATTTAGAGGCTGCCGTCATGGTGAATAGATGTTAGGGATTCAGAGAATAAGCATGCGCATGTTTTTCGCATCAAATTGTCCTGACCCCACTGGTCGAGAGTGAGCGATTCATTTTCTCATATTATCTACACTCTTTACCCCGGTGAGGACCTAGATTGCTCGGTCTCGATTCTGATATCTTGAGTTTTATGCATGAGGTGACTGTCTTGAGTAAGTGTTTGAGTCAAGTCTAGATTGGTTGGTGAACAGGAGGGAGACTCCTCCTTTACTCGATTTTGCTGCACTCGAATGTCCTCTGTGGTGGTTGTCCAGGTTGTGGTTGAAGTTGTTCATGTGTTGATGTTTGAAAGCCAGTGTGATTCCCACGTTTCGTGCCTATGTGATATGTCCCCAAAGGTTTCATGATTGAGATGTTTCGAGTTGACCTTGTATCTGACTTGGTTTGCTTGGGGACAAGCAAACGGTTAAGTGTGGGGGAATTTGATAGCGTTGTATTTGCACATGTTTTCACCCTTGTTTCCTGACCATTTTAGCTCGAATGGATTGTTCCCTGGCCTATTTTATGCTAGGTTGTGTTGTTTTGTCGTATTTCAGGTCCTAGCAAGTAAAGAGGTGCATAGGCGCAAGTTTCGGGTCATTTGGAGGTCAGGTTGCGATTCAAAGAGAAAATTACGGGCAGCCCCTGCCAAATTACGAGCATAATTGCTCCAGGCATGCCCGTAAACGCAATGCCGAGCCTAATTCCCCAGAATGCCTGTCGCAGAGAAAATTACGGGCAAGAGTCACCTTAATTACGACTGTAATTCAGTAACTACTGGCAGTAATCTGGAAATTACGGTCGTAATTCCCCTCCTCATAACTTAACTAAAACGCGCGTTTTGGGCGTTTTACGGGTAGACCATGATTACGACCGTAATTCAGCCCGTAATTCGCCCAGAATCGGGTTTTTGAGGCAGATTCAAGCCAAAGGAGAGGGAGTCGACTTTTTGGAGCAAAAACAGAGCCCTAGAGAGAGAAAGTGCGAAGAACACATCCTATAAGCGATCTTGGAGCTGGGTTTCATCAAATCGAGCTTGGAGATCATCATAGGAGTGATAATCATCATCCCAGAGCAGATTCTTCCCATTGTTATGAGTATGACTGCTTTGTATTCTGTTTCCTTCTCTCTCTCTATGGAGTAGAACTCTCTCTCACTTGGGTATGAAGAACCCTAGTTCCATGTGTTAGGAATCTTGATTGTAATTATGTTTGGATTGTGATATTGCTTGATTATAATCAATTGAAGTGTTTTGAATGAGTCAATTGAAGTCTGCTCACCTTTTATTGATTTCTGCTGCAACCTGAGATAGATAGAATCTGATTAGGTTGTTAGAGCTTCTTCGATTGGTAGTAGTGAATCGATTATACGAGAGTTAGTCGATTCACTTCTTTGTACTAGAATCTAATTCCAGTAGTGGAGTTCTATGTTCATAGCCTCAGCTTTCTATCCCGATGAAGACTAGTCATCTGCCGGGTAGTTGGACTGAGAGGGCTTGGTCAGCTTAAGAGATTTCAAGCTACTGTCGGATCTTCCGCGGTATAATCAGCAGTAAAGCAACCCAAAGTAATTAAAACTGGAACCTAACTAAGGAGCTAGGGGGACTCATTCCAGAGTGACTCTTCCTTTGCTTTAGAAAACCGAACCATTTCCTGCTTTCTTACTGCTTTTACTTAAATCAACAATCACTTGACTTAGTTGGCTAGATAATAGATATTCACGGAGTAGGCAGTAGATCTAGACCCCCGGGTTGACATTAGAACTTGCGTGTTACTGAATTTCCGAACCGCGATTACACTTGGTCGCAGTTTGGTGTTGTGTTTTAGCATGTCAGATCTACCACACCCAAGAGAAAAGAGTGAGTTTCTAGAGAGAGAAAAGAGGGATTACAAATTTGAGCTCAAGATCTTCTTCTTCTTTTAGGCTTGAATCCTTGTCTTTAAGATCCGCCCAAGCCTCCAATGATGCTCTAAGATCACTCTAGCACTCTCTCTATCTCTCACTAGAACTCCCCTTTGGTTTTTTGGGCAAACCCTAGAGAGGGAATTAAATTTCTCTCCAAAAACCAGCTCCCCCTTCTCTCTCCCCGCTGTTGTCTTCATATTTGCCCGAAAGTGACCAGTTCACGAACGCGTTGGCCAGTTCACGGTCATGAACACCTAAACGCGTCTGTGAACTCAGTGTCGTCTCCAAAACGCACCGCTTCGCTTCTGTTTTTCATGTTCATTGGCCCTAGTTCACGGTCTTAGCGACCGTGAACTCCCTTAGCGTCAGTAACCTCCGAAACCTCGTTGGACTGCTCGATGTTCATGGTTTGTGGCTCTAGTTCACGATCTTAGGAGACTGTGAACTCCCTTGTTTGACCATGAACTGTGGCTGCTTCCTGGACGCCTGCACTTCACTGTTACGGGGCTTCAGACTTTTCTTCGATTTTTCCTCTTTTTGACCTCCATTTATCCAAAAATTAGACCTCGATCCTTCCACACGTGCTAGGACCTGAAATGTATCAAAACAAGCACAACCTAACGTGAAATTTGTCGAGGAACAATGAAATACTAAGCTAAACGAATAAGAAATGAGTGGTAAAATGTGTACATTTGGGCTCGAATCAACGGGTGACCATATGAGTACTAGAAGCAATAAGTGGAGTAATAAGTGTCCCTTTTGCGACTTGCTGAAGACTCAAATCCAATTTTTCATGAATGCAGTTGGACAGCTCGTATTTGGCGGGCTTCTCCACTTGACAGTTGCTTTTCTGCCCGGGGGACGAACGATAGCTTCGGATGGATTAATGAAGTGATGTCTTAGGTGGAGGATGAAGAGTTGGAAGAGTGGTGTTCCTTGACGTGGGCACTTTGGCGCGAACGCAATGCCCAATTGTTTAACGGTAACAAGGCCCTGGAGGATGAAATAGCAGTTCGAGCACACCTTTTATTAGAGGAGTACAAGCGACACCGGGTACGTTTTGAGGCCCCTTCGATGGGCTTAAATGGGATGCAGAAGAAGAGATGGACTCGCCCCAATAGGGGTTGTACATCGGTAGCGACAGACGCTGGAACTTTGATGAATTAGGGGGGACCTTGGAGTGGTTATTCGGAACGATGAGGGAAGATTTATTCTTGCAGCTGCGAAGTGTGTACAAGGTAACTAGAGTGTGGACATGGCGGAGGCCCTTGCCGCGTAGCTTGGGGCACAATTGGCTTGACAAATGAATTACCCAAAGCCGATACTTGAATCGAATTGTCATACTATGGTGCATAACCTCCGAGTGGCGGATGGCATATTCACGGAAATGGGCATAGTGTGTCGGAATGTGAGACGACTCTTGGATCGGATGGACGGAGGAAGCTGGAGATTCATTTACAGCGAAGCTAATGAATTTGCGCATGTGATGGTGCATGCAACAACGAACTGGAATGAGTGTGTTGTTTGGATCGAAAGAACGCCTGTTTATCTGGTTGATCAATTGTTACTTGACAATGTAGTTGAGTTCGCTGGTTAATAAAAGTTCTAGCAGATTTCCATAAAAAAAAAACGAGATTCTATGCTCTTCTTCATATTTGTAAACTTCCTACCTCCTCATATACTAAATTTTTATTTGTTAGGATTCATGCACCCTAGAATGATAGATTGAGAATTTACAATTCGACTTGTGAATGATGTTTTTACTATCTATTTATGGTTTTACGGTTTGATTCTCAATTCCTTATAACGTTTGAGATTATGTGTTCTTAGCTTAGAGAGAAGAAGTCTTTTATGCTAAGGTTAGCACACACCAATTAGTAGAAACATAGAAATTTTTTTTGAGAGAAGTAGAAACATAGAATTGATTGCATGAGAATGAGTTACTTCTACTTTGTGTTCTAAGGTGTCATAGAACAGATATTCAAATATAATTTATGGTTTAAACCCCATTGATTGAAGCAATTCCTCATATCAGCTCTGAGGACCGCCGATGGTGCTCGGCATCTCTAGAGATTACTTACAATCCAGTGAAGATTGACCTAATCAAAGTTGATTTTATCATTTCCAGGCTCTCGTCCACATCATCATCCAAAAACTCAACTTGCTAATCCAGGTCCATATAGTTCATGATGAGCGAAAGCTTAGTTGGAACATGGAACAAAGAGGAAGAAGACCAAACACAATTATCATGAGAGAAAACATGAACACTACTCCTCTATTCACAGGAGGTAGAAAACGCAGGGACAATGAAACAAATAGGGAAAATGTGATTTTCTATAAGTATTTCTGTGTTCACAAGTTTTTCTACAGTTCTAGGGTGGTGATTTTGGTGGAAAAGGCATTGTACCAGGAGCCCCCTCAATTTGGGGTGAAACCCAACCTTGTTCCTTCGTCTCTCCCTATCTTGCCCCTCCCCCGAGGAAGAAGAGTAATGATGGTTTTAGTTCCACCTATTTTTGTTTGCCAAGTGTCATTGCAAATCTTTAGTTATCATTGGTAAACAATAAAAACTCGGAAATGGTGTAAATAAACAAGAACCCAACTGTGAGAGTTTGAGGGTTTCGATCTTCCTTTGGCAATTGGCATAGCTCAGTGCTTTTCTACATATAATGACCCTCAATTAAATGATTTAATGGGAGCTGGGAATGTGTCAATTAGTTAAGTTGCAGATCAGTTCTTTGGACTTTTACCAGAATGTGTCCTATCGAATCATGAACTATTGACTATACGAATAGAATCCAAATAGGATGTTATAAGAATACTAAGAATCCATCAAAAGGTCCAGAAAAATAATGGGTAGTGTCTATTTTTTATTCAAATCTTTTCGGATTCTTTTTGATTAGCTAAATTTATCAAAATATTAAGAATTAGCCAAATGTTAAGTTTCAGTTAGCAATTTTGTTAGTAATATTGACTAGGCAACATGATACTAACTTGGAAGAGATAAATGAAAGTCAACATTCCAAAATATTAGTATTTTAACTAAGAAAAGAGTTACAAAGTTATTAATAATAACCTAAAAATGACTAATATTTTGATGCATTACGAAAGATATGACTAATTAATAGCATTTTAATAGGTTTGGATAATATAAAAGAATCTGAAAAAGATTTAGATAAAAAATAGATATTATCCAAAAATAATCAATAAATTAATAAAAAAAAAATAAAAACATTAAATGGATTAATTTATTTCACGATAACACTACAATAAAAAACATCATTGACAATCCATAAAAACTGTCATGTAGCAAGGGTTTTGAGAAACCCACGGTGGAAGTACCATCCAGGGGTTTTAGCAGGGGTTAAAACCGCAGCTACTCATAGCAAGGGATAGAACCCCTGCTACATGACAGTTTAAAATCCAACAAGAAAATGTTCCTACCAAGGGTTCTAACCCCTGCTACATGCGTTGTTAAATTTGTTGCGGCCAGACCCCTTGCTAGTGAATGTTACAGCTTCATTTGAATTACATTTATTCCAAGGGTTTAAACCCCTGCTTAATTGGTGGCTAATATAAAAAAAAATTGTGACGAAATCAGACCGTCCCTAAAGAGAATGCAACGCTGTCACTAAAAAATAAATTCAACGCTGTCACTAAATAGGACCACCAAAACTGGTGGTTATAACTTGGTTGCAAATACTATAGTCACTACAAACAAACTCAGAACCTAATATACAATAGTGACCAAATTCATACCGTCTTCACTAATCCGTACCATACATACCATACAAAACCGTCAATATTCCATAATCCGTACCATGATTCATCATTTACCTCAAACATTCCATGTACCATAATATAATCCCTACTAACATCATTGACAATCCATAAAAACATAACATTCTACTAGAATATTACTCAAAAGAACCTACATGATAAACTCATGATTCAACATCCTTCATCTAAGAGCATCACGGCATCAAGAAGCTCGAGAACCCAAAGATGGGGCAGTACTTGCACCCTGTAGAAAAGGAAAAGAATTATCAACATTTACCTCTAACAAAATTGCTATAAGAGATTAAGAAACTGAAGTTGCAAAAAAGCAGAGGCAACACTTGGAAAATTATACCAACAAGCTAGCACAACTATTATTATTAAAAAGCAGAGACAACCGAGGCTAGCAAAACATAAAAGCTCTCATCTCTGCCTACATGCAGCAGCTAGTTGTAGAAAGAACAATTCACAACAAAAGGCAGCATTATTGAACAGATTCCACCCCTCGCCAAACTGAAGTGAAAGAAATAACTGAACAGATTCATCCCTTCACCAAACACAAAACTTTTTACTGGTTTCAGCAGTGGTGTTTGAGATGCCTAACCACAACCCACAATTCATTCATTGATTCATCGATATCAGTCGGTTTAGAGACTCAAATTGCACTGTAGAGACTCAAATTCTCTATGATACTATGGGATTCTCTTCACCCATTTCTCTTTTACTACCCCATTACTAAACTACCTCAAACAAGAGAAAAGGAGGGGAGAGAAATTACCGGATTGTTTTCAGCATCTTCCATCCAATTTTGCCCAGGAATTACTGATGAACCTTGCCATGACCTCCATTTTTTTCTTCACCTCACTTAACTCTCCTTTCAAAGTTGGTACATCTTCACTCGAATGACTACATGAACATGAGCATGATCCAGATGCAGCACCACGCGAGTAAACTCCAAAATATGCGCTCTGTGTTGGCCCTAACCCCATGCATCGAAGCCTCCCAGGATGCTCTGGACCTGCTAGCTTCTTGAAAACCTCCTCACTAGATCCCTCCATTTCATTTGCTTTATCCTGCACCAAATCACAAGTTAGATAAATACCAAACACCACCGGCAGCACTACTAATGTACTAAAGCAAACTATGTCTCTCATTTCACATATGGGTATTCACATATGAGTAGGAGCTACCGTAGGAATTACCATGAACTCCTTAGCATGATCATTGATGTATGTCCCATCCTTTCTCTTATGGTTAGCTTCGAAAACTTCAAGCCTAGTAGGAGTTCTGCCTAATTTTTCCTTCTACAATCATTGTAACATATTAGAATTTAGATTAGAACAAAATCTGATCATATTATTTATAAGAATGTACATAAAGCAAAACAGAAACAAATAAAGTTTTACCAGTCGCTTTCTCGTCCTTGCAATGCTCCTCCTTCCTCCTGCGTGAAAAACATTCTTCTTCTTTGCATTAGCACGGTTTACTGCACTTCTTTTCTGCACAAATAAGATTTTTACTATTATATATCTGCTCTAACTCTGAACTGGCAACATCACTGAACTGGCAACATCACTAGCAAAAGGACAAGACCTAGGAATAAAAGAAGAACAACCCTACAGAAAAATTGCAGCAGCAGAATATAGGAATAAAAGAAGAACAACCCTGCAGAAAAATTGCAGCAGCAAAATACTAGAACAAATGCACCAGAACTGGTACTTTTAGTCACCCCAATTCATGGAAGCATACACAAACAGTAGGGGTTCGAATTTCAACAGAATGAAGTTGAAATTAATGAGCCAATCATCATCATTATCAGGACATAGGGTTTACCTTGTTTTCCTCGGAAAACCAGCTAGCTACCAAGGTGTACCACTGATTTGCATCTGTAACACCTTCTGGAAGTCCCTCTTCCATAATACTTTCCACCGTTTTCCCAACATCAAAGTGTTTGCTCTTTAAATCATACTTGAAGTCGACCCATTTCTTGTCAACAAGTTGCAAAATCCACCTTTCTAAACATACAGGGTAGCGGAACTTTGACTACACAAAGAAAGACCAAGAAATATAAGTATATAGTGAATAAACCAAAGGAAAGAACAGTGGTATTAAACTGTGGGTACAGCAGTGGTTTTACCTTGGTAAGGCTTAGTATATGTCTTTTAAATGGTTTGAACTCCTTTCTTTTCCAATTCTCAATCGACAGTGGAGTCAAGGTGTTGTTTTTCGCAATTGTCCCAAGAAAGGATGACAGCAAGCATGACTCTTCACCACAAGGAACTCCAAATTCGTCAACCTCCACATCGATCCTTTCACTTGCGTCCATATTCCAGATATCTTGCACTCTTGTCTTCCCTCGTTTATTACCGTTTGCAACATTTTCTCCTAGCATCAAATATATTTGTAAGTAATTTTCCAAACATTTATATTAGATAATATGACTAAAATACCAGGAATATACCAATGTTATCAGCAGATCCTTCTTCACGTTGGGAGAATGAGTGTCCTTGCTGAATACTTTCTTGAATGTTAGATTCAGTAATGATTCTCACATTTCTCAAATTTCTTGAACTCAAAACCATCTGTAGTACACGATAAATATGGTACTCATAAGCAAACGATAAAAAAATCAAACTTAACAAAAGAAAAAAAACACAATCACTGAATTATCACATAGTTGTTTGCATCATTAGTGTTTTTGAACGTGTAGCGCCATGAATCAGCATCTTTTGTCGAATTCCAATACAAACTGCAATCGTTCGGACATGCTTCAATTTTTACATAATCCAACCCCAACTTCTGAACAACATTCTTAGCTGCATAATGAGTTTTGGGTAAGGAAATACCTTCCGGAAATGCTTGCAGTAACAACTGAAGTAACATGGTGAAAGATTTTGCAGTCCATCCATTATGAACATTCATGTGATATAAATGCACTAGAAATGATAGCTTTGAGAATGTATTGCACCCCGGATAAAGCTCTTCATCTGCACCTTTTATCAAATTCTCTATTTCACGAGTATTCTGTAATGGATCATCTGTCACTTCATCGCGATCATCATTTTCTCCCTCACTGTCCTTCAAGAAGTTTTCATCCTGCTCACAAGGTACTTCATCGTTCACTAGATCTTCACGGCGAAAGACATCACGAAGCAACCCCATCAAATCTGCTCTCATTGGTGGGTTTGATTGAATAGGAATAGATACTCTCTCCATACCCATAGTTGAAACATTTGTCCTTGAGGAAGAAGAAGTGGCAACATCACTAGCTTGGAAAGTTTCTCCATGAAAACCCCACATTGTATACCCTCTTAGAATACCATCACAAATGAGATGTACCCGAATATCATCATATGTTTGTGCATAAACATTTGCACACTTGACACAGGGACACAACACCTTTGATACATGTGAAACATTTCGAAATGCATAATCCAGAAAAAGTTGCACTCCGTCTTTATATTCAACACTTGTTCTAAGCTTTTTCATCCAACTCTTGTCCATTCTGAAAAAGGAACTCACAGCTGCAAAAAATGGAAACCGAACCATTGTTATTAGTGGAAAAACAACTTGGAATTTCATTGACATGTTATATAAACAGGTGATGATGGCAACTATGCATATACCTATTACTCCTACCGCTTAGGGAAAGTTCCTAGTACAACTAAACTTAGCCTCTTGAAAATTTATGAGCTAAAAGAAAATGTTGCACAGACTCCTAGTACTTCCGTTGTTCTGTGCTGCATGTATTGTTCATCAATATCTATATTGAACTTGTGGCTTCTCTTTCCTTTGTCCAAAAGATAGAATCGATCAACAAGAAAAAGTAATCATTGATTTTACTCCCTAGCAATCAGCTGATCTCTTTTTTTTAAAAAAAATTGCAGTGGTTATGTATCTGAAGTCCGAGAGGAAGACATCAACAAGTGTTGGCCATTTGATTCATCAGTTGAAACCAATACTACCGATATAGATAATTGTGAGGGTGATCATCAAGTGCTTCCTCCTTTAGATGAACGGCTATATAGATACTGGCGTTGTGAGAACTGCTCTCAGAAAATTGGGTCTGCTCAGAACATACAACATTCTGCCGTTCTTCTTAAGCATTCTAGCGCAGGGAAAAGAACTACCAGTTCTCACATACAGACAGCAGTAGTTGCTGCTCCAATGCTAATGTTGACAGAGACACCCACGAATTAAACGAATTCAAACTTGCCAAAAACCCAAAAGCCAGAACAGTACTGAAACTTACCTCCGCAACAGAAACAACAGTAGCAACACGAGAGGACGAAGAAGATCTCTCTGCACACAAAAGTAGCTTGTTTCCCCTGTTTCAACTACTCAATCTGAACTTCCACGGGACTTCACCCAAAGCACATGAAGGTGGATTCGAAATCGGAATCGAACTTCACTTGGACCCAATTGCCGGAGAACAGGATGAATGAGAAGGACCCAATACGTAAAGTGAATTGGAGCTGAAGTGGGCTGATTCGGATTATGATGAACTCGAATCAAAGAGAAGAAAGTGGAAAACAGAGTGGAGTGGCGGTGGGCAGATCCCAGCGACAACGCCGAGCTGGGAGTCGGACTCAAAGAAAAGAACGGCAGTGGGTAGATCCTTGGATTTTTTTATTTTTTGTTTTTTGGAAAGGAATTTTTCTATCGTGAAAGAATGGGGATTGGTATTGAAAGAGAGTTGCACTATAGCAGGGGTTCCAAAACCCTCGGTATAGCTCCAATTTTTTGTAGTGTGTACTTCTCTAAAAATATTGCTTCTCTGGCATTTAAAAGAACTTCAAAACCTTAAAGAGTTTCGTAGGAAAATATCCCTTGGTCAGTTTGTAACCTCAACAATTTAACCTTTTCATAAACAAAAATAAAACAAATGGTCATGGTCTCATCTCATGGACCTAAAGAAAACAGACAATTGGACAAATGCATGCACCGCCAAACCAAGGAACGATCAGAAGATAGGTACCCGCTGCAATGCGTATGCGTTACATCTCGTTTCCTTTCCGGGCCCTTCACGTTCACGGCATTGCACTAATAATAATGATCCATCAAATGGGCTCCTCATTTGGGCTATGCTATTGGGTTATGGACCCAATTTGTTAGCTAATATTCACTCGGAATTTTAGCTTCTATATAACAATGATAGAGTGGCCGGCCATTTGTCCGGAGAAAGGTGAGGTATGAAATTTGATAATGTAATGAGCTGTATAGTTTATTGTTGTATAGTTTTTTTTTTTTTGGAAACACGTGATAAAAAATAGTGAATTTTAGTAGGAAAGAGACATGAATGATGCAACGAATCAAAAATCAGCCTTATGAACCAAAATAAAGTACCTGTTACCTTGTGAAACAATATTGTTTCTAGTAATATGATGAGGTGGAGTAAGTTTTATAGAAACCGAATTCCAGAAAATCGAATAAAAATCGCCTATCCCGCCGGTTTTCGGGAAATGAGCATCTCACAATCGTTGCTAGCTTTTACTCGGCCCGTTGGCCGATTAATTTGCTTTACAAAAATTTCATCTTGTCATCATTGTGCTTTCTGGTTTTTTGCCAGGCCATGATAAAATCTAAAGAAATCAAGAATGAACAACACGATTTGGGATAGGAACCACCGTTCCTGTATCCCTAGAAAATGGTGGTAAACACGGACTCACCTGCCAAACTGGTTTGGATTGAGATTTTTATCGGGTATCAGGGAACCATGTGATTATAAATTAGACTTGATCAAAACGAGCCAAAACTTGAAATTCAGCCTGTTTGACCAACCCATGCCAAACTCTAGTTATTCTTTACTTTTAAACTTTCTATTAGAAAATAAAAAATAATGAAAGAAAAGAGATGACTGCAATTTGCCATTTGCACATCACTGATTCGGGAATAAAACTATAAAATTTCAAAAGGAAACTGAAAATGATTAGGATCGTTTTAATGTTAAAAATAACCAAATATATCTTTCTCATTAGTTTTTTTTACTAACAAATACCAAACGATTCCCTATAATATACACTATAATTTAATCATTATGATATCAAATAAATACATAATATATATTTGAAATGATAAAATTGGACTAATTGGGTTGGTCGAGGTTGAACCATTGAATAACTTTAAAATACATTATATTTTAGCCACTAAGATATAAAATAATAGCATAATATATATTATGCTAGAGAAAATAGCTTGTTTAGAATGGCAAACCCATGATGTTCATTTGTTTTACTTGATGGGCAAATCACGTGTAGGTCAGGCCCATTTAACTTTTTTATTTTATGATTAGCGGTTAGCCCATTAGAATTCATGCATTAGTTTATTGTTATTTTTTTTTCTTTTTAGCAATAAAAAGGAGTATTGTCTTTGGCTTTTCATATTATTTTACCACCACGGAGAAATAAAAGAACTTAAAAAATATTGACACTCCTGGACCCGTTTAAATCCGCATGCGTACGGTAAGTTGACCCGTTCCACAGAGGAAAAAGAAAAAAAATTGACACTCCCTATTCTACCCTTCCTACAAACGCTCCTGGAGCATGGAATTTGAAATGGGGGAAGGGTTTTTTCCTCTCTGCGATTATATATTTTTAATTTAAAAAAATACAACAAATGTACTTAGTGTGATTGGTTATGATCTTTGCTTTTATTTAAAGTGGTCATGGTTCAAATCCTAGTAAGTGTCTTTTTAATGAATAAAAAAAAGTAATTGTGAAGACCAATATGTACTTCCTACTTTCACTCTGGATGATAAAAATTGGACTAATTGGGTTGGTCGAGGTTGAACCATTGAATAATTTTAAAAAACGTTATGTTTTAGCCACTAAGATATAAAATAATAGCATAATATATATTATGCTAGAGAAAATAGCTTGTTTTAGACTGGCAAACCCATGATATTCATTTGTTTTACTTGATGGGCAAATCCCGTGTACGTCAGGCTCATTCAACTCTTTTATTTTATGATTAGCGGTTAGCCCATTAGAATCCATGCATTAGTTTATTGTTAATTTTTTTCTTTTTAGTAATAAAAAGGAGTATTGTTTTTGGCTTTTCATATATATTTTACCACCATGGAGAAATAAAAGGACTTAAAGAAAAAAATTGACACTCCTGGACCCGTTTAATCCGCATGCGTACGGTAAGTTGGCCCGTTCCACAGAGTAAAAAGAAAAAAATTAACACTCCCTATTCTACCATTCCTACAATCGCTCCTGGAGTAGGGAATTTGAAATGGGAGAAGGGTTTTTTTCCTCTCTGCGATTATATATCTTTAATTTAAAAAGATACAATAAATGTACTTAGTGTGATTGGTTATCATCTTTGATTTTCTTTAAAGTGGTCATGGTTCGAATCCTAGTAAGTGTCTTTCAATGAATAAAAAAAAAAGTAATTGTGAAGACCAAAATGTCCTTCCTACTTTCACTATGGATGATAAAAATTGGACAAATTGGGTTGGTTGAGGTTGAACCGTTGAATAACTTTAAAATACATTATATTTTAGCCACTAAGATATAAAATAATAGCATAATATATATTATGCTAGAGAAAATAGCTTGTTTTAAAATGGTAAATCCATGATGTTCATTTGTTTTACTTGATGGGCAAATCCCGTGTACGTCAGACCCATTCAACTCTTTTATTTTATGATTAGCGGTTAGCCCATTAGAATCCATGCATTAGTTTATTGTTAAATTTTTTTCTTTTTAGCAATAAAAGGAGTATTGTTTTTGGCTTTTCATATATATTTTACCACCACGGAGAAATAAAATGACTTAAAGAAAAAAATTGACATTCCTGGACCTGTTTAATCCGCATGCGTATGGTAAGTTAGCCCGTTCCACAAAGGAAAAAGAAAAAAAATTGACACTCCCTATTCTACCCTTCCTACAAACGCTCGTGGAGTAGGGAATTTGAAATGGGGGAAGGGTTTTTTTCTCTCTGCGATTATATGTTTTTAATTTAAAAAGATACAACAATGTACTTAGTGTGATTGATTATGATTTTTGCTTTTCTTTAAAGTGGTCATGGTTCGAATCCTAGTAAGTGTCTTTTTAATGAATAAAAAAAAATTTTGTGAAGACCAAAATGTCCTTCCTACTTTCACTCGGGATGAAGGAATTTTGAAATGGGGCTTCAAGTTTTCTCATTTGGCTTTTATTTATTGTGTAGAGATGTAGATATATTGCCATTGTTAATGGGATCCACGTTGGGTTGTGCTATTGGTGCCATTAATGAGATTTTTTTACTATGGGTACAATTTTTATAGTTTATGACATAAATGTTTCCATACATTTCAATTTTTTTATTTTTTTGCATTTGAAGGAGGCCGAAGTCAAAACAGAAGAGGAGGTTACAGAAGAGAAGGGGGTTGCGTCACAATCTGAAGCTCAAGGGAGATGCCCATACTATCCTCTCTAAGGATGGGAACCAAAGCAGGAGGAGGTTCGAAAAGTTCATGCATACTAGTGGGATAGACGAGACAGTGCTTCGAGAGCCAGTCCGCGGTTCTATTCTCTTCCCGGTAGACATGTCCCAATCGAACCAACCAATCCTGAGCTAAGAGCCTCCGGATCGAGGCCAGGATCGAAGCATAGGGGTGCACCGGATCATGCCGGCTGTTGATCAGGATGATGGCTAACTGAGAGTCCGACTCGGCAAAAAATGAACGTGCATCCCATTTTCCGTGCAAGCTGAAGCCCATACAGGATAACCCAGAGCTCGGCAAGGGCCGCCGAAGCTTCTCCAATCTTAGCAACGAAGCCTGCAACCCACTTCCCACACTCATCCCGGATGATGCCCCCAGCACCTGCAAGTCCCGGGTTGCCCGCCGAGGCTCCATCCACATTCAGCTTGAGCCACCCGTTGCGAGGGAAACACCAATGAATGTACGCCATCGATCTCTCCGGTCTGGGGCCCTGGTTGCCCAAGGTAATGGTAGGCGCCTGCCAAGCTTTGTGCCAGATGAAAGCCTTCTGCTGAATGGAGTGCGCTAAGGAAGGAGCAGAAAGCGCCATCTGCAGCCCTTTGAAGCAACCTGTGCACATGTTCTTCCAAATCAGCCAAATAGCAATACTAAAGAAAGAATTTCACTGCATACTAGAGTCCATCGTGTCATCCTTGAGAATGTTTCCTTGGAACCACTCCTCCTGGCTACTCTGAAAGAAACTCTGCTGATCGGCTTGAGGGATCCATCTCAACCAGCAGAATCGAGCTGGATAGCAGTCTCGCAGGAGATGAGTAATAGATTCTTGAACATTCCCGCACCTCTGACACATGGGGGAGGTTGCACTTCTCCTAGAGAAGCGAAGGACGTTAGTGGCAATCCGCCCCTGTGCCACAAGCCAGGTGAAACATCTGATCCTTTCAGCAACCTATAGCTTCCAAATAGTCTTCCACATATTCTCATTAGGATCATTCCTCGGAGGGTAGGCCAGCTGATATGCCGTACTCGTCGTGAAGTGACCTGTTGAGGAGGCCGTCCAGAAGAGGGTGTCCTCTTCCTGAGTCAAAGGATCTGCAAAGCTGGCCGTGATCTTTTGGAGTACTTTAGGAGGAAGCCAGTCCTCCAAACGGTTAATGTCCCAACGACCCTCACGCCAAAATTTAGTGCCTCTCCCATTGTGAATATTCCACGCACAACCCTTCTGTAAAAGAGTTGAAGCCTTTGTAAAGCTCTTCCAGGTGAAGGAACTTCCTTTTATTGGCTTCAGGATATCCATACCTTCCCGATGCTTCCCGTACTTTGCTCTCATGACCTGCGTCCAAAGACATTCTTTTTCCTTAAGCATCCTCCATCCTCCTTTGGCAAGCAGAGCCAGATTAGCATGTCAGATTGATCAGAGACCCCCTCCACCTTGAGCTCTAGGTTCAGCAAGCTTATCTCACGCCACCAGATGGATCTTCCCTTTTTCCTCTTCCTTTCCCCAGATAAAATCCCTGTTGACTTTATCTATAGCATTGCAAATGTTAACAGGCAGTAACTTAGTTTGCATAGGGTAGGTAGGGATAGAGAGAGATACTGATCTAGTGACCGTCATCCGTGCAGAAAGTGAGAGCCTCCTAGCCTTCCAAGGCGCGAGCTTCTTCTTAATTTGCAGCAGGAGACCTTGATATATGTTCCTGGTTACTCTGCCATGGATTGTTTGGATGCCTAAGTACTTTCCAAGGCTAGCTGCAATGGGGATGCATGCCTTGTTACTTAGACCCTGAGCTCTCGCTTGGCAAATGTTAGGGGACACATAGATGACAGACTTCGCGAAGTTAACCCACTGCCCTGAGCTATCACTGAACTCATCCAGGCATTGCTTCATAATCCTGACCTGGGAGACCTTAGCTCTACAAACAAAATCAAGTCATCGGCAAAAAAAAGATGTGTTAATGTCGGGCCGTCTCTCGATAAGCTAATGGGGTTCCATAGCTTATCTCGGACAGCCTTATCAATCCTGTGAGAGAGACGTTCCATACAAAACACAAACAAGTAAGGGGAAAGAGGATCTCCCTGTCTGACTCTGCGAGTGGGTGTTATAGGCTGGAGGAGCTTGTATGCATTACAAGGGTCTGTGTTGTCTGGTTCTGCTGCAGTTGCATCGTCTCAGGTTCATCAGGAAGATATGACCACTCTCTGGCACATGAGACTGGGGCATATGAGTGAACGGGGGATGCAAGTTTTATCGAAGAGGGATCTTCTTTGCGGGCACAAGGTGCAGAATTTGGAATTCTGTGAGCATTGTGTGTTTGGGAAGCTACATCGCAGCAAGTTTCCCAAGAAGGGTATCCACCGGACGAAGGGGATACTGGATTACCTCCACTCCGACTGTTGGGGTCCTTCACGAGTTGAATCCATTGGAGGCAGCAAGTATTTTCTGTCTATTATTGATGATTATTCGAGATTTACTTGGATTTTCATGATGAAGCAGAAAAGTGAGGCTTTCACGAAGTTCAAGCAGTGGAAGACATTGGTGGAGAATCAGACCGGGAAGAAGATCAAGAAGCTGCGAACGGACAATGGTCTGGAGTTCTGTAATTCTGAGTTTAACGAATTCTGCAAGGATGAAGGGATTGCCCGTCATCGGACCGTGAGAGATACACCCCAGCAGAATGGCGTTGCAGAAAGGATGAACCAGACATTGTTGGAGAGAGCACGATGCATGCTCTCTAATGCTGGACTAGAGAGAAGATTCTGGGCAGAAGCAGTGAACATGGTGTGCTTCCTGATCAACCGCGGACCTCACACAGGTATCGAGTTGAAGACTCCTTATGAGGTGTGGTATGGTAAGCCTGCTGATTACTCTTCACTGAAAGTTTTTGGGTGTCCTGTTTATTATCATGTGGATGAGGGTAAGCTGAACCCAAGGGCAAAAAGGGTGTATTTGTGGGTTACAGAGATGGAGTTAAAGGATTTCAAGTCTGGTCGCCTTCTGAGCATCGATTTATACTCAGTAGAAATGTGATATTTGATGAGAAGTCTATGTTTAACCCCATGTTGAAGGTCACTGTTGTTGAAGGTAGCAGGAATGTTGATAAACAGGTGGAGCTGCAAACTCTCAAAGAGAGTGAGTTTGAGCACCAAGGTGGAGAAGATCGACATGATGAGGATGTCTCTGCAGAGCCAGAAACTTCAGAGTCCAGTGCACGAGCTCAACAGTCTATTGCTTCCTGTAGACCGAAGAGAGAGACTGCAAGAGTACCTCCACAGAGGTATGGCTTCGAGGACATGGTGGCGTATTCATTTCAGGTTGCTGAAGAAGTGGATGCAGGAGAGCCACAGTCCTATAGAGAAGCAGTTTCGGGTGGTGAAGCTGATCAGTGGCTTGCCGCAATGGGAAGGAAGATTGTTACAAACAAGTGGATCTACAAGAAGAAGGAAGGAATCACTTCTAAAGAGGGCATAAAATTTAAAGCTCGGGTGGTTGCACGAGGCTTCTCGCAGAGGGAAGGAGTTGACTACAATGAGATTTTCTCACCAGTGGTCAGACATACTTCGATCAGAGTGCTGCTAGCAATAGTGGCACATTATGACTTGGAGCTCGAGCAACTAGACGTGAAGACAGCTTTCCTGCATGGAGAGTTGGAAGAAGAAATTTACATGACTCAGCCAGAAGGATTCGAGGTTCCGGGAAAAGAAGACTATGTTTGTAAGCTGAAGAAGTCCTTGTATGGACTTAAGCAGTCTCAGAGGCAGTGGTACAAGAGATTTGATAGTTACATGCTTGAGCTGGGCTACAACAGAAGTCCATATGATTGTTGTGTATATCACAGCAAGGCAGAGGATGGTTCGATGATATATCTAGTTCTGTATGTGGATGATATGCTCATAGCTGCGAGGTCAAAGTCTGATATCCAAAAGTTAAAGGGGCTTCTCAGTGTTGAGTTTGAGATGAAGGATTTGGGAGCTGCTCAGAAGATCTTGGGTATAGAGATTTACAGGGATAGGTCGAAGAAGAAGCTTTTCTTGTCACAGAAGAGCTACATCCAGAAGATACTGTCGAGGTTTGGCATGTCTTCATCTATCCTCATCTTATGCACCACAGTCAGAGGCTGAGAAGGAGTACATGTCGAGAGTCCCATATGCTAGTGCAGTAGGTAGCTTGATGTACGCTATGGTATGCACTAGACCAGATCTTGCACATGCTGTTAGTGTTGTTAGCAGGTTCATGATACAACCTGGAAAGGAGCATTGGCAGGCTGTGAAGAGGATCTTCCGGTACCTTAAGGGTACACCTGATGTGGGGATTAGCTTCGGAAGTGATGCAGAGTGCTTGGTGTCTGGGTATTCTGACTCGGACTATGCTAGAGATGTTGACACGAGGAGATCGATGAACGGTTATGTATTCAATCTTGGGAGTTCTGTAGTGAGCTGGAAGGCAACTCTACAGTCGGCGGTGACATTGTCTACTACTGAGGCAGAATATATGGCGTTGACAGAAGCTGCTAAGGAGGGAATATGGTTGAAGGGACTGGTTGGTGATCTGGGTCTACATCATGATCAGGCAGTGGTGTATTGCGACAGTTTGAGTGCAATATGCTTGGCCAAAGATCAAGTCCACCATGAGAGGACTAAGCACACCGACGTGAGGTATCATTTCTTGAGGACAGAGAAAAGGATTAAGGTGAAGAAGGTTGGCACCGCGGATAATCCTGTTGATATGTTCACGAAGCCGGCTCCACATGGCAAGTTCCAACACTGCTTGGACTTGGTGAATGTCTTGATTGGGTGACTCCGCCCTACGGGGCATTGATGGCGGGAGAGAGATAGAAGGAGCAGAGTACATCAGAGATTTCAGAGGAAGAGGATTCAAGTCAAGGTGGAGATTTGTTGATGTAACTTTAATCGGACTATCAACCGCTACGACTGGTAATCGGGGATGCGGGGGCAACGCCCCCGGCCCACGGTGTATGGGCTCAATGTTATTTGGGTTCGGGTTCTGGGCCTGGTCTGTAACCGTTTCCTTTGGCAGATTGGATTAGGTTTAGACCCACATGAAGAAGTACTATAAATACTTCTCATACTCCTCTGTAATCTGTAATCTCCTCAATATAGTGAAACTGGCTCTCTCTCGCCCGTGGACGTAGCTAACACACATCGTGTTAGTGAACCACGTAAATCGTGTGTCGTGTTTTCGATTCTCGCTTTCGTATTCTTGCTTTGTCGATTCCAGCGATTTCCCGATCCGTAGCAGCGCGTTTATAACAGGCTAATATCGAGCGAGAGAAGGCCCGATCTCGGCGCATGCAGGAGGTCCAGCAGCACCTGTTCCAGCTGCTACCGGGCGAGCAGCTAGTCTGGAGGACTCCCTGGGAGGACTCTCCACTTCCACCTCCACCAGCTGATGATGATGACGCTTTCATGAACGAAATCGACCTAAACAACCTTGGCGACGAGTAGGCTGTACTCGTCGCCCCTCTGCGTGTGTTTTCATTTTAGATTTTTTGTGTTTGCTCCATGTGTGTGCGGAGCTTGAACTTAGTCTTTTGTTTATTTTTGTTTTTCTTTTTTCTTTTGTGGATTGGCTATTTTGTGGCCATCTGGGATACCTCTGATCCCTAACGCACAATGTGCTAGTGTGCTCTTGATGTTCCATTCGTGCAGAACTATCCCTCGTCCCATTTGTTTCCCGCTGACTGGTCCACTTCCAGTCCCCCGGCAGTATTTCAATCTGGTAACATCGTTCCCCTTATCTCTTCCTCTGCTCCATTGAGGGCAATGTCGTGCTTAAGTGTGGGGGGTGCTTTGTATCGGTTGGAATCTATATATGTGTGCTTGGAGCCTAGTCCCCTGCCTGAATCTGACGATTTGAGGGCTCCGAGTACTGCTGTTTGATCATATTGGCACTGTGTTTTGATTGGTGAATTGAATGGTTTTCGGATTAATACATGACAACTGGAATGTGACTAGGACAGCCTATAATGATGACTGAGACGTGCATTAGAATTGTGTAGGGATTTAGTTTCTTCAACTGTTTGCTTACCAACTGTGACTTGGATTGATCACTTGTGCTTGACAGTCGTTTATGCATCTAGTTCAGGGAATCAGAATGAGAGATAGAGCATATAGTAGCCATGTGAGATTTGAGCCTGCTCGTTTCTTTCTTGTGCGATAGATCCCTCTTCCCTGATGTGTAGCATTCACGTTGTCATTAGCTAAGATGATGGAGGCATAGGATTAGCCCACGACCAAATTGACTGTCCTGATGTGTCATATCCCCTAGTCATCCCTTTGAGCCGTGTGTTATCCTTTCTTTCGGTCTACAATGGAAAATCACCCTTTTGCATCTTTTAGAAGGTTCCACAGAGTGGTTTTTACATGTTCTCTGCTGTTTTTGCTAAATTTAATGTGAGGGTTGGAGGTAGTGCTTTAAAAGTTGGGCATGTGTTTGAAAAATGTGCAGAGGTGGTGGTTCTCTTAAGAAATGAAAGAAAATGAAAGAAAAACAAAGAAAAAAAAATGAAAGCAAAGAGAGCCACTACCAAAAATCTGAATAGTGCCCATTAAGTAGTGTTTCTTAGCAGTCTGGCTTGGAAATGCTGACATTTATATAACCTCCTTCGCTCTTGTGCTCTAGAGAATTTGAGTAATGCAAAATGGCAGAAAGGAAATACTGGTTTGATTGGTTGTGATTGCGTTGGATTTAGAAATGTGGAACCTTGTGCTATGAATACTTCCACCACCAAAAAGGCCTTTTCCCCATGTCCAAGACCCTAGCCAGTCATTTGAACCTGTGTCTAAGACCTCCGGATTAGTTAGTGGTGACACCCCATATGTGAACTCTAGCATTTAGAGGCTGCCGTCATGGTGAAGAGATGTTAGGGATTGAGAGAATAAGCATGCACATTTTTCGCATCATATTGTCCTGACCCCACTGGTCGAGAGTGAGCGATTCATTTTCTCATATTCTTTATACTCTTGTACCTCGGTGAGGACCTAGATTGCTCGGTTATTCTGATATCTTGAGTTTTGTGCATGAGGTGACTGTCTTGAGTAAGTGGTTGAGTCAAGTCTAGGTTGGTTGGTGAACAGAAGGGAGACTCCTCCTTTACTCGATTTTGATGCACTCAAATGTCCTTTGTGGTGGTTGTCCAGGTTGCTATTGAAGTTGTTCATGTGTTGATGTTGAAAGCCAGTTTGATTCACGTGTTCTGTGCCTATATGATTTGTCCCCAATGTTGGTATGATTGAAAATGTGAGCTTACCTTGTGTCTGACTTGGTTTGCTTGGGGACAAGAAATCGGTTAAGTGGGGGGGAGTTTGATAGACCGTTAACTGCACATGTTTTTACCCCAATTCTTGAGCCGTTTGAGATGTTGATTCTCGTGTTTTAGGCCGATTTCATTCTAGGTTGTTCTTGTTTGTGATATTTCAGGTCCTAGTACGTGAATGAAGGTTTGGGAGCGAGTTCAGGGTCGATTGGACGAAGATCGGACGTGTGGCGAGACGCTGAGGGAGCCACACGGGCACTCATAAAACCCACACGGTCGTGTAAGGAACCAATGTGGCCGTGTGGGATTTAGCGAGGCTTCACACGGGCATACTGGAGATTCCACACGGTCGTGTGTCCCTGGCCGTGTAGGTAGCCTGAAGTCCATTTATTCGAAACGCCGCGTTTTGGCACTCACACGGGCAGCTGGGTAAGCCACACGGCCGTGTGGCCTGCTCGTGTGATCGGGAAAAGCTAGTTTTTAACCCAATTTCGAGCCAAAGGAGAGAGAATCGACTATTTGGAGCAAAAATAGAGCCCTAGAGAGAGAAAGTGCGAAGAACACATCCTAAGAGTGGTTTTGGAGCTGGGTTTCATCAAATCAAGCTTGGAGATCATCATAGGAGTGAAAATCATCATCCCATAGCATATTTTTCCCATTGTTATGAGTATGACTACTTTGTATTCTGTTTACCCCTCTCTCTCTCTATGGAGTAGAACTTTCTCTCACTTGGGTATGAAGAACCCTAGTTCCATGTGTTAGGGATCTTGATTGTAATGACTTGGGATTGTTATAATGTTTGATTATAATCGAATGATGCATGATTCATTGAATTAATTGAAGTCTGATCAGCTTTTATTGATTTCTGCTGCAACCTGGGAGAGATAGAATCTGATTAGGTTGTTAGAGCTACATCATTCGGTAGTAGTAGATTGGTTATACGAGAGTTAGTCAATCCACTGCTTTGTACTGGAATCCAATTCCGGTAGTGGAGTTCTGTGTTCATAGCCTCAGCTTTCTATCCCGGTGAAGACTAGTCGTCTGCCGGGTAGTTGGACTGAGAGGGCTTGGTCAGCTTAAGAGATTCCAAGCTACTGTCGGATCTTCCGCAGTTTAATCTACAGTAAATCAACCCAGGGTAATTACAACTGAGACCTAACTAAGGAGCTAGGGGGACTCATTCCCGAGTGACTCTTCCTTGACTTCAGAAAACCGAACCATTTCCTGCTTTCTTACTGCTTTTAGCTAAAACAACAATCACTCGACTTAGTTTGCTAGATAATAGATAATCAAGGAGTAGGCAGTAGATCTAGACTCCGGGTTGACATTAGAACTTGCTACTTTACTGCATTCCCGGACAGCGATTATACTTGGTCGCAGTTTGGTGTTTTGTTTTGGCGTGTCAGGGTTCCATAAGGCTGGGCCTCAATAATCGTCATCCGCGTCCCATTCTCACCTCTGAAGGTCTGGGTCTGGGCCTCTAGAGAAATGACAGGTTCAAGCCCAACATCAATTGAGTGAGACGAGGAGGCCTCATTAGGTTTAGCATGGTTGGGCTTCTTGAACTTTGGACTAGCCGATGTTGGAACTAGGCCCAAAATCCCAGAGCTTTTTTCCGCGTTGGAGATAGCCACGGCCAAAGCCTTACCTTTTTTCACCCCTTGCTCAATCTTGCTCTCTTGTTCCTTATGCTTAGCCTGAGAAAGAGCCCGAGGATTCTGCTGTCGTTGCTGACTCCTAGGCGCAGCCTGAATTGGAAGTTTACTGATTTCTTTCCTTGTCAACCGTATGATCCGGTCTCGCCTGATTAGGTAACTCCTGCTGATTCCTACGTGATTTCCTTGTTACCAACATCCAAGGCCCAAAGCCGGAGCTAGCCTCCGGTGACAACTCGGCAGCAGAATTCATCGGCGTTGGGGAGAAACTTGCCGGGACTGTATTCGTATGCTCCGGGCAGAGTGCTGGGCAATTCTCCTTAGTATGACCAATCTTCCCACACTCGAAACACACTATCGGAAGGTTCTCAAACTCAACCCTTTGCCATTTGTCGTCGAGGCGAATTCTTGGAACCAGCGGCTGCGATATATCAACCTCAACTACAATTCGAGCGAACCTGGTACGTTGTTGGTGCAAGGTGTGAAAATCGAGCTTTATGGTCCTCCCAATGAGGTTACCCAAGGAGAAGAGCCCAGGTTACTTGATGGGCGAATCTCGTGTACGTCAGGCCCATTCAACTCTTTTATTTTATGATTAGCGGTTAGCCATTAGAATCCATGCATTAGTTTATTGTTAAATTTTTTTTTCTTTTTAGCAATAAAAAGGAGTATTTTTTTTGACTTTTCATATATATTTTGACACTCCTAGACCCGTTTAATCCGCATGCGTACGGTAATTTGCACATACCTAGTAAATATCATCTTAGAATCACTCAATCGAAGTGAGAAGAAGATTTGGTCATTTTGATCTTTGCTCATATTATTTTACTTAAAAAAATATTTATTTCATTCATTTAAAAAAATAATTAACACATTTTTTGAAAGATTTTATATTGTGTGGCTCTTGGCACCAGTTAGAATATCGTGCAGTTTAAATTAAGGTATTGTCGTATTGATACATATTGTCGTATGTTTAAAAGTTTGGTCATAGTTGTAAAATACTAGAAATCTTTAGTTTAAAATTATTGTAAATGTGAATATTAAATTATCAATTCAATTTCGTAAAATATGTGTATTAGACATTGTATATGTGTTTAGTACCCAAAGCATTAAATAACAAAATAGATGGCTCTATAATGTTACAAGATCGAGAATTCGCAATCAAGAGTTTTAAATGCATTTACTACGTATACGGGATATTATTATTATTATTATTTATTAACATGTTTGGCAAAAATGTGACATCCACGTTCCCAAGTACCAATCAAGCACTATAGTGAGAAGGGTTGACAATTAGTATTGATGGTCAACCAAGAAAATGATCAAAACCTATACACCATTTTGAATATACATACATTTTAAAAATTATCATAAATTATCTTTTTACCAAATTTCATACAAAATTAAAGGGTTAATATATTTGTATGGATCGAACTTTCCACAAATTAAACATTTTGGCTCATCTTTTCGATCTATAACATCGTGACCTCAACTATGCATCAAAGTTACAAAATTGGCCAAACTCGAGATTTAACCGTTATCTTAGATGGTCAAACGCGTTGACTAACGGTCAATGTGTCACGTCACTACCAAATCGGCACAGACCACTTAAAATTTTTGGTTTTTTCACCTATTACCATTTATCTTTTTCAACATAAAAACTGGCGTTCCTTTTTTCCCCTTCTTTTGTTCAAATCCTTTTATGGATTTCGATTACTCTATTCTATGGGTCTAGTCTAGCATTTGTCTCTTTTTTGTTTTGTAGTAGAAGTGGTTTCGGCGTTTGGAAAACTAGTGAACTGTTCTCAAGCATTGATGGTGGGTGATTCCTACCAGAATGACAAGGATTTGCTTTTCTGATTCGGTTTCAGCATGGCTGGTTCTATGATTTTCATTTTTACAATAAGAATCATGGATATTGTCCATGTTGTATAGGTATTAAAAAGTTGTCCGTTGAATGACGTAAAAGGCTCTCTTATTAATGGTTCGACTAATTGTCGACCGTCGTTACTTTCGCTTGTATGTATTATTACGGTTACTTTGAAAATACTTTCAATTCTTAGCTACTTGTTCTGGGGATATCTTTGACCAAAAACAATACTGATCATCTATTTAACTCAATTCTTTGTTTTGTCCCTCTTGTTACAATAAGAGCAACGAGGATAATCTCCCATATCTTTGTCGTTTCTTCCCTCTTCTGTCCTTGCTTGAGAAAAGTTGAGTGTACAACTTTGATTTGTTTATAATATATAGTCAAATGTTACATAAAGGATTTGAACCTCACATCATCTTCGTGTTCAAAGACCCATAATAATATTACTGGATCAAAGTTTTGAGTACCAACTCTTCATGACACATCCGATTATACACATCTATATGTATTTTGTTTAAATTAATCATTATTTTACAACATATTTTATATTTACATACATATATAATATTTTGTGAAATTGTATGATTTTCAACTGATTTTCTTCATTGTAGAAATTTATTTTGTAATTTTTCATATATTTAATGTCAGTATACATATAATTGTTAACATGTTTTTTGAATTTATAAAGAAGAATTACTAGTCATGGATAACCATGAAAACCCGAAACCCAGTGTATATGGCTATATTTCGATATTTTACACGGTTCTTCAATAGATATAGGTAAAACACAAAATATTTTGGATAGGATCATGCAATGCAGTCAAAATCACACTTTAACAACTTAAAAGCTTACGCTTTTGTACTTCTAGGTTACCAAAATGTTTCTACATAAAATCGCGTTTTCGCTAACAATTATAGTCAAAATCTTTATTTTAAAACTTAAAAATTTATATTTTTAATCTTCTTAATTACCAAAACACATCTTCAAAGGTACGAACAAGGGTTTGACCCCTAGTGGTAATACCACTAGCCTATAACCTCGAGATCTCAAGTTTGAATAATCACAAACACATCTTGAGAGGATCACCATTTTTGACTACTTTGAAATTGTAGATATGCTCCATCCGACTCGTTATCATCCTAATCAAGCCCCATGAGGAACTCAAAGAAACTTTGTACCTCTTCCGTTTAGGCCACAACAAATGATTATGAATGCACCCACCAAAAAATGCACTGAGCCTGAGCTGTAGCTCGTTCCCTGTCCAAACTGGCGTTGGAGATTTGGTAGAGCCACGTAATGTCCACTTGTCGAGCCGCCGCTGCCAAATAACGTTGCATGGATATTGATCACAAGACTGCCACAGCTAGCCCCCAAACCCTAACCTGTCGCCTCGCCGGGCATGCGCCGCGTCACAGTTCACCTCAGGCGAAGCCCAGCCAGCCACCTGCCACGGTTTGTGTTGCCGATTGATGCACCGCGCTACGCGTGCGTGTCTCCTGGCACCGGAGCTCACTCTTCTTTTTATTTCTTCTTCCTCTAAACTGTTTGAATTGCTGGCTACCACTGACTAGGTGTCTCCATATCCATAATGAGCAGTCAGCACCGGTGCCAATTTTCCTCATCTGTGAATGTCGTTTCACATTTGTTTGTTTTTTTCTGTTTTTTGTCCAACTAATTGGACATGCATCCATAGTTATCAACGCCGCAGTACATTGATTACATATGTCTGGGCAAAATAAAGAACCCCACTCTACTATTGACTAGTTTGGTGTAGATCCCTTTATTGAAATGTTATTTAAATAATAAAAAGATGTGTATTTTAACATTATTCGAAATGTCTAAATTGTGTCGATGTAAACATCACCCACCTCCATGAAAACTCTATCTCAACTTCACTATTTGACATTTACTGCGGTAAGTTCAAATTTGTTGGGAAATCAGAATACGGTGGAAACTGTTGTGTCTTATTACTGATACCACATAGGGTTTATATAGAGTACATAGACTGATTTCTATAATAACCCTAACACTAATACGACTCTGATAAGGAATATAACTCTGACCAATTACATAACAGTACTCGTAGTATAACATAATACTACTCGTACTGCCCATACTCTAATAGCCTCCCCAAATTGATGGTAATTACTTACCAACAATTTGAAAACCGAAACAAAAACGACACACATTACTACGAACAATGTGACAAAAATAAAAACAATGAAAAACATAACTGCTCCGCCAAATATGTCGATGTCGATGAAGATCATGTCCAATGCCTCGTGAAACGTCGATGGTGATAAGCTGGAGAGAACAAAAGGTCTTGCCAAAAGTCTTCTAGTCCGTCGAACTAACAGAACCATGTGCTCCGAACAGCATCATGGCGATTAAGATGCTCCGAATAGCATCATCGAAACAGAAACAAAACCACGCGCTCCGAACAGCAACATGGCGACCAAGATGCTCCGAATAGCATCATCGAAACGGAAACAATACCAAAAATGCTCCGAACAGCATTTATCAAATTGAGATATTCCGAACAATATCTTAAACTAAGGTGTTCCGAACAACACCTCCATAACTAAAATGAATCTCAGTGATTGGCCTTAAAAGAATTATATAAGAGAAATAATATAAAAAAATCAGTTTTTATAAATTGTGTTTTTTAAACTCACTCATAGGTCCAATTGTGTCGAATTATCTAGCGATTTAAGATTTAGCAGTTAATCAACTCAAACTATCAAAAAACTTGTCACTTAAAGTTTGTACAAAGTTTTATGGTAGTTCCAAAAATTAATATTAAATTAGGATTTATACATAGTTTCTACACATTCAATACTTCAATTCAATAAGCAATATTCAAACCAATAAGTGTTGAGTTGCGATTTTAAAATTATCCTTAATTTATAAGATAGACATAAATTAAATTAATCATTAAATTCTAATCAAAATGTCAAACACCAAAGAATACTTAGGGTAATTGTAAAAAAAAATACTTAGGGGAAAGTTAGTTGGCTAGCTAACCTAGTGAAATATCCTCTAATTTTTAGATTTTAGGTTTCTATATGTTTTTAATTTATAAATGTACAACAAATTTGTTTAGTGTAATTACTATTGATTCTTGTCTTTGTCTGAAGAGATTATGTTTCAAATCTGAGACTGAGAGATGGCAAATGGATTGGATTCATGGATTAGTGGATCCATGAAGCAAATGGATTGGTGGATTCATGAATTGGATCAAATGGATTAATGGATTAGATTATGTATCCAATGACATCTAAACTTTGGATCAACATGTAAATTTTAAAAATTTTAGGTACTAAAATGCAATTATAAAAACTTTAGGCGCCAAAAATTAAATTTTCAATTATATTTATCGTTGAAAAAATATATTTTCGGCATCAAATTATATGATATACAAATAGGTACTAAAATTTAATTTACCAACAATCCATGAATCTACCAATCTGATTCTACTTCTTCTCTTTTTTGGTGATGACGAGTAATGGTGGAAGCGCTCCTGTGGTGACTGAGGGGAAGCCGGTTAAGCCATGGGCGCAATTATTTGGAATAGCGGAGGAAAATCGGTTGTGCTATGTTAAACCTGAAGTTGTTAATGGGGGTTTGCGGATGCCAAAGGAGGTTCGCGATGCTGGCGTGGCGAAGTGGAAGCTCTGTCTCGTCGGTCAGTTCCTCCAGTCTCCTCCGGATTTGTTGGTGGTTCGTCGCTGGGTGAATCAAATCTGGGGGCGTGATGGTCTGATTCGGTTATCGTTGTTCTCTGATCAATTGTTCCTCATCCAGTTGCCTTCCCAATCTACATATGAATGGATTCTAAAGAGTGGGCGGTGGTTTTAGGGTGCCGCTAGGTGTGGATCATACTACTAGAAGAGGAGCTCGAATGGGGTTCGCTCGGGTATTGGTTGAGCTGAAGCTTGAAGGAATTTTCCCATATAATGTGATGTTGTATCCAGATGAGGGGCCTCCAATTCGAGTTGGGGTAGAATACTGCCATTTACCAGATGTTTGTTCAAGGTGTAAGCTATTCGGCCCTTTTGACTGTGGTGGCAAACCCATGAAGAGAGTCTGGAAGCTTAAAGAGGTAAAAGAGTTGGTTGGAGTGGATCAGGTTGATAAGGGCAAGGTTGTATTGCAGGATCAGGGAAATGATATAGTGTTGCCAATCGCTAGTTTTTCTTATACCCCATCATCAATGATGATTGGTACAAATGTGATGGCTTATGAATCTCCTAAGTGCTCCTCAGTAGGTCTGAACCTGGAAAAGACTTTTCAAGAGGTGGTTGTAGCTGTTGATTCGCCTGGTTTTCCATCGGATGCTGACTTTCAGCAGGTGATAAATGGGGTGAGGCCACACTGCTGGTCTCCTCCAGGTAGTCCTACTATTGTTTTGCCAACTTCTAATTCATCTTTTCATTTTCTGAGTGATTTGGGTGATATAGAAGATGGCAAGTTGAAGGCAGCTCCAGTTAAGGGTGGAAGAAAGAAAGGGCGAAAGCCCTCTTCTCCATGAATGTCCTATTTTGGAATGTTAGGGGGTTCAACAGACCCCCTAAGAGAAGGGACTTTATGAGAGTCCTGAGTAAGTTGAAGGTTGATGTGGTGGCTGTTTTGGAAACAAGAGTTAGGAAAGCGAAGGCTGAGGAGGTGCTAGAATACTGTTTTATGGGGTGGGAAAAAGAATTGAACTATGTTGACTCTGATTTAGGAAGGATCTGGTTGTTCTGGTCTTCGGATATCACACTTGGTGTATTACAAAATGGTAAGAATTTTTTTCATGCTCTGGTTTAGGGACAGGATAAGATTCCATTCTTTCTTACAACAGTTTATGGCTCAAATGATGAAGCTGAAAGATGTTCTACGTATAGAGAGATGAGTAAGTTTTATGTAAAAGGTAGGCCCTGGGTTGTTGGTGGGGATTTTAATGCAGTAATCCATCCCTTAGAAACCTCTAACCTAACTGTGAAGAACTCTAGTATGAATGATTTTGAGGGTTGGTTGCATGACATGGAGTTACTGGATTATAGAACTACAAGGCCTTGGTTTACCTGGACAAATAATTAGTCTGGTAATCCACTAGCTAGAAGGTTGGATAGAGTTCTAGTGAATGTAGAATGCATGGAGGCTTTCAAGGATTGTTCAATGGAGGCAGTGCTTGCTCCATTTACTGATCTTTGTGGCATCTTGGTCTCTATTGTTTCGGGTATTAAGTCTATGCCTAACGCTTTTAAATATTTTCAGTTTTGGGAGTCTCATCCAGAGTTTATGAGTATAGTAGAGTAGGCTTCGAAGATGAGGTAACGAGGAGTCCCTGGTATGTTATTCATTGTAAGCTCAAGTATGTGAAGAAAGCTTTGAAGAAACTTAATCGTGAAGTCTTTAATGATATAAGTGAACAAGTTAGGGTGGTGGAGCAACAGTTAATGACACTCCAGGCTGACATCCTGAACCACCCTACTGAGTTCCTCTTAAAAGAAAAGGCTGAAGTCCAGAAGCAATATGATGTTTTGAAAAGGCAGGAGGAGAGTTTTTTCTCGCAAAAGTCTAGAGTAAATTGGTCGGGGAAAGGTGATAAAGGTACAGGGTTCTTCCATCAGGCAGTGAAAATGAGGACTACTAAGAAAGCTCTTTGGAGATTGATAAATGAAGCGGGGGAGGAGCTCACTGATATTGATCAAATTGCTGAAGAGGCTGTGAATTACTATAAGGGTTTGTTTGGAGTGGTTAATCCCAAAATACAACTGATGCCGACTTGCTTGGATTACTAATTCAGAAAAGGGTTCCTGAAGAGGTTGCTGATCTATTACGTATGCCAGTTTCTACTGATGAAATCCGGGTAGTAATGTTTGCTTTAAATGACCAGAAAGCTCCCGAGCTAGATGGCTTTTTAACGGGGTTCTTTAAGCATACATGGCATTTAGTTGGAGAGGATGTCACTGCATGTATCTTGGATTTCTTCTCACAAGGTAGACTACTTAGTGGAATTAATGCAATAGCAGTTTCTCTATGCCCTAAAATACATAGTGTTGTGAGATTAAAGGACTTTCGTCCTATATCATGTGTGAATGTGTTATACAAGTGTGTCTCAAAAAAATTAGCGAATGGATTGAATTTAGTAATGCCTCACATCATTAGCTTGAATCAGACGACATTTATCAAGGGTAGGCGCATTATGGATAACATATTGCTTGCACAAGAATTGGTCAGTGGTTATGATAATAAGTAGCTTTCTACTAGGTGTGCAGTGAAAGTCAACTTAATGAAAGCATTTGAATCGGTGCATTAGGACTATTTGTTCAAGGTTATGGGTATTATGGGTTTCCCTGACTTGTACATAAAATGGATTCGAATCTGTCTATCTACTGCTCACTTTAGTATTAGTTTGAATGGAGGGTTATGTGGTTTCTTTAAAGCGCACAAAGGAGTTTGGCAAGGGGATTCCTTGTCACCATATTTGTTTTGTATAGCTATGGAGGGGTTATCTGGGTTACTGAATCAAGCAGCAGTGCAGAATCATTTGCCTTATCACCCTCTCTGTAAGAACATTACTCTGAATCATCTGTGCTTTACATATGATTTACTCATCTTCTCTACAGGCTTGGGGCAATCTCTTTTGAAGATAAAGGACTTATTGAGTGAGTTCTATCAATTTTCTGGGCTGAAATGCAACCCGGAGAAATGTGAGGTGTATTTTGGTGGTGAATCTGTGAAATATAAGGTAGCTGCTCTAGCTGTATATGGATTTAAGGAGGGTTCTTTACCTGTTCGGTATCTAGGACTCCCCTTGCTTTCTGGTAAGTTAAAGGATTCAGATTGTGATGTGTTGCTTGAAAAGTTAACAACGAAAATCATATCGTGGCGTTCAAAGAAGCTGACTTATGTGGGACGGATACAGTTAGTCTCTTCAGTTTTAATGGGGGTGATTCAATATTGGCTTCAGCTGTTCTTATTCCCTAAAAAGTTTCTTCAAAAGCTGCAGAAGACCTGTTCGGACTTCTCATGGCATGGAGAGGAATCTGGAGGGGCAAAGGTGGCATGGGAGCGGATTTCTAGACCTAAGAAGGAGGGGGTACTGGGCTTACGTGACTTGTTTACATGGAACAGAGCATGCACTGCCAGGATGCTCTGCCTCCTCATGATGCGCTCGTGAGCCCTATGGGTGGCTTGGATGCTTGCTTACAGGTGCAGGGGAATAGACTTTTGGAATATGACAATTCCTGCATCTAGTTCTTGGGTCTGGCGAAGAATTTTAAAGCTCCATCCACAATTCCAACCTCTAATGGGAGTGCAGGACGGGGAGGGGACTTGGCAGGGTAAGAAGATGGTGTTGTACTCAGTTCGAGAGGTCTGGAAAACCCTGAGACCTGTTCATAATCGAGTAAACTGGTACAAACTTCTATGGGTAAAGAATCATATACCTCATTGGAGCTTTATCTCTTGGATTATAATGCTGGATGCAATGGTTACGAAGGCAAAACTGTTGAAATGGGGACTATCGCAGGATGATAGTCGTGTCTTGTGTGGCGTAGGAAGTGAGACAAGAGAACATTTGTTCTTTGACTGTAGTTTTTCAAAGTGCATGTTGATGAAAGTGAGATTGCAGGTTGGAAGCCGCTCTTGGGACTCGCGGGTTGACGCAGCAATGTCTATAGCTGCTAAAAATAGTGCGTGGGGGCGTATGATTGGATTAATATGGTGTTCTGTGTCTTCTTTTATCTGGTAGGAGAGATGTCGCAGGAGCCATGGGGAACAACCAAGAGATGCTGGGATAGTTTGTGAGCTGTGGTTGAGTGAGTTACGGTTTGCTGTGGGAGCTTTCCCTTCTTTGTTGAGTGATTATAGTAGTATTCGGCTAGTGTAGAGGGACTGTAAGCCAAAACCTTGTATTGTGGGTTGGGTAGCAGCTAGTGGAAGTTAGTTGGGGTACTTTCTTTGGTTTCAGAGAACAATTTGGGAATTCTCTGCTTAGTTGTATCAGGTGTGGTGTTTTATCACCATGTCTTCTCTAAAAGTTAATAAAGAGGAAACTGATTCAACGAAAAAAGATTAAAAAATCTACCAATCTAATTGGATGGATTAAATAGATTGAATTAGTTGGATATTTAAGTGAATGGATTAGATTGGATTGGTGGATTAGATACAAAATTGACACCTCTAACGAAACTAATGCATTTTTTCTTATAAATAATAAATAAATAAATGTGGAGACAAATTTATTACTACTTTTGCTTTTGCTGCAAAAAAAAAAATTGATATACTGGAAAACTACTCTCAACTATGTAGATGATGTGGCCATCATTCGAGAATTTCAGACTAGGCAGAAAGTTCAATCCAGAAATAAGTGAACTACTTACTTCCAACGGAACTCATCTCGCGAGTAACCAAACTTAGGTCGGTTCTTCTCTTCCGGTTGTTTTACAAGGATGTCACCAATCAAAGCATCATTTTCGGTTTACTTCGTCTTAATTGTAAGTACAATTATCAGAATATTCTGACCTATTCAACTTCATAACTGGTAGGACACTGTTTCTATTTGTTGAGTTATATCAATTTCTTAATAATAACTAGTTTGTGATCTAGTTGGTTAGCCGGATTACTATAGGTGATCGACTTGTGAAACGGAGTGGAAGCTGAAGTAAGAGCGGGAGAGCATCTATTTCCAGATAATTGTATATTTAAAATATGAATAGAGCATTAATATTATATTATTTAAAATATAAAATTTTGGATATATTATAAAATTTTAGACAAAATAGAACAACAAACTTCAATTTTTTATAATTTAATTTATATATCCATACCAAAAAGGAAATAAAAAGGTTTAATAGACCATTCAAATGATTTTTTTACCATTGCCTAAATTTTCTTGTGTTCTAAATTTCATTTATAGAAGAAAAAATAAATGTATTCATATCCATGGGGATGGAAAACGGATGGACAGGGCAGGTATCTCAATACCCATACCCGCCCAACATCAAGCGTGGTTCAGGTCCGGTAATACTCCCAAGGGTACGTGGCGGGCCGGGTCGACCAATTCTCACATATGATTTGAAATAAGTATATGAAAAAAATAATTTTTAACAAAGGAAAATACTTCACGAATGAAAATAGTGATAATAGAATGAATAATTGAGTTTAAATAATTGAAACATAAAATTTTGTACCTATTTAAAGTTGTGGAGGTGAGAAAATGATTGAAAAATTCAAATCATGAAAAATACAAATTTGAAGAAAATTGAGATAGAACTGGTAATGAATGGAGTAGGACGGGGCAGGAAGGAATTAGTGACCCATGCCCTACTTCACGATATAGCGGGCTGGGTAATACATGCCCCAACGTGAGTTAGGTTGGGTAATACTCAGAGTGGTGGGTTCAATTTGTCAATCCTACTTATCCCCTCTTAGCGCAACACCAAGTTTTCCCAAATGGCACTCATTACCCCAATCCCTTGTGTTGATCTCGGGGTTGTAGCCGACGTCAAGTTCTTTTTATGTTGCGCACCGAAGTCGGTCGACTACCACCTTTCACCTCGAACTTCGCTCGGAATGTTAGATGCGGTCGCCTCCTACAAAACGGGTCCGTCGACCGATCTCGACGGGGACACTCTCCGACGCTCAAGTTAGAGTGGGGGGGGGGGGTTGAGTAGAGAGGAATATGACCTCAAAATGAAAGATGAGGGAATTGAGTTGAGAATGAATATTTGTGCTAATCATAGCGAGAGTTCACGAGTCTAGGCATGGGTATTTTTTCTTACCTCAATCTGGAGACGAAGTGGCCTTTTATAGAGGCCTCTAGGCGAACATGAAGGAAATATGTGTCTCCCTCATGAGCATGGTGGTGTGGAGAGAGGACACGTCGTAGGGGTACATGGCTAGAGATTCTAGATGACTTGGGGTGGGTGGAGAGGCCAAGGTGGTCGAGTAACATGGGGTTGTTGGCCATGGGGGTGATCGGAGTGACCCCGGGGTGGCCGAGATGACCCAAGGTTTTTGACCTCGGGGTAGCCAGAGTGACCTTGAGGTGGGCTAGGTGATCTGAGGCGATTGACCCCGTGGTTGCCGGAGTGACTCCAAGGTGATCTGGGGTGATTGATCCAAGCGGGCTGGAGTGACCCCAAGTTGACCCAGGGTTATTAACCCCGGGTGGCCGGAGTGACCCCAAGGTCACCCGAGGTGATCGACCCCGACGAGCTTGAGTATCTCCAAGATGACATAGGGTGATTGACCCCAGGTGGCCGGAGTGACCCGGGGTAGGCTAGGTAACCCGAGATAATTGTCCCTTGGGTGGCTGGAGTGACGCCAAGGTGCCCCAAGGTGATTGACCCCGACTGGACAGAGTGACCTCGGGGTGGGCTAGGTGACCCCAGGTAATTGACCACAAGGTAGCCGGAGTGACTCCAATGTGACACATGGTGATTGACCCCGGGTGGCCGGAGTGACCAGGGGTGGGCTAGGTGACCCAAGGTGATTGATCCCAGGGTGACCAGAGTGACCCCAAGGTGACCCGGGGTGATTGACCCCGACCGGCTAGAGTGACCTAGGGTGATTGACCTCGGGGTGGCCTGAGTGACCCTTGTATGGGCTAGGTGGCCCGAGGTGATTGAACCAGGGGTGGTCGACAGCGATTGGGGAGGGTTGCTGATTATGGACTATCTGGGAACACTTCCGTCAAATTAGAATTTTTTAATATGGGGTCCATCTCATTGATATTACGTTTTCTCATCATTAATCAATTTTGTGTTGATGTTGATTATCAATCCCTCATTCCTTTATTTCATAAAAGTCTATTAGTCTTCAAAATTCCTAGATTACAATACATAAATTTTTTGTACTAGTGCAAACAATCCAAAGATAAATGACCACCTTAATAATCTCATCGAATTTAGCTCTTCCAATCAAGTCCTCATTTCTCAATCTGGTTGAGTTCACAACGCCTGTAAAGAGCTTAAATTTTACATAATTGTACTCAATTGTTCTGTTGATCCGAACCCTGTAGAGAGCTTATGTTACTGTCAAATAATTTTCATTTTCACTCTCTCCCACCATATGTATACCTTTCTGATGAAACGAACTTGTTGTTTTCTTTCAACCGCATTCGTTAACTCACAAATTCCCCTGCATAATTCATCATTCAAAAGATAATAATTGCAAATGTTTTCCAAATTCCTCTAAGTTTGCATTTTTTGTATTTTAAAGCAAGAGCGTCAACCCATGTCTCTAGAATTGTGTGACTTAAGGATTACATGTTATACAAATGTGTAATAGGTCTCTCCACGATTCTACTGCCCACTTTTACCTTGTTTCAATCTCGGTTCAATCCAATTTTATACTAAATTCAAGTGTGGTCTCATCTCGATTTTATCTGGTTCTATACTGAGTCGATCGATGCCTACCCTTACCAAAAACTACCACTAATGCCACTAATAGTAAGTATACTTCTAAATCACAAGTAAAATATTTCAAACATGAGCAATATTGTGATAAAACTAACTATTATAAATGATAAAAACAAAATTCATTCAACCAATCGAGTAAATAAAAAGTTAGTGCATGCCTTAAACTGCTTTATTTACCTAACTAATCAAAATGAATAGTCATATTCATCTTCACTCATTAAAATGTTCTTGCCTTACAAATTCATGAACGCATAAAAAATGGTAAAATGAACCAACATATCAAAGTCAATATAGTTTCATGATTGTTAAATCCAATCATGTCAAAATAGCAAGAGGTTTAAGATTTAGTGGTTAATCGAGATAAAACGTTCTGAAAACCAATCACATAGTTTTCGTAAAGATATTATTAAGTTATATTAGCTTAATACTAATTTAAGAAATCTCCATGCTTCTCGATAATAAATACTTGCAATATTCTAAATCAATGATAATCAGGGAAGATTAAGTATTAAACTATAATTAAAATATTCAAAATATTAAACACCAAATAATACTTTTGGGAGACTTAATGTGCTAGCTAACCTTGGAGAAAAAGTCCTTCAATTTTCAGATATTAGCTTCGTATATGTTTTCAATATAGAAAGATACACAAAATTTATTTAGTGCAATTGGTTATGATTAGTGTATGTTTTCAGTTTAGAAAGATACACAAAATTTGTTTAGTGCAATTGGTTATGATTCTTATCTTTATCTGAAGACACCGTGGTTCGAATTTCAATATTTATGCCTTTTATCTAGAAATATTAAATAATTTTGAAGACAATTTTGACCTTTGCTCTTGTTGATAAAAATTTGTGTTTGTGCATAAATGTTCTCACTCTGCTATCATGTGTTTTGTAGATTAAGAAATGACAAATTTGTTTAATCTAATTTTTTATGACCAAGGTTGTCACCTTATTTAAACCATTGACTCATTCAAGTAAGTTGGTTAAAGGTTCTTGGTCGAATTGGAGTAACCTGGTTTAGCCTCGCATTAATTCGTGTATACGGAAAAAAATTATTGGCGTCGAAGATTGTGCGGCATGAGTTGAGAGTCGCCTGCTTCTTGGCGGTGTCTTCAATGAGACGCTCGGGATTAGGGGTGGCGGATCGCCAGTGAAGGCGACGGAGGAATGGGTGGTTCGGTTGCCTTGGTCATTTGCTATGATTTCCGTCGTGCCGTACCGAGAGACAGTGATGCATGAGTAGGTCGCCCCCAGGTCAATTCCGATCACTACCTCTCCACTATTTTCATTCTCCGGCTTCAGCATTGTTGCTGCGAAGTTAGAGCGCACGACGGACAACGGTAGAGAATGCTAGTGAACTAGGCGACTATGTTGTATTTATATAGCTTTAGATTAGGGTGGGTATTACGATATGGCCGGGTGGGTATAGAGATACTGAACTGGTTGGGTTGTGCGGGTTAATTGAGATGATTAAATAATTTTATAATTAATATTTTTAATGATGTATCATACTGACGGGGCAAAAAGTAGCGGAGTTTGAATGGGAGTGGACGAATTGACCAATTCGTTATGCACTCAAACTTGTTTTATCGAAACGTGGAAAAGTAAAGGATTGTGACCATTTTGTACAAAGTGAATAGGTTTATGACCATTTTGATTCGATATCGATTCTACAAATAAAGAGAAAAGATCATGGATCAGAATTTAATTGTTAAACATTTGATGATTTGGTAGTACCACTCTTATTGTGATAATATCGCCAATGAAGTTTATCTTATAGATATTGTCATCAAAGATAGTTTATCTGAATGGTTAACTGCAAATATAATAATGAATTACAGTAATGATGATTTATTTTTAGCTTGAGTGCAAGTTAAGAAATAGAAAAAGTTCAAAATAATGACGTCACACGAAAAATCGAGACTTCCATGGATGCTTAAAAATTGAGAAATTTTAAAATGTTGATGAATACCAAATATTATAGGTGGCAAATGGATTGATTGGTTTTATGGATTGAATTTGTGGATACAGACTGGATTTTTACATCCAATTGAGATTTAGATACTACACTATCATAAAAATTTAGATATCAAATTGTATTTGAATAGTATTTATTACTAATACTAAACCATAGGTACCAAATTGTAAAATATAACTTTCCAGCTAGGGTTGGCAATCGGTTTGATTCGGTTATGTAAGGAAGTGGTTAAGTACCATATATGGACCTCTCCTACCAACTTGAGTTATTGTGGCAAGTTGGTTTATGACATGGTATCAGAGCTGGTTTGTACTTGAGGTCACGCGTTCAAGTCCTCACGACCCCCGTTGTCTTTCAAGCACATGGTATGATGTGGTATGTGCAAACTTCAACCCCATGAGTTGGCTTTCGTTTAAGGAGGCAGTAAGGAAGTGGTTAAGTATAAACACATTGTGCTTACCGTTAATTGCACCATTTATATTAGTCGGTTAAATGTAACCATGTAGTCGGACATCTGTTTTTTTTTTTAACTGGACAACGATTAAGCAAGTATTAGACATGTTATTCCAAAATAACTGATCATTAACCTAACCACCTCCTCCTTTTTCAATTGTGCATTTTTGTAGATTTTTTTACTTAAGTATGTGTTCTTTTTTAAGTTGTTACTATTACACAATAACACCATTCTACCTTCAAATTTGATTAAAGAAGCAGGAAAAAATAAGAGATCCAAGAACAGTTACTCAACTCATAAATCCAACCTAATTACATGGAATTTTAAATGTTATTGAGTGTTGTCGAGCTACTAGGCGCAAGTTCAACTTTTTATCGCGCTCTTTTAAAGCCATTCCTTGAAATTATTCTCATTTTATCTTAAGTCACTATTACAACTAGGGTAGGCAAAGGGTTTGCAGGCCTTCAAACATCCATTATTTTTTACATATGCTTGCAGCTCATGGATGCCTATTATATTCGGCCTTAACTATGATCAGGATTGAAGAATCGGTGGGTTGGTTAACTGTTTAATTGTTGATTAGTAATTAGCTAAATTTAGATTGACTATTCACTATTTAATCGGTTATCGATGTAACTGTTAATCATTGATTTTAGTACGGTTAGTTATACTATTAACAAAATAACCTTTACCAACCCTATTTTCAACCGTTTATGAACCCACTACTCCAATGAATAGGATTACTTAATTGATTTTTTGGTGGATGCATTTGATTGAATTGATGAAATAGTTTCAAATTATCACCTCTACCAAACAGTAATTGATATCCAAATAACATAGCACTCGAAATCCGGCAAAAAATTGTAAACTATAATTTTTTCTATAACCCATCTTTTTCCAATTTAATGGAAGTCGATAACGCGAACAAGTTAGGGTTGCCTTACAAAATGGAGTAGGACATTGCACAACTTATCCATGGGAGGTGGAGAATCGGTGTGATGGAGTAGAGGGTCAAACTGACTTTAAAAGTAGGGAATAAAAGATTAGGTAAGAACGTGGAAAGTCGTAATTTGATAAATTTGCATAAGAAAATCTCACATAGGAATATAGGATTACTACCAGAAACGAATAGGCCAAGAAACACCATAAACAAAACAATCAAGAAAAATTAGAAAAATATACTAATAAATAAAAATACATCATCACTAGCAAAATGCTAAAAATGGCCGAAGTTCCTATCCGTAACTTTTGGTTATGTAGAATTAATCATTCATTTAATGGTAAGATCATTATATAATAGTGCTAAAATGATAATATGAAGTCTTAATGGTAAGATCATAGTATGGTATGACAATATCAAGATAGTATGAAGCCTTATCGTATTGGTAAATAATGGTCTAATAATGCTAATATGACAATAAACAAGTGTTTTGAAGGTACATTTTTTCGTCAAAATATAACAATGAATATGATCGCAAAGTTTATAGTGAATGTGTTATTTCCGTGTAACTTTTTTTTCAATTTACGAGTTAAACTGAATGAATATGAGCATGGTTGTCATGCCGGTGGCATGCCACCCGATTGAACCTGTGCCGGTCATGAAACCGGCATGACACCACCGATATGACCGGTATGATCGACTTACGCATTCTAAGTAAAATGACATCATTTTAATGAGTTTAATGAATAAAAAAATTAATTTATTATTCATTTTATGAATGTAATAGTTAAAAGTTGATGATATTTGTTGGATTGTAACTAAATTGTCCACAAATATGTTTTATATATTATTAAATACATGTGATATTAATTGTTTTCACATTTTTTTAAACCGGCATGAACTGACACAAAATGGTTATACCACCGATCATACCATTCCACTTTCCAAACCGGCACAACGGTATAAACCGGTTTGACAACCTTAAATATGAGCAAATTAAGAAAAAAGAGAGATTAGCTCAAAATGAATTTTTGCAAATTATGATTTTAACTTTTAATTAATTTGAGTTATGTAAGATAAAGCAAATCTTGGTTATGGTTTCGTTTTCGTAGGTGGTGACACGGGTAAACCCATTTTGTCAGAAATTATTGCTATATAGAGTTTGTTGGAAATTTTGTTGAACTCTATCAGTCGAATCACACCAATTTGAATCGAAACAACCAAACAGGTTTGGGTTAAACACTTTATTACTGTTCACCTAGCCCAATTAGTACGAGGTCTTTTGGGGAGGACACCCAAAAGTAAAACCGTACGTGCTTAGCCCAAAGCGGATGATATCGTACTAATTGAGCTCCCCAGTTATGAAAAATGGTATCAGAGCCTGGTTCGGCGGATCCGGGGCGGTGGACGTTAGTTCGGTGGGACTAGGGATGGCAATGGGTCGGGTTGGGGGCGGATAGTGCATATCTGTTACCCTACCCAAAGTAGTTCGGGTTTTACCCATACCCACATAAGAAACGAGTAGAAAATCAAAACCATGCCCATACCCGTTCGGGTTTCGGGTATCTGCGGTTATCCATGGAAAATAATTTATCTTTATACCTCCAATCAATATGTTAACATTCACATATATTCTCACATTACACAAGAAAAAAGTACGACAATAATTTACTAGAATGAGGAAAAATTATTAAAACAACACAATTTCAAGAAAATATTTTATTTATATGCTAAATATAAAATATGTTAGATAAAAATAATGATTATTTGTAGACAAAATACATATGCTTATGTATAATCGGGCGGGTTTGGATTGGATAGTGAGAAAATCATGTCCATCCATTACCCGCAATATTCGGATTCGGGTTTTACCCTATACCCACTAAAAGTCTTTCGGGTTCGGGTTTTACCCTACCCGATTAGGTCGGATTCGGGCGGATATCCACGGTTACAGATATTTTTGCCATCCCTAGGTGGGACCCTCATTCGGTGGCCTCGGGATTTGCGATTCGCGTTTGTTTGGTGGGTCCAGGAGAGATCCGTGTTTGGGCTTGGCGGATCAAGAGAGATTCGCATTTGATTTGGCAGATCAAAGAAATTCTGCGTTTGGAAAATCTTTGTACCGAGAAGCCCATCGATACAAGATGTCTGGCGGATCTAGATAATCGTTGAGGTGAGGACGCGAAGTTCGTGGTCCTTCTCTTGAGGGGAGGATTGTTATGGGACAATCCAAGTACCACATCGGTAATACAAGGGAAGGAACCCTTGTATATTAGTGTCCAACTAGCCCAATTAGTACGAGGCCTTTTTGGGAGGACACCCAAGAGTAAAACCGTGCGGGCTTTGGCCCAAAGTGGACAATATCGTACTAATTGAGCAGCCCGATTTCGACAAGTGGTATCAGAGTATGGTTCGGCGGATCCAGGACGGTGGATATCAGTTTGGTGGGACCCTCATTCGGTGACCTCGGGATTTGAGATTTGCGTTTGTATGGCGAGTCAAAGGTGATTTGCGTCTCGTTTGGTGGATCAAGGAGAGATCCATGTTTGGGCTTGGCGGATCAAAGAGAATTCCACATTTAGGAAGCAGATCAAAGAGAGTTCTGCGTTTGGTAAAGTCCTTGTATCGAGAAGCCCATCGATACAAGGCGTTTGGCGGATTAAGATAATCGCTGAGAAGAGGACACGAAGTATGTGGTCCTTGTCTTGAGGGGAGGATTGTTATGAGGACAATCCAAGTACCACATCGGAATACAAGGGAAGGAACCCTTCTATATTAGTGTCCACCAACCCAATTAGTACGAGGCCTTTTGGGAGGATACCCCAGAGTAAAACCGTGCGGGCTAGGCTCAAAGCGGACAATATCATACTAGTTGAGCTCCCCGGTTACGACAAGTGGTATCAGAGCCCGGTTCGGCGGATCCGGGGTGGTGGCATTAGTTCGGTGGGACCCTCATTCGGTGGCCTAGGGATTTGGGATTCGCGTCTGTTTGGTGGATCCAGGAGAGATCCACGTTTGGGCTTGGCGGATCAAGAAAGATTCGCGTTTTATTTTGCAAATCAAAGAGAGTTCTGCATTTCGAAAAATCCTTTTGTCGAGAAGCCCATCAAGGGCTAAGATCAGGTGACTAAGGGGGGTACCCTTAGTCACTTGGCTAAGTCAATCTGAGCCTTCCATGCTCATTAAAATCCTAAGGCTACAATTAATTCATTTTAAGGAAGGACAACATAGTAATTGCATGTTTAATATTTATTTTTAATTATAAAATGAATATAAAAAAAATTAGCTGTCCATGTCCGCGCCGCCTCCTTTCTCCGTCCAATTTCCGGCCCCGTCCCTTGCGCCGCCTCCGTCCAATTTCCGGGCAAAAAAATTCTGGGCAGGAGAATTCTTCTCCATCCGCCATTAATGCAGGGCAATTGCCCCAGACTCTCTCTCCATCGGCCATTATCATTATTCCACTGGAATTCCGAGCGAGAGAGAGAGAGAGAGAGAGAGAGAGATAGAGAGAGAGAGAGAGAGCTTTTCCGGCGACGGCGGAGCAATTTTCCGGCGACCAGAGACGGTGGTGGATGGTTTTCCGACAACAGTATTTGAGTTCGTGATGTTTGTAATGTTTATATTACTATTTTGTATACATTGTAATGTTTGTAATGTTAGTAATGTTTGTTTGTCTAGTTTGTATACTTTATGTTATGATTTATGCACTTTCTATTCATTGATTTGTATTTGTAACTTTTGTTATTCAAGTTTGTATACTTTTATGTTATGATTTGTATACTTTGTATTCATTTGTTTGTAATACAAGTTTACCAATCTGTATTGTAAGTAGTGATATTCTGTACGTGTAGTATGCTTTGTACTGTTTGTAATGTTTGTTTGTAATGTTTGTAATGTTTGTTTGCAATGTTTGTAATGTTTGTTATTTTGTAATGTTTGTAATGTTTGTTGGTTTCTTTTGTACTGTTTGTAATGTTTGTTATTTTTGTCCACATTTTTGTCAACCATGTTTGTAATGTTTTTTGCATCACAAATCAATACATATAAAGTATACAAATTATTAGTACTTACAATACAAAGCGAAACATACTAAGAATACAAGCAAAACATACTAAGAATACAAACTGTCAAAGAAAAACATACTAAGAATACAAACTGTCAAAGAAAATCATACTAAGAATACAAACTGTCAAAGAAAAACATACTAAGAGTACAAACTGTCAAAGAAAAAAATACAAACCATACTGACATTTTGTACAAACATACTAACAATACAAACTAATGTTACAAAACATACAAACTATACAAATCACTGTTCTTCCTTCAGACGATGTCTCTCCACCGCCGCCGCCGCCGCCGCCGCCGACTCTCTCTACAGCCGTCGTTACCTCTGTTTTCCCGGCAACAGATCTACTTTATCTCTCTTCCACCGCCTCCGTCGCGATCGTCTTTCCCTCTCTCCATCGTCGCCGACGCGGGTGAGATCTCCTCGCCGTCGCCCCCCTCTCTTCCACCGTCGACGTCCTTCTCTCCCCGCTGCTGCTTTTCTCTCTCTCTCCTATGGCCTGCAATGGCGACGCAGAGGAGGATGACTGGAGGAAAAATCGCGATCTCCTTTCCCTCTCTCCACCGTCGTCGGCGCCGTCGAGATCGTCGACTTTCTCTCTCTCATCCGCCGGCGTTGCAATCTGTGTTTCCTCCGCCATGGCTCTCTCTCTCTCTACATCACAAAAAAGGGAAAGTAAGGAGACGTGTTGCAGAGGAAAAAAAATTCAATAATAAATAAAACAAAATTAAAAAATAGGAGTTAATAAATTATTGATAATACCAAAACTACCCTTCTTATTTAATAATAATTGATTGAGTTATCTGGACCATTAGATCAATCCAAGGGCTGAGGGGGGCTTAGTCAAGTGACTAAGGACCCCCCCTTAGTCACCAGATCCGGACTCCATCAATACAAGATGTCTGGAGGATCAAGATAATCGTTGAGGTGAGGACACGAAGTTCGTGGTCCTTGTCTTGAGGGGAGGATTGTTATGGGACAATCCAAGTACCACATCGGAAATACAAGGGAAGGAACCCTTGTATATTAGTGTCCAACTAGCCCAATTAGTGCGAGACCTTTTGGGGAGGACACCCAAAAGTAAAACCGTGCGAGCTTGGCACAAAGCGAACATTATCGTACTAATTGAGCTCCCTAGTTAGGCTTAGGATAGGGTCGGTAACCATTTGTTACTGACATATGAGTAACTAAATCTGAATCTTTAGATCTAAGTGGGCTCAGAAAATTCAGATATAAGGGTTGTCAATTAAAGACATTTTATTTTCCCTAGTTTTCTTAATCGACTCTTATCTTCTGCGTTCTAACTCGGATTTCAAATTTTTTTTTTTTTGCAAAGATGGAACCAGTTCGTTGTGCTCTACAAAATTAGATCAATTTTCAATATATTTTGAGATATTTTTTTCATACCACCTATTACCAATTACATATCATATGGTAACTTCTTCGCTTTTTAAGTCATTTTTTAAAACGTTTGCTCAGAAGGAACGAGTTCATCATGATCTACTAGATCTACAAATTTCTGGGTGAAAAAAATACTGGACAAAAAATTACAATACTTTACCACTATGTTATGCAGGTGGTAACTTGTAGTAAACAATGATGAAAGTCGTAAATGACAGTTAGTATACTTTCACTATCATGTATTTAACCTTCTTACCATATTGGTATGTTCATACCATCATTGTACGCTTTTTTATCATATAAATAGTTCTTCAATCAAAAATGGTAGGGGCATTATTTAATACCATATGGTAATGACTGGTAAAAAATGACCAAATTTTTTTGTACTAAAAATATATCAAAGTGAATATCATTTTAAAGAGCACATTTAATCTGATTTACCTATGTAAAAAAAAAATTAAATTTCGACTTAAAACGATAGAGAAATCATCCATTAAATATTAAAGGTGAAAAGATAAAATACTTTTTAGGAGAAAGAGAAATGCTTATGTCATGCTGATGTGGACGGATTACTTATGATTACTTACCATAATGTTACTGACCTGATCCGCTCCCCGCTTATTACAAAGACTTTACCGAAGATGAGATTTTTTTTTATTAAAGAAAAGAAATGTGGCTCGCTACTATATCACAATTCCAGTCTTTCGATTTTGAGCTATGGTACCAACAGTCTCGTCCGTGCAAAAAAAAAAAATCATCATATAAATAGCGTAAACATAATGTAAATTCTCTAAGTTGAACAATCTTTTGGTGGAACAGATTGACCGTGAAAAACAAAAGAAAGCAGCGGCATGCATTGCAGACTACTTGGCATCAGTGGAACGGAAGCACTGCCTGTCAGTGTGGCAATGTAATGTGCGCGGCGGGTGGAATGGAACAAAGCAAACAAATGGCACTCTCTCCTTGCATGCAACACATCACAGCTGGTCGGTAGGATCTGCTTCTTCATTTTACAATTCTAAATTCTAATAAATAAATAACCAAAAAGGCCAAGGTTAGCTAACTACTAACCACGGTCAAGAACAAGATTAATAACTCCAACAAAGGGGCAAAAAACCCATGGACCGAGTCCCCCCACCAAAAAAAAAATCTATCTCCAAAACCCAGACCCCAAGAAGATTAACACTAACAAGTTATTAAACAACAAAATCATATATTAGAGAAAAGAGAAAATTATTAGGGAAAAGGAAAGAAATGATAGAGAAAGGGGGTAAGAGGGAGACTGTTCCACCTTTGAAAATGAGAGCATTTGAGGAGCAGAGTGGCCATCCGCCATAGCCAGAGATTTTATTAAATTCCATGTGGCGAAATCAGTCCAATCCAACAACACCCCCCAAATCCATTAAAAGGGGGCACTCACCCACTCTCTTTCTTCATCTTCCTCCACCAAAAAAAAAAATTATTATATTGGGAAGGAATCATCCTTTCTTTCTTTCTATCTTCATCTTCTTCTTTCCATTTCCTGCCAAACCAACACAATTTCTCTACTACAAGAGAGCTCTCCCATTTAGCAGTTTTCCCCTCCCTCCCTCCCTCTCTCGAACAACTCAACAACACACATTCTTCATCATCTCCCATTTCCTCACTCAGCCGCTTTTCCTTTCCTTTGACGGAAAGTTGATCCCTCTACAACACCATCACTGCAAACCCCGATCATTGTTTAATCCTTAAGAGGGGGGAAACAGTCTCTGTTTCTGGAATCAGTCATACGAAGAAAGATTCCTCCTTTGTCCTTCTCTCTCTGTCTGTAGGAAATGCACTGAATTGAGTCCTAGTTTGGTTTTCCCTGCTCTGTTTCTTAGCTTGTAGTTGTCATTACCGCGTTTTTTGGGGGGTGGGTTTGTGTTGATTTAGCTTCAAGGGATTATTGAGGTTTTCTGTTACCTTCCTCCTCGCTTTGTCTAGTTGTCTTCAAGACTGATCAAAGCAGCAGAGCCAGAGAGCAGTCAAATTAGCTTGGAGTTTTCTTTAAGTCCGGAGAAAGCGAAACAGGGTTCCCATTACAAATACAATCTTATTCGGCGAGGAGGTTCGATCGGAATACCCAAATCGGAAAATTCTGTTGCCTTTCTTATCCGGAACGGAAAGTTAGAAACAGAAACAGGGGAGTTTCGCTTTTCTTTTCCTTTTCTTGTCTGGAAAACTTTCCTTTCCTTTTCTCCTCTTCTCTCTCTCCTTTGGTCTTCACATATTTATCTCGAAAAGAAAAAAAGAGATAAACGTTAGAAATTTGAGAGTTTTTTTTTTTTTGGTTATATGTTTCGTTTCATCTTCGTCCCCGTTTCCTAATCTGGTCTGTCAGTCTTCTCCCTCTCAAATCTGGGGAATCCCTAAAAATTCTCTCGAGAGACCTTCCCATTTCCCGGCCCCTTCTTTCTCTCTTCCCCTGTTTTACCTCTGTTTTCCCTCTTCAACGAGTCCCTCTGTTTTCTTTAGGCTTGGGGGAGAAATTGAATTTTTTTTTCTTTCTCTCCTCCTCTGTCTCTCTCTTTCTGGCCCTTCCACATCTCTCTCTTTTTTTATTTTTGCCCTTTAATTTTTTTAAAAAACAATGATTTCCGAAAAAGGGTCAACACAATCGAACCTCGATTGCTTCCTCCATTTCACTACCCCTGTAGTTGAATCTCATTCCCTGCCAAAGGTTCGTCCTTCTCTTCTTCCCCCCCGCTCAATTGAATAATTCAATTTTGAAGCTTGTGTATGATTTGGGTTTTTGCCTGTTTCTGTTTTGCAGTCGGAGATGAGGAACTTGAATCGGCTATGGCATCCATGGGAGAGGGAAACGGTGGAGTACTTCACCCTCGGCGATCTCTGGAACTGCTACGACGAATGGAGCGCTTACGGCGCCGGAGTGCCCATTTCCTTGAACAATGGAGAAACTTTAGTTCAGTACTACGTTCCTTACCTCTCCGCGATCCAAATCTTCACCAGCAATTCCTCCTCCGTCAACGGTCTCAGGTGCGTTAGTAACATTACACATTCATTTAATACGGTGACAAGAAAAAATTATAAGAAAAAGAGCAAACCCACATGGAACTTTCCCCTGCAATTAATGATCAAGAATATTGTTCCATTGAATTCCTGCTTTTTTGGTGGGGCTGTTCCTCTGTTTCAGTCGATACAGGGAAGAAACAGAGTCGGGCGATGGAGAAACGAGTAGCGATTCGTGTAGCGACGAGAGCTGTAGATGGGGTGACGGGTGTTCGTCCGACGAAGGTGGCTCCGAACAGGAAACCCTTTGGCATCTAAACGACAGATTGGGGTATCTCTATTTCCAGTACTTCGAGCGATCCACGCCTTATGGAAGAGTCCCTTTGATGGATAAGGTAAAAATTCTCCAGAAAATTTCAGAGATTTGGGACATAAAGAATCATTTTTGTTGGGTCATAAGAAATTCCCAAAACTTCTGCAACTCATTCGAGCAATGTGGATTGCTCCAAAAAAACGGCACCATCTTCATCAGAATCGGCTTTTTTGGGTATCCTGTTCATTGATTAATTAATTCATAGCTCTTAGATTCTCCTTTCATTAGAAACAGGGGAGGGGGAGAAGTAACAAGAATCAATCTAAGTGAGAATGCTAATTCGTTTTCAAGTGTTCGGAAGAAGAAGAATTCTGGGATTATTTTTGGCTGTATTCTTTTATCTAAATCGAAGGAAACAAATGGGGTGGCATCGAACTATAATCACTTTTGTCCATTCTTGCAAATAAAGCCATACAACTTTTGGGTTTCCTTTCTTTCCCTTTGTTAATGCTTTTGTAATAATAATCGTGTATAATAATACTATATCTTTATGGTTGCAGATTAATGGATTCGCTCGAAGATACCCAGGATTGATGTCTTTGAGAAGTGTGGATCTCTCCCCTGCTAGTTGGATGGCTGTGGCTTGGTAAACTCTTCACGGCAAAGTCTCTGTTTGATTTGTCTTCTCTTCTTCCGTGACCAATTTGTGGCAATCGTGTCAACACTTGGTTTTTTGTTTGTTTATATAGGTACCCAATCTACCACATACCAATGGGAAGAACAATCAAGGATTTGTCGACATGCTTCCTTACTTACCACACCCTTTCCTCCTCCTTCCAAGGTATATTATAACGTTTTGTTACACCAAAGATTGGTGTTTTATTGACATTTGGGTGATGGGTTTTGTCAATTAGTTAACGAAAGCAACTCTTTTTTCAGATATGGATTTGGAAGATGATATAGAGAAGCCGGAGAGGAAGAGGAAAGAAGGGGAGAACATCTCGTTGCCTTCGTTCGGGATGGCGACTTACAAGATGCAAGGCAACGTTTGGGTATCGGGGAATTGCGGCCGAGACCAGGAGAGGTTGGTTTCGCTGTGGAGCGTCGCAGATTCGTGGCTGAAGCAGCTCAGGGTCCAGCACCATGACTTCAATTACTTCACTGGGATCAGGCGTGGTTGATTCTACCAAACATGAGCAGAGGCAGAGGGCACCACAGAAAACCCCAAAAATAGAAAGAAAGAAAACCCCACCAAGTCTAACCACCGCCCTCATTCTCATTTGCCTTGACCTTTTCTCCTTTGCTCCTGAAAGTTAACCTTTCCCCCAAGGAAAAAAAAACCAGGAAGATGGACAAAAAAAGAAAGGAGAATAAGCCCAGAACCCTGCAATTGAGTGGAATCTTATCGTAGAGGACACAGGTTGGTTTTGTTTTGTTTTGTTTGCTTGGTGGGTTTGTCCAGTCCAGACTCCAGAGGCGATTTCCGTAGCGATTCAGAGCTTTTTTCCCTCTTCTTTTGTTCAATGCTTTGGGTTCAGAGGGGTACATTAGACATGTGAGCTGTGGCAGGTTGATGATGTTGCCTTCTCAATCTCATGATCGACTTTCTTTGTTTAATTTTCTTTGTTTCGGTTTGTAGTTGGGTTTCGGTTTAGGGAGAAGCAGAGTGTGTCGAGTACAGGGGTCGAGGGGCATCTATGCTCTGTTTTTTTTCTTCTTTTTATTAACTTTGATGAAATCGTTGTTGACTTGTAGAGTTTGATAATGGGGAAAAATGAAAAGAGGGGATAGAAGAAGAGAAGAGACGGAGTTGTTTATTCCTGAGAAATGACAATAGCTTCTCGATTTCTCGTCCATTTCTCCTTTTTTGCTTCCTGCTTTTAATTTCTTCACAAGTGTGGATTGGGACTGGAGATATGATTTTTCTTTCTTTTTCATGGAAAAAGGGGAGCGTGATTGGCTGCTACTAAATGTTTATGCTCCTAACCAATGCAGTTGGAGTGGTGGAATTGTTGAATCTCTACATCGAACGGGAAATTAGAAAAAGACCCAAATGGTCAAACAACAGAAAAAAAAAGAAAATGGGTGTTGGAAACTGAAGTTGGCATGAACCCATAATGATATACGGTTGAAGATTTGAACTGAACCAATACTAGTAGTCAATGCGATACGGTTTTCACCCACTAGAAAGTGGCTAGAGTTAAATCTTCTAAATAGAAAATGTCAAATGGTGGATTGGTGTGGTGTTAGTGGGAATTACTTGATTTTGATTAGCTCAATAGTAGTCAAGTGAAACCTAGAAAGAAAGAGAGGAATTGGCAAATGCATTAACCACAAAATATGTACATCTCCCACACAAATTTTACCACGTTGGCAGGTCTAATCTCTAGTTTTCTCAAGTCTACAATTTTGGGTTACCAAACTTTATTTCGTTAGCTATGATTTTTCATCTCCAATTTTCCAAATGCTTCAATTTAGTAATTGAACTGTCTTATATTGGTGCATCTTTTCCTCTATTTTCTTTTTGTGCTCATGATTCTCTAAAAATTTGCAGTTTTGATCATGGTTGGGAATTGGAGTTTATGCTCTAGCTTCTCCTTCCTCCATTAGGAATCGGGCACCCTTTTTAATTTTTAAATTTTTTTTTTTGTAATTCGCCTATGGTGCCCGATGTAGTAATCTTCTTTAGATCATATAAATTATAATTTATATTAAATAAGAAGTAACATTATGAAATTTGCACAGTATTTCCAATCACTAAAGATATAAAAACTCATATGAGTCTAAAGTCTCATAAATTATAATTTTATATATAATATATATTTGACTTCTAAATCTTTTTTACCGCATCTTTCAGACTAAATTATTCTCTACGTCCTGGATTATGTAGTATCGAAAATGAACTGAAGGTATCAGAATCTACAACTGAACTGATTGAACTAATAACTAACAATTTAAGAATGCAAAAATAAGGTTGACAATTTGGATGGTGTGTGTGGATAGGATATAATGGGGCACCAGAGTACCATGTAGTGGAGCCTCATGATGGTAGTGGAAATATTATTAATTAACAGTAAATGACACAATGACATGTGTTTTACTCACACACTAGTCTTTGTCATTAACATGTCAAAAAGTTAACTTCCCTTCCCAAGTTCACAAAAAAATTGGATAACAGAAGTGTTTGACTGTTTATCATTTTCAAAAAAGGACTGGCTCCTGCAGTAAAAAAACAATTGAAACGTTGGACTATATTTTTGTGTATTAAAGGTAGGTTACTAGGTTTGCATAATTAAAATATTGGCTATTGGTTTAACCTTGACCACTGACCTGCCCCGATTCATCTCGATCCTGAGAGTCGAGCGGGGTTAGTTGTCTACATTGTCACTTTAGGGTTGGGTTTTTTTGACTCTGTAAGGGTTGGGTAGGGTCGGCTCAATTTAGTTGCAGGTCATTTTTTGATCCTATGACATCTAGCAACAACTAGTGATATGAAATTTCTCATACCAACACATTAAACTTGTTTGTAAAATTTTAAAAGTTTAGGTACTATAATGCAAGGTAAAAAATATAAAGGTACTAAACATAATTTTACCATCAAAATTTTTGGACCTATTTGTAAAAATATATAGTTTAAATACTAAATTGTAAGAAAAAAAAATTGAGTATCAAAATATAATTTCCAAAAAAACTGTGTGTTTGATTTGAGCCGACGCACTGATCCGGCCCCGGCTTCTAAAGGGTAAACTATACGGCTTTAAGAAAAACCATAACCAAAAATCAAACCGACAACCCAAACAACATTAACATCTTAGATTAAAGTCTTGAACCCATTAATTATCCGTATCAAATAAAATAATGTAATTTTGGTAAATCCAGATAATAATTTGGGCAATACTTTCAATATCAAACTTGTTAATGGCAACTCCTAACGACTTCGCAAACCGCTAACTAAAACTATTTATGAGAGTTAAGCGTTGATTTTGCGATTTGCTCCGATTGTGACGGCCCATTTATCGTGGCCCAAAGATCCAATGGTTTGAGATTTGCCGTTCGCCGCGAACAAAGTTGGCCTAATTAATTAGGCAAGCAAACAAACAAACACGAAGTTAAAAACAACTGCACAGATACATTACAGAAACTCAGAAAGTCTGTTTTGGACCATCTTTGACTTTCAGTTTCAGCTTCAACGTCCAATTTTCCACAATATTATTTAAATTTCCCAAAACCGTCCAATTAAGCACTTGTCTTGTCCCTCTGGATTTTGGTCCCATACACCGACTTCACTCACATGCCCAAATAAACATCTTTTATTTATTTATTTATGAATCATCTATTTTTTCATGGTAAAACGAAAGTGTAATTAATTAAATAAGATTATTATATATACTTTATTTATAATTCATTAATGAGCTTGACCCCTGTGAATTCATATAATAGCAATAGGCCTCTATATATATATATATAATATAACCGATTTGAATGTATTTTTTTTTTTCTAGATCCCCATCCTTACCAAATCAACACAATGTTTGTCATGGTTGTGAAATAATCGGTTGCAACTTGCATATCTACTATATTTCATTTACTAGCTTTTGACCAGGCCATTGGCCGGAATTTTTAATTTTAGAGGGTATAACGTACCCAAAATATGTGAGATGCAACTATTAAAATATTCATTATATTCAACTTAGTAAAAGAAATATACTCTTGGCAATTCCTAAGATAAAAAATGGTAAAATATTTTAACAATATTTATCCTTCTAGATAATTAATAAAGATAAACTTTTCAACCATAAATTTAGTCTTAAACAATAATTTAAACCAAAAGAATTTGCTTTGCGTAAAATATACCTAAAAACAAATTGATAATAATTGAGCACATGAGTTTGAACCTTAACATCAAGCTAAAGCAAACATCTTCAATGTCTCTATTTCAAAGTTTGTTTCTCTTCGCACTAACCTAGTTGATTAACTTCATTCTGTGTTATCCAATAAATTCAACTTAATTATGATTATATAATGATATCAAATTTTGTAAAATTTCAAATAAATTGTTAAGATATCAATAATTTCTTCATACACTGAAACTATCATGTACATTAATGGTATCTAAATATACCACCATGATACAAATTTATACCATAACCGTTTAAAATTGATACTATGTTGGGATAGATTTGAGACACGGTAATATGGTAACGACACACGACAGTGGCCACATCTTCAAGAGGATAACACGTTTTAATATTATTGCACGGAAATATTTGAATTATTTTTTGAAATTTAAGGAAGTAAGATTTGATAAACATAATTTGGAGATTAAGGAAAAAGTAAATAAGAGTGGCATATGTCAAACTGTAATAGGATGATTAAAAAATTAAGATTACTGATAAAATAAAAATCAAACTATCATAATAATATACTTTCTAACTGAGAATATGGGGAGTTGGATGATTTGGGACCAAAAAAATGGAAAGTTTTGAAAATAAAAATTTTACAGGTCTGTGATTGTTTAAATAAATAGTTATTTACAATTTAGTTTAAATAAGTTAATTACCACCATATCCCTACCTAAAATCAAGAAAAGAGCAGAAAATTGAAAAGGAAGAAACGTATACAAATGTGTACTATATACTATTGGGGGATTTTGATTCGAATCTTAAATTTCTTTTTCGGAAAAAAATCAGCTATATTATAGACTAAGATATATGCAATTTCATATATTATGAAATAAATTTTTTTATCACGTGTTGTGGTTTTGGTAAGACGACCTAAAATTTTATCTTACCACAACCCTAATATTGTTAGATTTTTTTTCCACAAAATATATGAAGAATATAATTATGCACGTTAAAGTTATTATAATTTTCTTTGTACAAAATATTTTAAAATAAAATAAAACGAATGAGAGGCAAGTGCTATTCTCAAATACATGGTGTGCATGACTTTTGAATTATGGGAACCTAACCATTTGGGTGTTACTTTGAACTGTGGACTATAAGTATAACCACTGTGTCAAAAAGTAATTAATCGTACTAGTAAATTATTAGAAAAGGCTGTAGTGGTTTAAGACAGAAAAACAGAGCAGTTGGACTTTTGGGGCAGAAATGTGATTTGCTTGACCAAATCGGAAAAGAGATTTAACATATAGACGCTGATTGCGAAGAGATTGCTGTTCTACCCACAGTCACAAATCACAAACTGCTACCCAACCTTCTCAACTCCATTAATGATACAAGTTTGGTGAAATATTGATCAGGCGATTAGGTGTAAAGTAGGATGATAACACATAAAGTGTTGTTACTATGCTTAAGTCAATAGAAGGAGAGGATTTAATGGAGAAGGGAAAAACACTAAAAAATAAATTAAAGTTATATTAATTCATCTCCTAATTAGTTTAAGCATGATAAATCTCAATCTTATATGTTATCATTGTAACAAGGAACCCAACCTTATCGTCTTGCTTAACTTACCATCGCCACTGCCGAACATACGTTTGGATTAAGAATTTAGCTAATGAGGAATTTGCCCCATAATCACTCAATTACAAAATCTCAGTATTTTAAACGCAAGTTTTGGTTAAATATTTTGGTTATTTATGCATGAGGGATTTATTAGTAAGAGAATTTAATTATAAAAGCAATTTCAGAAATTAAAGCTACACCATTCACCGAATTTAGCTGCCAGTAACTGTCGACTTCAGCTAATCTTCACCGGATTCTTCCCTATGTCGCTGCGTTCTCCTATTTCCCTCACACCACTCCCATTGAAAGTCGTCGTCTGACCATGGTCCATGAAACCGTACCGGAGACCGTATCGGCAAAGTCAGCGGTATGGTATTTTATGGTAAAACCGTGGTTTAACCGTAGTTCAACCGTTAGTACCGTTAATATCGCCTACCGGTTCTGGTATTTTGTGGTTGAACCGTCGGTAGGGTACGGTTTCATGGACCATGCGCCTGACCCAACCAGCAGGTTAGAGTTGCATCAGCCAACATCAAATCGAGAGGTCCTCCGTCGTTTCCTTCTCCACCTTCCTCGTATATAACCTCCAACGGCGCTCCGTCGTCTCTGGCTCGTTTTGTTCGGATCCTCGACCACCATCCATTTTCTCTATCTGGCTAAAGTATCAGACATTTCTACGATCTCGAGCCCGGGCTTGACGATTTTCTCGATTTCTCTGCACTTTTCTGCTCTCAAACGGTTCCATGAAAATCTCGCACAAATAGGGAAAAAATAAACGAAACCCACGTTGATTCATAACAAAAAAAAAAGAACAGAGGAGAGGAGAGAACCTGCAGAAGGGAAACCCAGAAAAGCTCACTGACACAGATCCATGAACCCTAATGATAAGAACCCACATACACGAGGAAGCATAAAATAAGGCGCTACGCACTACCAATTCCTTCCCTAAACCCTCGAATCAAGCAACACAATTGGGCACCGTAGGAACCCTATAAATCGAAACCAGACTCCAGAAGGTGAAGGTGGCGAACCTGATATCTTGTCGTAGCAGACCCGTCTATTGAGGAAGCTCGCTCACCCTCGCTTCCTTTGCCGCCAAGAGGCCGAGCGTCCTCCTCTAACAGGAATCACCAACTTCTTTCTATCGGGAAGGTAGGTTAGGGGAGAGGTTTCTCACGAATGATTGGAAGAATGAGAGTTATGTATGTAAAGTTGTGGTTAAGAGTATAATAGGAATAACAGAAAATAACAGGGAAACGCTGGGAAGAAGCCCAAAAATTAGGGTCTGATTTTAAAATACTTGGGGTCTAGCAGCTATTTCCAATTGGGGAATGGGCGGAATTCCAAATTTTCGGTTGGCCCAAATCTCAGTTATTCTTAGAGCTATCCAAACGAGGAAATTAATTAAATTCTTGGACGGGCCGGAATTTGGACCAAATCCCTGCCCACTTTCTGGATCCAAACGATCCCAAATAGAAAAAGGGAAGAAGGAAAAGGGAGGAGAGAAAACATTATGGGAGTTGGATTAGGGGTTGAAACGGTCTAGAAACAATGCTTTGGTGTTCAAATATCATTTGGAGTTTCTTAGAATTCATCGGAAACATTATGACCATCAACCAGTAACGTCAACTGCAATGATAATTCGATAAAAATTCGGTATCTTGTGAAGAGCTCACGCATTAGGAGTATCACGAGCGGAATCGATGGAATCGAATTTAATGTTTGAACGAACAAAGTAAGAAACCACAATTGTATTAGCGCGACTATGCTGTAATTCGTCAAGCAGAGTGGAAGAAATCTTATTGACTGGTCCATTTACCTGAACTCAAACATTCGAACTTACCAGCTTTCCTATTCTATCACCAGTAGCACATCTTTCAAAAAAAATTACGCCATGCAAATTGCAGAACATGATCCTTCCATCCCACGTTGCTATACTTCTCTTAACATTAAACTCGACTCGAGCATGGTCCGTGGCTGAACTTTGCTAGTTTTTGGTAAAGGTTCTTTAAAGTCAAAGCTATAGGAAGTGGATAGATATTGGTTGTATGGCACTTTAGATTAATAGGCATGAAGAAACCTACAACACAATAGAAAGAAGAACAATCATAGGCTAAACATTCCATGGATATCGTCATCTCGGCGGCCACTTTTGGCCTCATTCCAAGTGACCCATTAGAGTAGCCATAATGGTGAATGGTGTCATCAAATAACACGATACAGTTATGCATATATGTTGTATAAACCCACTTTGCGTAAGGGCATGATTGGAGGAGCTTTAGTTATTATTGCATCCTCGTAGAGGGGAAAGTTAGGAAAATGGAAGGACCATTACTGGCTTTTGGATTCACAGACCAAATTCGATGGAGTTTCTGTATAATAATTTTCGTGCGCACTTTGGATTGAGATAAAGAGCTCCTGCTCTGCTTTTTCTCATAGTTTGGGTGGTTCGTCAGAAACATGGCACATGTTAATTTTAGGGGATTATAAACAGCTCAGTGCAATTCTATGTCTCTGTATATATATAATTCAGCGTGTCATGTTTTCTCAATTATAAGTTGTTCAAAATATTTCATGATTGAGAGAGCGTCAAAGTAGTTTTAAAGATTTCTCTAATTTCTTCCCTATTTCTGGAAAGCAAATTTGAGAAGTAGAGTACTCAATTCATTGTAACTTTCGAATTTGGGAACAGAGCTTTATGCAGCTCTATCAGGTAAGGGAAAAGTGCTTGCTATCCACCATCTGAAATCATGAATTTCAAAAATTCATTAATAGTTTCATAAAATCGTGTGGATAGCCTCTATAATGGATTGGGAATCGAGTATCTTCAAAGTATTTTGATTGAAAAATTATATGTATTCGAGTCATGTTTAAGTAACTTTTTTGATTGAGCCATTAGAAGGACCATATGACTCAATCTGTTCGCCTATATCTTAGATGCAACTCATGTTTAAATAACTTTTTTATTTGAGCTCTTAGAAGGATCATATGACTCAATATGTCCGCTTATATCTTAGATGCAACTCATTCTGATTTCTTTGCACCTAGTACTATCATGCATTAATTATAACATGCAAAATCTGATATCTTGCTCTTCATTCTGTGGTATCTAGTAATCTATCTGTCTAATTCCTTTTATTGACATATACACCATCCACATTAGTGTCACGAACCAGTTGCTCCCAATAACTCGAGTTGTTGGGAGAAAATTATGCTGGATCTTATACCTTTCTAACAACTAGGATAGTATATTCAGCATTAGTCACTAACTATATATATCTGATGCGTATAAAGTTATTGTTATCATTATTATTTTCCATGTTTTAATTAGTTATTATAATTGGTAGTTTTAGGAGATAATTATAGGAGTAGATTGAGTGTTGGAATATAATTAGAATAGGAAAAGAGGGTTGGCGGATGCTACTTGGCCGAGTGGTTTAGGGTTAGCTATTAGGTTTAGGGTTATATATATATATATATATATATATATATATATATATATATATATATATATATATATATATATATGTATATATATATGCACTTTGTGTTATATTCAAAGGAAGTCAATGAATGAACAAGAAAACTCCAAATAATGTCTCTTTTCTCTAGTTTCTTTATATCAATCTCTCAAAAGACCTAGGCCGATTCTCAATGTCTACGATGTTTGCGTCGACAACGCATAATATCATTGTTAACGAAGGAGTACGACAAGGTCTCATGTATTCGGGTAGAACTAGGATTAGTCATAAGGTTGGCCGAGTATTAGGGTTAAGGGTTATATATATATTAGTATATATAAAGTTGAACGCAAGTTACTGTTGTCTAAATTATTATATTTTGATACCCAAATTTAATTAAATTATAAATTAGTCACTGTAATGTACATTTTACATTTTGATACCCCAAATTTAATTTTAATTTAAAATCATTGAACAATTATGTTTTGGTATCTAAATTTATGAGATTTTCGTACGTACATTTTTTTACTTTTACACATATTGGTCCAATGTTTAGATTTCATTTGAATCCAAGAATCCAATCCACCAATCCTTTTGATCCAAACCACCATAACATAAAAGTATAAATTTAGTTTGTACCATGCAAGATGTTGTATCACTCAAACGTGAAACATTAAAAAATATGATAAAAGAGAGACGATTCTAAAATATTGCAAGAGCGAATTTATAAACTCATTTAGTACATTTATGGGGTACTAAACACACTTCTACTAACTACATGTAACAAAATATGGGGATTTTTCCAGAAATAGCACCTTTTAAAAAAAAATTATAAAATAGCACCCAGTCCAAAGAAATTACAAAAATAGCACTCTTTTTTTAAAACCGCACCTCTAAGGTGCGGTTTGGTTGTGAAACGCACCCCCCTAGTGCGGTTTGTATGTAAACCGTATGCCCAAGGTGCGGTTTAGCATTCTGGGCCAAAACCGCATCTTGGCCATGCGGTTCTGGGTCTAACCTAACACAAACCGTATGGCCGGGATGCGGTCTTGGCTGACCTAGCAAAACCGCACTTTGGGGATGCGGTTTTACTTCTCCAAAACAAACCACACCCCCCATGCGGTTTGTGTGTCGTAATTATTTTCCGACACCAAACATGTTGCCATGCAGGTTAACAGATGTAGGGCTACATGGTAGATGAAAACTGCACCCTCCCCATGCGATTTTCATTGATGATTTTGCCTATAAAAGTAGGCCCGGGAAACCTCTTCTCTTCACACCTCTCCTTCTCCTTTCTCAATTTTCTGTTGTAGCTCCCTACTTCTCTAGTGTTTTTGCGGTTAACGTTAACCCGTAAGTTTATTTTGTATTACTTTTTATTGTGAATTGTGAATTGTGATTTTTATGATATTCGTTGCACTACTGTTTTTTTGCATATGGCATTCCAAAAGTTCACGATTGGGTTACGGTGGAATGGTTACACGAAAGAGACCGGAAAGGGGGTCATCTACGTCGGTGGCAATTTTCAGAAAATAAAGTTCGCTACTAGACCGATGCTTGAAGACCTTTATCAAATGTGTGCTAACGTTACTTGCATGGATGACACGAGAAGAGTTGATCGTATGGTGTACCTATACCCAAACAGAGAAGGCGGGTCGTTGTGGCACGAGGAAATCTCATAACCACTCAGGATGAAGTAGATGTCATGCTCGAATTCTTGAGGTCCAACAATCTTTCCAAAGCCGAGATGTCCGTTTACACCAAGGCGGTCGTAGGCGTTGGAGGTCATTTTGGAGACGGTCAAACATCTGGTATCCATGGTGGAGGTGAATTATATGGAGATCATCCCTATCAAAGTTACCATGATCCTCATTCCTATTTTCAGTACCAAGAGCAAGGTGAAGGTCATCATCAATCTTTCCCGTCATATGAAGAAGAAGTTCAACCGGACCATGCCAACCAACCCTAGTACAACTTCCAATCAGGCAGCTATAGTTTTCACAACTACCATTATGGAGCGGATGAAGGTGCCTTTCATGAGCTGGATCAGATGGAAGATGCCCTGCCAGCACCAGTTAGTGACCCCTCCGATGAAGAAGGAGAGAACAACGTCAGTGCAGACAGGTCCGACCCTCTTGAAGGTGCTGATGATTCAGGACCAGAGTCAGACTCAGATAATGATGATGAGGTGGCTCATGATCATGTACCAGTCCCCTACTACAATCACATTCCATACGACAATTGGATGGTCGACAGCGACATGGAACCCCCAAATGTTCCAGTATGGGGTCCACTCACTAGGTTTATGAAGGGCCAAAAATTTGGCTCGAAGAAGGAGGTGCGGCACGCCATTGCTACTGAAGCAATGCCTCGACATTTTGAATGGCACACAACTCATTCCAACACGAAAAGGCTCATAGTCAGATGCCGTAATCATAACGAGGGATGCAATGTTAGAATTCGGGCCATCAACAGCAAGAGACACGGCCATTGGGTCATATCCCGAGCGGTGAACACACACACATGTGTGTCATCCATAACATCCCAAGGCCATCGACAGTTGAAATCCAGGGTGGTTGTTGCGGCTATCAAGCATCTAATTGAGCAAGATCCTGACCTGAAGGTGAAAGTCATAATCGCTGACATTGCAAGTCATTATGGTTATATGATTAACTATAAGAAGGCATGGCATGGAAAGCAGAAAGCTCTGGCCACCGTATTTGGTGATTGGGAAGAATCATATGCATTCCTTCCCAGGTTGATTTTGGCATTGGAGGCGTCTAACCCTGACACTGTTTTCTCCCCTCGATACCAAGATGAAGAGATACAACCGCCAGAGCCAGGTAACAAACGCCATTTCAGACGAATTTTTTGGGCATTCAAGCCATCTATTGATGGTTTTGGCTTCTGTGTCCTTGTGATCCAAGTGGATGGTACATTCCTTACCGGCAAGTACAAGGGCACTCTACTGATTGCCAGTGGAGCGGATGCAAACAAACAAGTCTTTCCTTTAGCCTTCGCCATTGTTGAGGGAGAGAATCCTAATAGCTATGGATGGTTTTTCCAGCAAATTCAGCTCCACGCCACTAGGAGGACGAACCTGACAATAATCTCTGATCGGCACGCCGGGATTAGAGCTGCCATATTAGATTTGGATGCAGCCAAGAAGTGGTCCCAAAGGTGGTGCATACGACACTTCAAGAGCAACTAGAACCATCATTTCAAGCGGAAGAAGCTTGCTGATAATTTGTGGTGGATTGGTAAGCTCTCTATTGGTCGTTTAATTTTGTCAAATAACAACATCTTGTATCAAATAAATGGTACACTTGTTAGACTCTTTCTAAAGAGATGCATGCCTAAAGAAATGGGGTTTTAAGCGATTATCATGGTCCTCCCATTTCCTGAGAAAATCGGGTTTTAAGCCATCCTCGGATCCCCCCTTTTTTTGTCAATCAGGTTGTGTTTCTTAGCGAGATTACCTGCTAGTTCTTCGAATTGTACTAAATTGCCGAATTATGACTAACGTAATACTTGATTGTGATTACCTCAGCTGTTGCATACCAAGAGAAAACATTCCAAGAGAAGTTGCAGAAGATGCGTGAGTTATGCCCTGAAGGGGCATAATGGTTGGTTTGGAAACAACATATCCATGTGGACGTTTCATAAAGACGGAGGTACAAGATGGGGTATTGCCACAACGAACTCAAGTGAGAGTATCAATTCCGCCTACAAGGGTGTTCGGGCGCTGCCAATCTCTGCCATTGTGGAGATGACTCTCTGGAAAACGAATGGATGGTTCATCAATCGACTACACTGGGCAAGGACGAACGAGGCACAGGGAAAGGTCCATGCCAATAAAGTCACAGAAATACTGGAGCATGATAATCGCAAGAGTAGTCGACATAGTGTAACCATTATGAATCGGTCATCTGGCGAGTTTAGCGTGACGACCGGACACCGTGAGGATGGTAGACGCGGGGGCCATCTCCATGAAGTTTTGGTAAATTTCAGGACAAAACTTGGTGAGTGCTCATGCCAGAAGTATCAAGGGAGAGGGTGGCCACGTTCTCATGTAATGGCTGTAATTAAAAACAGGAGCAAAGACCCCCGTCACTTCGTTAGTCCATTCTTCAATATCGATTCACTCAAAAATTGCTATGGACAGAGTTTCCGTGCATTGCCTGATGAAGCTTATTGGCCGGTGTACATAGGAAAGTTGATCATCCCGCCGTTCGGACAGAGGCATGAATCGGGTCGACCGAGGAAAAAGATAATATAGAATGAAATGGATCAAAGTGGAAGACCACCACGAGGCCCAAGACGATGTTCAGTATGCAGAGTTCCAGGACATGATAAACGAAGTTGTTCAGATCCGATTGGTTTGCAAAATCCGGGTCCTGATATGGGGGACTCAACTAATGCGACATAGTTTGTGGTTATCATTTGTTGGTACTTGTTATGTATGTTTTCACTTATTGTCGGAGTTAGAGCTATGATGCTTGGAACTTGCGTGTTTGGCAAATAACCCTCAATTAACACTCAAGCCTTAATTTGAAATAACACTCAAGCCAAGTACATAGAACTAAAATAAAAACTAAAACAACACTAAATTAAATAAAATAAAATAGGAGGAAGGGTTTCAAGTACATATAATTAAAACATAACTAAAAACAACATTTAAAATGATAAACTAAAAATACATCTCAAGGAAGTTCCTGGGACTCATGGGGCTGCAAGGTTTTCTTGCTCCTTGTACGATGGCCGACGGGAGTAACCATCGGCGGTTGCGGTGGCAAGCTTCGATGGGCCATGTTAGGGCGCTCGTCGGTGATGTGTCGGCGTCGATCCGTGGTAGGCGGCACTTCCGGGGTCGAGCGGGGGACATCCACGCTCATACGGTGAGGGGTAGGAGGCCACGGCTGATGAGGGCGAGGAATATGATTGAAGTCATGATGCGCAGTCTTGGAGGAATCATCATGCCAAGTACCTGAGGATGTGAGGGGTTCGTTGAAGAAGTTGGGGCAGGGATCTTGGCGGTAGATCGGTCGAGGATCATAGTATGGTGGGCGAGGATCATAGTATGGTCAGCGGGGATCGTGGTATGAGATCGGGCGGGGATCATATGGGGATTGATGGTAGCTCGAGGGGATTGATGGTAGCTCGGGCGGGGATCGTAGTATGAGCTCGGGTGGGGATTATGACGTTAGCTTGGGCGGGGATCATGATGGGGATCATGGGAGTGGCTCGGACGTGGATCTTGGGAGTGGCTCGGGCGAGGATCTTGATGTGACCTCGGGCGGGGATCTTGATGTGAGCTCGGACCGCCATCGTGTGCCATCACCTTCTTTCTTTTCTTTCTCTCGTATGGTGGTGGGGGGTGGGGGACAACAACTTGTACCGGAGGTGGCACCGGTGCGGGCATGAGTGGGTATCTACGATGATCACGACCCTGTGCTCTGATACAGCCAAGCAGACCGTTTGTCATCCTCCTGATGAAGCTCACATCTTCACTGCCCATTTCATGTTTCCCATGGGTCAAATCTTTGATCCGCTCAATCCCATCAGCCTAAATCACCTAAAAATGTTAGCAAGCTAAGACTAATGATGTGTCAGAATGAAACAAGCAATAAATTTAATTGTTTAGACGGAATATACTTACCAATGCACCATCGGCCGCACCCTACGAAGTCACGTACCTCACCGATGTTTGCCGATATCTATCCATGTATGGGTCATGATACCCCCATTCGACCCACATTTGCTGGAGTGACAATGTCCTGAAGTTGTCGGTTGTCCCATATCGCGATCATCTCTGCCAACTTCGTGGGCCAATCGTGAGTACCTTGCCGACCATCTCGGTGGTGAAACGCCCTTTGACTCTCGGGGACCTCCAACGGAATGCACTGCTCCCGACCAAACTGACGAAGACATCAATCCAGCAGGTGCCACTCCATGGTCCCTAAACAAATGAGAGGGACCCTCGTGCACCATTGCCCGATATGACCAGGGAATTGCTGTAAATGCCAATGAACGATGTTCGCCAGGTACAGATCAAATTTGATCTACAAAAAGAAATTAGTAACTTAAGTTAAACAAATTTGGAAAAATACACGTACTCCATGAAAAAAAGTTATAGCACTTCGAAGTATTCTAGTTACCTCTCCTTCCCAAAGTCGCTCTAGCCTCCTCCGATACTCTACCAACTTATGTTGGGCAAGGTTGTCGCATGTTGAGGCTCCAACCCTCCTTATTAATAAGACAATAATAAAAATACAATAAGCTAAAATAAGCTAAAACATAATGAAAATTGTGTTATTAAAATCATGATGGGGTATGAGAAATTTACCTACAACCATAAGTTTCGAGTCTTAGGGGATGATCGGGACCTCAATTCCCGTCGGGACATTGGAGCGGTGCAATCCATGGCAGATGCTCCCAAGCCCAAAATTGGACGACGAAAATTGCGCCGCCGACCTCCCTCACAGCTTTGAGAGATGCATTGCACAAATGGTGGTAGATATTAGCTAGGCAAGCGGATGCCCAACTCAACTCCCCCATCTCATCCCAACTACCAAGGAGGATCCTAAGCCATCCATAGCTAATTAAATTGCTCGATTTTTCGGAGAAGAACACTCCTCCTATCATGCCTATGAGATAGACACGAGCATATCTTTCCTTCTCTAGCTCCGGACTTTCCTCGGTTAGGGGCACCCCATCTTTGGCAGGATTGTGATGGTCCCTAAAATACTTCGTCAACCAAGTGATCGATACTTGGTGTTTCCTCAATGGTGGCAAGCGATCCGTCGCATCAACGCTCCCCTTGATTGGTACTTTCACCCCCAAAACACTATGGATGAAATGCTGCCAACCGGTCAGACCGTCTCGATCCTCGGGGGGATGATCACTCACACACACCGCTTTGCTGTCGATGGGCAGATGGGTTAGGATGGCGACGTCCTTTAGCGTGATGGTGCACTCTCCTTCGCGAAAGTTGAAACAATGTGTCTCCTTTCTCCATCTCTCCACCAATACGGTGATGAGTTGGCGATCGACTTTTATGCCTACAAAATGCCTAATCGACTCCAACTGTGCCCTTATGAGAAATGACAATATAACTGGGTTCTGTGGGAGTACATTGGTCGTACCCCTGTAGCGGAGTATTTGTTGTGCCTCCTATCAAAAATTTCAAAGTTATTTATGATATATTAGTAACAGTTTAGTCTTATAACTAAATTAATTAAAATTAATGATTTAATTTCGACCATCATTCTATTATAATTGTATTATTAACAATCAAATTTAAGTAATTGATGATTTTTTCCAAGATATATACATATTATCATAAAACAAACATACTCAATTAATTGACATAAATAACTTTATAAATGAATAATAATTTAAAGACATACAATCCAACACTCGTTAGACTCTTAGAAGAGGTATACATCTTCTTAGAAACGCAACCTTTTTGTCAGAAAAAGGGGGGATCTGAGGATCTCTTAATACCCGATTTTCCCAGGAAATGGGAGGATCATGATAATCATTTAAACCACATTTCCTTAGACGTGCATCTCTTTATAAAGAGTCGAAGTAAGTGGCGCTATGTATTCGATTAAATTATTGAAAACAACCAATATGATTAAATTATTTCAAATTTATTTTATATTCCACTAGGTACATTAGCAAAATAAAAGAAAGACAAATGATGAAGAATTGTATGTACATGGTGATCGTTCCAAACATCCCTTGATCGATGGTTGGGTTGGTCGTACAAGTCGGTAGGGATGGCAATTTTGACCTGACCCGATTTACCCGACCTGTTTGGCTTGCTTTGGGGCAGGTCAGACCCCCTGTAGGTGGGGCGAGGCGGGCATGTGTACCTCTCATTAACCCGACCTGCCCTGACCCGCCCCATTCTCGACCCGTTCTTGCCTAAATTACATGTAATCTTAGTAAATTTACTTAAGATTTTCCTCTTATTACGTTATATTCTAGCTATAATAAAGTTGTAAATAAGTGAAAACATTAATTTCTTCAATAATTTAACTACATTTTATCATATTATGGTTTATTTTTTGGTCTTTTAGTGAAAATAACGAATAGTTCTAATGTTTTTCGCATAAATTACGTACCCATTGGGTCGACCTGCCCCGACCCGCGCCCCATAATAAATTACCTGACCTGGACCCAACCTGCCATGGACCTGCCCCATTGCCATTCCTACAAGTCGGTTGGATCAATAGGTCTTTGATCCAAATAATAGCGTTTGTTGTATATATCCACGTCGTCACCAACTCACGAGAGAATAACAACAAGGTTAGTACATAGATTAATTAAAAAGATTATAACAATAACAAAAATTGACCATAATAATGAGTACGTACTGCTTGAAATTCATCATAATAAACTCCCTCTCCTTGGAACCACTCGTCCATTTTTTCGCGAAAGTCAGGTAGAAATTCGGCGGGTTTTGAGGGAAAAACCAAAGAAATGTTTTCTGATGGCAGATCGGACTTAGCCGCAACCAACAGACCACTATTTTCTAGACTTTTGGTAGGGGAGGGGTTAGAGAGATAATTTTAGAGAGAGAGTGAAGAATGGGTTGTGGTGTGAAGGAATGAGAGGGGGCAGGGGGTATTTATACTATTCAGACCGCACCCTCCAGGGCGGTGTGATAATTTTGCCCTGCGAGAAACCGCACCCTCCCGATGCGTTCTGCAAGGATCAGGCGCTGACCTCATATGCCAGCTGCGGTCTTCTATCCATGGCGCGAATCGCTGAGGTGGCAAGCGATCCGCCATTGGATCGCCGCCTGATCCAGCGGTCTCCAAGCCCGCTCCCGAGGAACACAGACCACACCATCTGGGTGCGGTTCGCTGGCTGATGTGGCATGGAATGCACCTCCAAGGTGCGGTTTACAAATAATGGTGCTATTTTTGTAATTTCTTTGGACTGGGTGCTATTTTTGTAATTTTTTAAATAGGTGCTATTATTGGAAAAATCCCCAAAATATGTGACATCTACATGAGCAAGTGTTAATAAATTGCTACGGTGGAAAGGGTTGACTGTTACATTGACGGCCAACTAAAAGAATTGGTCAAAACCTTTTCATCATCTACTCCCCCTTCGTTTCATTTTTCACTCGCCTTCCATAACTCATTCTTTATTTCTTTCTTTGTCTTCTTCGTCTAACCCTAATTAGTATACTATATTTATGTATTCTAATCAAAGTATGAACGAGTCCATACACGACTGAACAACAGTCTACATAATTAATAATTGAACCATGAACCACTAACTTTTTCAGCTCAATGTTGAGTCCAATTAAAAATAATTATATATGGTTATTACTTATTAGAAAGTCGTCATTTTCTACTTTGGGGTTTGAAGGCATGGAATTTTAATCTAGTTCCAGTTTGTATTCCTTTTGCTTCTCTCTAGAATTTTTCTTTTTCACCCGGGCTAGAATTTTCATCATTATATATGGAATTTTCAACAGTTATACATATCAAATATTTTTTTCTATTTTCTATAAAAAAAAAGAAAATAATTATCATCTTAAATACATCACCATAAAAAAAATACATCACCATAAAAAGAAATAAGCCTCAACTATGCAAATAACAGTTGGGTACCTAAACTTAATAGATCTTTAGATTTATAACCTAATATTATTTTTTTGACATATAAGTCCTCAAAATATTTATGGAACATTATATTTTAGCACCTAATTTTTTTTGTTTTACATCTTAGTACCTTAACTATTGAAGTTCTATTACTAAGTATATTTTTTGTATGTGTAATTAAAACACCCTCGAATAAATGGGTATTCATACACAACTCATACACATCTTTAGATTATGAGTAAATATCCATACCCTACCTAAACCCATCTACAAACTTTCAAACTCATATATACGTCACACATACCCTACCTATAATCAATGAGTTTACTTGGATTTAGGTAAATATCATTTATTAGCCAAAATGTTTAAATTTTTTAAATTGGATGTTGACACCATATATCTATTCTCAGTCAATATCATATTGTCAATTCAATATTACTTACAAAACTACTAATAAAAAATTAATTTTTGACTAATAATACTCACAAAACACCATAACGGATCACATAATACATGTCCATAGGCCATCTCCGTCCCGCGACAAGTCGCAACATCGCCACCTAGTATATATGTATGTTACGAGTCCTATACGTCGTTGCATGTGCTGACTCGTCAAGGACTTAATTGTCTACTCTGGTAGTTGCATATATAATGCTTTGGATGTTAACCTTCACCACTCAACCCTAGCTACTAGGGTTAGTCGACTTGTATAGGGGTTTGGGAGAGGTTGTATTTATGCATGTGTGAGAGAGAGCTCAGCTGTAGTGAAGCTTGAGATCGTTTTTCGGGAGTAATGTCGATCATACTGATGGATACGAATCACGTAAACACGTAAAATTCTTGTATCGTGTATTTGGTTTTTCTTTTCTTTCAGCATATAAAATTTTGTATGGTATCAAAGTGGTGACAAAATCGAACTATTAGTTATACCTTTGGCAAAAAAAAAAAAAAAAAATCCAACTATTAGTTTGGTGGACATGGATATAGCCAGCCCAAAACATGTGTATATACCATGACCAAGAGAGTTAAATTCCTCCTAAAAGACCCACGTCCACAATGAGAAAGGAAAAGGCCGCTTGCTATCCTTCGTGTTGGGCTGGTAACTAGTCAGACGGTTGGCTGGCTGCGGTTTCATAAGGCCCAATGAAAACTGGCTCAAACTGATCTGGATCGGTTTTCGGTTCGCCTATTTTATTTTCCCATTACATCTAGCACTTTAACTCATAACAGAAATATGCTCATGCACTTCCTTTATAAATTTTTCCAACCAATGCATCAAACCTTTAAAACAAAGTGATAATAACTCTAGGGTCCGTTTGGATGGATGATTTTAAAATGAGTGATTTATGATAAATTTGCGTCTAAATCTCTCATTTAAAACCCAATTAATTTGTTTGCAGGATTTATGTCAAATTACTCGTTTGTTTATAGATGTAGGTTTTCAATTAAAAACCCACATCTGAGCCAACGTCTTCATCTATCCATCGTTTCTCATTCTTCTAACCTAAAACCATCCACAGCCTGCTGTCGATTACCCTAACCCAGAACCCAAATCAATGAGAAGGGAGAGATCGACGGAGATCAGAGCCTTCTGATTGCAATCAAGGTACCATAATTAAACAGAAAGTCCAAACTCGAATTTGAAAACCAGTTTCAAATCTCTCATCCAAATGACCCCCTAATGTCGTTTTAGAGGTAATTAGTACCCTAATAAGCCACAATTCTAGCGATATAAGTATCAATTATATAATAAAATAATTGAACTTAACATATCAAAACATGTATTTTTATAGTTTAGTCTAAACCATGTAGTATACTTCACCATACATTACTTCAATAATAACATGTCATATATCCTTGACCAGCTGGTGTAGTTACAGCCTTACAGGGGTATAATATACACATCCATAAAGTACAATTAACAACATTGTTTTCATAATGCATGTTCAAAGTGAGGCATGTAATTAACATTGTGATCAAACTGGATAGGCCTCAATAATGGCGGGTAAAGCTGGGATCCTGATGACTCTGTAGCGAGGGAAGCCTCCTTTCTCCAGCAACACTTTCCATTGTCGCTCAGTCCTCTCTTTCCCTGCTGTGTGGGCAATCATCAGAAGATCAAACACCAAACCCACCTCGCCGAAACCTCCAGATTCCTCCTTCTCATCATCTTCCGGCAGCACTATCTCCACTATTATCACCTTCCCTCTTCTCTCCGGTATTGCTTTCCGGCACTTGTTCAGAATTTCAACACATTTATCGTCCTCCCAGTCATGCAATATCCACTGCAGTAATTAATAACCCCGATTAATAGTTAATAATAATAATAATAATAATTTTTTAATCGGTGCCCCATTGCTCTACAAATGAGAATGGTACCAGGATAGAATCGTTGTATAAAATGGTAATGCATTTGATAAAGGGTTATGAATTCACTAAATAATAAATCTAAGAAATAAACTTCGTTATCGATCAAACATAGTGCTATTGTGAAAAATAAGTAACTCCTGTTGAGCTTTTACTTCGAATTACCTAGGGCTGAAAATAGGTCCGACCCGTCACTCATCCTGTCCTGAACCTTCTGACCCGCCACTAAAGTGTCAAGATGTATAACTGACCCGCTCCGACCCTGTTTCTTTCATGACCCTGTCTGACTCTTTAAGATCGGGGCAGGTCAAGAAAGGTCGGGTCAGTGGGTCAACACTAATAAATACACTACTTTTCTAAAATTACAAATTGGTACCCGAATTTATTTTTTCTTACATTTTAGTACCTAAATTTTATTGTGTTTACAAATAAGTCCAAAAATTTGATGGTAAAATTACATTTTGGTACCCAAAAATTTTTCTTTTCATAACTTAGTACCTAAACTTTAAAAATTTTACAAATAGGTCCAACGTGTTTGTATGATGCTAAAGGTTATAGGGTCAAAAAGTGACCCGATCCTAAATTGACCCGACCCTATCTGATCCTGACCCGACCCTAAATTGATCCTATAGACAAAATGATCCAACCTGACCTTTAGTGTCGAGGCGGGTGGGGGCAGGTCAATGAGTTTTAAGGGTCAAACTTACACCCCTAAAATTTCCATTAATCTATGTATTTTTGTCCATACAATAGTCACTTGAGAATGTGTACCTAGAAAATCTTTAAGAACTTATAAGCTGAGTAGACTTTGAAACCATATTCGATTAGATTAAGAAGAACCATATCATATCAAGATAAGATGAGGCTTGTACTAATCAATTCCCCTACCCACTCCACACAAGAAAACAAAAAAAAAAAACAAAAAACACGATTAAAAGAATCACCTACCTTCATGAGCACAGCATCGGCTTGAGGAATCTCTTGGAACATATCCCCGCCCACATGCTCCACCCCTTCATACTCCGGCGCCGTCCCGACAACGTGCGGCAAGTCGAAGTTGATCCCTCGCACGTGCGGGTGCGCTCGCACGATCTCCGCCAGGTTTCCGCCCATCCCGCCTCCCACGTCCACCAGCGACCCGACCCCGCCCAACCCGTCCCCGTAACCGGACAGAAACGCCTTCATCACCACCTTGGCCGTGCTGGCCAGCCCGTCGTTGAAAACCCGGTTCAGCTCCGGGTCCCGCGAACCGAGTCCCCAGATATCCGACCCATGGGCCTTCTCAAACGCCAGCCCGCCTTCTCGAACGCATGGGCCCAGCTGGTGCCACGGGGCCAGGAGCTGCGGGTGGTTCTCCATCAACACCATCGGGCCCAGGTTCAGCTCCGAGCTTCGGAGCAGCCACCTGGACACGTCGTTCAGCCCGTAGCGGGTCTCGTACGCGTCGTCCACGTCATCGTGGTCCAGCTTACGTGGCGTGTGGTGAGCTGTGAAGAGGCCCTTGTGGACTAGGAATCTCATGATTCTGGACAAGTAAGATGAATCTGGAGATGGTGAGTCGATTCCTGAGGAGGGAAAAAAAAAAAAAAAACAAACTTCAATTAGATAAAGAAAGTGTAAAAATTTGCAGAGCTAGAAAGAGAATTCACTCACCGGAAGCCAACTGGGAAAGGGTGACGGGAGAGCCATGAGAGTGGATGATGTCAGCGACGCCGAGCTGGACGGCGGATTTGAGAGCCATGGATTCTGCGAAGCCGAACATGAGCTTCCATATCTGGACTTGCCCTCGGACCAGAGCCTCCGGTTGATCATCGCCACTACTGTTACTGTGGCTGCCCATTTCCTTTTTTCCGCACTATGAAAGGGCGCGCAATTAAATATTAATAATGGAATGGAAGGATGAATCTCTTGCGGATATGTGTATATATATATAGAGACAACTTACCTAATGCAATTGGTTTTTTTGGTTAAATTATGTGATAGGTCATTGACGTTTTAGCCTCTTCAATAAATCGATTGATAACAGGTAAATTGATCAAAATAGTTGTATAGGGTTGGTTATATGAAAAAATGTTCACAACGTAGAAAGTGTACATATTATTTCGTCTCTTTATGTCTATAATTATATTTAAAATGTTCGGTTAGATTGCTGACTTACGACAAAAAATAATAAAACAATATAGTTAAAATGTAAGAAAACATTAAACCTTGCTCTTATTTATAACAAGCTAATTGTGTATTTTGAATGAAAATATGAATTATAAACACTGATTACTTATTTTTATATATTATGATATATGTTTGTGATCTCTTTGTTACGTTTTATATGTTTATGATCATTTTAATCAATTACCACACTTGTAGTGGATTACCATATATATTTTTGGGAAATAATGACTACTATAGAAGATGTAACTCTTGTCAGGATGATCAATTTTCCATGCGTTTGGTAAACGATAGCGATTTCATTTCCCCCTTTTCTTAATCATTGTTCGTGGAAAATAGAACGGAAAATATTTATCTAGAAAACAAAGTAGAAAGGAAAATATTGCTTGTGACGCAGAAATGAAAAATAGAAGGGTGAGTCAGGCTTCTAGACGAGGTAAAGTGCAGGAAACTCACTAACTTCCTTTTATTTTAATAATGAATTCTTTGAAAAAAACTATAATATTTTTAACCTCAATTAGATTATTATATGTATAGTTGAAGTTAAAGTAGACTAGATTTGTAATAAATAAAAAATAGACTAGATTTTGTGTAAAACTAAATAAAATCCATGAATTTTTTTAGAATCATGGTCATTGAAAAAAGTAACTTAACATTGTTGATATCTAAGTCTCAAGCGTAAGTGTTTAAAAAACATTTGCAATATTGAGCCACATGAAACACACTATTTGGCATTTAATGGGTGACAAAAGCATTAATAATTATTTGATAGGATATATTAAGATATATATCATTTTGAATGCATGTTACAAGTTTTTTCAAAATATGAGAGCACATTGCGGTACACTGTGTATGGTTTAAATTTTTCTTATGAATATTAAAAAAAATTGGACCTACCTTACATAAAATCTTGGTTATGCCACTGGTTATTAGGCCAACCTTTGAGTTTAATAAAAAAATTATGCTCGTGTATTATTGTATGTTTACAAAAAAATCTTGGTTATGCCACTCGTTATTTCAAAGTTTTCTTCACATGGTTGTTAAAGAGATGTGAAATGACTAATTTTTATTTCGCACATGGTGATCTGTGAGTCAATCGACCCATTGATCAAACCCAGATAGCTCTTTCTCTTCAGGCCAACTCGCACGGTTCTGCTTCTTATGTTATAGTTTTAGTGCATGTGAGCTTGATGGGGAAGATCAAGTCCTCATTAGGGTTTACATAATATGAGTTTGTGATTGTGTTTGATGTAAGTGTGCATATGGATACAAAGATAGTAAAACTATAGAAGAAGTTGTAGATAATGAAGAATCTGATGCGCCGCATCCAAATGGGAGTGAGTAAGCATGAACAAACTGACTCATGATGTTCACCTCATAGGTATTATCAGGGTGCGTTACCGTTAAGTAAAGCAGACGCCCCACCAATGTGGGTAAGCTGCAAGAGCAGGACGCGTGAAATGATTTTGGCCATACCCCGGTGAATCCAGATTCTACAAGAATGTCAAGAAGGTATTTTCTTTGAATAAGGTCGAGCCCTTCGGAGGTGCGTGAGACTTCCAAACCCAAAAAATATTGCAAGTTTCCCAAGTCCTTGATATTGAACCACTAATGAAGAAAGGCCTTGACATGAGAAATGAACTAGAAATTGGTGCCTTCCTAAATTACATTCTCGACGTAGATCAACGCAATGACGTGAATACTCCTCTGTCGAAAGATAAAGTAGGAGTGGTCAACATGAGATTGTCGAAACTACAGTGCACATAGATCTTAAGTAAACTTGGCGTACTAGTTGCTAGAAGTCTGACGAAGACCATAGAGAGACTTATGCAGGCGACAAACGCAAGTTTCACCAGATGTTGTGAAATCCTAAGGTATGCGCATATAGACCTCTTCATCTAAGTTGCCATGGAGAAAAGCATTGTTGGCATCTAACTGATGAATATGTCAACCTTTATTTACTGTGACGTGAGAAGATAAGAAACAGTGCAAGCTTAGAGACGGGCGCAAAAGTATCATGAAAGTCGACACCTTCTACCTGTGTATACCAGTTTGCAACTAATCGTGCTTTATAGTGTTCAAGTGTATCATCTGGACGAAACTTGACTTTGTAAACTCATTTTGATCCATGTTCCATTTTTCTCAAGAGCTAAAACCTCTATCGACACTGCTTGACACCGACATTCTTCCTTTACCACTTCAAAGAAATTGCGGGGCTCTGGATGATGGGCAACTGCGGAAAGAAAAGCAAGATAATTAACAGAAAAATTATTGCAAGAAAGATGAGTTGACAAGGGATAGTGAACTAAGTAAGCTTGACTTCCCATGTAATAAATATCCATATGCTTGGGCTGGGTGCGATGTCAATCACTCTGGTGCAACTATGGTGTTGGCCCGACATGATAAATACTATGTGTAAGCTCTGGTCTAGGCGAGTGTGTCTTGGTGGGACTTGGGAGGAGTGTGAACCTCACCCACAGGAGAAACAGGCTCCGACGGATTGACTGGTGAAGAATGCTATTGGGCTGAAGGCTCAATGGAGGAAGTAGACCTATTTGAGGATCGCTAGCTCCGCCGGGCTAACAGACGGACTGAGGGTCCATGTTGAATTGCCAGAGGGTGAGCTTGAAGCCAGGCCATTGGAGGAAGGAAGCTCAGTCGTGGGCTTGAGAGGCCCGAGATGGAGGCAGTAGGTTTGGGGTAGCTCATAAAGGACCAGCTCGTCATCATGGTCCTCAACTAGTTGGGTGAAAATGATCCCACTGAATCCAAGGGAGCTGCTGGTGCATATTTGACTGAAAAGGGAAAAATGACTCGTGAAGTATGACATTGAGACCAATGAATATGCGCCACTTAACAAAATCACATACCCTATTGAATATGTGCCCTTCTGACTAGCTGCATACCCCAGGAAAACACAAGCACGACCACATTCATCTAAGTTTCCAAGATGTGCATGAGTATCTTTGCAATATACAAGACATCCAAAGGTGTGCGATTTACCACTGACTGGAAAAGGTGTGCGAGTCTGATTAGCTCCAGAACAAGAATAACTGAGTTCCCTATCAGATGCTAATGGAACATAAACAACATGATTAAGTTTCTCCATAATTGTGGTCGGTGGATAACCCAAACCAGCGTGCCATAAAGCTCCATGAACTTCTTGCCCCTTCATCATAGCATGAGCCCGAGTACTACGACATCCGAATAACCGCAAGAAGTAGATACCATCACGAATCTCCCCCTTCTCAATCATTTTCTTGGAGAGTAAACCATGTATGATGTAGAAGTCACCAATAAATACCAAAGCTACATCGGTCTCCTGACAAAGGCGGCTTACTAATAACATATTACAACAAAATTCCGGCACATGTAAAACATGACTAAGCACCCGTCTATCACTTAGCTGAACCGACCCTATCCGCTTAACCGATATACTTGCCCCGTTTGGAATCCAAATGGACTGACTTGTCAAACCAAAAGTATGCTATAATAAGCATTCATCATTCATAGTTATATGTTCGTTGCAGCATGGATCAATTAGCCATTCTAAAGCATTTGAAAAAGAAAGCATACCAACCATATGACTCGTAGGATCGGCTTCCCCTTGAATTATCCACTAAAAAATTGCTTCAATTGTTGTACTATAAATCCAGAAATAGGACTAGATTTTGCATAAGCTTGCGCAACTTGTTGGCTTTTGGCTCCCTAGTCTGTCAGCGAGGAGCGTAATCATCCCGACCACCAGAATCACAACTTCGATGTTAGTTAATCTTGTCGCCTTGCTTTTCACTCGAAGAATCACGTGGAAGCCACCCAATTAGCTCAAAACACGTCTCACAAAGATGACCTATCTTATTGCAGTGAGTACACTACATCCTTTCCCTCGACCCATGTTGCCATGAATCATGACCTCTGATAGCATCGTATTTGCACGTGTTTTCACTCTGGTCTCCTGCCCATTTTGGCTCGAATTGATTGTTCCTTGGCCTATTTTACGCTAGGTTGTGTTGTTTTGTCGTATTTCAGGTCCTAGCAAGTAAGGAGGTGCATAGGCGCAAGTTTCGGGTCATTTGGAGGTCAGATGGCGAATCACAGACAGAATTACGGGCAGCCCCTGCCAAATTACGACCGTAATTGGCCAGGGCATGCCCGTAAATTAATGGTCGAGCCTTCTACCCAGAATTCCCTCTCGGTGATAAAATTACGGGCAAGACCCCAAGAATTACGACCGTAATTCCCAAATTACTGGCGTAATTGGGAAATTACGGGCGTATCTCCTCCTCCTGCAGCTTAAGTGAAACGTGCGTTTTGGTGCGAATTACGGGCAGGACGTGATTACGGCCGTAGTTCTGCCCGTAATTCGCCCAGAGTCGGGTTTTTGGAGGCAGACTCGAGCCAAGGAAGAGGAATTCGATTTTCTGAGCAAAAACAGAGTTTTAGAGAGAGAAAGAGCGAAGAACAAACCCTAGGAGCTATTTTGGAGTGGATTTCTCATCATTGAAGCCCAGATTACGTCCCTAGGAGTGAAGATTGACATCCCAGAGCAGATTTTCCTCATCTTTATGAGTACGACTACTCTGATTTCTGTTTTCCTTTCTTTCTCTATGGAGTAGAACCTTTCTCTCACTTGGGTATGAAGAACCCTAGTTCCTTGTGTTAGGAATTTGATTGTAATGACTTGGGATGATATTACTGTTTGATTTTAATCGAATGATGCATGTTTATTGAATTGATTGGAGTCTGATCAGCTTTTCTCAATTTCTGCTGCAACCTGAGATAGATAGAATCTGATTAGGTTGTTAGAGCCTCTTCATTCGATAGTAGGAGATTGGCTATACGAGAGTTAGCCAGTTTACTGCTTTGTACTGGAATTCAATTCCAGTAGTGGAGTTCTGTGTTCATAGCCTCAGCTTTCTATCCCGGTGAAGACTAGTCGTCTGCCGGGTAGTTAGACTGAGAGGGCTTGGTCAGCTTAAGAGATTCCAAGCTACTGTCGGATCTTCCGCAGTCTAATCAACAGTAAATCAACCCAGGGAATTACAATTGAACCTAACTAAGGGGCTAGGGGGACTCAATCCCGAGTGACTCTTGCCTGCTTTAGAAAACCGAACAATTTACTGCTTTCTTACTGCTTTTGCTTTTAAACAACAATCACTCGAACTAGTTTGCTAGATAATAGAGAATCACGGAGTAAGCAGTAGATCTAGACCCCGGGTTGATAATTGAACTTGCCTGTTACTGCATTCCCGGACTGCGATTACACTTGGTCGCAGTTTGGTGTTGTGTTTTGGCGTGTCAAGTTTTTGGCGCCGTTGCCGGGGACCCTCTAGGTTATTGGGGAAACGTGAGAATTTGTTACTCTAGCTTTTTCTTTATTACATTTTTCTCTTTCACCTGTGTGCCTTCACGGGTTGTTTCTGCTGATTGTGTGCAGGTAGTGCATGACCCGTAGCCAGTCGGGAGATCTACTACCATTAGACCATGAGCTTGAACGAACCTGCAGGAACTCCAAGCGGGTTCTAAAGGCGCGACTGGCTGCGGAGAAGGCGCTAACACAGCTGCAGTTAGAAGAAGAGAAAGAAGAGATGGGTGATCCAGAGAACCGTGCTGTGATCCCCGAGGAGCAGACCATGGGATCCTACTGGACCGCTAGGTCTGCAGACATGAGGTCACCCATTCAACACCCTCATGTCCCAGCCAACAACTTTGAGGTGAGCACCTCAGTGATCACCATGCTGCGCGGTTCAGTGGTGTTCCGTGGTAAGGAGGGAGAGTGCCCTCAATCACATCTCAGGCGATTCCACGAGCTCATCGATGGAATCAAGATCAATGGGGTACCAGCAGATGCCATCCAGCTGAGGTACTTCCCATTCACTTTGGAGGGGCAGGCCAAGGAGTGGCTAGACACTCGACCTCCGGGCTCCATCACCACGTTCGCCAACCTGGCGGACAAGTTCCTCACCCGCTACCATCCTCCATCCAAGACAGCTGACCTGCAGAAGCAAATTACACATTTTGCTCAGGATGAGGATGAGACCATTAGGGATGCTTGGGAGAGATACACCAGTCTCTTTCTCAGGTGTCCCAATCATGGTTTTAATGATGCATTCAAGGTGGGCACCTTCTATCACGCTCTCTTCCCGGAGGACAAGCAGCTGATCGATTCGGTTTGTGGCGGGAACATGCTGACCAAAACCCTGCACAGCTGAATCAACTCTTTGAGGAGATGGCGGAGAACGGTTATGATTGGGGCACTGCCAGGAGGTCGAGGAGAGCACCAAGCCGAGGTGTACATTCTGTGGGAGCCCATCCCTCTGATTTGGTGCAGGTAGTATCGAAGCTGGCCTCAGCTATTGATCGTTCCGGAATGATTCCAGGGACCGGGCAGCAGCAGGCGATGCTCTGCCACTGGTGCGAAAGCAGCCATCACACGGTGGAAGACTGCCAGGCGATGAAGGAATCAACCACACCCCAGGAGCAGGTGAACTTCATCAATAATGTCAGGCGCAATGACCCCTACAGCAACACGTACAATGAGGGGTGGCGCCAGCATCCTAACTTCTCCTGGGTTGGGCCAAATCCCAGACCACCAGCTCCCCAGGGACCACCAGGCTTCCAGAGGCCACCATATCAGCCCAGACATGGGCAATTCCAGCAGCAACAACAGTCTCTTTATCAGCCCATGCAGGGGCATGCTGCTCAATCACAGCCGCGGCCTTTCCAGCAGCCAGGTGCAGCCCCTGCTGCCCCAGTGCAGAATGATCAGATGGCTGAACTGCGGGACTTGGTAGGTTCTCTCGCCAGTGCTAGTGCTCAGAAATTCAACACCTTTGAGCAGTTCATGGAGAAGGCCTCGGGTAAATTCCTGGCTCTTGAAGCTGGTCAGAGGAACACACAAGCTGTTTTGCAGGATATCCAGACCCAGCTGGGGGGCGTGGCCCAGGCAGTGGCTAAAAGGGCTCCTGGTACTCTACCCGGGCAGACCATCCCTCACCCGCCGACCCCGGATGAGCGCTGCAATGCCATCATGACCAGGAGTGGCAAGATGACTGTTGATCCCCCTGCTCGGGAACCGGAGAGAGAAAGCCCTGTTTTAGCGTCTCCAGCGGTTGAACAAGAAGTAGAGAAGGAGGTTGAGGTGCCTGCACCTAAACCGCAACCAGTAGTGAAGGAGTATATCCCTAAACTCTCCTTCCCTACTCGGTTGCACAAAGACAGGCTGGAGGCAGAGTTCGAGAACTTCATGGCCATGCTTAAGAAGCTGAATGTCCAAGTGCCCTTCCTGGAGGCACTATCGCAAATGCCGAAGTATGCGAAGTTTCTGAAAGAGCTTCTCTCAAAGAAGCAGAAGCTGAGTGAGCTGGCCACTGTGGAGCTCAGCGAGGAGTGCTCTGCTATTCTGCAGAACAAGTTTCCGCAGAAGAAAAAGGACCCAGGTAGTTTTACTATCCCGTGCTCTATTGATAAATTGCATGTAGAGAAGTCCTTGGCGGATTTAGGTGCTAGTATCAATGTTATGCCATATCAACTGTTCAAGAAACTAGGCCTAGGCGAACCCCGTGCTACTAGGATGACCCTTCAATTAGCTGACAGATCTGTAGTGCATCCTAAGGGCATAGTGGAAGACCTTCTGGTTAAGGTTGGCAAATTCACATATCCTGTGGATTTTGTTATCCTGGACATCAATGAGGACACAGAAGTGCCTCTTATACTGGGAAGGCCTTTCCTGGCCACCGCCAAGGCTCTCATAGATGTGCATGATGGGACCTTAGTTTTGAGGGATGGTGAGGAGCGAATAACGTTTTCAGTTGCTAACACTATACCTGCTTCGTTACCTCTGTATGCTGTATCTCACCAGGAGCACGAGTCTGTCGTGTATCCTTCTGTGCTGCCTATTTTGCAGGACCCGCCTCCCACACCTTCGCCGCCACTCCGAACCACTCCGTCATCAAAAGAACAGATCAAGGAGGAGTGGCGGCCGAAACTGCAGGCAGCTAAGCCTGCTCGAAAGAAAGCCGGAGACCACTATGAGCTGGTCCCGCCCCCACCTTGGCCATCCGAGTATTCACTCGCTTGCATCTTGCCGGATGGCCAAGTCGAGCTGGCAAATGCAGGTGGCCACATTCGTCGCGTGCATGGCCACCATTTGAAGCTGTACCTCAAGAGCGATTTGGATCCGCTCTTGAAGGCACCTGATCCTACACTTCCCTGAGCATCCATACTGGCGTCCAGCTAAAAGACGGTAAAGAAGCGCTTGTGGGGAGGCAACCCCACCACGGTTTGCATTTCTATCCTTTTTCCTTTTTAATTTTTGTCGTTTTCGAGTCATTGAGTCTGTCTGGAATGTTCCTCGTGTCCTGGATGGTCTATTTTGGTCTATGGTGGTGTAATTTTTGAACCGGGGCACGTTTGGGTTTGGATGTTCGAATTTGCAGCTTAAAAACTGGAGAAAAAGGGCCCTCGACAGTAAAATTACGGGCATGGGGGGACTAATTACGGTCGTAATTCATCTACCCCTTGCCCGTAATTAATTCAGCACAGAAAAAACTGAAATACGGGCTCGGCATAGAAATTACGGGCAAGGGGGTAAGAATTACGGTCGTAATTCTTGATACCCCTGCCCGTAATTCGCCCAGAAGGGGCAGAGTGCGCTCGGCCATAAAATTACGGGCAAGGCCAGGGGGAATTACGGCCGTAATCCTGCCCGTAATTCCCCCCGAGCCTTGTTTAAAAAGTGGCGGCCGAGACCCCACTCTCTCTCTCTCCCATTTTTCTGGTCAGTTTCTCTCCCCTCTCACCGGAAAACTCGAACCACTCTCTTCTCCGGTGGTTTTCCGGCCATATCTCGCTCACCGGAGGTCCAAATTAAATTCCGAGACCACCCCCGTGCTCCTCTCGTCGGCGCCCACAAGTCTATACCAGTGGGGTCGAGTTTTGTGGTGGTTTGGGTCGCCGAAAAATACGCGACCCTTCGGTGTTCCTCCGGCCCGATCTCCCTCCTCGGACCTCCGATCGAGAAACCGCGACCACCACCGCGTTCCTGGTACTTGGGGCTTCATTCCCCAAAGTTTTGGGTGAGTTTGGCTCCGGTGAAGTCGCCGGCGACGAAACTCCGGCGAGCCTCCCGGCGAGTTTCCCGGCGATTTTTGTGGTCTCTCGGTCTTCCCTCACCTTACCCACTATATCCTCTTGTGCCTCCAGGTGTGCTTCTATACTTTTACTTGTCATTTTGTGGTCTCTCGGTCTTCCCTCACAGCTCGTCGTACAAGGACTCGGCCCACCCCCTCTGCACCTGGCGACTCCACTTCCGGTGCCGGCCCGTATGCTGCGGCACCCACCACCTACATTGCCGAGCAGCTGGCAGCCCTTTCCCGCCAGAATGAGCAGATCCTTGCTGGCCAGGAGCACATCAACGCCCGCCTCGACCGTGAGCGCGATGGTCGCCGCCGCATCATTTCATCTCAGCATTACATGATGAGCTACTGGAACATGGATCCTGCTGCTGTGAGCTACCCTTGGGAGGCGTCCCCGGGGCATGAAGACTACTACCCGCCTCCCACTGGCGATGGAGGCGACGAGCTGTGATCTGATTTTGCCCGCCCATCGAGTTGGGGCTTGGCTTTTGTCTATCTTTCCAGATTTAGACTCCGGATTGTGTTTGATTTTATTTCTTGTTCCCGTTGTGTGGATTGTTGACTTGGAACTATGGTTTATTTCACCCACTGTGTGTGTTCTGTTGGTTCTAGCTCTGTGCGCATCGGACTGGTCCTTGTCCAGTCCTCTGCTTTTGACTGGTCCGCCATCCAGTCAACGTTCCTGACCACTGTTTCACGGTAACATCGTTCCCCTTCCCTTCGCTCCATTGAGGACACTGTCGCATTTAAGTGTGGGGGGGGGGGGGGGTTCTTTGTATTTATTGGAACGTATATATGGGTGCTTGGAGCCTAGTCCGCTGTCCGAATCTTACGATTTGAGGGCTCCAAGCACTGCTGTTTGATCATATTGGCACTGTGTTTTGATTGATAAATTGAACGGTTTTCGGACTTAATGCATGATAACTTGTTTGCGACTAGGACGACCTATAATGAGGACTGAGATGTGCAGTAGAACGATGTAGGGGTTCAGTTTTTCAACTGTTTGCTTACCAACTGTGACTTGATCTGATCACTTGTTCTTGACAGTCGTTTATGCATCTAGTTCAGGGTATCAGAATGTGAGATAGAGCATATAGGTAGCCATGTGAGATTTGAGCCTGCTCGTTTCTTTCTTGTGCGATAGATCCCTCTTCCATGATGTGTAGCATTCACGTTGTCACTAGCTAATATGATGGGGGCATAGGATTAGCCCACGCCCAAAAACTGACTGTCCTGATGTGTCATATCCCCTAGTCAGCCCCTTTGAGCCGTGTGTTATCCTTTCTTTTGGTCTATAACGAAAAAAATCACCCTTGTTGCATCTTTTAGAAGGTTCCACAGAGTGGTTGTTACATATTCTCTGCTGTTTCTGCTGAAGTTTATGTGAGTGTTGGAGGTAGTGCTTAAAAGTTGGGCAGATGTTTGAAATATGTGCAGAAGTGGTGGCTCTCTTAAGAAATGAAAAGAAAAATGAAAGAAAAACAAAGAAAAATTGGAAGCAAAAGAGAGCCACTACCAAAAATCTGAATAATGCCCATTAAGTAGTGTTTCTTAGCAGTCTGGCTTGGAAATGCTGATGTTTATGCCTCCTTCGCTCTTGTGCTCTTGAGATGTTGAGTATTGCAGAATAGCAGAAAGGGAATACCGGTTTGTTGACTGTGATTGTGTGGGTTTGGAAATGTGGAACCTTTTGCTATGAATACTTCCACCACCTAAAAGGCCTTTTCCCCATGTCCAAGACCCTAGCCAGTCATTTGAACCTGTGTCTAAGACCTCCTGATTAGTTAGTGATGACATTATGTATGTGAACTCTAGCATTTAGAGGCTGCCATCATGGTGAAGAGATGTTAGGGATTGAGAGAAATAGCATGCGCATTTTTCGCATTAAATTGTCCTGACCCCACTGGTCGAGAGTGAGTGATTCATTTTCATATTCTCTATACTCTTGTACCCCGGTGAGGACCTAGATTGCTCGGTCTCTGTTCTGATGTCTTGAGTTGGATGCATGAGTCGACTATTTTGAGTGAGTGGTCGAGTCAAGTTTGGGTTGGTTGGTGAACAGAAGGGAAACTCTTCCGTTGCTCGATTTTGCTGCACTCGAATGTCCTTTGTGGTGGTTGTCCAGGTTGCTATTAAAGTTGTTCATGTGTTGATGTTTGAAAACCAGTTTGATTCACATGTTCTATGCCTTTATGACTTGTCCCCAATGTTGGTTGACTGAAATATGTGAGCTTACCTTGTGTAGTACTTGGTTTGCTTGGGGACAAGCAAACAGTTAAGTGTGGGGGAATTTGATAGCATCGTATTTGCACGTGTTTTCACTCTGGTCTCCTGCCCATTTTGGCTCGAATTGGTTGTTCCTTGGCCTATTTTACGCTAGGTTGTGTTGTTTTGTCGTATTTCAGGTCCTAGCAAGTAAGGAGGTGCATAGGCGCAAGTTTCGGGTCATTTGGAGGTCAAATGGCGAATCACAGACAGAATTACGGGCAGCCCCTGCCAAATTACGACCGTAATTGGCCAGGGCATGCCCGTAAATTAATGGCCGAGCCTTCTACCCAGAATTCCCTCTCGGTGATAAAATTACGGGCAAGACCCCAAGAATTACGACCGTAATTCCCAAATTACTGGCGGTAATTGGGAAATTATGGGCATATAACCTCCTCCTGCAGCTTAAGTGAAACGTGCGTTTTGGTGCGAATTACGGGCAGGACGTGATTATGGCCGTAATTCTGCCCGTAATTCGCCCAGAGTCGGGTTTTTGGAGGCAGACTCGAGCCAAGGAAGAGGAATTCGATTTTCTGAGCAAAAACAGAGTTTTAGAGAGAGAAAGAGCGAAGAACAAACCCTAGGAGCTATTTTGGAGTGGATTTGTCATCATTGAAGCCCAGATTACGTCCCTAGGAGTGAAGATTGACATCCCAGAGCAGATTTTCCTCATCTTTATGAGTATGACTACTCTGATTTCTGTTTTCCTTTCTTTCTCTATGGAGTAGAACCTTTCTCTCACTTGGGTATGAAGAACCCTAGTTCCTTGTGTTAGGAATTTGATTGTAATGACTTGGGATGATGTTACTGTTTGATTTTAATCGAATGATGCATGTTTATTGAATTGATTGGAGTCTGATCAACTTTTCTCAATTTCTGCTGCAACCTGAGATAGATAGAATCTGATTAGGTTGTTAGAGCCTCTTCATTCGATAGTAGGAGATTGGCTATATGAGAGTTAGCCAGTTTACTGCTTTGTACTGGAATTCAATTCCAGTAGTGGAGTTCTGTGTTCATAGCCTCAGCTTTCTATCTCGGTGAAGACTAGTCGTCTGCCGGGTAGTTAGACTGAGAGGGCTTGGTCAGCTTAAGAGATTCCAAGCTACTGTCGGATATTCCGCAGTCTAATCAACAGTAAATCAACCCAGGGAATTACAATTGAACCTAACTAAGGGGCTAGGGGGACTCAATCCCGAGTGACTCTTGCCTGCTTTAGAAAACCGAACAATTTACTGCTTTCTTACTGCTTTTGCTTTTAAACAACAATCACTCGAACTAGTTTGCTAGATAATAGAGAATCACGGAGTAAGCAGTAGATCTAGACCCCGGGTTGATAATTAAACTTGCCTGTTACTGCATTCCCGGACTGCGATTACACTTGGTCGCAGTTTGGTGTTGTGTTTTGGCGTGTCAACCTCCGAAACCAGGCTTTATGGTGTCTCCTCGTGTTGCGAATGCAGCGACTTTAGGAACATGCTTCTGATGACACAATATTTCTAGTGTTTGTCACTCTCATTTTTCATACATTTTCCCCTTCTAGAAAAACATCTTTAGTCCTTTTTCTTGTATTTCATATCTATTGGGCCACGTGTTAAGCATTACTAGGCTTCAAGGTCCAAGGAGAAACCCAACTGGGCCGACCTAGTGGAAGTAGAGAAATTCGCTCCCTTGGGGATCGCTTACCTTTGCTAACAACAACACTCATTATGTTCGTAGGTGGTTTGTCCTCATATGTGACAGGAGTTAGACCGTCTAACATAAAGCACCAATGGGTGACAGGAGGTAAAGATTTGAACAGATATTTGTCTCGATATAGGGAAGACTAAGCATTAATTACCCGCCATAGGCAGTCTCCTAGTGGACGGGACGTGCTTAGGGCGCCTAACATGGCATTTAATGCCCTAAAATCCTCCTAACTGGGTATAAATACCCTCATGCGAGCATTTATGGTAACTCAACTACTCTCTCTCACTAAACCTACCACAATTTCCATTTCCTCTCTCTAACTTAATCATTGGAGAGCGTCCTGGGCAACCGCCCATGGACCTTTGTTGTAGGGCCAAGGAGTGCGCCTCCCGTCCTCAGATGTAGAAGGCTCGCTCGTGCCTCGATAACCGCCTAGAACATTCTAGGCTCAAACATTATCTAAAGCACAACTATTTGATCAATAATCCTTAAATAGACCTAAGTTATGTTGTGGTACTATTTTATGCCTTCAGAATATGGTTTTCAAGTTACAAAGCAATCTAAGGAAATTTGGATCACGCATTGAAGAACTCTGGATGGCCAAAAGAGCTATAAAGAGAAGAATATTGAGAATTCATGATAAAGATGAGGTCCAATAATGACGGAGAAGTATACTAGAAATTACTATGTGAGCCCAAGATGAGCCCAAAGGGAAAACTCAGCCCAAAATGAAGAAGAAACAGTGGCACACAGCACAGGATCGGGTTTGACCGTCGCTGGAGGAGACCTGGTCAAGACGCGTCCAAATGATGAGAAGAGGCCATCCATGGGCCAAGGACCCCAACCTACAAAGAAAAAGGTTGGCGGTGCCCACTGTCGCTCGTACCCTAAGCTTCTAGACGCCTTCTTCAAAAAGTTACTTAGTCTACAAGGAGTAGGAAACCCTTTCTTAGTTGGTTTAGGAGATTTTTAGCCGATTTTTTCCCCTACAAATAGAGGGCATGGACCATTAGTTCATTAAGGATGCACAACTACACTCAAACTTTTCTATACTCTGCTCGAGTAAGAACTTAGCTTTTGTAGAAGAGTCTGTAGCTAAGGACATGTTGTCATCGTCGATGGTGGTACCCTCCATCTCTTCTATGTGGCTAGTTCTAAATTTATTGTATGAGGATGTGAACTCATTCATCATTGTATGTATTGATGCTATGATTTCATGTCAAGCTTATATTGATGCTTGTGGATTTCCATGCTCATTGTGTACGCATGGATGCTTGGTAACCTCCATCTCTTCTATGTAGGATGTAGCTAGTTCAAAATTTATTGTATGATGATGTGAACTCGTTTGTCATTGTATGTATTGATGCTATGATTTCATCTCACGCTTGTATTGATGCTTGTGGATTTCCATGCTCATGTGTATGCATGGATGCTTGGTTCTTTATTCCTGTCTGATGATCATTATTGTTTATCTAGTATGAATGTTTCTTTGTAATCAATGCTTATGATTCTATAGTGTGATACTATATGCATTGTGATAAGTTCCCGAGCTCGTGAAAGCTTAGGTTCTTTCAATCAAAGTGGCGCAGCCTCAAGAACAAACAAGAAAAAGGATTTTTTGGGGTTTTCTGATATTTTCTCAACAACACGAAAAATAAAAGGATAGGGAAGAATTGAAGTGCAATCTCACACATGTGAGAAGGCTCTATCAATATAAGGGTAGAAGCTCGACCACAATCAAAGAGAATACTCGATTGATACAGAGACAACACTCAACGCCATTGGAGTCCACCAACGACGAGAGCAAAATCAAAAGCAACACGGTCAATCAACAAAATGGTTTTTTAATTAATCAATATCTACCCAACCCGTAGAAAATTCCCCCTCTATTTATAGAGGTTACAATACAATGTATCTACCCTTAATTAAAGCTAAAAATCTTCTCCTATCAAATAAGGAATCCAAATACCAAAAAGGAAAGGAAATAAACTAATAATCTTACCGAAAGGGAAGGAAATAAAACAAGGATTCGCCCAAAAGGGAAAGAATCTGCCAATATTATGTACAAAAGCAATGACTTAGTATTCAAGTATTCCTTTCTTCCTTCTGTCGAGTTGGGTTCTTCCTCTTGGATTCAAATGATGGTGTCTTCTTGACCCACGAACAAGTATGGCTCCAAATCCACATTTGTGGATTTGGGTGTCTTGGACGTGGAATTTCCCCTACCCAAATCCAGTGTCAAAACACCTATTCCATAAGCGTGGAATTGGTCATGTGATCGGGGATTTTTTTGTGCTCTTAAGCGTTCCTTGCTTCCGTGAGGTGCATCCTTCTTCTTTTTTTTAGTAGAGTGATTTTGGGTCACTTTGGAGGATCACATCATATTGTGCTTAGTATCATCTAGGTTGTGAACAAATCACCCTCTAGTGATACCCCCAATGATGCTACATGAGTATAGAGGGAATGATCAACCATCTATACATCGAGTAGTATAAATGTTTGATTGTTAGATCATTGATGCTATAGAACTTCGATTGTAACTCGTGGCTCACACTTAATCATGTGCTATCCTAACTTTCTTGATCTTCATTAATTAGATAATGGCATGAAGCGAAAGCACACATTAACTAGTTAAATTTCTATCGCAAGAGGCGCATGCACGAGTAAGAATGGCCTTAGTGAAAGGGATAAAGTGATGTTATAGATGAGTCATTGATGCATGATGTGAATTAGTTTTAGTATGAATAATGTTATTTGAGCTTACCTTCTTATACAATAACGTATCATTACTTTTATGCATTTATAAATCAAAAACCCCTAAACAATTTTACAATACTTGCTTGTTAGTTAAATGAAAACCCCTAAATGCTTCTATTGTTTTCGTGGAGTCAATGATTGTATGGTGTGAGTATTTATGTATTAGAAGACATTGTGAAATATGACCCTAGGACATCCTAGGATTATAACTTCAATCTATACCACATAAGCTTCTTGTTCTGTGTAAGTGTCCTCTGCTGCTCTTCATTGTAGATGATGTGGAAGGATTCAGGTAGTGATGGCGAGATGATCATACAGAGGATGTGGCTACAAATAGTAGCATACGCCTCATCAAGACACAGGAGGAAATCGAGCATGCATAGGATCTCGTTTTGAGCATGGCTGCGGCGTCCACATGAACACACCAACGGCAATAAGATTACGCAATTTTGATCATAGCATTGGCTTCACTAGCTGAAGTAAGCTCACGTGCCAGCACAACTCATAAACACGTGTTAAGTTTGCTTTGATGAAAGGATCACTAAGATCTTCCCAAATTTCTTGAGCTGTCTTGGCGTGCATGACGCGACTGCGCAATTCCGCATTCATCGGAGTGTGCAGCCAACCTTTCACGAGAGCATCGCAATGTGACCATGCCCGGGATACAGGCGTACCATCTTGAGGATGTGGAGTGGTCCCATCAACGAAACCGACTTTATTCTTTGTAACTAGGGCATCCTTCATGTCAAGGATCTATTATGTATAGTTCGATGGAGTTAGTAGGCTGCTAACATGGAGATGGCCTATACTATCCAACTGATGGATAAAAAAGGGTTGTGGACATTGAGATCTTTGTCTCTTGATCCAGAGCTGACTGACTTTGAAGTGAACGGTGTCTCGAGGGATGAATCGTCTCCAGACATACTGACCAATGATGTTGGATCAATACTCTGATACCATGTAAATTATAAAGAACCTAAGCAACGATGAGAAGAAGATGTAGATTTGCGTGTATCCCCTATCAACGGGAGCTGAATTCTTATTATTGGATTTTAATGATGCTCGACGGCCTTACACGGGGTTTATACCCTTTATCACAAGCAACTATGGGATTACAATTGGGACAAGTAGAGGTGGCAAATGGATTGGATTGGAGGATTGGTGGATTGGATTGGTGGATCCATGGATCAAATGGATTGGATCTAATGGATTGGTGGATTCATGGATTGGATCAAGTGGATTGGTGGATTATCCATGAATCCAAATGACATCCTCAACCAAGGACCAATATGTAAAATGTAAAAAGTTTAGGTACTAAAATGTCACAATGAAAAATTTTAGGTACCAAAACGTAATTTTCCAATGATATTTTCGTATAAAAAAATAAATTTTAGGTACCAAAATGTAAAAAATAAAAATTATAGGTACTAAATCGTAATTTGCCAATGATCCATGGATCCAATCCATGAATCCACCAATCCAATTGGATTTGGATCAAATGGATTGGATTTAAATGGATTGGATTATGTGGATATTTTTAATGGATTGATGGATTGGATTGGTGGATTGGATTGAAATTGCCACCTCTAGGGACAAGTAATCCTTGTACAAGCATGAGATGAAGTAGGTCTCGCACGAGTTGAGCAGGGCCTCTCGTTGATGGCCAATTAAACAATCTGTACAAGAGTTGTTAACAAGTAATCAGTATTTCAAGGTAACCAATATCCTATCTGCCACCAACATCTACCACCATGATATATGGTGGTAAAATACGTCTTGATTACCATCTTATTATTTTACTAAAAAAAATATCAAATTAAATGTAGTTTTATAGAACATAATTAATATAATTTATTTGTGTAAAAATATTTGAAATTCAAGTTAAAATATGTGAGATATAATCCGACAAATTTTATCTAGTGAAATATGACACATTGTTATATAATTTGTGGTTAATAACCGGATCCCTTCCCGAAACTCAAGCCTCGCCCAACGTTAGCATATGTTGGAATTGGAGGGAAATTAGTTTAATATCAATCAAAATCACCACCAGATAATTTAACTACAGCATTGTCCGTTTCAGGCTGGCCACAACTCAAATGCTAAAATGTTATTGTCCCCAACTAAACCACTTCAATAGAAGGTCGAAATCAAGGCTAAAATGACAAAGGAGTAAAACAACATATTACTAACTCACATTATCCTTCTGGTTTTGCTTGTTTGTTGGTCTTGCTTGGTTGGAATGATTTATTACTTTCCATGTGGTGACTTCCTTCCTTTCTTGCTTACAGAGAAAGCTCCATATTCGTTTACTTTAGTTTATTTTTCCTGCATGTGCTCGTTTGTCCAGTTTTCTTGCTAGGTAGCAAATGGAGTCAAGAAACTCTACAATTTTATAGTCAACACTTGTGCGTTGTTGTTTTGTATATGTCGATCTTCATATGTTATGTCGTGTGCTAAGAGTTGCACCGAATTGGGAGGTTCGGACAAAGCTGGCTTGTACAAAGCCGGCTTGTTTAAGTCCATTTCGATGGAGGTTTGTTGTGTCATAGTAGAGGCGTTCTTGTGTTTGTTTGTTTTGCAGGGGTTGTTCTCTTCGACAATGGCGGCATCCTTATATTATGCTTCTTCGACGGGAGCCCTTCTAGTGTGCTCTATAGCACCCATACTATAAAAAACAAAAAAAGAAGGTGATCTGTTGGGGAGGTAAACCCATTAAATGGCTGGTCCCACATCATTAATGGCAATTTTGTAAATAATAAATCAATGTATGCAAGTGTAGGTACAAATTACAGTTGTACCATAACGTATAGGTACAAGTTTGAGTTGTACCATTGAAGAATTTGTTTCACAAAGTATAGGTACAACTAAAAATTGTACATAGCATGTAGGTACAATTTTGAGTTGTACCATAGATGGATTTGTGAGAAAGTGTAGGTACAACATAAAGTTGTATCATAGGTATAGGTACAATTTTGAGTTGTACCATAAAGGGATTTGTGAGAAAGTGTAGGTACAACATAAAGTTGTATCATGGTATAGGTACAAGTTTGAGTTGTACCCATAGAAGGATTTTGAGAATGTGAATGTACAACTTTAGGTTGTACCATTTGTATAGGTACAAGTTAGGGTTGTGCCATAGAAGGATTTTTAGAAAGTGTAGGTACAGCATAAGGTTGTACCACAAGTATAGGTACAATTTTCAGTTGTACCACAGAGGAATTTGTTAAAAAGTGTAGGTACAACTGAAAGTTGTACCACAAGTATAGGTACAAGTTTGGGCTGTACCATAAAAGGATTTTCAAAAAGTGTAGGTACAACATAAGGTTGTATCATTTTATAGGTACAATTTTGAGTTGTACCATAGAGGGATTTGTTAAAAAGTGTAGGTACGACTGAAAGTTGTACCACAAGTATAGGTACAGGTTCGGGCTGTACCATAGAATGATTTTTAGAAGATGTAGGTACAACATAAGGTTGTACCACAAGTATAGGTACAATTTTGAGTTGTGCCATAAAGGGATTTGTTAAAAAGTGTAGGTACAATTTAAAGTTGTACCACTAGTATATGTACAAGTTTGGGTTGTACCATAGAAGGATTTTCAGAAAGTGTAGGTACAACTTAAGGTTGTACCATAAGTATAGGTACAATTTTGAGTTGTACATAGAGAGATTTGTTAGAAAGTGTAGGTACAACTTAAAGTTGTACCACATGTATAGGTACTTGTTATTGAGAGATTGATATTTGACTTTAATTTTGATAGAGACTTGTTATTGTAAATTTTTTACGACAAAAACCCGTAGGTACCCATTAACCCGCGGATACCCAGCAGGTTGGGTTTGAGTTTTTCAAACCTAGTGAGTTTTACCCCGGGTTTTTTCCATAGATAAACCCATGGATTTGGGTTTGACAAAACCCTACCCAACCCGACCCATTGCCATCCCTACTAGGGATCACAACAATGTTCATGTATGAAGAGAACGCCGTTGATCCATATGATTACTCAATCATTATTAGAATAATTAAAACGTAAGTAACCAAAAAGCAAAAACACTGTTCCACACGAAAAATGCGCTAACTACCACTTAACCTAATTTCCGGATCACTGTTCATCCTATGATTTTTTATCCTGCGATAGACCTATTTTTTATTTCTTTGTATCAACTAAACAAAACGTGATACATCAATTCTTTCATAATGATTAAAATATTACATAAAGTTTAAGAAGGAATAGTAATTTCTTATGTATCAATTAAAAATACATATTACGTAAGTTAGTCTTCTATGATATCAGTTTTAATGGAGAAAATTAATATTAATTAAATAATTGACCATCTCACTAAGTTGCCTTACACAAAAATTTTATAAGGTTTACATAACAGTTTAATCAAACATGATAATTTTTATAACTTAATTTTTTATTATTAATTAAAATTTGGTTATTATTAACTACACTATTCACCATCTCATCAATTTGCATTACGCAAATGTTTCATAAGGTAAGTTAACTTTTACATGATAATATAATCAGATGTAATACTTTTTATAACTTAATTATTATTATTGGACCACAAATTACGAATAATGTATGTAACACCATTCTATAACAGTTAAATAAAATATAAATATATTACTAAAAAATATTTGGAATGATAATTGTTTTTATGTATCAATTAAACAAACGGATTACATAAGTTTTACCGTCGCGAAGCACGGGCCAGAAAACTAGTGATATTTATTTCTTAAGCGCAGTTCTGGAGGTGTCTTAACTGCATTCCCTACTCCTCCTCTTTTGCCTAGAGCTAGAATCATTATCATTGCCTTGTAACCTTTAGAAGTGGAGCTAGCCAATTGCCACTGGCTTGTGGGGCATTTTGATCATGAAGCCCATTTCCCCTCAACTGCTGATTTTATATTCCACTGCAAATTGTTTCTTTAAGATGTTGGGGATATTGATGATGGTTGATTGATTTATAGAAGCTGCTTACTCTATTTTTATCTTTATATTCGAGGTTGTTTATTACATCCAACTGCAAAAAGAATTGCTACCTGTTCTCACATTCCAGTACTTCTCCTTTACTCTCAGATCTCAACATCTCTACACTGATTCTCCCCAATCTCCTCGCGGACATTGATAGGGTACTGCTTTTGTGTTCAGGTTGCCGGAGAGAAATCCAGCTTATCTTCCTCAGCCGGCTCCCAACTACTTCATTAGACTCCGGCGAAGATCTGTGCTGCTGTTGTTGCTTCTGTTCCACGGGCGATTCCAGCTGAGGAATCAGAGCACTTGGTTGATTTGATTGAAATGCTTCTTCTCTACTACTACCTCTTCCATTGCTCAACATTGGTTGAAAGCAATACATGGTCTTCGAGTCCAAACCAAGAAGACACTTCTAACTAAAACACCCTTTACTTGTAAACCTAAGAATAGTTATTTCTTTTTCATATATAAGAAAACATCAATAGAAGGACAATTTTTTTGCCTGAATTCAACCAAGTTACCTTCCAACTCTACCTTCTCAATGTATCCAGAACCCTCTAAAACTGGAACTCATGGAATGACAAAAATGCACAAGTTTATCAACTCATAATAGCAGAGGCAGCAACTAAGGTAATTCTTCGGCTCTCACAGCGAGGGCAGTTGTGCAAGCTCTCGTGAATATAAATGTCACAATCAAGGCTGAAATACTGCTTGCACTTTGTACAAGCCGCACAAGGGCCAGCCTTGTTAGTACCTGCAATGGGACCACCACAACAGCAAGCTTAAAACTTTTATCAAGCCAATCCATCTACTGACATATGAAATACAAGAAGTATCGAGTGAAACACAATGCAGTTCATAGAAGATTCCACTGTTGTGTTCACAAAACTATTTCAGAAAACCAAGAAACAGTCAAGACATTACAAACTCAAAATTAAGTATAGTGCCAGCAGCAGAGTTTATAGCCCCCAAGTGGTAGCACCATAGAAATAGCTCGTAAATCTGACATATAACCAACTTCAGTCGTGCATGATCTATACTGCTAGTTTCTTGCTAAAGTAACTCACTACCCGAGTCTGCTGCTAAAAACTATCCACGATACTGATTTCCAGAAGATAACGTTGCAAATATAACATTTGTATTAGCATAACTTACCAGGAGTGAGAAGGCTCTCTCGACAACTGAAGCAAGTTTTTGAAGCTACTCTGCTCAATTCCAATTGACGTGCAGATACCTCGGTGAATGACTCGATTGGGAAAAGATTATGATAAGATCTAGCTAGATGGGGTGATGAGATAAACATCTACCCCATCTTGGCCATATATACCCTTAACCTGCTTTAGCTTCTCTGTGACAGGAGCAAATTGCTATAGAACCTTCTGCTACTCTTTGTGGGAAACCCATCTTGATCAAGTTCGCAATGGCAAATTCAGCAAGGGCAGGAGGAGGTGGTGCATGCTCTAGGAAGAGCTCTTTGAAATGACCCTGTAAGAAAAGAATGTGCACCAGTTCCATCAGTGAAATATACAAAGGGCAACCTCAAGAGAATGGAAAAAGAGAAGAAAACCATCCAATAATCAACAAACAGAGTGAGGCCAAACATAACTAAAACTAGCAGGTTCAATAAAAGGAGCAACAGAGAGTAACTTACACAAACTAATCACTCATTTCAAAATTCAATGAATGGACTCCAAACAACCTTTTTAGTGATGACTACCAGATTATGTAATTCCTACATATAATGAAGGAAATCAAACAGTTCAATTTAATTCTGCAGGGGCAATAGATAATCAAACTAACTTCATCCAAGGCAACCATGTATGACCCACCAGTTTCCTGGCAAAGATGTTTGCACACAAACATTCACCCGGATCACAGGTTGAGAGTGCAGAATACAAGATGAAAAATTCATGGTGACCATATGATGGGATTTTATGGAGTGTCATGGACAAGTTCAAGAACATTCTAGAGTGACGAGTCCCCTGCACAACCTAGCTTACCCATCAAGGCCTTAATATGGGCCTGAGGACTCCCACCAAGTTCTGTGAAAGATTGAGCTACCCCATCTTTTATAATCACCAGACCAATCTGACTAAGTGGGTTTTGGTCGAAAAACTCCCTAATGAAAGCCTCAACATGTTTTGCAATCACAGCCATCCGACTTGGTTTGAAATCCACCTCTCCAGCTTCCTGCCAAAAATTGACAACAAATCTTCAAAATCAAACCAACCACCTAATTGCTAAGAACCTTTCATTCATAACTTCTGATGTACAAGTTCAACTAAAGACTAAGAATAACTAGAGGCTAATAACTAAAATCAAGCTAATAACCAATCAAGCATTTCGCAACAAGTTATAGAAATTATCAACACTGAGTTTAACTACATCACACAGATAACAGTTTGTCATAAACTACTGCTATAAGTAAGGGTTCTAGTGTTAGACTTGAGAGACTTGATCTTAGAGGAACATGTCAAATGAGAGCCATGTATTGATCACCTCAAAAGTCATTACACCATCAACTAGAACACTATCAAATGAAAATCAATAATACCTTCTAAATATCGACCACCACGCAGAGAAACCGAATGAGCCCCTTTAGATCCTCGATGCGGCGGACGTGGCTGAAAGTGATTGAAGGCGTCTACGATATTGAGAATGGTAGATTGCCTTGTTATCAATAGGTTGAAGCGGTCCTGACTCATCCTCTTCCAATGCCTCCCATGATCTCTCGTTTGTGTATGTCCTCTCCTACGCATCACACCCTTCATCTTCAACATCTTCTTCATTCTCTTCTTCTGCTTCACCGTTCATCCGCTTCTTCTCACTATTGTTCATGATTCTTTCTTTTAGGGCTAGGGATTCAGGATTCCTTATACCTCAAACCGAGGGAAACACTATTCCAACGCTCAGACAGATGTTGGTTCGCCGTCGCCGCAACTCAACCCTTTCATTATCGACGAAGAGACGCGCTGAAATCCCACCGCGGAAGAGCAGAGCCCAGTCTATTGGGCATCGACAAGCTCAATCGTCTTTGCCCCAATTTGATTTCAATTTTTTTTAATTATTATATTCGTTACCGGTGCAACAGGTCACCATTCCAACAATGGAAAAAAGAAATAATTAAATAACTTAGATCCAATGGTTGATATTTTACAACAAGATCTAATGGCTCTAAGTGTATTAAAGCATCAATGCTATATAGCACACTAAAATGTCTCCTTCGACGGTGGGAGATGGAACATGCCCACTAGGCGGTGTTTTGGTGCTACACGATGGCTCCATGAGTCGCGGAGTTGGTTGCGTTGTTTTGTAAAGCTATCCAAGGCTCATATTGCAGTAACAATGATTTGGCGCCCAAATAGGGTTTGAGGTTTCAACATACCCTCTCACCTTCTTCTCAGTTGATTTATATAGTCTGATTACAAGTCAGTGATCCAGTTGTCCTGGTGAAAGTGAGATAGTGAAAATAGCAAGACAATCAAATAGTAAAAAACGTCTCTTTATGCCATAAAAAATGGAGCACTCCCATTGGTTGGCGATTGTCCATTCTCCATTTTACACGCGGCTCTGGGATTCGTCTCTCTACGACATCTCGGTAAGTAGGTTTGTGCTGATGAAGTGGTTGTGGTTCGAGTCCAGCAGTAGAAGAAAAAACGATGGTTTCTTCTTGTCCTGCTGTTATGCTGGAATTGTGTTTCTCACATGGTGACTATGGAAAGGGAGATGTTGGCCAACTTACGACCATATTTGACATCTACCGCCTGCTCTTTTTCGTCAATATAGGGCTCAAGTGGATGAATGACATGCACAGGCGAGCCAACCCCCTTTTGTCCTTGTCCCAGGACAGGGGTAATTTATTCATTCCATTCACGACATTATCTTTGTTCATGATGAATTATCTCAATTAATGGTGGAGACAAATGTGTATGTGTCGTTCCCATCAGTTTATTTGCTTCTGAAGGTAGTTTTGATTCTACCAGTTGCACCTATGAATGTAGAAAGAGCAGTTTTAGCTGAGCTATATTAAGAACAAGCTTCGAAGCCGAATTGGCGATCGATTTGCTAATGATTGTTTAGTGGGATACATTGAAATATACTTTTGTAAAAGTGTAGACAATGGATATATTTTGCATTTCTTTCAGAATATGACAACTCGTTGTGATGGTTTATGCAAACAATAATTGTATTGCTTGGTTATTTTTTATCTATGAATGAATTATCTGGACATTATTAGTTTTAATTATATTTAATTATTAATTGTATATTATTTATATGTTTATATTCTGAAAAGAAAATAAGCGTAGTTTCAAATCCTGTCTCCATCGCCGATGGCATGATACTACCAAGAACTAGCCTCTTCCAAATCAGAATGCAGTGCGCACTCCTCAAACGATAGCGGATTTATCCTCCCCTCAGGGGGTTTAGTGGTTCGATTCGGGTCATTACGGAGGAACATGGAGGTAGCATTGGCTTCGTGGGCTTTGCAGGGGACTCTTCTTTTGTCTATGCCTACGGCAAGGTTTATGGAGGTTTGTCAAACCCAATTTTGTTGGAACTCTTAACGCTTAGAGATGGGATGTGGTTTCAATGTTGTTTGCTTCTATGGAAATTTCCAATTGGTCATTCGTCGAGGTTTGGAGAATAATGTGCAGCAGGATCGGGGTGGAGCGGTGCTTGAATAAATCGGGTTGTTGAAGGCTTCTTTTTCGATTGTTCGATTTGTTTGTGTTCATTTTTCTTATAATACTAACAGAACTACTCGTTTTGTGGCAAAACCGACCTTACATTGATAGATCAATGCTTGGTTGACTATCGACTTTTACTTTTGAGCAATTTGTAATTTTCTTGTGTATATATGACAAAAAAACAAAAGACTACAAAATTGTCCGATTTGAGCATGGTATGACGAACTGGATAAATGGGTTGAAAGTGTCTCTGCGAGGTTAGCACGTGTCATGAATGGTTCATCATTCAGTAGTCATTCTGACATCACCCTCAACCCTCGTGGTCAGCTGTGCGGTTTTAGAGTGGGTAAACATTCATTTGAGTTTTGACTATTACACGAATTGTTAATAATAATTAGTTAATTACAACGGAAGCAAAAGCATCCACTTCCACAACCGATAATTACGCCCCCTTGTGGAAGCCGATCGGTCGCCATTGCGATGTTCGGTGGATTCAGTGAGAATGATGTAAGCAAGCATCAACTACAACAGGGAATGCACATTACTTGACATCAAACTGGGGAAAATATCACGAATCAACCTAAATTAAAATCACATAATAATAGTTACACAAGAAGAAAAGGCTTTGGACTTTGGCCTATCGTTTCTTGGCCACAAGCATGTCAATATCAGACAACACAATCTCTTGGCACCTGACGATGCCTGCTGCTCCTCCCGAACACAACCATCTCTCGCTGCCTCTGTTCATATTCCATCTGACCCTGTGCATGGCAACAAGTTTAGACGGCAAACGTCCAGTATTGTTCTCTTCTTCTGCCTCTACGGTCTCTTCCTCCGCCGGTGTGTCTTGCTCCTCTACGCATTTCCCATTCTGTGTCTTTCCTGTGTTGGAGCTTTTCTTCTTCCCCTTTCTCAATTCACTCAAAGGTTCTTCAGGTCCAGACTTCTCGTTTGGAACATTATCGCTCGAGAATAAAGCTGCAACCAAGTTCGATGTCAAATGAACAGGATTTAGTAGCGAAATCAGACCATGTCGTGTGGCAATTGACTTACTTACCTAGCTCTTTATTGTTATTATCACTGTTAGACGATGGTGGGTCTTTCTCCTTCTCGGCCTTGGTCAAGGAAGTTAATAACCCATGCAGGTACCGAGGGTTGCCCGTAACCCTCGGTGGTTTCTTGGAAGTTAGGGTATTCAGTAATGGGGTGTTGACCAATAGACCAGATGCATCCTCACTCAGCGTCCCACATACGAAATGAGGGACTCGGTTTCTTGATGGATCTTTCTCCACTGCTTTACTCGTAAGCTGCAAACAAGGAAGTAAATTGCGTAAGCATCATGCTAAATTATCCTGCTTCAGACCATTATCATTTTAACTGTATCTGACTGCAGAAAAATGTTGCAGCGTAATCAGATGGATATCATATTGCTCAGAACTTCTGCACCAGGAAGGTCTTAACCTGGAAGCGGCTAACGATACCATCCTCGGAGCAATATGCTACCATCCCTACAAATTCACAGCAACAGATCGGGAATCAGTTTGTGAAGAGTGTTCAATAAACAAGCACAAGCCCATTTGACATGAAATAGTTCTTCGAATTGCCACACTCTTAAAACAGCAAAATTTGAATTCTTCTTTTAGAGGAGACAACACTTTGGGGGGGAAATGAAAAACTTAAAAGAGTGATTATAGAGAGAATGGAAGGGACTTAAACCTGTTAGTCTAGACACCTGAACGCTCCAGATGGCAAAGGCTGAACACTCAAAAATGTGCATTCCTTGTTGTAGTGGTCCCACAGACGGCTTTCCATGGACAGGGGCATCATAAGCAGCCTTCACCAAACTAAGAAGTCTGATTCTTCCATCCGCGAAGGATAACAATACACAACTGGAACAGGAAAAGGAACATGATCAAAACCTTAGGATAAGATATCGTCAACAGTCTGTTCCGAAGTTTGTCCAACAAGAAATATCACAAGACCTTGGATGTGCGACCCAGTCCACACTGTATATGAAACTTGGTGCTGGTCGGAACTCCCAGAGTGGTCGGAATGGATCACTGCAAAAATAAAGGCTCCAATTACTTTGTTGGTGTGCTTCTTTATCACATAATCAAATATATCAGCACACATGTGAGGATTCAAAATGTCAGGTATGGTTAAAGCAAAACCAATCATAATTACAATATAATCACAAAAATAACAAAATTAAGTGTTTACTTACCGCAAATCCCAAAACTTTAAGCCTTTATGTCCAGCTGTCAGTATTACATGTTCACTAGCTTCACCACTGACCAAGCAAGGAACGTCGGATTACATCCCAACAAGGCAGGAGATAGCGAAAAGGGGGAGGAGGATCAGAAAAAGTCCAAGCAAACAAAACATATGGTTTTACAAGTCCTAGAACTGACGGTGACCAATATCAGATTTGGTGCAGTTTTGTTTTTAATTAATTTGCTAACTGTAAGTTGTCTGAGGTGATGGTGAACTCTTAAGTAGGGAGGCCAAACTCTCTGAGCCAAGTATCCCTGAAGACTAAATTGGAGGTACCGTATGCATTTGAAAAATAGTTTTTCAAACACAATTACTTACATCACATGCAAAAGCTTGGGAGCAGGAGATGTTACTAACAAAGTGACAAACTTAAAACTAAATGATCCATCTGCAACCATAAAAGGTGGTCTACATTTACTCATAATCGCAGATTCCCTCACCAGAATGACAAAGATAACACCTGAAAATCACTAACCTTTCAGCTGGTGCCCATGAGATGGCTCGAATAGGGCCTGTTTCAGCACTGAAACAGAGCAGAGGCCTTGTATCTGCAGTAATTGGAAGGGGTAAAGATGGCATCTGAATGTAAATTAAGGTACATTTGGATCAAATCAAGAACTTGAATTTTATGTCTTTCTGCAGATGGTGGCGGCAAGAAACAGTAGCAACGACGAAGATGTAGAAATACCTCCAGATGATCCACTCGTCGAGAATTTCCACAAAGCAACCTGAAAAAATTAGACACCTACTCATCATGCAGAAGGAATCAGTTTTAGATTGGGGATGGGGGCAGCAGGACTTATGTATGTAGCTCTTTTATTTTTGTATCCACCTGAACTTAAATTATAGGTATTGAAGTCAAAGTGAGTAGGTATACATTCTGTACTCAAAGGATCTCCTACTGTTGGGTCCTAGAAGCACCGTCATGCCAAAGCAGCAAATCAACCTATAGCAGAGTCTTGGAAATCAGCGAAACAGATAACCTCTATTTGATTAATATTTGTGTCGTATTTTTTGCCTTTCAGGCCAATCAAGACAACTGCTTTGATATAGAGAAATGAAACTCCAAGAATTTTAACTCTGGAAAGATCCATTTCCCCTTGAAATACCATGCCTTGGCATGCTACCAGGTGGATTGTGTGTCAACAAATACATGAAAAGAATATGCAGAACGCTGCAATCAAATTGACACAAGTTGGAAAACCGATGAACATTTAACTAATAGGTCTTCAATCAGAAAATTCATTGTTTTCAGGACCCTAAAACTCTTACTGGCAAAGAGAACCCACAGTGCAAAACATTATACTTAGATACAGAGAACACAAATTCACATACACACACCCTCTCACAACAATTCAGCTATCAGCTGCAGCAAGAATTCATCCTGAAGCTGTTGTAAGAGAAAAAAAACACACGAACTAATTGAAGGACAACATGAAAAGAAATAAGTACTGTTTACTATTTATCCATTACCGTTCCATCATGGCACCCAGCAAGTATGTAATCATGGGGTCGCGAATATGACCATTCTACTGTCAGAGGGATGCTGCATGGAGAAGTAACCATGAATTTAGGAAAACAATCAGATGAAGCACAACAGCATAGAAAATCATTGAAGCACTATTATCTCACATTACCTGTTACGAGATTAGACCATAAAACATATATATGTGCATTAAAAACATACTCATTAGTCTCAGAGTGCTAGGAATAGGACCATGAAATATCTGATTTTATAAAGAAACCATCACATACCTCTTTGCATGTCCACTTTGCGGAACCGAACATCTGAATATGGGCTCCAACTTAACAAAACGGGGATCACAGCCTTCCCCATGGGAAACAGAATAAATCGTTTTGATAATATGAGGAAGAGGGACATCCCATCTGTGTATATGAGTGACAAATACCGTCAAATAAGACATCATCAAAAGGAAAGCAATAATGGGGCAATGAACACCTATACTGCTAATGTTTCACTCAGGAATTGGCCTTCTCTAGAACCATATACTAAGGGTCACATGAAGATAACTTAAATGACTGCTCAAAAGAAACTGCCAAAGCCAAATGCTCATTTCTGCACAATATTACTGGTGCCTAATTATTTGATCTGATATGTTGCAACAGAATCGCTACCATATCCATACTACACCACCACTGAGGACCTCTACAGTCTCCGCTAAGAAGTACACAATTCCTATTCAACCTTCCCCATTATTAATGTAAACCTTAGGTAGCCTTCTAAAATTAATGTTATTGTAAAGTCAATCTAGAAGCAGAGTGATCGAAATGTTTATCAGCTACCGCAATGGACATCAGGACAAGCATGCAAGTTCCAGAGGAATTAGAGATCTTACACTTCTAGAGACCCATTTCCTAGCAACACAGCCAGAAAGCCCATACGATGCAGGCAATTAGCACTGGATGCAGTACAAGGTTTCCATTTCACATCCCAAGCAACTTTTCCGTTGTGAGCTAGGCACAGCATAACTCGTGGTAAAGCTACGTCTTTCGGAATAGAACGTGTAGGGTGACTGATGTCTGAGGTGACATGATCTGGAACAAAATCAAGAGCCACAACATCCTGCCTGGACTTCTCATTTATTTGGTGATTCTGGGCAGAAGGCTTGCAGTTTTGACTAATTGCTAATGGGCCTACAGAATCATCAGACTTACTCGCTGTACTTCTCTTACGTTTCAATCCTCCAGACTGCAAACCATCATTTGACGTGCAAGTGTGTTCGGCCTCATTCATTTGGTGATTTGGAGTGGAAGACTCGCCGTTTTGACTCAATAATGATGGGCATACAGAATCATCAGACTTGCTCCATGCAATTTTCTTCAGCTTCAACAATCTACTCTTTGAACCATCTTTTGGAGTGCATGCAGGTTCTGCCCTGTTAAGTGTTTTTCTTCTCCTAACCTCTTGCTTCTGTGGCCTCTGCCCTTGTGTATCTGCTGAATCTTTTCCTTTAACAAGCAACTGACTTGAACTGCTCGGATATTCAATAACAAGAAGTTCAACATCTTGGTCATCTAATTTTAATGCACCAGTTTGCTTGTTTACTGGTTCATCAATCGACTTCTTTCTGGATCTGGGTCTTATTTTTGGCTTCTTGACATCAGTACAATCATCCTCGTGCTTTTTCCTAGATCTTCCTCGTTGACGTGAAATGCTAGGATATGCAACAGAAAGAGGTTGAACATCCTGGTCGTCCAAATTTAAATCGTCAGTTAGCCTGTTCATTGGTTCATCAATTAGCTTCTCTCTGGATCTTCCTTTTGGCTTCTTGACTTGAGCGGATTCATCCACCTGCTTCTTCCGAGGTCTTCCTTGTTGACATGAACTGTTAGGATCTTCAACAACGAGAGCTAAAGCATTTTGGTCATCACAATTCAAACCATCAGTTATCATGTTCACTGGTTCATTAGTTGACTTCTTTCTGGGTCTTCCTTTTGGCTTCTTAGCTTCAGTGCAATCATCTACTGGCTTCTTCCTAGGTCTTCCTCGTGGCCTCTTTGGTTCAATTGATTTCACCAACTTGGTTGTCCAATTTGGCTGTTTGATACCCGAAGGCTCTTCCTCTTTATTCTGATGGACATTGAGAACGGACCAGATCTGAATGATGCCTCTGCCAACAAGAGGAGCTCCTATCTTGTGATAGCTGGAGCCAGGAGGATGGGCAGCAATAGCAACAAACTGCCAAAGTAGAAACAGAAACAAATACCATGTTGGAACCATTACTTAACATGGAATATGAGTCCTCGGAGACTCAAACAAAGAATATAGACATCAATCAGTACAAATCAGAAACCGAAAAACCCCAGGAGACACACATCAAGCCCAAATGTGGCACTCTATTTACATATCGAGAAGCTTGTAGCAGGGAGGAAATACCTCAGATTTAACCTTAGTGTCAGGTCCTTCATGACTTCGAGGACACCAATCCAATGACCAAACAGGTCCCCCAACATACATCACGAAGTCATTGCTGCACTAAGAGGGGAACAATAAGTTTGGAACTGCATGTTAAAAGGACGCTGAAAGCAAAGACAGACTGCAAAATAAATATAAGGAAACCTTAACAAGGATCTCAATCAAGTGAGAGCAGCAAGGTATTGAAGGATACCATGACTTTCTAGTTATTACAGAAACTTGAATACATCTTTAAAAAAACTGGGGAAAAAGAGACTCTAACTGGTCAAATACCAAAATCTGGACAGCACCTGGATCTCGTTGATGTGGTACTCCCATGCAATTTTTCTTTCTACACCAGAATTCAGAGAAGGGAATACACAGGCTAAGTATATCACTATTCCTAAGCCACAGAATTCAAGGTTTAAACTTTTGATGAGTGCAAGTCGACTAGATACCTCGGCAACAGCGGCGGAGGAAAACTGAGGCAAATTTAAGTCACATGCAACGCCTTCCTCGCCAGGCGCACTTTCTGCTTCAGAGGAAAACCTAAAATCCCTCGGAGGATAAGTGTAATTCCGCCATTCTCTGAATAGAGTTCAGAACTTCAGTTACAATGTGGCTCCCAAAAGGTACCGCCAATACAACAAAGATAGCGAACCAGCTAAAAAGTAGCTGTGAAGAAGAAAGTGAACAAATCGTTCCATCAGAGACAATCATTTTGCTCTTACTTTAGGAATGTGATCGACGGCGACAAACGCTGAATTTCCGCTTCGTCGAGAGGCACACCGGCGCCGGGCTCGCCACAGAGCTCGGAAATTGTGTCGATTGCATTGAAGTGATTCTCCACAGAATAATCGAACGTCAAAACCTCAACCCCGCCACCGTCCCGCCTCATCGCTTCCTCTCCCTCCTCTTCCGTCCTACTTCCCTCTACTGCTGCTGCAGCTTAATCAACGGGACTGGCGGAGGGGGAAAAACATCCGCGATTCCCGTCGAATGGCGAAAACCCTAGGATGTGGGAATCCTTAATTCAAGAGTAGTTTCAAAATCCTGCTGACTCTGAGAGTGAACTTGCCGAAGAACAGAAGCAGCGAAGAGCAAAGAGAAGAGCCCGGCTTTACCGCCTGAATTCCGAAAGCTAGAAAGCCTAGACGAGGAGAGGGAGAAAGTGAACAGAAGACGAGCTTCCCGGGTTGCAGCGGTCGATGCTTCAGTTTAATGGGCCAGACTGCGTAAGCCTGTAATGCGTTTTTGATACGGAATGAAGCCCAAACAACATGGGCATCCCGCACAATGTTTGGTCAGCTGATTTTTTTTTTCTTTAACAAAATGATAGCCTGTATTAAACCAGAATCAAAAGATCATGCCCGCCTCCACAGAGAGCCAGGTATAAAAACCAAACCCATTACATCGATTAGGAAACAAATAAAGGGCCTTCTTAGCCACCGCATGGGCAACACTATTGTTTTCCCTCCTCACGAACCAGAATCAAAGATTAGGAAAAGACACCCGACAAGCACGAACCTCCTTCAAAATTGCCCCACCATGAACATCAGTAACACAGCATTCATTGATCGTGTCAATCACCACCTTGGCATCACCCTGAAGCATAATATCATCTCGTCCCAAGCTGGTACACCAATGTATCGCCTCCCTTAACGCCAAAAGCTTCGTATACCTGGCTCTCTTCCCAACGTGTGAATTAGGTTTGGGTTATTATCCGCTTTGTGATCATTGTGCTTCTAATCGATATTTGATGCATTTTTTATTGTTTAAGTCCAGGAGTTAGAGCCTCAGCTTATATTAGGTGGTATCAGATAGAGGTGGGCATCCGGTTCAGTAAACCTGAACCGGACTGGACCGACCCAAAATCGAATCGAACCAAACCAAACTAATGATATTTGGTTCGGAATTCGAAAGAAAAATTGGCCTTATTCGGAAATGAGGGTTCTCTCGACCGAAGCAAGTTTCCGAAGCCCGAACCGATGAACCGAAATATTCTACCTGGACCAATAAACTCCCTAGCCCATTCCCCCGGCAGCCCAACTCTCTTATTTCGAAGCCCAGACCCAACCAGGACACAACCCTAAGCCCAATCACCTACCAAGCTCTCACCTCTATCCCTTAATCCTTATCCCAACTTCTGTCTCCCACACATACAACCAACGCCTGGCCGCCCCTCCCGCAACCACCAATCCTCCACGGCCGTTCCAAAAGAAGATCTCATCTCCTGCTCACAGACCATCCACTGGAGCCCTCCCCTCTTTTCGCTCTCTTCTACTCTCTGAGGTTGAGAACAAAACCCAAATCCAAACATCAAATTCACTACCGAAAATCAAACGAGGCTGGAGGAACCCATATGCATGTGGAAAAGAGCTTACCAGTCTCCACACACAGGGAGATCTCATCGTTCCACCTGACCGCCGCCGCGTGTCGGCTTCAACCACCAAAGGAAAAAGAGAAGAACGGGGGTGGAAGGAACTCGACCGCGAATGGAAGAAGAAGCACTTTCGAGGGGAGTCATCGACGACCGATGGAGCCAGACCTTTGATGTTGCGGCGGGTGGCGAGAGAGGGAGAGTGACCTTGGTGGTGGACGTACTCACCAAGCCCGAGCGCTAACATCATTCTACCCCTATCTTACGCCATTGAGGGCAATGTCGAGCTTAAGTGGGGGGAGGAGGGAGGCAGTTTCCTATTATGCTTATGTGAGTGTGATTTATGCTTGGAGCCTTGATGTATGCCCAAATTTGAGGACTCCAAGCAATGTTTGCATGATCAAAGTGGCCGGTTTGTGGGAAAATCTCGTGTTTATTGGCATTGATCTTGATTTGTTGCATGTGATCGAGTATATCCTATGATGATGACTGAGAGGTCCATTAGGATAGTGCAAAAGTGTTGTTCTCATGTGTGCATAAATGAATGGATGTCGTGACTCGATTACTTGTTGACTACAATTTGCCATGCATTGTGTTTTGTGAATTGGAATAGATGGTTGGGTGACTAGGTAGACATGTGGGTTCGAGCCGATCGTTTTTTTCTTGTGTGCTTAGATCCCTCTTACCATGGCGTGTAACATCACGGTTGTCACTAGTGAGTATGATATAGGCATAGGATTAGTCCACGCGCAAATGTTGATTGTCCCGAAATGTGTTATCCCTTAGTCAACCCCTATGAGCCTTGTGACTTCGAGGGTCGTTCTTAAATTAGGAGCTTCTTGCTTGTGAGCTTAATGGGGTTGATAGAACGACCCCCAATCCTTTCTTCTTGTCTAAACTTGAGTCGTCCTTGTGCCCCGAAGCTCTCGCTTTCGAGTTCCTTTGAGGTTCTACATAGGAGGTTTGTGTGCGGTCCTTGCTAGGAATGGAAAAGAATGAAGTGTAGTATTGGAGTGAGTTCTTGAAAAGAGAGCATTGGTCGTTAAATGTATAGGTAGAAAGTGTTTTTAGTCTATAGTACCCCTTTCAAAAATAAAAATAAAAATAAAAAAAGTGAGAAAGTGAAAAGGAAAAGGAAAAAATGAATCGAAAAAGAGGTAATAAAACGAGGTAAATATAGTAGAGAGTGCCACGAAAAATCAAAGTGTATGCTATAGGAGGGGTTTCTTGGCACTCAAGCCATTGAAACCCCCCACATTGTTTTAGAACTCCTTCACTACCAAACCATAATGTGATAGCAAGAGTAGATCGAGGAAGAGTGCTTAAATGTAGTTCACGATGGGTGATAGTTTGGAAGGGAGAGATAAGGTTTTTGGCCGATGCTAGTGGCCTTTGGTTGAAGATAAGGTTCTTAGTCGAAACCATGGAACCTTTGGGTTTAGGTTGAAGATGTAGAACCTCATGTCGTGTTTGCCACCACCCAAAAAGCTTCTTCCCCTTGTCCAAGACAATTGCCAGTCATTGAACCCGTGTCTAAGACCTCCGGACAAGCTAGTGGTGACAACCATCCCGTGAGCTCTAGCATTTAGAGGTTACCACCGTGGTATTGAGAATATAGGGCCAAGTATTGATGATTGTGCACATCTTTTGCACTAAAAATGTCCCGACCCCATTGGTCTTGAGAGTGAGTGATTCATTCTTGTTTTGCATGCTATATCATTCTCCGGTGAGGACCTTTGTTGCCTTTCCATTTGTTCCTCGGACTTGAATTCTATGCATGGTTAGTTGTGGTTGATAAGTGGTCTTGTTGAGACTTGCATTGATCCATGAACAAGGTGAGAACTTTTCGTTTTCCCACTTTGGTGGCCTAAATGTCGTTTGTGGTGGATGTCGGTATTGCTTGCAACGGTCCATGTATTAATTGCCAATAGCCATTGAGAATTCCCACTTTGTGCCCTTTGAGTTGTCCCCAAAGTATTTTGGTAGGTTGAAATATTACCTTGTGTGAAATGGTTTGCTAGGGGACAAGCAAACGTCTAAGTGTGGGAGAGCGATTCAGGCCTAATTGTAAGCATTTTACCCCCGTTTTCCTTAGGCGGTTTGTGGCAATTGTGCTACTAAAAGGGTGGTTTTACACTAGGTTTCTTGTGTTTCAGTATGTTTCAGGATCTAACAGGTGAAACCAGCCCCGGAGTCGAAAGTTTAACAAAAAGGAGCAAAAATTGGGAGAAGAGGTGAAAAACCGGTAGTTCACGATTTCCCTTGGGAGTTCATGCCTGCTAAGACCGTGAAGAGGAGGCATGGTCCGTGAACATCAAGGCGTCTGGGGCATTTCCAAAAGTTACTGACGCCAGGCGAGTTCACGGTCACTAAGACCGTGAACTGGAGTTGTTGCCGGTGAACCTGAGCAAGCAAAGCGGTGCGTTTCGACGCCAACCTTGAGTTCACGGATGCGTTCAAGAGTTCACGGTCGTGAACTGAGGCCATGAGCTGAGCTTGATCCCTGTTTAAAGGAGAGCTAAAAGGAAGCGAGAGAGAGAGAGAGAGAGAGAGATCCCAAGAGTGAGAAAGTGTCTTCTTCTTCTTCTTCAGATTTTAGAGAGAGAAAGAACGAACCAAAGAAGAAAGAAGGCTAGGGTTTGCTCCAAGTGGTGAATTGGGAAGATTCCCCCCAAAAGAATATCAACACAAGCTCGAAGGAGATTGGAGGCATAACCATGACGGTTTCTACCTCTTCCACTTATATTCTTCCCCTTTCTAGCATGGAGTAGTTTCCTTTTTCACATGGGTAGTTGGGTGTTGTGAAACCCTAACTATTTGCCATGTAGTTGTTGTGTGAATTGAATGATTGTTTATGGGTGTTGTTTAATTCAATGATTGAGGTATTTTTCATGTTGATTTTGCATGTTTGTGCTTAGCAATCCAATTGGCCATTCTAACCTAGATTAGAGGGAAAACCCCCTTTCAAGGGAGGCTCAATTGAGTTGGGATTCCTAGGGGTTTTTAAGTCACCTATCTAAGTTAATGTAGGTCTTTTTTAACCCTCTATGTGAATTACGCGATTTGGTTACGCGTTATTAAGCCGACCAACCATTGGGTTGAGTGAGAGAGTAAGTCAACCATCGATTGCCTTAACCAAGAGGGATACTTGAGTAGCCTATAATGTATCCCTTGGTTTGGCAATCGAGAGTGTGGTCTACGACCATAGTTGCGTTTCCTAGCTGTTCGCGGTCACCTTGCCCATAGCAATCACTTTGATTCACATGTCATGGTAGTAGTTAGGGGGAAGCGACACCCGAGTGATCCTTCTCACACAGAGCTTTCAAAACCATTTACTTTTTCCTTGTTTTACTTTAATTAGCAAACTTTTCAACCAAAACCGATTTGCTAGATAATGTTTCAAACAATTGAAGCAGCGGTACACGGACCGGCCCGAGTCGATATTTAAACATATTTGCCCTGTATTGCACCCTACTAAGGTTATACTTTGGAACTTTAGGCAAGAAATAATTGTGATATTCGGGACGAGTCATGCAGCTCTACAGGGTGAGACAATAATTGACCGAACAAGGGGATATAATGTAAATTTTTAAAAGCCTTTTTTATGATTTCCCTATGTGATCCAAATCTATTCATCTTTATAATTTTATAGGTCTGTTATTTCCTTGATGAATTGTGGCAATTTTTGGAATCGTCGCTGTAGATGTCAACTCCCCCGCATTTATCTATCGCGTACCAGTACAGATTCTTCATGCCCAAATCCTTATGGGGTTGTTCTTTTGTTTATTAACTCCACCAACGAAATTGTGCCTTCTAGATACAGTTGGGAGAGGTAACTGTTGGGCCATAGGGGATCGCTGCCTAAAGCAAGGCCCACATAACCAGAGACGGCCCCAGAAGGGGAAAAGCCCAAGAGAAGTAAGTCAAGGAATGGGCCGGCCCAAGGGACGAAGGGGACCGGGTCATGCCAAGTAGGAGGCGGGTGAGTACGACCAGTAAAGAAGGATCCATACCACTCATGCCCATCACTGACACTTCATTAAATGCCGCCGCAAGCGTGTGTCATGGCAGCGGGAAAGCGCCCGACTGACAAGACACTTACACCAACCACCTTGGACTATAAATAGCAGCCAACCACCCCATTTAAATGGTAAACTGATTCTAAATACTCTCTCTCTCTAAGCTACTTTCTCTCTCTCTATATTACTAACTTGATCGTCGGAGAGTGTTCGCGGGCCACGCCCCGGACCTTTTGTGCAGTGAACGTAGCACCCACGTATCAAGGAACAACGGTATTTCTCCAAGGGTCTTCACTTTCCCGCCTGGCACATTCTAGGCGTAAACAATTTGGCGCCCACCGTGGGGCCGGAAGAGAGTATCGTTCTCCTTGAAATGTCGGGTGACTCCATCACCCCAATGAAGGAAGTTGTCGAGCCAATAACGATGCGTGGTTTGGTCTCCCAGAGTCGAAGAGGAAGTAGAGCTGGAAGATAGGGTGAAAAGGTCAAGGGGAGCAAATCACGCAGATGCGGAGCAGTATAAGTCAGATCCTATCGTTGATCAAGGAAGGAATAAGGCGCCCAGAGCACCCCGGGACCGTCCTCCAAACCGGGGGACAGAGGAAAGAAGAAGGTAGTAGAAGTCGAGTCGGAAGATGAAGAAAACTGACGAAGAAAGGCCGGAAACCGACTTAAGTTTCCTGGAAGAGCACCTGCAGGCAAGCTTTGGGAAGGGAAGCGGGAAGACGAAGGGGCCAAGCATCCTACACAACCCACTCTCAAAGAAGTTATTCCGAAATCCGGTCCCCCAAACTTTTCATCGCTAGGCCTTCCGGCTTACAATGGGGACACCGATCCCAAACGACCATATAAGTGCCTTCACGCTAAAGATGCAGCTTATAAACGCCTCGGGACGCGGACCTTTGCAAGGGCCTTTCCCCATAACCTTTGGGGGGCGGTGTCGCACGTGGTACACCGTCCCTCCCCGAAGGGATCATATACAATTTCAAGCAGTTCGCAACCCTATTCACATCGAAGTTTGCCTCCCAGGATTCGCAGGCGTCTCACCGTCACCGCACTAATAAACTGCACGCAGGGGGAAGGCGAGAGCCTGACAGCCTTCTACGATCGATGGAACACGATCGCTAGTGAAATTCAGGGCGTAACCCCTAATGTGGCGGCGGGGAAGCCTAAGGATGGCATCCAAGAGCAAGGAGCTCCAACGAGCATTGATAAAAAAGGAGCAAGACATAAAAACTTGGCCCGACCTGGACAACCTGGTGCGTAGAGTGATAAAATTGGAGGAAGCGTTGATGTCTGCGGATCGAGGGGGAAGACGTCAGGGAGAAGGGGGAACAGATCCCCATTTCGAAAAGGGCGGTCCCCAGAGCGACACCACAAGGGAAAGACGCGAGCAGGGGAAAATAAAAGGGAAGTCTACACCGCCGAAAGGGAGAGAGAGGACGCTCGCCCACCAGAACTAGAGAAGAGGGGCCCCGCCGTGATGCTCAAAAGCGTCCTGAAGCCCCGGTGTTCCGAAGGTGGTGCGACTGGCATCAAAAGACCTCGCATAACACTGTGGACTGTCGAGATTTCCAAATGAGCATCGCCAACCTCGCCCCTGGAGATCTGAGGAGCAGATTGGAAGCAAAGAGGCAGGAGCATGAAGTTAGGTCACCGTCGCTCAAGCGATACCGGAGCAGATCCCCCAGAAGACCACGGTCAAGATCGAGGGCAAGGAGATCCAGAACACCTCGAAGGTCGAGGTCCCGCGACAGGGGAGGAAGAGAGAGACTCCCGTCGCCACCCAACGCACCTCCACCAAGGAGACAGCCACGCCTCGATGATGACGATCTGGAAATTATTACTATCGCCGGAGGAAGAAAGCGACCCCGGGTCGCGAACCACGGGGAAACGTGCCTGACCGTTTCCTCCGCCTCAACTGCCGAGGTCGTGTTCGAGGCACCGGAGCTGGCCAGCCCGGAGGCGGTAGAGGATCCTCTGGTCATATCGTTCCGCACAGGGAAGTACAAAGTAACGAAAACACTCATTGACAACGGAAGCTCGGCGGACATCCTTTTCTTCTCTACCTTGAAGAGCATGAAAAAAGGGGTCGAAGACCTCAAACCATCCTCAACACAGCTGGTGGGGTTTTCGGGATCAAAAATAAAAGTGCTAGGCATGGTCACCTTACGCGTCACAATCGGAGAAGGGAACGTGACCAAAACCAAGCCAATGGAATTTTACGTGGCGGATTTCCCCTCGGCATACAACGCCATCTTGGGACGAAGCTTTCTTTCAATCTTCGGAGCTGTGGCGTCTACCTGTCATCAGAGGTTGAAGTTTACAGTGGGAAAAGGTGTCGGCTGTGTCAAAGGGAACACGCAACAAGCCCGAGAATGCTACCAAGCAACGGTTAAACAACTGGAGGTAGATTTGGTGGATACAAGGGGCAACAATCCCAGACCGGAAGTGTTAGAGGGAGATGTGGCGGTACCATTGCGAGAGGAGGAACCAGAAAAAACGGTGCGCATATCGGCACACCTTCAACCTGACCTGGCGGCAAGCTTGGTCGGCCTCCTCCGAGAGTTCTCCGATCTCTTTGCTTGGGGACCGGAAGACATGCCGGGCGTACCGCGCGAGCTTGCGGAGCACCACCTGGCAGTGAAACCGAATACCCGCCCAGTGAAGCAAAAACGGAGGAACATATCTGTCGAAAAGCAAATGGCGTTGGAGGAAGAGATACAGAAGCTACTCAAAGCGGGGTTTATCCGGGAAGTGCGGTACCCCACCTGGCTGGCCAACCCAGTGTTCGTCAAAAAGAGCTCGGGCCTGTGGCGTATGTGCATAGACTTTACAAGTCTCAACAGCGCCTGTCCCAAGGACGCATACCCGCTCCCACGAATCGACCAACTCATAGACGCCACGGCAAACCATGCCATGTTAAGTTTCCTGGACATGTTCTCGGGGTACCACCAGATAAGCCTAGCAGAAGAGGACCAAGAAAAGACCGCTTTCATGACGGCCACAGGAAACTACTGTTGGGTGGTCATGCCCTTTGGTCTGAAGAATGCGGGGGCGACATACCAAAGGATGGTGGATGCGGTGCTACGCCAACAGATCGGGCGAAATGTAGAGGCGTACGTTGATGATGTATTGGTAAAAAGCAAAGAGGTGGGATCACACCTACAAGATCTAAGGGAAACATTCACAAATATGAGGGAGCACGGATTACGTCTGAATCCCACCAAATGTGTGTTCGGGGGCAGAAGCGGGTAAATTTTTGGGTTTCTTGATTACAAAGCGGGGAATTGAGGCTAACCCGCGGCAGATTGACGCCATCTTGCAGCTCAAGGCCCCAAAGACGATCAAGGAAATACAAGCTTTTAATGGGAAGATGGCGGCGCTTAGTCGGTTCATACCCCGGTCAGCGGACAAATGCTCCCCATTCTTTCAAATCCTCAAGAAATCAGCAACCCGATTTAAGTGGAGTGAGGAATGCAACGAGGCTTTTCTACGCCTCAAAGAGCAATTGGTGGCGCCACCCGTACTCAGCGCTCCGGTATTTGGAGAAGTCTTTTTCTGTATTTGGCAGTTTCGCATCAAGCCGTGAGTTCAGTGCTCGTGAGGAGGTCTTAGGATGGCAAAGACCTCCCCGTTTACTATGTCAGCAAGGCGTTGCTCCCGGCCGAAACCAGGTACCTAGTGGTTGAGAAGGCGGTCCTTGCCGTCGCCATGACCGCCAGGAAACTACGACCTTATTTCCAAGGTCACCCCATCACGGTCCTCTCGAATCTCCCTCTCAAGAAAATACTGCATGGGATGGACGCCTCAGGAAGGATGACTAAGTGGGCGGTCGAGCTGAGCGAGCATGATATATCCTAAGCCCCCCGACCGGCAGTGAAAGCCCAAGTCCTGGCGGACTTCATTGTCGAAGGCTTTACCCTGGACGGAGAACACAGGCGCGGCGAAGCATGGAAATTGTCAGTCGATGGGGCAGCGGGAAAGGGAGGAGCCAGAGCGGGCATAGTTATTGAGACCCCCGAAGGCGTTATCCATGAGATTGCCATGCGCTTCGACTCCCTGAAGACAAACAATGTCGCTGAATACGAAGCGCTGATCAATGGAGTAAAGGTAATCTCAGGCATGGGAGCAACGAAAGTGAAGATCTTTTCCGATTCATCATTGGTGGTGGGTCAAATTAATGGAAATTTCGAGATCAAAGAGGAGGAACTGATGAAGTTAGCTGGGAAAGCGCAAGGGGTGCTTGCGCAAATGGAAGACTGGTCTTTGGAACATGTCCGACGGGAAGGCAATGCGCACGCCGACGCGTTGTCAAAACTAGCCACCGCCATGGACTTTGAGGGGGAGAGACAGGTCACTGTAATGAAAGAGGTAACAGAGATAGGGGACGAGGTCGCTGGAGGCGGTCAAGATTGGCGAGCTCAGCTAATCGCTTTCCTTGAGCGTGACGAGGTGCCCGAGGACCGGCTGGCGGCCAAGGCGCTTCGTCGAAAGGCCACTCGATACAGCTTGGTGGGGGGCGAGCTACACAAACGCTCCTTCACGGGTGCCTACTTAAAGTGTCTAGGAGGTGAGGAGGCCGCACATGCGCCACCCATGTCGGCCCTAGAAGCCTTGAAAGAGCAGTCCTCCTACAAGGATATTACTGGCCTACCGTTAAAAAGGACGCTCTCAAAACAGTGCGAGAGTGCCATGCATGCCAGGAGCACGCGGATAAGCACCATCACCCGGCCTCCGAAATGAAGGGAATAGTGAGCCCGTGGCCTTTCGCAAAATGGGGTTTAGACCTCCTAGGGCCTTTCCCCAACACCCCACTGGGCAAGAAGTACTTGGTGGTAGCCGTGGACTACTTCACCAAATGGATAGAGGCCGAACCTCTTGAAACCATCACCAGCGCCCGGATACAAAAGTTCCTTTTCAACAATATACTGATCCGCTTCAGAATCCCGGAGTCCATCGTAACGGATCATGGCACTCAATTCGACTGCCTCCCGTTCGAAAGGTTCTGCCAAGAGCACGGAATAAAGTATAGCATGGCATCGGTGGCGTACCCGCAGGCAAATGGTCAAGTGGAATCATCCAACAAACTCATTTTGAGAGGATTAAAGAGAAGACTGGGGGAAGCAAAGGGAGCCTGGACAACCGAGCTCCCGCACATCTTGTGGGCCCACCAAACCACGTATAAAACGGCAACAGGCGAAACTCCGTTCTCCCTCACATACGGGAGCGAAGCGGTGATCCCCACAGAGATGCATCTCCCCACGCTCCGCATCCGAGCCTACGACCTAGAGGAGAACCACGCCAATCTACTTCACCAGTTGGACATGACAGAAGTGAGAAGGGAAGCGGCCCTGACCCGAACGATCGCGGAAAAGGAAAAGGTGTCACGAGCCTACAACAACAAGGTACGCCCCCAACCGCTGGAGGAAGGAGACATGGTGCTCAAGAGGATGTTCGATAAGCGAGAGAAGGAAAGGCATGGGAAGCTGACAGCGAACTGGGAAGGTCCCTACCTCATTAGCGACAAGATTGGACCAAGTACCTACAAGCTCGCCACCATGGGCAGGGAAGCAGTAAGCAAGACATGGAACTCTCTTCACTTACGCAAGTACTACTCGGCGGAGTAAAATTGTAATCCTCTTTCATGAAATGATCAATGCATGCCACTTCCGACGCTCGATGCCCTATTGACTGGCTCATAATACGCCACCGCGAAGGCAGAGCGGGATCCAAACAAAAGCATCCCGGGACACGGGTTATTCCTAGAAACGCTACCACGAAGCAAGGATAACCCGCCCGCGGAATGCCCTGAGGGGCCGGGACTCGCTCGTAATACGCCACCACGAAGGCAGAGCGGGATCCTAAAAACGCTTCCCGGGACATGGGTTATTCCTAGAAACGCTACCACGAAGCAAGGATAATCCGCCCGCGGAATGCCTTGAGGGGCAGGGACTCGCTCGTAATACGCCACCACGAAGGCAGAGCGGGATCCTAAAACGCATCCTGGGACATGGGTTATTCCTAGAAACGCTACCACGAAGCAAGGATAACCCGCCCGCGGAATGCCTTGAGGGGCAGGGACTCGCTCGTAATACGCCACCACGAAGGCAGAGCGGGATCCTACAAAAAGCATCCCGGGACACGGGTTATTCCTAGAAACGCTACCACGAAGCAAGGATAACCCGCCCGCGGAATGCCCTGAGGGGCAGGGACTCGCTCGTAATACGCCACCACGAAGGCAGAGCGGGATCCTAAAAATGCATCCCGGGACATGGGTTATTCCTAGAAACGCTACCACGAAGCAAGGATAACCCGCCCGCAGAATGCCCTGAGGGGCAGGGACTCGCTCGTAAATACGCCACCACGAAGGCAGAGCGGGATCCTAACAAAACCATCCCGGGACATGGGTTATTCCTATAAACGCTACCACGAAGCAAGGATAACCCGCCCGCGGAATGCCCTGAGGGGCAGGGACTCGCTCGTAATACGCCACCACGAAGGCAGAGCGGGATCCTAAAAACGCATCCCGGGACATGGGTTATTCCTAGAAACGCTACCACGAAGCAAGGATAACCCGCCGCGGAATGCCCTGAGGGGCAGGGACTCGCTCGTAATACGCCACCATGAAGGCAGAGCGGGATCCTAAAACGCTTCCCGGGACATGGATTATTCCTAGAAACGCTACCGCGAAGCAAGGATAACCCGCCCGCGGAACGCGCCAGTATCTGAAACCTATTCCGCTTCGCGGAATCAAATAACCTGCTCTACGACAGAGACCCGCTTACACCTGTACCTAAATATTCAAGATAGCATCTCAGACCATTATATGGGGAAAAAAGAAAAGTCACCATCACACGCATATATATAAAGAGGAGGGGGAAAGCAACAACCGCATTGGAGCGGCAATGTCTGGAAAAAGTAAGAAAATTAAAGTACAGGCACCAGTTTATAGTCGAGACATACTCGACTCCAAAATATCACTAGTTTAGCCAACAAGTTATCAATGTCCTCCTTGAGAGCTCGCTTCATCCCCGCCCGCCGCTGCCGAGAGAGTACCTTCCGAGTTGACATCATCTTCAGACGAACCCCAGGCCACCACCGCATCCCACACGGCGTCAGTGTCCCACTCCAGCTCTGGATGATCGCGGCGGAACAGATGCTGAATGGCAGCCACCGTGTCTCCAATAGCTTTGGACCTCTTAGCATCGTCAATCTGGCGGAATGCGGGAGATAACAAATAGGAAGCAACAGCAGCCTTAGACGCGGCGTCCACTTCCGTCTTGTGACGCAGCAAACTCTCCGTCCTCTCTTTCTCAGCTCCTCCACACGCCCACGAAGCCGGGACGCGTCTGCTTCCAGAATCTCCTTATCAGCCATTAAACTATTCACCTTTTGCACTCCTCGAGACAATTCCGCTCGAAGATCCTTAACGGTATCACCGTGCTCCTTCTCCAACTCTGCTTTGGCCTTGGCCCGGAATGCAGCCCGCCCCTTGAGTGACTCCGCTTCCAGCTCCCCAATCCGCTTCCGAAGTTTTTCCATCTCCACCTCCCCGCGAAGGTTGGCCATCTGCAGCTTCTCGTTGATCATCCCGACTTGAGACAAGCCAACACCCGCCTACAGTTTCAAACTTCCCCTTAGAAACGTTCGAAAAGAGCTATGGTTGAACAAGGTAAAAACATGTACCGCGAGGAGAAACCGGGCGGCAGTGCCAACCCAATGCCTACTCGAAGGGTCCTCAACCTCCGTATACTCGGGCGGGACGAGAAGCTTCCCGGACAGTTCATGCAGCATACGACGGGCGCAGTCCTCGCGCAAAGAGGAATGGGGGGAGAAGTCAACGGTTTCGGTCAGGGAGGTCGCCTTTGTCTTCTTCCGGCCGTCATCATTCTCCTCAGCAGGGCTCTCGGCAACACGATTCCCAACGTCACGCCCCCTACACGTCCGTCTCCTCCAGCCTGCACAGTCAGCTGCCCATCCGCCCCGCCCGCGAGCGTAGTTTGACCCGCTGGTGGAAGGGGAGCCCTGCTCAAAGGGATCAGTGACTTCGAAGGAGCAGCAGTAGACGGGCCTGGTTTCGAAGCAATCTTGCCCCGCCTCGGCGGTCTCGCCATCATCGCTACGCTCCCGAAGTGCATGGCTGCATAAAAAGGAAAAGCGGGTTAGAGCTACAGAATACAAACCACTAGTGAAAATAAAGAAACAGGTCAATCACGCTACTGACCATCTCCGAAGAGTTCGGTCAGAATAGACTTCACTGAATCGGGGCCCCGTGGCTTCATTCTAAAGGGAGTGAATTCGGCGAGACGAACGACGTGATCCTTTTGAGAATCAAGGGTCCAGAGCTTAGCATCCCAATTTTCCTTCCGACCGTATGCAAACCCCGTCCTAGGTTCTTTGTCACCCGCATACCATTTCGATGTGGGCTTGGCATAAAAGAAGTCTCTGAACCACGCATTGTCTAGCTTGGGAGACCCAGTGACGAATCCATACACCTTGTCCCGCCGTCCGAAGGACCAAACATTGGCAACCCGCCGGAGACCGTACATAAATCGGAAGGCGTCAAAAGATGGTTCAACCCCGAGTCGTCTGCACGCGAGCCTGTAAGCGCATGCGTGGAAGATGACGGTAGGTGACAGGCGGCCAAGGGTGCAGTTCAAGCACAGGAGTGACTCTGTTATAATGGGATCCAAGGGGAACCGCAAGCCGCACTTCAACTGCTCGGTGTATATGGTTATCCAGCCCTTGGGACATGTACCGGCCCGGGAAGTGGGAGACGGTGCTGCATATTTCCAATCGGTAGGAAGCTGGTGATTTCTAAGCCGCGTCAGAATGGTGGCGGGCGTTAGTCTACTGTGTCGATCGGGGCACCTTTCGAAAGCGCGGGCGGGTATCTCTTGCTTCCCCCACATGTGCTCATGCAGGCGTATGGAATACGCATCGTCCTCCACCACTCGGTAATCCTCACTCGAGGTATCCTCCGCAAGCTCTAAGGAGGGTGAGTCGGGCATTTCTGGCGAGTTTTGCTCATCAAGACTAAGCCCCTCCTCCGAACTTGCTATAGAGACGTCACCAAAACTTGCCAGGTTATCCCCCATGGCGGAAGCGTCTTTCCTAGAAGCTACATTATCTACGCCTAAACCCAAAGTAACATCGGTCAATTCATATGACCCGTCCTCTGACCTACCCAGCACGAACCGGCCGTCATCAGACCAGGAGCCGCCGAAATCAAAATCGAAATCTACCCCGCTAAAATCCCAGCCAAGTTCTGACGTACATAAAGGCGATAAAATGTTCAGATTAAGCATACCTTGGGCGGCAGCGGTTATGGGATCTGTAAGTGTTTCCGACGAGTCTAGGTTGATAGGTCCAGACGCCGGAACAGTGGGAACGGCGGAGGCACCGCTGCCGGCGGCATTAGCGGCGACGAGCACACCAGCAGGGGACTTCCTCCGTCCCGGCGAGGACCCTGAGCCGGCGGAAAGAGGTAGTTGGGACGTTTCATCTGCTCCGGCCATTGCAAGGGAGTATTGAACTCGATAGCGATCGCGGCGAACTACAAGAGCAAAGGGGAGGAACCCGACGGCGAGGGTGTTCGAGCAAAAAGGGCCAAGGAAAGCAAAGAGTAGTGAGCAGAGAGACCGGCGAACCAAGCACAAACGGGGAAGAAGAAAAAGAAGAAAAATACCTTCGTGGATCCTTTAGAGGCTTTTAAACGTCGGAGGGCACAATTTCCAGGAGCGACGGTTGGGTTACCCTAGAGGCTATATAGGGTAATCATGGCGATGGAAGATGGACGGCGGCGCGTCACTTCGGCTGCTGGGAGGGTGTGTCGTCACACGTGGCAACCACGAGAGGATAAGATCGGCTCGAGGCATGAAGCTCGATCTGGACGGCCGGGGGAAGGGCCATGTAGGGCATTTTCCCTTGATTTAGGAAACGATCCCGCCCTATATTCCAAGCATCAGCCGCCCAAACCCGGAGGCTTTACCCGCCTGCGGGACAATTGTTGGGCCATAGGGGATCGCTGCCTAAAGCAAGGCCCACATAACCAGAGACGGCCCAGAAGGGGAAAAGCCCAAGAGAAGTAAGTCAAGGAATGGGCCGGCCCAAGGGACGAAGGGACCGGGTCATGCCAGTAGGAGGCGGGTGAGTACGACCAGTAAAGAAGGATCCATACCAATCATGCCATCACTGACACTTCATTAAATGCCGCCGCAAGCGTGTGTCATGGCAGCGGGAAAGCGCCCGACTGACAAGACACTTACACCAACCACCTCGGACTATAAATAGCAGCCAACCACCCCATTAAATGGTAACTGATTCTAAATACTCTCTCTCTCTCTAAGCTACTTTCTCTCTCTCTATATTACTAACTTGATCGTCGGAGAGTGTTCGCGGGCCACGCCCCGGACCTTTTGTGCAGTGAACGTAGCACCCACGTATCAAGGAACAACGGTATTCTCCAAGGGTCTTCACTTTCCCGCCTGGCACATTCTAGGCGTAAACAGTAACACATGGTGGGTGGCATGACATTGAGACTTAAACTAATTATGTGTGACCTACTTAGTAGTGGAGATGGTTCTACTTCATATTTATTTGTGGTAGTAGTAGGATGCTTCATGCTATCCTCTGATAAAAAATAACCGCTCAAGGTAGGAAGATCCTTTTTGTGCTTTGGTAGTAGGCCATTATGTGTGACTTTAATTGTTGTAAATATGAGCTACCAAAGTTTGATATCACATGGATTTAAAATTTCTCTTACTCTTGCTGGTTAACTCCATAAAAAATTTTGTTTATGAAATTCTTTTTTCCACTAGGTACAATATAAGGTTAGTTAAAGTAGGTATCACGTTTGGATTAATGCAAGTATTGCCAATTCTTCCTATTTCTTGCTTTAGTTCTACCCATTAGATACATTTGCCAAATCTTCACTCCAGTATGTCAGGTCTCACTGTGGGGGGGTTCTGATGTGTTACAGTTAGAAATCTGATATGTTTTGAAGCAAGACTTACAATATACTCTATGAGAGTTTGCATCATGAAGGGTCTTTCTTTAGATGAGCTTACGCAGTTGATGGTACATTGAAGTTGGTTCATTTTTCATTGTTAGCATCTGAACTATTTTAGATCGATTTCTTGATTCTCATTAGTCGTGCTTCTTCTGCGTTATAGGGATCTTAGACCTCGAGAATTATAATGTTTACTTTATATGTTCAGGAATAGGGTCTTTACACTTCTTTTTCGCTGATTAGATCAATTTCTTTGGTGATACCAGGAATAGCCTTAAGACAGTATCAACCGATCAGTTGCTTTGTTTGAGAATTATTCTACAATGTGCAATATCATTATGTTCTTAAATTGATAAGGTTCAGAAATGAAACTTGATGGTAGATATGCAGTGTTATTTGTGTGTGATGGTTAACGAAACTAGGGATCATTTGTTTTTTGGCTGTTATGTACATGATGTTTTGCTGGTTATTTCTGTGATAGATGGCATTATTCCACTGGTGAAGGATGACAGGAAGGTTTAGAAGAATTAGTGCAGAAGTTGGAGAAGCATAATGTGGGAAGTTTTCTGTAGACCATGGTGGTTAGTTAAGTATAGAGAGAACTATATCGCTGGGTTTTGGGAAGAAGAAGATGACAATGCATGAGTTGACTGGAAAAATAATGGTAGTTCTAGAGGTTAGGATGCTTAGTGATTGTAACTTCACAATAGAGCCAGCCATGATAGTGGTCTTTGGATGAGTTAGATAGTTAGAAGACTGTTAGTGTAAAAGTCTACGGTAGACTGTTGCATTTCATTCCAATGTTCATGGTTGATTTAAATATGTTGGAACTGAAGGCACTTTGGTGCAGAGAAATAGATGGCTTTTCAGACCTTCTATGAAATTGCTTAAGATGTCGGTGAGTTTCAGCTATAATTAAGTTCATTTCCTGTACTATCCAATTCTTTGCCTGGAGGAGTCTTCAATGTCAATTTTTCAGCCAGATTATCTTAGAAACAATAGAGTGGAGTTGGAGAATATTTATTTATGTTAAGCCCAAGTATGCTCTTTCGATAATATGGAGACATGGTAATGATGATGCCTAATGACGAGATGTCGTAATAGTGAATTATAGTTACATGAATTTCTTATGTATGCTTTTCGGTGCTTCTAACACACACATATATATGGTATATATATTGATTTCTCATTTCTAGGTTTTCTTCCATATTAGATAATTACAGTTTTTTTGGTCTTTATGAGTGAATTCTTTGCTTATGACTCAACATTCTTTCCATTATGTTTTGCTTTATTATGTATCCTATATTTGTCTTCATCTTTATTGTTTTTACTTTTTAGTATTTTGGCTCACTTAAGCCTAAATTAATAATTCATGTCTCACACTCAGATTAATAACTACGCTAGCTGCCGCCCCCGTCGCGCAGCGTGGGATTCCGTACTAGTACTTATGCTAAAGTGGCAGTGAAATTTCATTCCATTGCTTTAACCTTCCAATATCATACCACCTCTCTCATACTTGTGCCATGACCTTCAACCGAGAATTCAAATAAAGGGAAAGGGAGGTAATACCTTCAGTGGCGTAGCCAGAATTTCATTCAAGCGGGTGCATTAAAAAAGATAACATAAAATAATTTTTGACAATAATTCATTACGAAGTTTCATGTTTCATACTACCAAATTATTTTAAAACTACATAATTATTCAAATTATTAAGTTTGATCTTAATGTTATTTCACCATATCATCACAATTTCGTTTCATTCTATTATACTGGTAGAGTATTCCATTGCATAAAATATTCTACTAACATGTATATTGACAAATAGGTAGTAGAAAACTAAACCTAATTTCATAAGCAAATACATTGACAGGAAACAATTTTCTCTTCCGACTATCCTTGTCGTATTGATTTTCTCTAATAATCCGCACGTCATACCAATCTTAATAATGGTAGCTTCTACGGTACATCGGGTGAAATCCGGGGTACCGTATACCTTGATTATGAAAACTCTATCTAGAACTCGAATTAACAAGATTTTTGGACCTGATACTATACCATAATCCTTAATGAGTGAACCCTAGGTCCTAGTTATCTAAATCATTAACTATAAACCCTAAGATGGTGCATTCATTTTTTGCCTATATTTGGGCGAATCATAACCGTCGATTATTATTTTTAATTAAATTGATCTTGGGGTATAAGATTTAGAGAATTAAGGCAGAGATTGTGATCTTTAAGGGTTAGAGTATATTATCATGTCCTAAAGTTCAATCAATTGAAGGTCTAAATCGCGTTTTCATACTTAAGTTATGCGGTACCCCGAATTTCATCCTGAGTGTAGAACTCCCCCTTAATAAACTATATTAATGTATATATTATCAGGTTAAATTAATTTATATAATCAATTATGGTTGGATACTACGAATTAACAATAAGATTTTGGGTTCATTGTTCATTATTGATATATTAGT